>CAKLBY020000223.1:0-1200000 GCA_921007115.2 Peronospora matthiolae | reverse complement strand
TGCTCTGGGAATGGCTAGTAATGCCACAAGGGCTCAGTAATGCCCCTGCCACGTTCAACAGATGTGTATCACATCTGTTGAGACCAGTACGAGAATTCGCGCCGAGTTATTTCGATGACGTATTCATCCATAGTCGGGCTATGGATGGAAAGTCGGACGTTGAGGTTCACAGGTACCACGTCCGACAGGTTCTTACAATCATGCGAAAGCATCAATTGTATGCAAACCTCAAGAAGTGTATATTTGCAGCAAGCGAAATACCACTTCTTGGGTGCATCGTTGGTAAGAACGGTGTACGTCCTGATCCCGAAAGGATCAAGGCGATCACCGACTGGCCTGTGCCAGTCGACGTCAAAGGACTTCGACAATTCCTTGGGCTAGCGGCGTATTTGCATAAGTATTCACGCAATTACGCCGAGATGACTGTGCACCTCTCTCGTTTGTTGAAAAAGAACGAGAGGTGGTTATGAAACGCTGAATGTCAGCGCTCCTTTGAGGGTATCAAGAAGAGCTTGATACAATCCCCAGTCCTAGCGATTGCCGATCAGGACAGGCCATTTCATGTGGTCTGTGATGCCAGCGATTTTGCAATCGGCTGTGCATTAATGCAGTAAGACCTAGAAGGCGTTGAACGCTTCGTCTGCTATCAGTCGCGTCAGCTGCAACCAGCTGAGCGGAACTATCCAGTGCATGACAAGGAACTCCTTGCCATGAAGTATGCACTCGCGAAGTTCAGAGTCTATCTATTAGGAGATAGACCCTTCATTGTTTACACTGACCATGCG
The DNA here is from genome assembly GCA_921007115.2 of Peronospora matthiolae. Lineage (NCBI taxonomy): Eukaryota > Oomycota > Peronosporomycetes > Peronosporales > Peronosporaceae > Peronospora > Peronospora matthiolae. The sequence continues at coordinate 1,199,215 of CAKLBY020000223.1, read as the reverse complement.
TCATTACGCACGGCAGTGAACAGCCCGCACCTTTCGCAACGAATGGCGCGGTGGTTGTCATTCTTTGCGGAATACAACTTTACGGTTGAGTACATACCAGGACGACTTAATGTCGTCGCTGATGCACTCTCACGTCGCCCCGACTTTGAAACAGTCGCGAAACCCAACAGTGAGACAGTCACTGTTGCGGTTATGACGTCCTCAGTCCCATCTACAACGTTGTATGATGATGTGAGGCGGGCATACGCCCAAGATGGTGAGATAGTGAAGTTGTTGACACATCTCTCCCAACGATCTCGAGAATCGTTGAAACGAATATCGTCTGCGTATCGATCTGCATCAGATCGATACACTACTCGCAACGGTTTACTGTATTATACAGCCGTTTCTGGTGACACACCACGTGTTGTCATTCCAGATGATACTGATCTGCGTTTGCGGATCATGTTCGAGTATTACGATGCTCCTATAGGAGGACATCGTGGCCGTGAGAAAACATATCTCACGGTGAGTCGAGACTTTTACTGGCCCCGCCAGTATCAGTTTGTGCGAAAGTACATTCGCGCATGCGAAGTCTGTCAACGAGTGAAGTCAAGTCCTTCACTACGTGCACCTTTACAGCCTCTACCGGTTCCGGCTGAGTGCTGGGAATCCATCTCAATGGATTTCGTCTTCGGGTTACCCAAAGACGCACGCGGGAATACGGGTATTCTCGTATTTGTTGACAGATTCAGCAAAATGGTACACCTTGTGGCTGTACCAGAGTCAATCACAGCAAGTGGCTGTGCTTGTGTCTTCATTGACACCATCTTCCGACTTCATGGGTTGCCCCGTGAACTCGTATCAGACAGAGATCCACGCTTCACTGCTGATTTCTGGCGTTCCGTGTTCAAATCACTCGGAACGCGCTTGAAGATGTCGACATCTGATCATCCAGAGTCAGATGGTCCGACGGAACGTGCCAATCGTGTCCTCGAAGAGATACTTCGAGGATACGTACACTCCTTTAAGAGTTGGAGTGAGTTCTTGCCAATGGTAGAGTTTGCCATTAACAACTCGGTGCATGCGTCCACGACACATACACCGTTTTGCGTGAATGGCTTGCGCCATCCGCGTGTACCCACATTACTAGAGTGTGACTCTGGTTTAAGGGGGGGAGGGACTCGCGCGAGCAAAAACCGATTTGGTTCACGCTCATCACGCTCTGACGAAGAGGTCATTGCGTTTGATGCCGATATCGATAACATCGATATCGAAGAATATGATGCCAGTGAGAGTGCGGAAGCCCTCACTGAAGAAGATGATGCCAGTGAGAGTGCGGAAGCCCTCACTGAAGAAAAGATTGATGTTGCTGCAGTGCGCTCACAGCGCACTGAAGCTAACGAGCCAGCAGATGAGTTCATACTGGCTCGTGAAACGGTAGTCCGTTTTGTGCAAGATTCCATCGCCGAAGCGGTGGATAAGCAAAAGCAAAACGCTGACAAGAATGGAAGGGCAAACACTCTTTTATTCAATAAGGGTGACTTAGTCCTACTGTCTACGGTTAATCTACCAAAGCATGTAGTGACTAACTTGGGTAGCAGTAAACTACTACCCAAGTACATCGGCCCATTTTCGTGTATTGCACCGCCTAGGCAATGCATACACGATCGAGTTGCCACGTAAGATGCGAACGCATCCCACGTTTTACGTTGGTCGGCTTAAGCCGTACCATCAGTACGCTGCTTCTTCCGATGAAGAACGCCCTTGCGCTCAAGCATCTCGCAGAGAGCCTTGTGCTCCCGATGGTGGGCATCAACAAGGATATGAAGAGCAGCTATCTCATCCCGAGACCGATCAACAATCCCACGAGCTACCCTTAGCTCGTCACGAAGAGATGTCAGAGATCTCTCGTTCTCAAGCTGAGCAAAGGCAAACTCAGCTCGATGCTTCGAGACAGTGTACGCCATTCGGAGACGCCTATTCCGCTCATGTTCGAGATCGTCGCGTAACCCTTGCGTTACGCGATCAAAGAAGCTCGCGGGAACACACCGATCCACATGATCGTATGGAAAGCGTCTTTCCTCCTCCTCCACCTCCATTAGAGGACTCTCGCGGTTGCCAGCGCTATCTAGTTGAGCAGCTGTTGAACCACCGCGACGTGAACGGACGTCGGACGAGTTATCTCGTCCGGTGGCGCGGCTATCCCCCGTCCTGGGATTCTCGGGAGCCCCGCTCCCAACTGATGGTTGACGTACTGGGTCTGGTTGAGCAGTACGACGCGGCACATCCTGTGCCGCAGAAGGACCGCCGGAGAAAGTCTTCCCGGCACGGTCGTAAAGGGATTTCAAGTTGTCAATCCCTTCGTACATCTCAGTAGAGATACGTACGCGCCACCACGGGCTATTAGGGAGGTAAGCCTCCTTAGGTGCTCGTGCAGAGTTGTTCACACAACATGGGCACGAGTCTCCCGAAGAGAGGCAGGGTAATCCTTTCTCCCTTGACAGACGATGCAGCTTGTAGCGTGCACCTGTCGGGGTTCGCTTTTCAAACTTATCACGAGCTTTGATAAGTTTGTCGTTCCAAGCGTCACGACCTACATCCTCGAGATTATGGATGTAGGCGTTCCACGCTTGAAGCAGTGAGGGACCATCACGTTTGTGATTCCCACTGTACCATCGATGTTTGAAGAAAGCATAGATGAAGAATTCATGTTCAGCGCGATAGTCTTTCGCACTGGGGTCAAGGTGATGGATCCTTGACGAATCGAACAATCGTGTTCGATAACGATCACTCGCCGCGCCGACAAGTGATCCATGACTGATTTAGGAGGCATCCATGCCTTCTTCTCAGGAGCGAGACGCAACACATTGCGGTCCCGCTCTTCCTGCGACGTGCCGACAGAAGTACTGGCACCTCGCTGTGAAGTGGTGTCCATAGGAGAACCGACACCACTATTAGCGCCCGAGTCTCGCGACCTCGAGCGCCTTCGCTTCGGCGATGGTTCATCTGACTCATCAGATGAACCAAAGATGCTGCGACGCAAAGCATCGTCCATGCCACGCTTGGCAGGCGGCTTGGATTCAATTGCCGTCGATACGGATCCGTCATCCGTATCAGGAGAGTACGAGACACCGAGCTCGTACTCTGTGAAGACACGAGTGTCTTCATGACCAGCGCCTGCATCACCAGGTGATACAGGCTGAGTCGATTCAGCAACCGATGGGATATCAGTTGCTGTAGTTTCTGCTTCGGCGTCCGCACAGAGACGTGCAGACGCGCTCTCGGCGGCCTTGCTCGCGCATCGCATGGGCTTGTTAACCATGCGATGAGATGTTGGAAAGTGGACGCGGACCAACAAGTGCAAACCCTGTCCCAAATAATTTGGGACGAGTATCCGTATAGTCAATCAGTCACTAAAGTGACTGATGGTTAAGGGGGGGGTGATGTAACGGGGTGAATCGTTACATAACAATTTATAAGAAATTGTTAATAGAATATAACTATAAGAGTTATATTCTCAGAATATTGTCATAAGGACAAATATTCTGAGAATTAAACTCTTATAGTAAATATTCTGAGAATATAACTCTTATAGTTATATTCTATTAACAATTTCTTATAAATTGTTATGTAACGATTCACCCCGTTACAGCTTATCTGCGAGCCGTTGTGCTAGTCGCTCGTGCGAAATCACGTGAATAAAAAGCTGGTATTCTTGTGTATTATGGCATTGTAGTAATGCTGTTTGGGTGTTGCTTATTTTTGGTACCGTTTTGTGGTCTCCCGACCACCGGGCTTGATTTTAAAGATCACTATTATATGCTAGACTTGACTTTAAAGATCACTATCACTATATGCTGGTAATGCGGTCCTGCTAGCACCTTCTTGACTCTTTAAACTTCTACTTATGTCTACATGTCCCTCCTCGTGGTGATCGTGATCATTCTTCTCGATAAGTGCTTAATCTTCGTCAAAATTTCAATTGAGCTGTCGTCAACATAGTTCTGCGTGCAGCTGTCGAAAGAGTGTTCCATAAACTATGTTTCACAATTCACGACAGCACAGCCACTGAATGCTTATCGTAGCTGTAGGCTTTTCATGATACGAATCAGCAAGTAAAGGGGCACATCGTTGATCGAAAGTCTTATCAGAACAAAATTATTCCCGACGCATGCACATTGTAATGGGGTAGCCGGTTACATGACATTGACATCAAACGGTGTCAACAGGGAGATTGTCTAGCGTGACAATTTTTGGAAAGTGATATTTCGTACCTAGCCAGGTACTATGTTTATGCCGGTGGAGCCAGCTATATAGTGATAAATTTGTCCGTACAAGAGCTAGTTCTATAATGTTCAGTGTGTAGGGAAACGTGTGGCAGCGGCAGAGGCCGCTGCACTAAGAGGTCGTACTTTGCGTTCGGTAAGCCAGTGAGGAGGCCCACGGCGGCGGGCCGAAACGCGTCTGGCACGCGTCCGAAAGTGAAGTCTTTTGTATCATGTGTTCTTCGTGTTCTGCAACAATTCCCTACCAGTATTATCTAAGATGGAAATTTTTGAAGGAACCATATCCCCTTCCAGGATAATATTCATACGCTGCTCAAAGATTGGTTGATAAAAGACATGCTAACCATAGATTACCACCAATCGTTGCTAGACGCGCACAATGAGTGGTGGTTAGGTTATCGTCATACGACGACGTAGTCTTATATACTTCGAAAAAGAGTGAAGTGATCTTGATAGATTAACTATATTAAATACAGTTCTATATTTACCCTTAACTCAAGTTAGCTGTTTATGTAAATTAGCTTCCTCTGCACGTACTAGTGTACATAGAGTTTTTTGGCATGCCAAACAAAGGTTGCCCCGTTACACACATAATATGACATACGGAAACCTTCAAGTTACTCAGCGACGTGATATTGTGGGTATTTACTTCTTGCAGAAGAAAACTAGTACTCAACCCGCGATTCTTAATTGTTGTGAAATGCTGGTGTCATTACTGCTCCTTTACATAAGCGCTTCGACATTCCTGTATCCTTATTAATGTACCGTTCTCTCTCAAGTAAAGAAACGTTCATTCTCCCATTGACTCCGTTCAGCTGGGGCATATAAGTCCGTATGAACTACTAAAAATGCCTCCAGCACGGCCAAGTGAGGTAAACTTAAGTAAAAGTAGTTTTTGCTGCTTGGCGTAGCGCAGATAGTTCACACGCATTCTGGTCTGCGTTCGGGCAGAGCTAAATATGACAAAACGTTCTCCGATCTTTCGACTTGCTTCTAATCAGGAACACCAGGGATAATCGCGACTTTTCATCGCAGTCAGGTCTCGATATAACAGTTATCGTGCGTGTAGTGGTCTTAATCTGACCACATACGTCGCTAAGGACGAGGTCAATCTCATGCATTTGTTGTTCGGGTGTAGTCAACTGATAGTATGCTTACGTTTGATTTTAAAGCTCGTATTCGTTGCATAGCTTCACTCGCTTACCGATGTAATCTGTTAAATAACCGATAGCGGTCTGCTTCTTACGATCGCATCAACTCCTCTGTGGCTGATATGTTGAGTTGAAGATGTTGTGGTACGACTTATTCATATCGGTGTCGTTGGTTTGCTTTCTATATTTTCACTCTTAGCTTGCCCGGGGTCATACGCAGCTTAAAAAGTAATGTCAGACGTGCTCACTAGGCTCCCACTTCTTTCCCTTGATATTCGCATAGCAGATGCCTCGTTCATATTCAATTTGCGCCACTCAATCGATGAGTCGCCCGAAAAAACAGGGTGTGTGTAAACTTGGAGATGTGACCCGCATTTGTAAGCGCACCCTTCTAGGTGCAACCTGAGTCTAAATGCTCGTTACAACGACACCAGTTCTGGCTTTTTTTACTGCATTACCGTATGCGAGGTTCCAACTGACAGAATCAATGGTCTTGTACCCATAGAGCCTTTCAGCATGATATGCGCTGTGTCGCACCCAATTCGACGAGCCATGTATTTTTTTCCTCGCCATTATTATCGCTTTGTTCCGACAACAGGAGGTATCCCAAGATATCCTATTAAATGTGCGCCGCAGTCGCAAGAAGTTATTAAAGAAGTTGACATGCCGAATGTTCGTGGATTCGAGAGAGAGACAATCTACAATCCAGTAATTTAGTTGCTCCTTAATAGTTGCAGACACCGGTCCACTACCGCAAAATGCACTCTTTATCGTTCATCGCTGCCCAACTATTGCGCTTCTGTCAATAATCAGGATCTGACTCATTACGAGTTCTCACAAAAATTTGTCGCGTAAAAATTCCAGGGTCCTGATAGGACGGGAACTACTTGCTCAGAAAGACAAGAAGCGCGTTCACAAAGTAATTCTCACTGACCAGGCACACGACCGTATTCAGTTGATACGCTTATCGCTTATCGATGCTGTGCAAGTAAATCATCACTATCTTGCACCCTTCTCGTGAAGTAACGTCGACGAGGAAAGAGCTTGAACGCAAGGCTGTTCTAAAAAAATTTGAGCTTCTCTGTGTTTATTATGTGTCGAATGCAACACTAGCTGGTTAAATACGACTGAAGGTGGTATCGAGTCTCCAATTTCTCAAGTAACTTTTGGTTATCGCTTGCGGGACTTACGCTTGAACACCGGTCGGTCCAAGGTCATTAGGTATTGTTTGATCTTGACTTTGCAACACATAATCTTCCACTGGTCTTGCTTTACAAGCGCAACCTTCGGTCCAAACTTTAGAATCAAATAAGATGTATCGAAGTAGTTAATGCAGCGGCGGAGTAGTCTGTGACGGGGTCGACAATGGTCGCTAGCCCTCAAAAAAGGAACCATAGCAATGGGGTCCTCGTTAGCAGCAACCAGATCCTTTTTACAATTAGCTCGAGGTGCTTTGATGGAAACATTGGCACCAAGGTCGAATTCCATCTTAATATAAGCTATGAGGGTTAAGCTGTGCGTGTCTGTGCGCAAAGTGAATGCTCGACATCTTAGTTCGTGCTTATCCGTTTGTGTGTGTTTGTAAATAAGGCTTATTGCAGTCAGAGAAAAAGTAATAAGCAGAAGGTGAAATAGCCACTACACAACAAAAATAACAAGACGTTCAATGCCGACCGTCGGACACAGATGGTCATAATTCTGGCGGTATCCTAATACCTATTACAGGCAAATTGCAAACGCCTGTCAATAATTTGTTCTGAGCAAGGACAGCAAAATTTTAGCTGCATTGGAAAGTGATAATGACAAGAATAACGTAAACAACTGAAAAATAAAACACAATAAAATGGATGGAAAGCTACGTAAGGAAAAATCCAAGACCTACATGATCTAAATACATAGTCTCGAAATGAGAAGCAAGTGTTGACCGCCTTAACGCTGTATGACAAGTTCTTCGCACTGTGAGATGTAACGTGCGCTACATCATTCTTAAAAGGATGATGCTGAGAATTTGGATCTCCATCACGCGAATATGAACTGGTTCGCTGAGCTCGCTACGCCTAAATTCTGGTGGTAGCAATCGAGAATTTGCAACGACAAGCTCTGCTGTCTGATCATAGATGTTGGAATCTTAATTTTCGTCGTTATAGTCGTCAATTTTTGTTACCGTAGTTGACTTCTATACATCGTGACCAATATCGTCACATTTGTGGTCGTTGTTGTCGTTCTCATGATCGTCGTGGTCAACACTGTTATTTTCGTGGGAGTGGTCGGAGACGTTGACGTCCGTATCACCATTCGCGGCACTCTATGGTCTCCAATTAATTATCGCAAAGTTCTTTCGTAACACATATACATTATTGTGTGTACATCCACATCTTCATCACTACCCATACGTATGTGCGCGTTCTTCTTCCTCCCGACTTTTTTCCTCGCTCAACGGAGTAGTGTAAAGATAAGATGGACATCTTATCTTCGAGGCGTAATTCAAGCTGTTATGCTATTTAACGATGTAAACAAAGAGCATCATTTCGGAGTGTGTGCAGAAAAAAGCCCGAAACAGGTCCGTAGATGATCCAGTCAGCTTTCTATATAACATCCCTGTTTGTTAACCCCCTCTTTAGATCTTATCAGGAGATGGTATAGAGGAATCTGACAGCAGTAAATTACAAGAATATGATTGACTTGGTCCTACACCATAGAGTAATTCGTATTTAATGATGGCTACGGACCACCGAATAGACTGATGGTCGTAGATGCCAGGAGGTGGGTGGCCTCACCAAATGTACAATCTTATCACGTTCATTAACATTAGTGACTTTTGGTATTCGGGCTGTCGCGCATAAAGCACCTAATTATGTACGGTGCATTATGGTTGCTTCACTTTTTGCTGTCGAGTCTTTCTGTACGGACAAAGCTGTGGGGGCGAGGCCATTAATTTTTTTCGATTAGACTGCTACAAATGGATGCATTTTTTGGAAGGCAGTTGTGGCAAGAGACTTTATCTACGATCTCTTATTTTGTTTTTTTTAGCTAGTTACTTATTTTATAATTTCCCCTTGTATTCAATTTGTGCCAGTGAGCGAAGTGAATCCATGCGTGGTCTAAACCTCGGCCATTTATTGCCACCTTCACGATGACTGTATCGCATGTTCGACCATGTTAAGTCGAATTATGGTTGGCTAGACCTGTCGATCCTCGCACAGTCCGGGTATCTAGTAGCGCTGCTCTCCTGACTAAATTGAAAACCCAACACAACGGCAGAAAAGGCGTGCCTGGCACGCCTTTAGCAGCACATCACGATGAAAAGAGAAGGTAGAGCTAAGCTGAATAAAAGAAAGGGCCAGACTCTCTATTTGTAGTTCCTAAGACTACGTGTATCAAGACACCCTTTGTTTAAGTGCCACGAAACTTCACGTACACTAGTACGTGCAGAGGAAGCTAACCCACTCAAACAGCTAGCTCGAGTTAAGGGTAAATATAGAACTGTATTTAATATAGTTAATCTATCAAGATCACTTCACTCTTTATCTTACTATATAAGACTACGTCGTCGTATGACGATAACCTAACCACCACTCATTGTGCGTGTCTAGCAACGATTGGTGGTAATCTATGGTTAGCATGTCTTTTATCAACCAATCTTTATTGCAGCGTATGAATATTATCCTAGAAGGGGATATGGTTCCTTCAAAAATTTCCATCTTAGATAATACTGGTAGGGTATTGTCATGCTAGACAGCATCTCAATTGACACCGTTTATTGTCAATATCATGTAACGGGTCTACCCCTTTACACTACGCTTCGATGCCTGAATGATATTTACCCAGTCTCTCACCATGACTGCATCATTCTTCTCCGCTGAGTCATTCTGCTATAGATCAGGCGTCACGGGGTCTACGCTGAGAAGGATACGTGTAACAGTTGACCAAGCTGAGTGTGCAGATAGTGTGTAGCTGATGCCCGGAATGGAGGTCAGTGACCACTTCGAGCGGCCCCCAGGGGACACCTTGACTTGTCCCTAATGTGTACCGCCGGAGTGGAGTCCACTGGACTAAGTCACGATCTTAGTTATTTCTCTTCGAAAGACTGGGATTTGTGATCAGCGAATGGGTCGACAAGGGCAGAAAATATAATGTCGAAAAGCGTAATTTGAGGCCAGGTCTTAACATCCTTATTCGAAAAGCTTTCTGTCCATTTGAATCCTCCAGTACACTGCTGTCCATGAAAAGCACCTTCAAGATTTCCCTGCACAGTAGAGCCTCCTTAATATCATATGATAAGACCGCCAAATTTTGATTAAAAAAGGATTATTTGATAGCAGAGCTAGGGGGTAGGGTTGGAGCAAAGGGTGCTGCGCGTTTTAGCAAGGAGGACGATAGCGAGGCCGCACCGCCCGTCCCTCTTCGTATTGCTTGTAAGAGTGTAGTAGTGCACTTGTTGCAAATGAGGTAGACGAGAAATTAAATATTTGTTTGTTTATAACTTACTTCCTTAAACACTACGATATGCATGACCAAAACGGAAACTACAACTTGACAATTCCAAGTCTCATGTGGTGACCGTCACTCCCAGTCCCATGTGACAGGATGTCACATGACGTCCGTCTCTCATGGTCCCATTTGTGTATTGTAAAGAGCACATTGTAACAATGCTGCATCTATGTTTGCAAGCTCAAGACTTTCTGGTTGCTGCAGGAGAATGGAGAGGAATTCTCAAGGATACATTAGAAGATACAGACTCAGGTCGGAAATCTTCAGCAAAAATCCTTAAGCAACAATATCTGGATAATCACTTTGTTGTGGTCCCCCGACAGTACTTCAACATTTGTATGGCAGAACCTTTTCTGGCTTTAATAATAAAATGAAGGAGTATCTCAATTTTTGCCTGGGCCCAACATGAGACTCGAGATTTTTATTTAGTAGGGAGATTATTAACTTGAAGAATAATAAATTACACAGACTCAACTGTAGCACCCACACACGAATACATTGCGTCTGCGTGAGAGTAATCGGCTTGCGCCGTGATACACCATCAACGATAACGTTAGCGATGAGTGTGAAGCGTTTTGCGGCGGGAGAAGATTTGGTGAGATCAGGATGAGTTGTTGTGGGTGTTAATTTTCATTGCATAGAATTTAAAGTTATTGCACACTATTGTGTTATCGATGCTCGTGGGACGTGAGTCGTGGTATGAAGCAGCGACCGTCAATGCTGCCGGTTTCGGCTCCAGTAGTCGGTCAGATATCGGTGGTGTTGGCAGCAGACAATTAGCGATTTAGCGTCAACAGATTGAGGTTTGACACGTATAATCGAACTCTCGTCGTATTAAGCCATTGTACATCAGACTACCAGGTATGATGGTACGGCCGCGAACGAGAGGTAAATTACTGCTAATGCTGAGTACGCTTTCGGTCTATACCATCACTCCGAGTGAAGGCTTTGGTTTACACTTTGTTGAAACAACGGGGCTGGCCCTCAAACTCAACGCGAATTTCTACGGCCTATCGGCTCGGGATTGGTAAAGTAAGTAAATGCAAAGTAACCCTGACGTAACGTTTTCTCAAAATGGTCAATATTCTTCGTGCACCTCTGCTCATCACTTTGTCAGGATGTAATTGCTGACATTACATCCAACAGCTAAATATTGATGAAGTCAATGCAATCGTCGATAGGTTTTTTCTCTCGCTCTGACAAAGAAGTAGAGCAGTCGCTCGTAGCTCTTGTTTTCAGCATCCTCACGACGAAAAGATGCTGCAACGCTAAGTCGTGCGCCGTCATCGCGTTGCTCATTCTTCAGGTTGTATAAATGTGGATATTTGTACTAGCATGCTAAGAATATGCACGAGAACAATCTGGTGACCGAGCGCTCGCACGATTGCATTGCTTACTTGATCATTATTAGTGTATTGTGACGCATGACGACGACATCACGCAGACCCAATAGTTTTGTGACTGGTTGGGGATGGAATCTTAGAGCACACCAAAAAGCTCTATCTATGTACAGTCAGATACTGGAGGATTCAGGAGAGGAGAGGTAGCTGATAGAAAATCCTTAGACCAGGGCTGTAACGGGGCACCCTGAAGCTTGTACTGATGACAGTACAAGCTACTTATTTTGATGACAGAATAAGGCGGTGCCTCGTAACTTCACGTACACTCGTACGTGCAGAGGAAGACGGTAAGAAGAAGCGAGTACTCGGTTAAAGTAAAAAGTAGAACTGTATTCATAATAGTTAATGTCTGCAATAAATCACTATTTATCTTCATTTAACTATGTCTAAATACAAATGTGTAAATCAACTATCTGCTCACCACTCATTGCGTGCGTCTGTCGTGGCGCGTCTTCGTTGGTTGATATAATGGCCTATATCAACCAATTAGGAACTACTCGTAAGTGCTACAGAATATTTGTCCTTATGACAATATTCTGAGAATGTAACACTTATAGTTATATTCTATTAACAATTTCTTATAAATTGTTATGTAACGATTCACCCCGTTACATCACCCCCATTAACCATCAGTCACTTTAGTGACTGATTGACTATACGGATACTCGTCCCAAATCAATTGGGACAGGGTTTGCACTTGTTGGTCCGAGTCCACTTTCCAACATCTCATCGCATGGTTAACAAGTCCATGCGGTGCGTGAACAAGGCCGCTGAGAGCGCGTCTGCACGTCTCTGTGCGGACGCCGAAGCAGAAACCACAGCAACTGATGTCTCATCGGTTGCTGAAGCGACCCAGCCTGTGTCACTTGGTGATGCAGGCGCTGGTCATGAAGACACTCATGTCTTCACAGAGTACGAGCTCGGTGTCTCGTACTCTCATGATACGGAAGACGGATCCGTATCGACGGCGATTGAATCCAAGCCGCCTGCCAAGCGTGGCATGGACGATGCTTTGCGTCGCAGCATCTTTGGTTCATCTGATGAATCACATTAACCATCGCCGAAGCGAAGGCGCTCGAGGTCGCGAGACTCGGGCGCTAATAGTGGTGTCGGTTCTCCTATGGACACCACTTCACAGCGAGGTGCCAGTACTTCTGTCGGCACGTCGCAGGAAGAGCGGGACCGCAATGTGTTGCGTCTCGCTCCTGAGAAGAAGGCATGGATGCCTCCTAAATCAGTCATGGATCACTTGTCGGAGACGACAAGTGATCGCTATCGAATACGATTGTTCGATTCATCAAGGATCCATCACCTTGACCCCAGTGCGAAAGACTATCACACTGAGCATGAATTCTTCATCTATGCTTTCTTTAAGCATCGATGGTACAGTGGTAATCACAAACGTGATGGTCCCTCACTGCTTCAATCGTGGAATGCCTACATCCATAACTTTGAGGATGTAGGTCGTGACGCTTGGAACGACAAACTTATTAAAGCTCGTGATAAGTTTGAAAAGAGAACCCCAACAGGTGCACGCTACAAGCTGCATCGTCTGTCTAAGGAGGGTGGGTTACCCTGTCTTTCTTGGGGAGACTCGTGCCCATGTTGTGTGAACAACTCTGCACGAGCACCTAAGGAGGCTTACCTTCCTAATAGCCCGTGGTGGCGCGTACGTATCTCTATTGAGATGTACGAAGGGATTGACAACTTGAAATCCCTTTACGACCGTGCCGGGAAGACTTTCTCCGGCGGTCCTTCTGCGGCACAGGATGTGCCGCGTCGTACTGCTCAACCAGACCCAGTACGTCAACCATCAGTTGGGAGCGGGGCTCCCGAGAATCCCAGGACGGGGGATAGCCGCGCCACCGGACGAGATAACTCGTCCGACGTCCGTTCACGTCGCGGTGGTTCAACAGCTGCTCAACTAGATAGCGCTGGCAACCGCGAGAGTCCTCTAATGGAGGTGGAGGAGGAGGAAAGACGCTTTCCATACGATCATGTGGATCGGTGTGTTCCCGCGAGCTTCTTTGATCGCGTAACGCAAGGGTTACGCGACGATCTCGAACATGAGCGGAATAGGCGTCTCCGAATGGCGTACACTGTCTCGAAGCATCGAGCTGAGTTTGCCTTTGCTCAGCTTGAGAACGAGAGATCTCTGACATCTCTTCGTGACGAGCTAAGGGTAGCTCTTGGGATTGTTGATCGGTCTCGGGATGAGATAGCTGCTCTTCATATCCTTGTTGATGCCCACCATCGGGAGCACAAGGCTCTCTGCGAGATGCTTGAGCGCAAGGGCGTTCTTCATCGGAAGAAGCAGCGTACTGATGGTACGGCTTAAGCCGACCAACGTAAAACGTGGGATGCGTTCGCATCTTACGTGGCAGTTCGATCGTGTATGCATTGCCTAGGCGGTGCAATACACGAAATGGGCCAATGTACTTGGGTAGTAGTTTACTGCTACCCAAGTTAGTCACTACATGCTTTGGTAGATTAACCGTAGACAGTAGGACTAAGTCACCCTTATTGAATAAAAGAGTGTTTGCCCTTCCATTCTTGTCAGCATTTGCTTTTGCTTATCCACCGCTTCGGCGATGGAGTCTTGCACAAAACGGACTACCGTTTCACGAGCCAGTATGAACTCATTTGATGACTCGTTAGCTTCAGTGCGCTGTGAGCGCACTGCAGCAACATCAACCTTTTCTTCAGTGAGGGCTTCCGCACTCTCACTGGCATCATATTCTTCGATATCGATGTTATCGATATCGGCATCAAACGCAATGACCTCTTCGTCAGAGCGTGATGAGCGTGAACCAAATCGGTTTTTGCTCGCGCGAGTCCCTCCCCCCCCAAACCAGAGTTACACTCTAGTAAGGTGGGTACACGCGGATGACGAAAGCCATTCACGCAAAACGGTGTATGTGTCGTGGACGCATGCACCGAGTTATTAATGGCAAATTCTACCATTGGCAAAAACTCACTCCAACTCTTTAAGGAGTGTACGTATCCTCGAAGTATCTCTTCGAGGACAAGATTGGCACGTTACGTCTGACCATCTGACTCTGGATGATCAGATGTAGACATCTTCAAGCGCGTTCCGAGTGATTTGAACACGGAGCGCCAGAAATCAGCAGTGAAGCGTGGATTTCTGTCTGATACGAGTTCATGGGGCAACCCATGAAGTCGGAAGATGGTGTCGATAAAGACACAAGCACAGCCACTAGCCGTGATTGTCTCGGGTACAGCCACAAGGTGTACCATTTTGCTATATCTGTCAACAAATACGAGAATACACGCATTACTGCGTGCGTCTTTGGGTAACACGAAGACGAAATCCATTGAGATGGATTCCCAGCACTCAGCCGGAACCGGTAGAGGCTGTAAAGGTGCACGCAGTGAAGGACTTGACTTCACTCGTTGGCAGACTTCGCATGCGCGAATGTACTTTCGCACAAACTGATACTGGCGGGGCCAGTAAAAGTCTCGACTTACCGTGAGATATGTTTTCTCTCGGCCACGATGTCCTCCTATAGGAGCATCGTAATACTCGAACATGATCCGCAAACGCAGATCAGTATCATCTGGAATGACAACACGTGGTGTGTCACCAGGGACGGCTGTATAATACAGTAAACCGTTGCGAGTAGTGTATCGATCTGATGCAGATCGATACGCAGACGATATTCGTTTCAACGATTCTCGAGATGGCTGTGAGAGATGTGTCAACAACTTCACAATCTCACTATCTTGGGCGTATGCCCGCCTCACATCATCGTACAACGTTGTAGATGGGACTGAGGACGTCATAACCGCAACAGTGACTGTCTCACTGTTGGGTTTCGCGACTGTTTCAAAGTCGGGGCGACGTGAGAGTGCATCAGCGACGACATTAAGTCGTCCTGGTATGTACTCAACCGTAAAGTTGTATTCCGCAAAGAATGACAACCACCGCGCCATTCGTTGCGAAAGGTGCGGGCTGTTCACTGCCGTGCGTAATGACGCATGGTCAGTGTAAACAATGAAGGGTCTATCTCCTAATAGATAGACTCTGAACTTCGCGAGTGCATACTTCATGGCAAGGAGTTCCTTGTCATGCACTGGATAGTTCCGCTCAGCTGGTTGCAGCTGACGCGACTGATAGCAGACGAAGCGTTCAACGCCTTCTAGGTCTTACTGCATTAATGCACAGCCGATTGCAAAATCGCTGGCATCACAGACCACATGAAATGGCCTGTCCTGATCGGCAATCGCTAGGACTGGGGATTGTATCAAGCTCTTCTTGATACCCTCAAAGGAGCGCTGACATTCAGCGTTTCATAACCACCTCTCGTTCTTTTTCAACAAACGAGAGAGGTGCACAGTCATCTCGGCGTAATTGCGTGAATACTTATGCAAATACGCCGCTAGCCCAAGGAATTGTCGAAGTCCTTTGACGTCGACTGGCACAGGCCAGTCGGTGATCGCCTTGATCCTTTCGGGATCAGGACGTACACCGTTCTTACCAACGATGCACCCAAGAAGTGGTATTTCGCTTGCTGCAAATATACACTTCTTGAGGTTTGCATACAATTGATGCTTTCGCATGATTGTAAGAACCTGTCGGACGTGGTACCTGTGAACCTCAACGTCCGACTTTCCATCCATAGCCCGACTATGGATGAATACGTCATCGAAATAACTCGGCGCGAATTCTCGTACTGGTCTCAACAGATGTGATACACATCTGTTGAACGTGGCAGGGGCATTACTGAGCCCTTGTGGCATTACTAGCCATTCCCAGAGCATGCCGCTAGGCGTGCTAACTGCGGTATAGGGTTTATCCCGTTCCCGCATAAGGATTTGATCGAAGCCATCTATCAAATCCATGGACGAAAAGATGGTACTCTTTGACATACCATCAATGATTACGTCCTTCCTCGGTATCGGCGTCTGAGCCGGTACCGTTGCAGCATTCAACTTATTGAATGCATGCACTATCCGCCACCCTCCTGTTGCTTTTCGCACACAGAAGGTCGGAGAGATATGTGGGGAAGTTGATTCCGTCACATGGCCGGCAGCTAAACGATCGGCAAAGAACTTGTCGATCGCAAGTACTTGTTCACGAGGGCAGTGGCCACTGCTTCATGACACAGTACTTCGAGCCTGGTTTAAGCTCGACCTCGTGTCGAATACCTTTATCCTTCGATAATTCGCACGGAACAGTTTCAGGGAATACATCCTTGAATTCAACCAAATCTTCATAGAGAGGATTTGTCTTGAGCGATTCCCACGATTGGGAGTCATATCGCTCAATTCGTGTCTTTTCATCTAGGACACTCTCGTCCATATATGAACTACTGAGAAGTCTCTCGTTCTCAGTAAACACTGCTGCTGACCTTATGTCGGCTACGCACTCGTCGTCAGCGACGAGTACGCAGATCTGCTTGACTTTGCCACTACGCAGATCACGCAAGAACCTTTTATGTTCGAGCGTTGGCAACTGAGTGATCTCCGAAGTCAACTTCGGAGGCGCAATCAGATCAAGTGTATAAGCGCCTACACTTGATCCGTTATTGACTATGACATTCAATGTATCTGTCATATCCTGGGGACTTATTCCCTCAGGCTTCGAAGGACTTATTCCTTCGGCTTCCCGGGGACTTATTCCCTCGGGTTTCGGGGAACTTATTTCCGCCGTATTTGTATTATCGGGACTTATTCCCCTAACTTCCTCTTGCTGTGGTTGCGCAACCACAGCGAGATCCTCTACGAAAGACCCTCCAGTCGATCTAGGATTATCGTTTCGCTTAACCTGAGCGATCGATTGTTTCTCTTCTAGATGTTCCCCGCTAGGGATACATCTTTGTCCCGGTCCACTCGACTTATTCGAGTGGTGGACCTTCGGCGCAGCCTGTGTTTCCCCACAGCCGCCGGAATCTTGCTCCGAAGTGTAACCGTTTGGTACACTAAGGTTTTGTGCAGTCGTACTAACGACCGTACCACAAGTGAGGCCATCGCACTCACTCTTAGTACATCCACACGCTTGTGAACGCTCCAAAACGTTCATCAGATGGCCATCTGATGAACAAGCGTCAGGAATCGTTACTGTTCGATGTTGCCAGTTTACCCGTGGCTCGTACCTCCTGAGCCACGGTATTCCAAGGATGACATCAAATTTGTCATCCAAATCCAATACGATAAAGTCATCATCATATTGGGTATCTTCTAGCGTATAGTGGATATTCACTATACGCTTCATGACGGTTACGGATGCGCCTGTCGCAAGACGTACCGTCATCCTCGTAGGAGGTGTGTCACATCCAACAAACTTGAAGTGACCATCTTCTAGCGATTGGCGTTGCACAAAATTGTTGGACGCCCCACAATCGACTAGAGCTCGAAGGGACAACTTATTCGTCACTTCGAGTTTCAAGGTAATGAGTGAGACCTCATTACCTAGAGCAGCAACGCACAACGTTTGTGTGTTGGGAGCAACCTTCATCAAGAGGCCTACAAATTCTCTTGACGTTGCTGGATCAGTAGGGTGCTCCGCAACTACTGATCCTGTCCGTTTTTTGACGGTCCATCCCGTTGTTGCGTCTTTGCACCAACAGCGGACCCTCGTCCCTGCCCCTTTCTCATGGGTGGACGGTCACTACGCCCAGTGTCGCGAGACACTGGACGAGGAGCACTACACTCATAAGCGTAGTGTCCTGTCTTTTGACATCTGTTGCATCTCTGCAACTTCTTGTAGCCTGTAGAGCGAGCCTTCTCGCTCTCTACATAGCAGAGTTCCATCGGCTCTGGACCTCCGCTGTCATATCGTCTCGGTTGACGATACGATGTCGAGCTGGCGCGAGCCTGTCTCAGACTGAAGTCTTCCTGTTCCGCAATGTAAATGACTTGTTCTAGTGAATCTAGTTCAAGTCGGAACAGGTGAGTCTTGACGGGACCATCCGCAAGACCCTGCATGAACACCGAACCCAACGTGTGTTCATCCACCGGATTGGAACTTATACGACTCGTGAGATGTCGTATATGCTGCGCGTAAGCGTGCACATCACGCTTACCCTGCTTGAGCTTCAAGAGTTCGGTTCGAGCTCTGAACTCAGCTCTAGGCGGTTCAAACGTTTGTCTGAGCCGCGACTTGAAGACTTCCAACGACCCAAACGCATATGGGTCGTGCAACTTGAGCCCCAGTGCCCAAGTCTTGGCACGTCCTGCCAGATTTGACTGGGCAAATGCAACTTGCATATCCCCGTCGTCGATGCGGCGCGCCCTTATGGCGTCATCCAATTCGACGAACCATCTCAAGAGGGAGTCCTCTTCGACTCCCCTATACTTGGAGATGTCAATCTTCAAGGTCTCGAGTCGACGCGAGTGCATCGACCCATCAGCAGCAGCCTGCTGCTGTCTCAACAGTTCAAACTGTTGAGCACCCTGTTCTCTCAACAACTCTGCTTGTTGAGAACCTTGTTGGTGAAGCAAGGCTACTTTCTCGCGTTCAGCGTCAAGTTCATTTTGAATGAACTTGGCGATAGTAGCATGTTGGGCATCTCTATTGAGAGCCTCTAGCATGACGCTAACAGCATGGATGCCCATGGTTGAACCCATCCGTTCAACCGCATCCCATTCGACATTGTTCACATGGGAGTAGCCGTCACGCGTAGCGTGAAAGCTTTGGTCATCTTCATCATCCAACATATTCATGTTAGATGTGAACGTGGTCCTTGGACGGACTACGAAGTGCTACCAGGTGTAACGGGGCACCCTGAATCTTGTACTGATGACAGTACAAGCTACTTATTCTGATGACAGAATAAGGCGGTGCCTCGTAACTTCACGTACACTCGTACGTGCAGAGGAAGACGGTAAGAAGAAGCGAGTACTCGGTTAAAGTAAAAAGTAGAACTGTATTCATAATAGTTAATGTCTGCAATAAATCACTATTTATCTTCATTTAACTATGTCTAAATACAAATGTGTAAATCAACTATCTGCTCACCACTCATTGCGTGCGTCTGTCGTGGCGCGTCTTCGTTGGTTGATTTAATGGCCCGTATCAACCAATTAGGAACTACTCGTAAGTGCTACAGAATATTTGTCCTTATGACAATATTCTGAGAATGTAACACTTATAGTTATATTCTATTAACAATTTCTTATAAATTGTTATGTAACGATTCACCCCGTTACAAGGGCCATAGTTTGATCGTTATTGTGCCTGGGTACAGGGCTTTCGTTCTTACGTGCACCACATTTAAGGAAACATTGGCTTACCGAGCTGAAGTTTGCATGCTAAGAGCGTCTCCAGCAGTAAGTATAACTAAACTTCTGTGCGCAAACCAGAGACCAGTATAACTTTGTTTCAAAGTTAAATGCACAACTTTCATTGCAGTCGGAATAACTGTGTAATTTAAGGTTTATCGACCGAACGCGACTGGTAAAGCTTGTGGTTTCCTTTGTTGTCTTTTATCCACAGTTAGGCTTAACGATATAATGGTGGCAATGCCACTTAAAACCACGTCAACGACTTATCGTTCTCCTCTGTCAACTGGAGCCGATGACGTGCAGCTAATCTTCGCCAAAGAACTGATCAATTCCAATATTCTAAGCAAATGACACGCAGCCGAAAAAGCTATCTCAGATGTCACAGAACTACAAAAGTAGGCGGGATTACGAAAAACTATCTTTTCTAGAATTGTCCCCGAGTTATTTCGCTGCTGTGGCGCACGTTTATGAGTAAGATAAGGGAGCAAGACCTGGAGCTCGCCCTTGATAAGAGCAATCATGTTTGGAGAACTCAATTAGTTGCAAAACACTATACAACAGCATTCACTGAAGAATGAGTATGATGATGTCAATGTATGGATTAGCACGGTACAGTATACTTGGGCAACGTGATCGGCCTTTGCTTATGATCGTCTAGCATTTGCTTTTGTGATCACATTCACCTTTGATCGATTTTGTGCCGATCAGGTGCGTGCATCACAGTGTAGACCTAACCATAGAGTGACAGACACCTATCATGCAAATCGAACTGTGAGGGATAGCACGCTAGATCGCACTTGGTACGAGTTAACACACCTAACTGCGTTATCTACAGACACACAAACACACACAGATAGGTACGATATGAAAGCACGGCATTCCATCTTGCGCACAGTCTAAGCTTCACCATTCGGGCCCACACTAACTAAATAAAGTTTATTTGATTGGACAGAAAGCTACGTTATACTGACTGCTGTAGACGCTCTAACGAGAGCCTTTTTTCACAGCGCGTTAGTGATGCAGAGTAGTAATGCCATATGGAATTTGAGAAGCTGCAGCTCAGTCTCAGCATCACTTCGTCCATAGACGCTCTTACAAAATGATCAAGTAAAACAAAAAGGGTCGCCAAATACTAGTCCCGTCGATAAATTGCTCTGCAGTACGCGAACTTTCGATTGTATTTAGATTGGGAAGGTTGTGTTGGCTGCGCGCTGGCAACAACGGCTTAGCGCAAAACGAGATCAATAGGCTTCTGAAGCAGACGAGCGATGGAAAGACTTCTGGTCCTGGTATCAGCCTGAGATCAGACCTTTTTCCCACGTCAGCAATACATGCGTATTTGTAGGCACTGAGAGTGCACGGAATGAGCGCTCGGAGTGGCGGACTCGTTGCCTTCGTGGCCATGTGCTCATGTGAACTCGGCTTTCGTGTCTGCTTGCCTATAGCACTAACCAACAGCACCAACGACTCGCTATCTACGTTTGTGTCAAAGCGCTCGTTGTGTTGAACATATCACGTCACATCCTTTCACTCATTGCGCGCATGTCGCATCGTTGTCGTAACCGATTTGTACAAATTCGGATGAAGCCTGCTCAACATGATAGATGACCTTCAGGCGAGGAAAGAGGCAAGCAAGAACATAGAATCTGTAAGTGGAACAGGATGGCTGACATCTTCCAAGCCTGGTCAGAGAGAGGATCAGATACTTTTTTACACGGTATGAATGTGAACTAAACTTCTGGAATGTCCTAAGCCCGATTAGCAACGTCGGTGTCGAATGGTCCGGTGGTTGTATGTGACTCACCGCATGATATGGTGCTCTGGAATGCGCAGAGCTGGTGACGAATTTCTCGATGCACTGTCATAATCGGATGTCCTGAACCCTAGAATGTAGTGTTCGGCGCTCTCGTGCTGATAAAGTTCCTGTAAGCCTGGTCGGCATCGCCGATCCCCTTGCGATTTTGGTGGGTGGACGGGGCTTGTCATCTCCGATGACGGCTATCGAGGATCAAATCGGGCTGTTCGCTTTCACGCAAAGCAGACGTGCTCCATATGTTTCCGTGTCAGCCCGCCAATTCTCCCGCTTCGCGACAGCTCGGAGCTGTCGCAGACCTGTATCCTATAGTCAACCACAGGTCGAGGGCTACGGGCTAGGGCCCTGCTCTGCAGCGTCCCATCCCGCGGATCCCGCATCACATCTCGCGCGAGAAGGGATTCGGGATGAGCCGTTACCATCCCGCATTTTATAATCATCATAATACACGACGTTGAGATTCTCTTGAATTTCGACCCATAAAGAAGGTCTAAGAATCAAGAGAGCGTGGAATGAAATCGTCATCCGTTTTAAATGTATACCTTGACAAATTCAGTAAATGTTGAGATTACTCAACCTTTGTGTCAAGCATGCATCGAGGCATTATAGATGCTTCAAGCATCGTAACGACCATTTGTTCGCCTCCAGCGACGACCCGGTTGGACATCCTTAGCCTACTGGGGGCTCGCGACTTTAATATCTAGTGTAAGTGAGTTTCTTTCCGGTAGTAACTCGATTGCTTACAAGCTCGTCTAGAGAATTTTATATTCCGCCGAATGTCAAGATAGCTTTCGAGCAATCGCATAGTCTAACATTCTCGGGTAGTTTGTACTTCAAAACTTCGCTACTCGCTGGAACTCTACTGCATTGATGATGAGCCCTGCTTGTAGCAGGTAAGCAGTTATCATATAGCGGATTATTATACCGTTTAACTATTATCCTTATTCTTCAGCTCCTCCAGCAGATGGAAACGATCATGTGCATGCATGTCTGGTCGTTTCGAAATATACGTAAGGTAAAGCGTTCAATGACCTCGTCTCGCAGTATCCTGCGTCCCATCCCGTCCTACGCGGGATAAAACGCGGGATCGACCAATCTCGCCCCATCCTGCTCGGGACGGAGCCCTACTACCGGCTGCGATCCTGACACCTCACTTCCACATTCAGCGTCACGCGACCAAGTTCTCACAACCAACAAGAGCCCACGACCAACTGCAGCTCACATCCCACAACTACTGCCCTCGACCCTTCACCTGCAACAGCAAGAAAGATGCGTCTGGCATACACCGCAGTGACCACGCTGGCCGCTCTGCTGTCTTGCAGCCACTCGGTTCCGACTGCTGGTGACCCGAAGGCTGTACTCAAGCAGGACGTCTCTCAGTTTGTGGCCCGCGGGACGGATGGCGACGACTACAAAGTGAACACCAAGAGGCTGTTGAGGAACGCTCATGTGCAAGGTACCTTGGAAGAGGCACTACTTCTTGAGGAGAGAACTGGACTAGTCGAGACCGTGGGGGTATGGATAGGGAATGGAATCAAGTTTGTCTCTCGAAAGGCCGGACCGGCTGTGGACAAACACTTGGGTGAGCTGGGAGCCGCTGCTGGTAGAATTGTAATAGATGAGGTTAAGCAGAAGGTGTTGTTCGTCGGCAAGCTACTCAAGTTACTCGTGCCAATCAAGAAGATGTTGCTGGAATTCCCCGCGTTCAAGAAAATCGACGAATGGTTTAAAATGATGAAAGGCAGTAAGCCGGTCGTTGTGGATGCTGAGAAGTCGACGACCACGTCCGGGCTTGCCAACCTCGTGAAAGAAAAGGGCAAGGCAATAGCGAATGGCGAAGTGTACACCACGCATGATGCCAAGCCACCACTGATCCCCGTTACTCATCCCGGCGGTGGCGGTCAGCCAACGGTGAGCCATAACAATCCAGCCCCCCCCCCCGCCAATTAAAGACAACTGAGTTCTACTTGTGAATGGTTCACATTTTGACCATTGGAAACCGCCAGTGGTCATCCCGAGACTGTTTTCAAGCCGAAAAATGGTGACGGGTTCGACCTGGATTCTTTTACGAGATAGATGTATCTTGAAGAGTAGAAATCTGTATTTGAAATTGACGACTTGCAGAACGTGCAGTACTATCTGTTGTTGACTCTCAACTTGGTCTAGAGCACGGCGACAATTTCGTGAATCGCAAAAGCTAGACACGGTGGAGTAACATGGTCTTTAAAACATTATCACTTTTACCTTTGACTCCGCAAGATCCTCTCGAGCAAGGCTAGAGGACCGATCACCCCTCTGCAAGGCACAAGTGTGTCAGGAGCCTCAGGCGCTCGAAGTCGTGGCGCACGACAAATGGGTGAGGAGAGAAGGAAAGGGTGATGCCGTGGTTACGAAGTACGGTGACGTTGTGGGGAAAGCGACGGGCTCGGCAAAATGCTGCAACGTCAAATGTGGAAGAGAGACATCTTGATTTCAAGCACCGGCGCAAAAACCTCTTCAAGATTTGGAGCCGCTACGGAAAAGGCTGGAGGGACAGCGTGACGAGAAGATCGACGCTATGGATTTTGGCGGCAAACCGACTGGTGGGTCCTTCTAGAGAGCTAAAGAGAACCAAAAGAACAGCGTGAGGATGGACGTGGAGTCTGAGACAGCAGTAAATGGTGTAGGGCCACTCCAAGTGTGATGTCAGGCCTCCGTGGGCTCCTATGAATGATGAGACTGTCACCACGGACGATGCCTGAGCCTTGGTGAGGGGTACAAACGGCTTCATTTCTAATGCGCATGTGCTGGACTCGCCATTGAGCTAATGCTGACCACTCATCAATTTAACCTTTACAGAAGAATACACTTTGCTTGCCACTGCTGCTGAAGTTTCGTCCTTCCATATCGTCAGCACCCGTGACGCAAGCGACCTATTGCATTCTGCCTTCTATCCTACCGCATGTACTTCCAGGGTGCACGTGAAGCAATTGGATTAAAGACTGATCAAAGGCATGTAGAAGTCTGCGCTCGTACGAAGTAGTACGCAAAATTATTGTCGAACAACAGTGTGCTAGTGTATCGATCCATCCGACTATTTGCTAGTGTATCCAGTGCCCAGCATCATGAAAGAAGTACATGCTGCGTTTGCCCTCTAGGTTCCAAATTTGGTGCATACGACGCGACAAAGTTTGATGTCACTCAAACAGCTCAGATGCTTGTGACTACTACACAAGTTATGTCTTGACTGTAGATCGATTTGCGTCAAACGCCTGTACGGCACCTCATATTAAACAGACTTGCTAAACTGTACTAGTCGGAAAAAATTCAGTGAACAGACATCTGTATTCATGCCTTAGGCGTCTCCAGCAGTCAGCATAACTTTACTTTCTATTCAATCAAAAACGCTCTTGAGTAGTACACATTAAAGTGGGCCACAGCAGCAAAAATAACTTAGAGGATACCTCGAGAAAAAAAAATGGTTTTCGCTATCCCGCCTACGTTTTGTACACCCGAGATAGCTTTTATGACTGCATGTCATTGACTCAGGTTTCAAGATCAATTTAGTTTATTGGGGAGTGTTCATTGCATGTCATTGACTGCAGTTGATAGATATAGACGATGATTTTGAAGTCGACGACGACGTCTAAATGACACTGGCAGTATTGTATTTTTGAGCTTAACTGGGGACCAAAGAAAACGAATAAGGGCGATCATAAATTTACCTGTCACGCTCAGCTAAAAAATAGACTTTTACTACATACAGTAGTTATACCGACTGCTTGTGAAGTTTTCTGCGTATAAGTTTGAGCGAAAGTTATGCTGATTTCCCATTGGCTTATAAAAAGTTAAGTTACACTCACTGCTTAAGACGCTCTAATCAAAAAATATCTTGCTTCTTGAAAAGAGAAGGATGACTGTGAGCCCGAAGGGTGACTTTGCTCAAGGGTGCAATAATATAAAGAAATCGAGTCAGTTCCTACGGCAAAAAAGATTATATTAAAGGGCAAGCTCCAAAATTTGATCTCATTTTGACAAAATCAAGCACTGTATTGCAATGGTCATTCAAAGTCTTAAGTACTGTACACTTTATGCTGTCCATGACAGAAGCAGTTGACACATGTAAAGCATTGATTACGTCATCTAGTTGTTAAGGCTAGTACCGCATGATGAGTAAACTTAGCAGGCAGTACAGTTTTAATGCACGAAACGAAACGTGAATTGGATGACCTAAGTTAAACAATTTGAGATGCAAAAAAAGGCATAGCGTCTCAAACCGTGATACACGCGGCTTGAAAATGATTGTATAGCAATACCTTTTCCTACTTCTTCCATTGACACGAAGTGGAATCAGCTTAGGTTGCAGCGCCAGCATAGCGTAGATCGTTGATGCTCTTAGGAGATCCTGGTGGTAGTACCGCTATAGAAGTAAATTGAGCAATTTCTAACCGGTATAACCACTGTGGAGGTAAAAGGAGAAATCCCAACTTTTTGGGAAGAACCATAATTACTTCGGTTGCGTATGATCAAATAGGTTGGTATTATTATTTAAAAAATGACACTGTAAGCGGCATAACCTTCTTTGAGCCGAGACGATGCACAGATGAGCTAGAAGCCGTGCTTGTTGAGTTTCGATTAATCTTCAAGTGCTTATGTGGTCGATGACATATACATTATTTTCTGGTGTAAGCAATGTTGTTGCA
This sequence comes from Peronospora matthiolae, assembly GCA_921007115.2. Taxonomy (NCBI): domain Eukaryota; phylum Oomycota; class Peronosporomycetes; order Peronosporales; family Peronosporaceae; genus Peronospora; species Peronospora matthiolae. The sequence continues at coordinate 1,173,163 of CAKLBY020000223.1, read as the reverse complement.
ATCCCAAAGTGTGAAGGTATTAGTGACTGTGCGCAAGGTGAGTACCAGGCTTTTTTACTGTACTAATTGGTTTACAAGTGTGACTATGAGTAACACTGTGTGTACTAAACACTTCGTGATAAGAGCACATCAGCCTAGCCCCTCGTGTGTGTATGTCGGTACAAAACTCTACATATTTCTTCCATGTCGTGCAAGGTACGATGTAGCATTTTATCCCTTCTTCATTGTGAATAGGATTTATTGCGAGCCCGAAGGGTGAAGTTATCAGTTACAAAGCACAAAGTATGTGATATGCAGAACTTGATTCAGTTCTATGGACTGAAGTGCTTAAATTGAATCGATTTACCTTACATTTCAGTGCTTCCCTTTCTAGTGTACATAAATAGTACTAGGTTCAGGTCACGATTTGCCTCCGTGCAGCAGAGGCCTCTTTCACACTATCACTTCCCTTTATCGTACATACATTATGAGTTGTCGGCCGCACTTTGAAGTCAAAGCCGCCACCGAGCAGAAGTTACCACATCTCCCTTTTCATAATCGTATTTTAGAACATCAACAAAATCAACGAGTGGGTCTTTGATTACAAATCCTTCATCTCTTTTATCTTTGATGTACAGGTTACAACCCATTTCCTAGCCGCCAATCATTAGACATTAGAATGTTAATTTCAGAAGTTATATCAATTCTTTGAGCTGAATTACTTATATGAAAGGGCGAGTTTTAGAGCCCTCTATTACATCTAGTAATCCAAAACGAAGACGTCATTCATATATCATTGACAATTATCCGTCATCCACCATCGTGCATGTCATGCATAGTTGCTTATTAGCTTGACAAAAAGAATGGAAGGTGAGGTGTAAATAATCCTGCATATAGTGGGAAATCACAATCAATACAGATTGGACTCGCTGAAGAGACTTGACGGCAAACTAAGACAGCACCAGACTGACCAAAAATCCTCTAACCACAATCCAAGACGCCGATAGTGCTTTGTCAGCATGTTGCAAACGGTCGACTATTACCTCCTTGTGAAGTTCATCGCCGGTGCGACGCATGTGTCTGAACGTGGATGGATAAGGCAGCTTCTTCGTGGGCTGCTTAGCATCAAAGTTTTTCTAAGTATCGTAAGAGATAACTGTAGAGCAACGCGAACGATGGCAAAGAGTTGGTGGCATGGGATGCTAAGGATACAATATTTGTAACGAGGTAGCCCGGTACATGAACTTGACACCAAACGGTGTCAATAGGGATATTGTCTAGCATGACAATATTCTACCGAAATTATCCGAGATGGATAATATCGAAGGAATTTTATCCCCTTAGGATGATTTTCATGCGCTGCTCAAAGATTGGTTGGTACAAGACATGTCAACCATAGATAAACACCAATCGCTGCTAGACGCACGTAATGAGTGGTGAGCAGGTAGTCGTCATACGACAATGTAGATTAATATAGTTAGATAAAAATGAAGTTATATTGATAGCTTAACTGTATGAAATGCAGTTGTATTTTTATATTCTACTCAAACTATCTCTTCGAGAAGGTTAGCTTCCTCTGCACGTACTAGTGTACGTGAGGTTTCGCGGCACCCTGACAAAGGGTGCCCCGTTTCACCTGGTAGCAATTCGTTGTCCGTCCAACGAATACTTGGTGTCCGTCCAGCATGAACATGTTAGACGTAGAAGAATACAGCTTTGACGTCACACGTGACGGCTACACTCATCTGAATGACTAAGAATGGGAGGTAGTCGGCCGCATGAGTGTGCTCACGGGCGAACCCTCCATAAGTGGCACGTTGGAGACTCTAAGCAGAGACCAGCAACACGTTGCTATCAACAAGTTCCTGCAAGGGAAAATAACCGTCGAAAGACAGAAGATAGCCTTGCTACTGCAGTAAGGCTCTCATCTATCGATGGGCGAGCAGACGCACACGCGTCGACCCGAAGCCTTAAAGATTGATATCTCAAGGTACAAGGTAAATGTTGAAGATTCCCTTTTGAGATCGTTAGTCGACTTAGACGACGCCATCAGGGCCCGTCACATTGCGGGTGGCAAGGTGCAAGACACCTTCGTCCTGTTAAATTTGACAGGACAAGCAAAGACTTGGGCCTTAGGGCTCAAGCTTCACGACTCAAACGTGTTTGAGTCGTTGGAGATCTTTCAATCTCGGCTCAAAGAAACGTTCGATCCGCCGAGAGCCGAGTGCAGAGCACGCTCTGCACTCTTAAGGCTAACGCAAGGTAAGCGTGAAGTGCATGCTTACGCACTACACCTATGCTACCTTGTGAGTAGCGTTACGGAAAATCCTGTTGATAAGCACACGCTCTTCAACGAGTTCATCTACGGCCTTGTAGATGGACCGGTGAAGACCTACATGTTCCAAGAGGACTTCCATACGCTGGAAAAGGCGATAGCGTAAACGGAACAAAAAGACTTTAGCCTGAGACTGTCTCAGGCTAACTCGTCAAACTATCGTCCGATGAGACGACAGGAAACAGGAGGTCCCGGACCAATGGACCTCTGTTACATCCAGAGCGAGAACTATCGCTCACTGAGTCACAAGCGATCGACAAGATGCCATTGCTGTCAGAAGATTGAGCGCTAGGCTCATGAGTGTAGTGTCCCAAGCACCACATCACGTCCAAGGACAGGACGTGATGACCGCCATTGGCCGAAGAATGGCCCAAGGCGCGGGCCCGACCATGTCGCTAAGCTGCGACAGCAAGTCGGACTGTCAAAAACGGACAGGGTCAGTAAGTGCGAAGCACCCAGCTAATCCAGCAACTTCAAGACAATTTGCAGGACTCTTGACGAAGATTGCCGCCAACACACAGTCGCTGTGTGTTACTGCCCCTCGTAATGAGTATCTCTCATCACTATGAATATTGAAGCGACAAGTGGAATGTCACTTTGCGCCCTAGTTGACTGTGGGGCGTCGAACAATTTCATTCGACGCCAGTCGCTCGAAGATAGTAGACTCAACTATGTTGAGCGAAAGTTCCCTCCAACGAGGATGACGGTGTGCCGTACAACAGGCGCATCCGTAATAGTGAACAAACGTGTAGCGGGATTCCACTACACGCTAGAAGGAAAGCAGGACGATGATGAGTTTATCGTACTGGATCTGGATGCCAAATTTGACGTCATCCTTGGTCTGCCATGGCTTAAAAAGTACCGGCCATGGGTTAGCTGGCAGCATCGTTCCGCGAAGACCCCTGCCGTTTGTTTTTCAGATGGCAATCTGATTACGTCTTGGAGCGTTTACAAACGTTTGAATGCACTACGATTGAGTGCGAAGGCCTCACTTGTGGTACGGGCGTTAGTGTGACTGCACAAGATCAGAGTTTGTAGAAGGTCACTACACTGTGGAACCAGCTTCTGGCGCCTGTGTAGACACACAGAATGTGCCGAAGATACACCACTTAAAAAGGTCAGCTGGATTGGAACATGGATGCACATCAAGCAGGGCGCATCCAAGCAGAGAGATGAGTGTTGTTCAGGATGAACAACTCGTTAAAGCGAGATCGATTAACAAAAAGTCGACGTAAAGCAAACACGATCGGCTAAAAGAGAGTCGATAGAAGAGGACGTGACTGTAGCAGTGCACCCAAAGTCAGAACACGTAGGGGAAGAAAGGTCCAGCGTTCCTGAGGGTGATAACGCACGAGAAAGTTATGTTGACGGTGTGTTTACCTAATTACCTGCGAATGCATTGTGACCAGGAAATCACCGAGAAAGTGAATGTATAGGTGAATGACGTATCAAGTGTAGGCGCTTATATACTTGATCTGGTGACGCCCCCGAAGTCAGCTTCGGAGGTAATCAAGTTGTTAACGCTAGAATCTAAAAGATTCTTGCGAGATCTGCGTATTGACAAGACCAAGCAGATCTGCGTGATCGTCACAGAGGACGAGTACGTCGCCGATATTCGGTCGGCACAAGTGTTTACGGAGAACGAACGGGTTCTCAGTAGCTCATCAATGGATATGAGTGTCGTCGATGAGATGACTCGGATTGAGCGATACAAGTCTCAACCTTGGGAGTCTTTAAAGACAAATCCTATGTATAAGGATTTGGTCAAATTCAAGGATGTTTTCCCTGAATTCGTGCCATGCAAATTGTCTAAGGACAAAGGCACTTGGCATGAGATTAAACTGAACCCCGGTTCGACATACTGTGTCATGAATTAGTGGCTATTGCCTCGTGAACAGGTAACAGCGATCGACAAATTCTTTGCCGATCGCTAAGCGGCTGGTCATGTGAGGGAATCAGTATCTCCACACAGCTCTTCGACCTTCTGCTTGCGAAAGGCCATAGGAGGGTGGCGGATAGTGCACGTGTTCAACAAATTGAACGCTGCAACGGTATCAGTTCCGACGCCTAAACCGAGGAAGGACGTCATCATAGATGGTGTGGCAAAAAGTATCATATTTATCCATGGATCTGATGGAAAGATTCTATCAGATCCTCCTGCGTGAAGGGGAAATCCCGCACACAGCAGTGAGCACCCTCAGTGGTATGCTCTGGGAATGGCTAGTGATGCCACAGAGACTAAGTAACGCCTCTGCAACGTTCAACAGATGTGTTACGAATCTGTTGCGATAAACGCGAGATATTGCACCGAGTTACTTTGACGATGTCTTCGTCCAGAGCCGGGCTTGGATGGAAAGACGGACGTGTTGGTTCATAGAATTCACGTCCGGAAGGTACTTACACTTTTGCGTAAGCATAAGTTGTCCGCGAACCTCAAGAAGTGTACATCTTGCCTTCGAGCGAAATACCACTTCTTGACTGCATTGTGGGTAAAAACGGCGTGCGCCCTGATCCGGAAAAGATCAAGGCGATTAGCAACTGGCCTGTGTCAGTCGACGTCAAGGGACTTTGAAAGCTTCTTGGCTTAGCGGCGTACTTGCACAAGTACTCACGCAAATACGCCGAGATGACCGTACATCTCTCTCGTCTGCTTAAGAATACGAGGGGTGGTCATGGAGTACTGAGTATCAGCACTCCTTCGAAGGTATCACGAAAAGCTTGACACTATCACGTGTGTAAACAATTACAGACCAGGACAGATCATTCCATGTGGTCTGTGACGCCAGCAATTTTGCAATCGGATGCGCGTAAATGCAGTACGACTCTGACAGCGTTGGGCACGTCGTCTGTTACCAATCGCTTTAGATTAAAGAAGCTGAGCGTAATTGCCCAGTTAATGATAAGAAACCCCTTGCCATGAAATATGCACTGGCTAAGTTTCGGGTACATCTCTTAACAGATAGGCCCTTCATTATTCGTGCCGACCACGCGTCATTACACACGGCCGTAAACAGTCCAAACCTCTCACAACGAATGGCGAGGTGGCTGCCTTTCTTCGCGACGTACAACTGCTCCCTCGAGTACAGATTAGGACAAATTAATGTCGTCGCTGATGCTCTTTCGTGTCAGCCCGAATTCGAGCCGCATACTCATCCCACCCGTACGGGTGATCCAACTTTTGCAAAACTATCAGTGAGTGTTCCGTCGTCGAATCTGCTCGATGGCACGCGGAAAGCATACGCAGAAGATGAGTCTCTTCTGCTATTAATGGATACGTATCTGATGCATGCCGTCAAGCTTGGAAAGCTTGAAGTCTCAATGCCGCTCTTCAACCGAACGTTATTCGGTTCGTGATGTACGGCTGTACTAGACAACAGTCAACGGCGACACACCTCGTGTTGTCGTTCCTGCTCATAATGATTTGCGATTGCGCATCATGTACGAGTATTACGATGCTCAACAAGTGAGCATCGCGGTGGAGAAAAGATTTACCTCATGGTGAGTCGTGACTTCCACTGGCCCCGCCAGTACGAGTTTGTGCGCAAGTACGTCCGTGATTGCGAGGTTTGTCAACATGTGATGCCTAGTCCTTCATCCCGTGTGCCCTTGCAGCCTCTACCGATTCCGGCAGAGTTTTGGAAGTCCGTATCGATGGACTTTGTCTTTGGGTTTCCCAAAGACTTTCACAAGAATACTGGCATTCTTGTGTTTGGTGATCGGTTCAGCAAGATGGTACGTCTTGTTGCTGTACCGGAGTCAATCACAGCCCAGGTCTGTGCTCGTGACTTCATCGATACCATCTTCCGACTACACGGGTTACCACGTGAACTCGTGTCTGACAGAGATTCCCGCCTCACAGCGGAGTTTTAGAAATCCGTGTTTTGTTCACTTAACTCACGTTTGAAGATGTCGACTCCCAACCATCCGAAAATAGATGGTCATATGGAACGTGCTAACCTCTTCCTCGAAGAGATGCTTTAAGGGTACATTCACTCGTTTGCGAATTGGAGTAAATTCTTTACGATGGCGGAATTTGCTACTATCAACTTGGTGCATGCATCAACAACGCATAAACCTTTCTTCGTGAATGGTCTTCGCTATTCACGTTACCCGTCTTTTTAGAGTGTGACTGTAGTTTCAGGGGGGGGTGGACTCGCTCAAAAAATTCGATCCGGTTCTTGATCATCATACGTCGACAATGATGTCGACGGAATAAATGCTGATGTCGATCACATCGACATTGATGATGATGATGACGAAGATCTTGGTATTTTCAGCATCACCAGCGACTGCTGCAGTGAGGACAATGAAGCTTTAACAAATGAAGACAACTATCTTTCAGCAGTGCACCTTGTGCGCACTGCTGCTATCAAGGATGAGTCAGCAGAGGAATTTCTCCCAACTCGCGAAGCGGTTGTCTGCTTCAACAAATACTATACTGCAGATGCAATAGATAAGCAGAAAAGAAACACGGACAAACGTGGAAGAGCAAAAGATATTTCATTGAATGAAGGAGACCTAGTTTTACTGTCTACAGTAAACCTACCGAAACGCGCAGTGACAAACGTGGGCAGCTAGAAAATTACTGCCCAAGTACATCGGTCCGTATCGTGTGTTGAGCCGAATGGGCATCGCATACACGATTGAACTGCCCCGTTAGATGCGTACGCATCCTACATTTTACGTTGTTCGTCTCATCCCGTACTATCAGTACGAGCCCGATTCGAGATGCGAAGAATGATTCCACGGTCGAAAGCCGAGACCACCTTCTAGTGGTCCCGTTTCAACGAGCCAGTCTGGTCGACTAGCGAAGCGACCTGCTCACGCAGTTAAGCGATGTCTCGACGAGCTGCAGCCAGCTCTTTACAAAGAGAACGAGTCGAACGTTCGTTCTCAAGTTGCGCAAACGCAAGGCAGCACTTTCGTTCAAGCGATCGTGCGCTAAGGAATTGTGATTATCCTGCACGGGTTACGCTTCTCAAACCTGATGCGAGCTGAATCAAGTTTACCGAGCCAGGACTCCTGGCATATGCACTCGTTGCTATGGATTTAGGCATTCCATCTTTGCACCAAGGCATTACCATCTTGGCCACAGTTGCAATGGTACCACCGATGTTTAAGGAACACGTCGATGAAGAACTCTTCCTCAGCAAGGATAGTTTTGTACTGGAATCAGGAGGACAGATTCTCCTGCATTCAAACAACGGGATTTGATCCTGTTGGTTGGTAATACCGGCCACTCGATCTAATCTCTTGGATTACAACATCCAAGATTCTCCACTTAAGGAGCATAGCGCAAGACACTGCGGTCTCAGGCCTCTGGTATGGTGTCAGCATGAGCACTGACACCAGTAGAAGCTCAATCCCTCGAGTTGCTTTTCTTGTGGTGACGCATAGGTGCGTCACCACCATCACCACGCGTCCTAGTGTTAGGTAAACTTGCGTGAGATGAGGATTCGTCAAAGAATCGCTCGGTCCGAAGTTCTCGGACAAGATAGCGCCATGTTCCCCAGAGCCAGGTTGACAGGTTGACTGGCTCTTTCAGCGTCCGCCCCGGTTGATCCGAAAGCAAAAGACGCCTCATTCGAGTTGAATGCATAATTTAACTCGCCAGAATAGATGAGCTCTATTTCAGGCTCATCTAAATTGCGATTCGCAGTATTCGCTGCAGACGCAGCGGATGTATCAGTCTTACGTGGTAGCTCACCACATCGACTAGTCCCAACAGGCACTACCTGTTGCTCAATCGCAGCAACAGGCGAATGACCACCTGCTGCTGAAGCCAGGGAAGTACTCTGGTCGGCTGCACGCGTGCACGCAACCGCCTTTCTGGCTGCGTCGGCACTGCACCGCAAAGACTTTGACACCATGCGATGAAATGGCGAATGAGTTGAAATTTGACCAACAAGTGCTCCCTTCCCGGAGTGATCCAACGGTGGTAACCCTGTCCCAATGAGTTAAATTCAATCAAAGGGTGAAAATGATTAAGGGGGGGGTGATGTAACGGGGTAGCTCTTTACATGATACTGACACCAAACGGTGTCAAAAGGGATATTGTCCAGCGTGACAATTGCCTGCCAATATTACCCAACATATGTAACGTTGAAGGAATTACATCCTGTAGGATACAACTCATGCGCTGCTCAAAAAAATGGGTTGATGAAAGACATATCAACCAAGGTTACCATTAATCGCTGCTAGATGCGCGTGATGCGTGGTGAGCAGGTTGTCGTCATGTGGCAATACATATTAATTAAATCAGTTAAAGACTGAAGTTATATCAATAGCTTAACTATACCGAACGAAATTGTCGTTTTATCTTTTACTAAAACGATCTGTTTAAGTAGACAAGCTTCCTCTGCACGTACAAGTGTACTTAACGTTTCGCGGCATCCCAAACGAAGGGTGCCCCGTTACACCATTATAATTACGTTCTTTAAGGATGAACCGAGCAAAGGACAAGTAAGAGGAAATTAGTGTGCAAGTAGGAACGAGCTTTATATCATCCTGACTTAGCGCTACCTCGTCAAAAATAAAGCTTCTAAGATCGAGACTTAAGTGGCAAAACTCAATTTTAATGTTTTGGCACATTACGATCATGAGGATTGTCGCAGATCTACCGATGCTGTTGCTAACATTCCACATGTTAATTACAACGCAATGTCATTACCAATTTCATATCTGTATAGTGAGCCGACTAATGACGCGTGGGACATAGGAAGACGCGAGCGTAGAGAGGAAACAATGCGTGTTAGTGGTACTACTTAAAATCTTTATCGATTCCTCAGCTCACGATTGTCATTAAATTCCCCATGAAATAAAAAATAACAGCGAAGGTCGACTGATGAGTTGAAGGAACAACATCCCGAGAAAATCTATCGAGCGGGTACGTCACCAAGCATATAAATGAGTTGTGATGTCAGCAAGTTGCAAACAGTCGACTACTACCTCGTTATGAAGTCTACATTCACTAGCGCTTGGTCATCCTACGATAACACAGATATAGCAAGGTCAAGTGACGCTATTAGAAAATGCTAAGCAACTTTTTTACATTAATTGCAGGTAAGAACAAGCGTATTACGAAATCCTTTCACAAAACGGAATCGTTGCACGCATACTAGAGCGAACATACTCCGTCTGTGAGCGTGGAGGTAAACGGAGCTCTGTTACATATTCCTTTACAGTAAGCTCAGTTTACACATTTTTCAAGACCAGGCCTTAAACTATACAAAGATGATTGGCAATTACTTCGTTGCAAATAATCTAAACTTCGTTGTGCATTTTCTTTCCACATCATGGCAGCAAGCTGATAAGTAACGTCTCGAGAGTCTCCAGACCAAATTTTAATGCTATGGAAAAATTTCACTTTCCTCAGAGGGATCATGTCGCCTTAATTGATATAGAATCTTATGTATAGGGAACAAAGTTTGGCCTAAAAAAAAGCCAAATATAAAAATTGTCTGTCGTCTACCTTAATCATATACTTCATAAAATCATTCAATTGCGATGAGCTTAATGATTTTAGGCTATGGAAGGCAACCAGGATAAAATATGAGGGTGACGATTAATATGCAAGAATATTGTATGGCTTCATGAAAATAGTTAAGGTGTTCAATCAAAAAAAAATTATAACAATGAAAAAACTTTAAGATAGACATTGGACAATATATTTTACTTACAATTTGTCGACAACGTGTGGATATATATAGACAACATCGTTGCATAATACATTTCATTTATAATAAGTTTAATTATTTTAATGATAAAGGTTGGTGAGTGATAAACACCGATTCAGACCGAGGTGTAAATAACCGCCCCTTTTTTAAATATTTTTATCAAGTAAGCGACGTGTAGTGTACGACAAAACAACGCTTATGTAGTGTCAACACTTATTGCATGAATTGAGTTTACAAAACACCTTGGCGCTTGTATAAGTAATAAACACTATCTGATAAGGCTAAATGAATATTCACTAAACTAATTACTTCTGCAAATTATCAAAAGGAAATATTTTAACGCCGCAACCTTGTTGTTACGTCGCCAAAAATTTCTATATTAGGCAAAATAAACTGGAACTGTATTAACTAGCCACTTCTCTCTGATTTATCACCGACGAGGCGATTCCGATAAAATACAATCGTTCGTATCGTTAGCTCATTAATAGAGGTCAATCACTTATAATAGCATAGTGTCCACGCGCGCTTTAAATGAAAAATCTTTAGATTTTAAAAAGGTAGCTAGTTTATCTTTTGATCAAGTAACGAAAACGGTAGTGAGCAGACAGATGGCAGCACATTGCACACTAGAAATTGTGCATAAGACGTGTAACGTACACACAAAACTAATCCACAACATGCTAGATTTATAGGATCATAATCAGGTCGCGCTGCCCCATCGTTTAATCCGTGTTATTATAAGCCGCACCACAATGCACCTACAGTGCACCCCAACGAACCAATCTTTAACATTTTGTGCTGATAAGTAGATCTTTATAAATGATCACTATCAAGATCACGCCGTCTTTCCAGAGAGCAAATCAGTCAGTAGGCAGCTTAAACTTCGTATATACAGCCATACTTGCAAGCATTTGGTCATCGTTTACAAAGCACTTTTATGGCGAATCAAGGCCAAATCCTACTACTTTTACGGTATAATTTCGTCATATAATGATCTAATTGTTCATCCGCAAAAAATAGTGCGTGCCAGAAGATTAATCATATCCGCGCACCTTGAGTATTAATAACGGATCCATTGTAGAACTCAATTCTCATTGCCATGCCCCTTTACACTACAAATGGCGTGTACGAGATGTTATAAGCATTTTAAACGAAGTAAAAATTAATAGCACGCCATGCCATGGCCTTAAATAAATTATTGTGGCGAACAGATCTTCTTTCATATACCTAGCTAGTTGGTAGTCTCATCATCGTTTTTTTTCTTCCTGAACATACCTTAACATGGAGCATTTGAAAACTTCCGTGATTTTAATCTTAAGTAATTTTTCTTTTTGTCTTAGGCCTCCGCATTCACGATAGATACGCTGCATGTAATTACCGAACTGATCCAACTTCGTCGAGGATCTAAATACTGCAAAAAAGTGAGCGCAGGACGGATTCTGGCAGTTCCGGTCAAAAAAAAATTCGAATGGCTATACGATACTACAAAGGAAATCAAAATATGCTTTTTGTGATAAAAAAGACTGCATGGTCGAGTGATCAGAAAATTAATAAATGGAATGAGATCATAACGGCGATCAATAGAAACCATCATTCATCACTTCTACCTTGTAAAACCATCGCCGGACGTTACTGAATAAGACAAAAATTACCCAAGATTAGGCCAGATTGGGAAGAGATTGGTTGCAGCTACACCGATATACATATGTGGTTGACACATTTGTTTTATAAGTTGAAAACATTTTGTAAGACATTTAATCGCGTTGATAAGAACGCGTTTTTTTTAATGTACGTTGTGCATGCTTATTCTGCGTGGGGAAGGAGAACCTGGCGTTGTATCATTATCTGGGGGTGTACGTTGTTTTTGACTTGCGTTATCCAAGCATATGGTAGGTAAGAAACGATTTTATCGGGCACTTTTCACGACGGCGACTCTGAGTTACACGAACAAGCAACAATAAGGCGCTGTCTTCAGATATGTTGATGGTCGGTTAGATCGCGCCTGTTTTGCCATAATCCTTATCAATCAATCAATGCATATGGATCTCTCACGCACTGTCACACGCCGAAAGCAAAAAAACGAGTAAAAAGCTTAGCGTGAACCGCAAAATTGTTTTTTCAGTGGCTATCATAATACTTAAATGGTTTCCATGTGTAATTTCCAACAGATCACATGAAGGCTTTGTGTCAAATGCTGAGATTCACAAGGCAATTCAGAATAAGGACCGTTTCAAAAGAGGATACACAAATGAAATTCTGAGCATGGCTTAAGGAATTCTACGAGTATATCACGAAGTTTTGAATTTGATTCTTTAAAATTTGTGAATCAGCATTATAACATTGAACCCTTCAAGCTAGAGACCCCTTGGCCCGTCGGAAGGCACATAACAATTATAATTACAGAACAATTGTAAAACAACCACTTGCACTTCCAGTTCAACCACCTCTATTTAGTATATGTTACGCATCTCCTAACTTTCACATTACAAGCCTTAAGGGGGTAGTACTTGTTTGTTGACAAACATGATTGTCTGTAAGTGGTTCATTTAGAGCTACAATGCAGGCTCAAATGTAGGAATCACAACGCTAGCAGTGAGCAACGCAAACCGGCTGTTTTCAGTACTTTGTCTTGTCTACTAATCTTGTAGAATTAAGTTTTTATGGTGGTTATATGACTAAACATTTCTCCTTGTGCTCGTGCGTCGGCTGCTGGCCCGGGGAAGATGGTGGAAATGCCAAGCGACTTTTGCCAAGCACGCGCTTGTTTTTGGGAAGGGTTTGCACTTTTTGTTTTCTTACGATCAGATCTCATCTTCACATGGACAATTTATTTGGCATATGGTACTAGTTGTCGCTGTCGCCAGCACTAAGTCGCTTAACGCAGTGTAGAAGCGCTATAATGAGTTCCTGTACGTCACGAGGATAATTTTTCAGTTTTTGGTAGCTGTCTCTCATTGTGCATTTGTGAATTTTCGAAAGAGGATTGGTACCATGGATGAGTATGGAGACTTCCAATGACGTTCTGTTCCTTCCGATCTTCGATACCTCGGCTAAGTGGCACTTACGCGGATCGCACTTCTAATGACCAGTACGTTCTGCTCCATTCAAATGCTCCAGTAATTTGCCCTAATATTTTTTCATACTCTTGTAACTTTCACAGTTCAGTGGCTATCGCCGTACCTGTTTGAGGTAAAGAAAGAGCAACTTCATGCCTAAGGGCAAAATATATGAACTTGCTTTTTAACTTAGTACACAACATGCCGTAGGTAGAAATCTTTATTAATATTTTTCTTTTTCAAAAAGTAGAAAACTAGCTGAAGTTCACTATTGATGCTTGTATCTACAAAGGATGCGTTAAAGCTGTGCTTTTAGGGTGCTGTGTCAAGCACTATCACTCTCTTCCTGCAAATAAATACAAATTCGGCATACAGTACTGTAAACTTGTCAAACTTTAGTAGTGCACTGAATGCAAACTAGGTAGCAAAAAAAGTGAACATATTACATGCTAAGAACAGACTCCCTTCAACACATCCGATATGCATGACCAGAAACGGAAATTACAACTTAACCGTGTCAAGTTTCACGTGGTGACCGTCTCTTCCTGTCCCATGTGACATCCTGTCACATGGCGCCCGTCTCTCCCGTCCCATCTTTCATTTGCGGAATACCAGCTAATCAGATGAGGTCGAACTTAACTGTACAAGGTATTGCACTTGACTTAAAAAGCCTTCTTGACCTGACAAAATGAGTACATTTTAACACTCCTACTCGACGTTGTCCTGAATGCCTTCAACTTGAACATCTCGCGTTAACGACAATCCGCGGTGCTGGTAGTGTTTTCTTGAAAAGGTCTGCAAACATGTGTCCAGACTCGACATAACTTGGCTTACCATCTTGGCTTAAGCGTAGTGGCAGATGAACTTGAAACGAAAGTTAACGTGATTCGCGCCTGAAGTACTCTTTTTGCTGTTTATTAACTTAATGGCAGCTTTGTTGTCCATCCACATCGGCATGGACTCACCTACCTTTATGTACAGCTCACCAAAAAGTTCCATCAGCCCTAATAGCTCAAGTCCTGCCTGCGACGCCGAGATGAATAAATACTCAGCTTCCATGGTGCTCACAGAGACGCTAGTCTTCTTCTTGCACGCCCACGACACCACTGCTCTATCCATCGTCAACACGCATCCTGAGACCAACTTGCGGTCCGACTTGTCTGCTGCAAAGTCCGCGTCACTCCAGCTCTCGATCTTGGTCAGGTCCATTGATTTTTTTAACTATTAATAAACAGCTTCAATGTCTTCGTTCCCTTAAGATACCATGCAATGCGCTAAAGCCATCTTCTATTCCTTCATGCTTGGTTTGTGTGTCTGCCTTGTCGCAAGATGTAACGCAAAGCTAATGTCCGGCCGTGTACAGCGCGCGATCAAAGTAGGCTCCCTAGTGACTGGAAAGCTTAAGCGCTCGCATGTCTAACTCCAGCTACCGTTACCAGTATGTCTGTAGCTTCAGGGTCTACTCTGTTGCAGTCATCGTCAATAGGAGCTCGAACACCATTCATCGACTCCAGTCCATTGTCCTTAAGCTACACGTCTATCATCACCTAATTGTCCAGCATGCATCCACAACTTTTATCTAACAAAACCCTTAGGCCCAGTAACTTGTCGATGACGTCGGTACACTTGATCTCAAAGGACATAATTCTCTTGAAAACTTCTCCACAGCTTTACTTGAAGTACCTGTGACCAAAAGGTAGTTGACGTACACCCTAACAACCGTTTTAGCCTTGTCGATCTTCTTTAGGTATAGACACATGTCCGTTGTACACTGGCTAAAACCGAATCTACCAACTTCGAGTGTATCTGTTGACTCCATAAACGTCCAGCTTGCCTCAACCCGCATAGGGACCTCTTTAAAGCAAAGCAAGGTGTTTTTGGTGCTTGACTCCGTGTTCATTTAAAGTATCTTGACTCACTTGCATCCCGCTTGGCACCTCCAAGTGAATGTCGAGATTTCTCCTTCCCTGCCTTGGCGTAGGAGTTTTAGACGTCCCCGTGGCGTGCTTGTACGTTTCATCGACACGACAGCACCAAAATGACCTTTGCAGTGCCAACCTCCATGACTGCAGCAACATCAGTGTGAAGTTGATCCCGAATAGCTTCTCGTTTTCGCATGCCACCAGTCTAGCCTTGTACCACTCCACACATCCATTGGCATCGGTCTTCGTCGTGAACACCCACTTGTTATGTAAGACGTGTGAAATTTAGGGCGGTACCACCACCGTCCACACTCCATTTCAATGAAAATCAGTCAGTACTTCGGTCATTACTATGTGTTTCTTGTCTTTGGATGGACTTCGCACAGCCTCACCATAGTTCCTTGAGTCTGACTTGTTCACAATGCTGGAAATGCCTTATTCTTCTTCATCCTTGATTCTATCATTTGACTCATCCGTTTTATTTGCTCATCGGTCTTGTCACATGTCGGTCACACGTCCGTCCGGATGAGCGACTCGTTGCTAAACGTTTGTCGTGATCGTCTTGGGATCCTTCTGACCTTTAGAAGTATCGTGTTCTTTAAGTGCTTTGATGTTTTGAATGGTGTTTAAGATCCCAATGTTCTTCACAAGTTGCGTGACCACGACGACACACTTCTTTAGCAATAAGACACGGTACCCCTTTGTCTCATCGTTCCTAATGGTGATGATCGCCGCCTTTTCACGCGCACCCAGAGATTTGAGGACTGTGTGCAAGTGAACTGTGCACGTTGAACCAAAAATCACTATGTCACTGAGGTTGGGCTTCATCATAGTGGGTGGCTCACTTATTAAGACCGCACCGTCATTCATCTTAGTCGGACTTCGATTAAATATGCAATCTGTGTACTTAGCAGTATCACCCCAAAACTTCTAAGGTGTCCGCTTGCAAATACCATGCTTCGCACCATGTTTATAATCGTGCGATGCATCCTTTGGCTTTGCCATTGCTGGCCTGGTTATCACGCTCGCTAATTTGACGAGTGACACCATTGCCTTTACTGAACACATCCCGGGGCTTGTATTCGCCTTTACTTTCCGTGCTTAAGACGTGGATTGAGCCGATAAATTATCGCTAGAAAATAGCAGACAGAAATGCTCTTAATTTATTGCGGCAACCTCTTTTGTTTTCGCCAAAAAAAAACCGGCAATAGATAGACCATTGATCGACGAAATTGATCCGGTATCTGTTCCCGATCTGATCGCGAGGTGTCATGGGACCTTAAAGATCAGAACAGATAAATCCTCCTATCACTTCGATTGGCGAATTGGTACCGCTGCTTTTGCGAGATTTTCGGTTCCTCGTCTAGTTGCCGTATGCACAGGCCAAGCAGGTAAGACGCTTGATATCTGTCAATTTGATAATAGAGGTAGGGTCGCGGGCCATTTTGACGATAGTGTCGTAGCACAGGTGGCCTAAACGCCTACGAAACTGCAGCAAGCCTTTATGTTGGACCTTAGTCTTATTCTTATCTTCATCACCATTAACAATCGTCATGACCTTTTTAAGTGGTTAGCCATAAACACTGAAATTGTTGTCAAAATGTCGTCGTAAATCTTCACAACCAACACATCGTCGATGCGATCGACAAATACGATTGGTGGACCACCAAAATATAGACCAAATACCCCTATATTCTCGATATTTAAGCTCGCATCCCTTCTTTTTCAACTTTCCGAAAGATTTGGTGCTACGCCTCAAATTGGAAGCGTTTTGAACATGGAGAATTTGGATGGTCCTAAAAATTTCAAGTTCTTTGACTCGGATTATTACACTGCCCTACTCTGTGATGCGAAGAGGTCCTCTATCAGACGCTGCGGTAAAACATTCATGATTGAAGTTAATAAAGTCCTCCAGCAAGCTCAAGTCATTGACCAAATGACGCCCTGTACCACTGTTCAGCACCCAGTTGGTGACTCCTTGGGTCTGATCTTAGTCCGCAGAATGGACTGTGAGGACGAAATGCGCATTTTAATTTTTCTTCGTTCTTTTAGTGTCGAATTTTTTGCGGTGTCCCGTGTTTCCATAGAGGTAGAATCTCCTTTGGCTTAAGTCTTCACGCCGTTTCCAGACTGGTCCAACTTTCTTGACATCCTTAACCTATTCGACTATGTTTACCGCATCACGACCGAACTACTTGACACGGACGTCTATCTCTGTCGATTGTGCGAACTATGCCTACTCTTCGGCTTGTCTCAAGATGTCGACCTTGTACAAGTCCAAACGGGAAAGCATCGTCGTGCACAACGTCGTGTCTGCGTTTTGGACAATATTGGCCAAAATGAGGTTGTCTGCGTCTCCTCAGGCATCGCTTATGTAGTGAGGTACATGAAATGTTCTGTCCAATTTTGATTCGAAGACTTGGCTGCAGTAAACAGCTTCATGCTCTGGGCAGGTGTTTTCTTGATGTTAAAAGTCTGGAGCAACCTTTGCATTGCATGCTCCAAGGTTTGACTCTCAGACCACCAAATTTTCACCAGACGGAGGTTATACTTCTGCGCCGTTACAGAAATGTGTTGACCAAGTACATCAACCTTGATGTCGTTAAGGGTAAACAAAACCACACACGCGCTCGGTGAAATTAACTTGACGTCCCAACTCCTTGTCCCGCTCTATAAAAGCACTAATTAGGCCATGGTAGAGTTCCATTCCATCGAATGGCTGTAACGCCAATTTGCGCTGACGACCGTCATGTACACCCATGGTTACTTGATATTTGTGGAAACACGTCGGACCAGGTGCACCCACTTCTGGGTTCAGCGACAGCAGTGCGTCCTTCACTTCGATGGCTGGTCCTGCATTCATCACGTAGTCACCACGGTCTTGGGCTGGTGTAACAACTATGTTTCTAGCAAAAGATGGTCGTCGGGCACCAAAGAAGGGGTCCGGCGAGACATTCAATGAGTGCTTGTGAGGAGGAGTACGCTCCGATACCTGGAGGTAAGTACCCTTCCCTGCTCCCAAAGCTGAACCAAAAATGTTCGACACTGAAGATTTCTTCCTTTGACGGTCAACTTGCTCAAACTTTGAGGATTTCATCCCGAACGTTCGTTCCGACAGATTACCGAGCATGTCGAGCATCTTGTCCAGTGCTGCGGCCGCGGGCACTGCCAAAGTTTCTAATAATGCGTGAGCAGTGGTCTTCTTTCGATCATCTCCCACCACAGCGGGTGTGGCCCCAAGAGCTGTACCGCCAACACGTTTTTTTAAGCTCATAACCTGTAAGACTGCATTAGTGCGATTGGTGCAAATTAGGTATTAATTTAAGAAGATGTATTGTGTATCAAGAACTCTTTCTTCAACACTACAATATGTATGACAAGAATCGAAAATAACAATTTGACCGTGTCAAGTCTCACGTGGTGACCGTCTCTCCCTGTCCCATGTGACATCCTGTCACATATCGTCCATCTCTCCCGTCTCATCTGTCATTTTACACATCATCAGCCAATCAGGTGGGGTCAAAATTAATTGTACTCGGTATTGCACTTAATCTGCATAGCCTTCTTGACCTGTCAGATCGAGTACATTCTAACAGAGTAAGTTCCAGTACCGAGTAAACCGACGCGGTCGGTCAGTTCGCCACTACGTTTACTACAAAAGACAATGAATGGGTACAGGTTGCAAATATGGTCTGTTCAGTTAGAGCCTTTGAGTTCGTAAAATCACAGCAGATATCCTTAATTTTTTAGGCTGCAGATAGCACTCTTCGCAATTTCAGTAAAAATAATAAAGCGTGTTTGTTAGTGTATTTTGCTTCGTTCTAATTTACATTCTGACCAATTAGAGGCTCTTCTTTGTGGGGGTTAGGGCTAGTTAAAAAAACGTGGGAGATGTATAACGAATCCTCTTTTTAACAATTTCATATTTATAATTTTCATGTTCGTTTCATACTATAGCTGTGCATCTTTGAAGCAGGAATAATAACGTTGCTTAAAAATAGACGATATCACGGCCTACGACTGCGGGCAGCTAGGTCGGCACGAAAATAAAGAGCGTTAATTTATTTGTGGAAGAGCCTGAAAGCAAGGCGTTCGAGAAGGAGCAGATGCATTTTACTAATTTTGAGCTGCTGCTCAAACACAAAGATTCTCTATTGACTCAGTATTTTGTACCTCGTCTTACGCAGGTTAAGAGTCTGCAAAAAAGGGCTGACGTCATGAGAAGTAATAGACGCCATTTCTACGCTCTCGACCAGAAATGTCTTCTTGATCCGGGAAGAGAGTTTTAAATCCATTTATTTACCGAATTCTGGCACCGTCGTCGGTAGCTACTTATTTCTACAGATGACAAATTTGTCTTACCACAAGTCCGCTGAAGTTGTGCAAATAATTCAGTAGCTCAGTCTTCCAATAAATAATACAAAGGAGACGAAAATAAGAGTGAATCTTTTGATCTCAGCAGCGATAGTAGTGACTCGGCAAAAAATGTTAATGAAGATCTATACGGTTGCGCGTTCGTGCACTCATGACAATCGATTTTACGCAAAAGGTTTAATTTATGCACAGCTACCGTGGCGAATTATTAAAACATTTAAACTGACAAGAATTGTCAATTTGGTCTCAATGTCACTTCCAAAACATGCTAAGTATCATGCCTGTACACATGGCCGATCGAGGTCAGGATGAAGAGTAACCGATGCAGATACAGTTGTGAATTTACATTAATGACCAAGGAGTTGTTGGTTGTTTCATCACGATAAACAAAACGCGTGTACACGAATAATAGGACTGCAGAACACAAGCCAAATTTAAAATATAGTACATGAAGAAAAAATATTTACGAAACGAGATGATGTACCTATTAGAACGATAGGTTGTTGCAGCTTGTGCATTGTAAATAGATAAAAAAAACGATCAAAACAAAAAAGTGCAAATGTCGTAGAAATTTCTTTTTAAAGTTGCGGCATTTGAGAAATTTCTAATTTGGTCTAATTAAGAAAAATCGCTGCTTAAATGTGTAAAATGCTGGTAACGGAACAATAAGGTAGTGACATGAGGTATCCCCCCCACTGGTGCCTCGGGCAATCACCTCCGTTCCAATCCAATGATTGCCGGTTGGATCCATCTTACAACCAACCCAAGGTCTTTAAATTTTGTGTAACACATTATTATCAGTACCTTTCGAAAATTCCGGTATCACTGAGCTCGGCCTCTCGTAAAAGCACAAATACCCCAACACCAAATAATTGGGGGCGTCGAACTGGCTGGCCCCCAGAAAAGTAGTAGCTCCAGTTGAAGATGTGTAGGCCCCACCGAAGAGGGCAGAGCTCGGTCGCTAGAAAAACTAATTGTGCCCACTGCACCTGCAAAAAGAATACAAGATAGCGGCGATGTAGTAATTCTTTAGATAAAGATAATGGCTATTTTTAAACTTACAATTCTCGTTTTACACTACCCACATCATTTATATATGGAGTCTTTATAGGCGATTAGCAATGAAAAAACAAATGCTTGACAAAAGGTTTCACAAATTATTGTCCAAACACATTTTTGCTGTCCTGACACCCCTCATATCAAAATTTATGACTCTTTAGCAGCAATTGCTCGAAAAGATTATGTTACATGTACTTATCCGGAATACGTTAAGAACATTTAACGTTAGACTACATGTGTTTATTTGTAGATCCACGAACTCAAATGCATACAATCGGCTATTTTTAGCCGTACATTGCGGTCAGCTTACAGATTTTGGATCGACAGTAGATGATAACACATAATCATGCAGTCACTTCAAATTCTGTCAATACTTATAGATAAATGGCGGCAATCCAAGCCTCTTCATTATTTATATAAAATACGTCTTGTCATCACTTTTCATTACGTTAAACATGTTCGAGCCGAGTTTCGCACTGACGTAGCTCAAGTGAATACACACGACTAATGCTAGCACCAATTCTCACGCATTTGCGCATTCAAAAATGCGGCGGTTCAAAATTTATCAGTACAGCAAATAAATGGAACCAAATTAAACTTCACTACAGCTTAAGTATGCGCTCGAAATTTTTTGACAAAATTTCATTCTCCACTCGCTTTTTTAATTTCTTGCCATAACAATGATTGGCTACACTATCGAAGGTGGCAATCTTTTAATCGCTACTGCAACAATGTGAGATGAAGTTGGCCGCATTTTGCTGTGTATGCACCGAAACGCTGAAGCCATAGATCTTGTATCATCAGTTTTCAACGTCGATTATGGTGAATGTGCATCGTCCTTCGCACAGCGATCTGAAATGCCAAGACAGGGTTTTATATCTCGTCGGTGAGGTGGATCACAGGATTAAAGAGTGTGTCGTTGATAATTCGGTGTATTGTCGAGGTCTGGGTCTGCCGATCGATTAAAAGAGAAAAAACAAAATTGCTCAGGTATTTAGAAAGGCTTCTGTGTTCGATTATTAGATTACAAACTATGCTATCGGGTATTTTTACAAAGAACTGTCAACCACAAAGCGCAAAATTTTGCCTCATTCACTTTCACACACAACGAATAAGACGAGTTAATACGTAATGTGTACACATTAAAGTATATTTAAAGCTGTTGAGCCACTAAAAAAAAGCCTTTCGTATTTTGGGTTGCACAAAGGCGTCGATATTCAATTTTGATTTTTAAATTTTTCATAGAACGAAGGAGACTAAGAAATGTTTACCGACACTTGTTACGCATTCAGTGCTTCTTAAAATTATAAAGTGCTGATTCAAAAAAATAAGCTTAAGAATTTTGAGTGTCGAAATTCAATGGAGATGCGTAAAAGGAAAGTTCAAATGGAGTAAAAAATTACGGCTAGTATGCAAATTAAAATCTACATCGGTCCTAGCATGGCTAAATGTAAATTTAGTGATTGGCCTACGATGCATCACCATGACACTTCAATTATTTGTTGTAACGCAATCTGATTTGCTTGTGTGTTCTCGATGCGCAAAAAAGACCCTTGTATAGAGAGCTTTACATGGCTGTGCGACAGTGGTTAACCGGGCCACATCGCCTTGATCAATCCAAGTGTTTGCAATTTTATTAACTGTCGCAAGTTGATAATTTAGGTATACTTATGCGCGCGCAGTAGGCACTTCAGCAACATATTTCAAGCAGCGGCTGCGGTTCTGTCGTCTATTTCATAGTTGTCTTGGCCTAAAAGGGCTGTATAATTTACGTCCTGAATATGTGCTACCCTCTATCACCTGACCATCTTCGTGATCTTGGACTTGTGATAGTACGTTGGCGGTTAATTGTTGAATTTATCAATGCACAGACTTGCACTGTCTCTCTATTAATCGCCACTACCTCACACAGCTTCTTCTTTTATAGTGCAGTAATGGATGCGGGTGACACAACGGATGTAAAGAATAGATAGTTCTGTTTTAATAGAAATGGGTCGTACTCTAAGAGGACCATAATAGCCCTTTAACTATGACTGTGTACCTAACGCTACACTTGTCGTAAAAAATAGCGTTTTTATTTACTGCGTATTTACCATCTATAAAGCTGACCGCAAATGACGACTTGCAACGATTGATTGTGTAATGTTTTATACTCTGATATACACGTAGGCATATGTCTTCTTCCACTTTTACAAGTTAACCTCGTCTCGTGGCGGTGGTACTGGTGCCGAAAACACCTTCTGTACGAGCCACACACACCAATTATGAATTTAAATTATTGGGACGTTAGATACAAGGATAAATAAAAGTAGGTGTCAGATAACTATCCTATTCATGATCAGCTTAGTTACGTTCCAAACGTCTCTCATAAACCGGTTTACCCTTCCTTTATTGGTGATGGCATACTCAAGATCTTAATTTTTCATGAACAGAAATGTAGTTTTTTCGCGCCAGCAATTTCTTATCCAAGTAGATTGTACATGAGCTTATGCTACATTACAGGTTACTATGCAAAGCGATTGTTTCTTATCTAGCGTCAAAAATATAATTCGAGAGCAATTTGTAACCTAATCTTTTTTGATACACTTCAATATTTAAAACCGACTCCTGTTTGTTAAGCAACTGTTAATGCCGACTTTGTTAATCTAATACCAAAAACAACTACCAGCATGTGTTAGTACGCCGCATTATGATACCAAAAACAACTACCAGCATGTATTAGTACGCCACATACTGGTGATATTTGTGACTTCGTTACCTTCGTCGAGCATGTTCCATGTGCCTAACGTAAATCGAACTTGAGCCGTTAGAAGTATTAGAATCATCCAAAAACGTAACGCGCAACTCTATCACCTCAATAATAATCTTACTTAAGGACTTGTGCCGATTTGACGTTATCAGGTAATAAATTGAACGGGGATGCCAATAAATAGAATTTTGTTACTTTGTGCACAGCTCTCTCCTGACTTCGCACTATGTGAAAGGGTTTTTTATGACAAACATTCCGCCCGTGGACGGCTTGATGTGCGAAACACGTTTCACTACTTTCTTGTATCCCGCCTCTTAAAAATTTGAGGTCATGCGCAATTCACGATTCATCAGTAGTTTTCAGCACTTAAATAATCTTTACTGCAATGACACTTGACCTTGAACTATAGACCATTGTTGTAACGCGGGACACCCTGAAGCTTGTACTGATGACAGTACAAGCTACTAATTCTGACCACAGAACAAGGCGGAGCCTCGGAACTTCACGTACACTCGTACGTGCAGAGGAAGACGCTAAGAAGAAGCGAGTACTTGGTTAAAGTAAAAAGTAGAGCTGTATTTATAGTAGTTAATGTCTGCAATAAATCACTATTTATCTTCATCTAAGTATGTCTAAATACAAATGTGTAAATCAGTTATCTGCTCACCACTCATTGCGTGCGTCAGTCGTGGCGCGTCTTCGTTGGTTGATGTAATGGCCTATATCAACCAATTAGGAACTACTCGTAAGTGCTGCAGAATATTTGTCCTTATGACAATATTCTGAGAATAAAAATCTTACCGTTATATTCTATTAACAGTTTCTTATAAGTTGTTATGTAACGGTTCACCCCGTTACACCAAGTAAATCGCCGGCCGTCCTTTCTTTACCGCGAGGTTCTGTAAGCGCAGAGTGACTTCGGCTCCCAGTCTTCAGTAACTAATTCACTGTCTTTAACTTGAAGTTCCTCCCCAGCCAGTTCAAGATTGCTGAACGTATCGTCTTCTGTTTCAAAGCCGCTGCTAAAGGCTTACTGTTCAATTTCAGTGATATCGCTTGCCAAACTTGTAGACGTTTTGCTTCACGTGCATAATTAAGATGATGGCCGTTCTTGTTAGCAGGGGACATTGAAGCGTTGTGATCGGTCGGAAATTGAAAAGCGTTGTCGACGCACGCGTATGCACACATGCATACTGCAGGCCTCATGTGTCAGCGTCATAAATTAATCGTATATTCGTATTACACCACACCCAATTAACAGAAACCTCAAACATCTAAACAAAATAAGCGAAGTTGCCAAAAGTACTTATTTGAGGTATCACAGTCAGGCAGAGTCATGTGATCGTTCACCTGCTAAAAATGAAAAATCCTCATTTTTGCTTACAGCTTTTTAGGGGAATAAGATGGCCACACTTTATAAGTGTTGCTGATTTTAAGTGACGTACACTGTAAGTAGAAGTGAATGGAGTTTGCCCGGCATACTTGGCGCAATTTACTAAGGAAAGAAAGTTTGCTATGGCAACGATAGTAGTAGGATGTATGGTAGCACACAGCATAGGTATTTGTGCTGCGCCATCAAGCTCGCGAAAATGCGCACCCGTTAAGATGCTGTAACGTTAAAAAGAACGCATCGGATATATCCGAAAGACCTTGTAGACGTCATTTTAACTGCAATTAATTCCCATCTTTACTGTGACGGGGTAGCCTGTTACAAAATATTGACCTTTAACGGTTTCAAAAGGAATTTTGTCCAGCGTGATAATTCCCTGACAATATTACCCGAGATATGTAAAGTTGAAGGATCATTATCCCCTTAGGATAGCATTCATGGGCTGCTCAAATATTTTGGTCGATACAAAAAATATTAACCAAGGTTACCACCAACCGCTGCTAGACGCGCGTAATGAGTAATGGGCAGATTGTCGTCATACGACATTGTAAATTAACATAGTTAGATAAAGACTGAAGTTACATTTATAGTTTAACGATGTTTAATACAGTTATCTCTTTACCCTTTACTCAAAGATCTGTTTGAGTAGATAAGCTTCCTCTGCACATACTAGTGTACGTGAGGTTTCGCGGCACCCTGACAAAGGGTGCCCCGTTTCACCTGGTAGCAATTCGTTGTCCGTCCAACGAATACTTGGTGTCCGTCCAGCATGAACATGTTAGACGTAGAAGACGACAGCTTTGACGTCACACGTGACGGCTACTCCCATCTGAGTGACTCAGAATGGGACACAGTCGGCCGCATGAGTGTGCTCATGGGCGGATCCTACATCAGTGGCACGTTGGAGACTCTAAGCAGAGATCAGCAACATGCTGCTATCAACAAGTTCCTACAAGAGGAACTTGCTGTCGAAAGACAGAAGATAGCCTTGCTTCACCAGCAAGGCTCCCATCAGTCGATGGGCGGGCCAACGCACACGCGTGGACCCGAAACCTTGGAGATTGATATCTCAAGTTGAAAGGGAATCGATGAATACACCCTTTTAAGATGGTTAGTCGACTTAGACGACGTCATCAAGTCTCGTCACATCGAGGGTGGCGAGGTGCAAGTCACCTTCGCCCTGTCAAATTTTACAGGACGAGCAAAGACTTGGTCCTTAGGGATCAATCTTCACGACTCAATCGTGTTTGCGTTGTTAGAGATCTTAAAGTCTCGGCTCAAAGAGACGTTTGAGCCGCCGAGAGCCGAGTCCAGAGCACGCTCTGCACTCTTGAGTCTAAAGCAAGGTAAGCGTGACGTGCACGCTCACTCACAACACCTACGCTACCTTGCGAGAAGATGTTCGCAAAACTCTGTTGATGAGCACACACTCATCAACGTGATCATCTGCGGTCTTGCAGACGGACAGGTGACGACCTACATGCTCCGAGAGGACTTCCATACGCTGGAAAAGGCGATAGAGTATGCGGAACAAGATGACTTTAGCCTGGGACAGTCTCAGGCTAACTCTTCAACTATCGTCTGACGAGACGACAGAAAAATCGGATTTCTAGAACCACCTCTGATATGTCGAGAGCTAGAACCCTCACTCTCCGAGCCACAAACGGTCATCAACGTGCTACCACTTTTAAAAGATCGAATACTACGATTTTGGGTGTAGTGTCCCAAGCACTGCATCACGTCTAAAGCCAGGACGCGATGACCGCCGTTGGCCGAGGAAAGGTCCAAGCGCGGGTTCGATTATGTCTTAAAACTGCGACAGCAAGTCGGACTTTCATAAAACGGACAGGGTCAGTAGGTGCGAAGAACCCTGGTGATCCAGCAACGTCAAGTGAGTTTGCAGGACTCTTGACGAAGATTGCTGCCAACATACAGTCACTGTGTGTTACTGCCCCTCGTAATGAGTATCTTTCATCACTTTAAAGATTGAAGTGACAAGTGGAATGTCACTTTGCGCCCTAGTTGACTGTGGGGCGTCGCACAGTTTCATTCGACGCCAGTCGCTTGAAGATAGTAGACTCAGCTATGTTGAGCGAGAGTTCCCTTCAACGAGATTGACGGTGTGCCGTACAACAGGCGCATCCGTGAGAGTGAGCAAACGTGTAGTGGGAATCCACTACACGCTAGAAGGAAAGCAATACGAAGATGACTTCATCGAACTGGATCTAAATGACAAATTTGATGTCATTCTAGGTCTGCCCTGGCTTAGAAAGTACCAGCAATGGATCAGCTTGCACCATCGATCCATGAAGATGCCTGCAATTTGTTTATCAGATGGCAATCTGATGGACGTCTTGGAGCGTCCACAAGAGTGTGGATGCACTACGATTGAGTGCGATAGCCTCACGTGTGGTACGGCCGTTAGTG
This sequence comes from Peronospora matthiolae, assembly GCA_921007115.2. Classification (NCBI taxonomy): domain Eukaryota; phylum Oomycota; class Peronosporomycetes; order Peronosporales; family Peronosporaceae; genus Peronospora; species Peronospora matthiolae. The sequence continues at coordinate 1,146,196 of CAKLBY020000223.1, read as the reverse complement.
TGACTGCACAAGATCACAGTGTAGAAGGCCACTGCACTGTGGAACCAGCTTCCGGCACCTGTGTAGACACACAGAATGTGCCGAAGATACACCACTTAAAAAGGTCAGCTGGATTGGAACATGGATGCACATCAAGCAGGGCGCATCCAAGCAGAGAGATGAGTGTTGTTCAGGATGAACAACTCGTTAAAGCGAGATCGATTAACAAAAAGTCGACGTAAAGCAAACACGATCGGCTAAAAGAGAGTCGATAGAAGAGGACGTGACTGTAGCAGTGCACCCAAAGTCAGAACACGTAGGGGAAGAAAGGTCCAGCGTTCCTGAGGGTGATAACGCACGAGAAAGTTATGTTGACGGTGTGTTTACCTAATTACCTGCGAATGCATTGTGACCAGGAAATCACCGAGAAAGTGAATGTATAGGTGAATGACGTATCAAGTGTAGGCGCTTATATACTTGATCTGGTGACGCCCCCGAAGTCAGCTTCGGAGGTAATCAAGTTGTTAACGCTAGAATCTAAAAGATTCTTGCGAGATCTGCGTATTGACAAGACCAAGCAGATCTGCGTGATCGTCACAGAGGACGAGTACGTCGCCGATATTCGGTCGGCACAAGTGTTTACGGAGAACGAACGGGTTCTCAGTAGCTCATCAATGGATATGAGTGTCGTCGATGAGATGACTCGGATTGAGCGATACAAGTCTCAACCTTGGGAGTCTTTAAAGACAAATCCTATGTATAAGGATTTGGTCAAATTCAAGGATGTTTTCCCTGAATTCGTGCCATGCAAATTGTCTAAGGACAAAGGCACTTGGCATGAGATTAAACTGAACCCCGGTTCGACATACTGTGTCATGAATTAGTGGCTATTGCCTCGTGAACAGGTAACAGCGATCGACAAATTCTTTGCCGATCGCTAAGCGGCTGGTCATGTGAGGGAATCAGTATCTCCACACAGCTCTTCGACCTTCTGTTTGCGAAAGGCCATAGGAGGGTGGCGGATAGTGCACGTGTTCAACAAATTGAACGCTGCAACGGTATCAGTTCCGACGCCTAAACCGAGGAAGGACGTCATCATAGATGGTGTGGCAAAAAGTATCATATTTATCCATGGATCTGATGGATAGATTCTATCAGATCCTCCTGCGTGAAGGGGAAATCCCGCACACAGCAGTGAGCACCCTCAGTGGTATGCTCTGGGAATGGCTAGTGATGCCACAGAGACTAAGTAACGCCTCTTCAACGTTCAACAGATGTGTTACGAATCTGTTGCGATAAACGCGAGATATTGCACCGAGTTACTTTGACGATTTCTTCGTCCAGAGCCGGGCTTGGATGGAAAGACGGACGTGTTGGTTCATAGAATTCACGTCCGGAAGGTACTTACACTTTTGCGTAAGCATAAGTTGTCCGCGAACCTCAAGAAGTGTACATCTTGCCTTCGAGCGAAATACCACTTCTTGGCTGCATTGTGGGTAAAAACGGCGTGCACCCTGATCCGGAAAAGATCAAGGCGATTAGCAACTGGCCTGTGTCAGTCGACGTCAAGGGACTTTGAAAGCTTCTTGGCTTAGCGGCGTACTTGCACAAGTACTCACGCAAATAAGCCGAGATGACCGTACATCTCTCTCGTCTGCTTAAGAATACGAGGGGTGGTCATGGAGTACTGAGTATCAGCACTCCTTCGAAGGTACCACGAAAAGCTTGACACTATCACGTGTGTAAACAATTACAGACCAGGACAGATCATTCCATGGGGTCTGTGACGCCAGCAATTTTGCAATCGGATGCGCGTAAATGCAGTACGACTCTGACAGCGTTGGGCACGTCGTCTGTTACCAATCGCTTTAGATTAAAGAAGCTGAGCGTAATTGCCCAGTTAATGATAAGAAACCCCTTGCCATGAAATATGCACTGGCTAAGTTTCGGGTACATCTCTTAACAGATAGGCCCTTCATTATTCGTGCCGACCACGCGTCATTACACACGGCCGTAAACAGTCCAAACCTCTCACAACGAATGGCGAGGTGGCTGCCTTTCTTCGCGACGTACAACTGCTCCCTCGAGTACAGATTAGGACAAATTAATGTCGTCGCTGATGCTCTTTCGCGTCAGCCCGAATTCGAGCCGCATACTCATCCCACCCGTACGGGTGATCCAACTTTTGCAAAACTATCAGTGAGTGTTCCGTCGTCGAATCTGCTCGATGGCACGCGGAAAGCATACGCAGAAGATGAGTCTCTTCTGCTATTAATGGATACGTATCTGATGCATGCCGTCAAGCTTGGAAAGCTTGAAGTCTCAATGCCGCTCTTCAACCGAACGTTATTCGGTTCGTGATGTACGGCTGTACTAGACAACAGTCAACGGCGACACACCTCGTGTTGTCGTTCCTGCTCATAATGATTTGCGATTGCGCATCATGTACGAGTATTACGATGCTCAACAAGTGAGCATCGCGGTGGAGAAAAAAGATTTACCTCATGGTGAGTCGTGACTTCCACTGGCCCCGCCAGTACGAGTTTGTGCGCAAGTACGTCCGTGATTGCGAGGTTTGTCAACATGTGATGCCTAGTCCTTCATCCCGTGTGCCCTTGCAGCCTCTACCGATTCCGGCAGAGTTTTGGAAGTCCGTATCGATGGACTTTGTCTTTGGGTTTCCCAAAGACTTTCACAAGAATACTGGCATTCTTGTGTTTGGTGATCGGTTCAGCAAGATGGTACGTCTTGTTGCTGTACCGGGGTCAATCACAGCCCAGGTCTGTGCTCGTGACTTCATCGATACCATCTTCCGACATCACGGGTTACCACGTGAACTCGTGTCTGACAGAGATTCCCGCCTCACAGCGGAGTTTTAGAAATCCGTGTTTTGTTCACTTAACTCACGTTTGAAGATGTCGACTCCCAACCATCCGAAAATAGATGGTCATATGGAACGTGCTAACCTCTTCCTCGAAGAGATGCTTTAAGGGTACATTCACTCGTTTGCGAATTGGAGTAAATTCTTTACGATGGCGGAATTTGCTACTATCAACTTGGTGCATGCATCAACAACGCATAAACCTTTCTTCGTGAATGGTCTTCGCTATTCACGTTACCCGTCTTTTTAGAGTGTGACTGTAGTTTCAGGGGGGGTGGACTCGCTCAAAAAATTCGATCCGGTTCTTGATCATCATACGTCGACAATGATGTCGACGGAATAAATGCTGATGTCGATCACATCGACATTGATGATGATGATGACGAAGATCTTGGTATTTTCAGCATCACCAGCGACTGCTGCAGTGAGGACAATGAAGCTTTAACAAATGAAGACAACTATCTTTCAGCAGTGCACCTTGTGCGCACTGCTGCTATCAAGGATGAGTCAGCAGAGGAATTTCTCCCAACTCGCGAAGCGGTTGTCTGCTTCAACAAATACTATACTGCAGATGCAATAGATAAGCAGAAAAGAAACACGGACAAACGTGGAAGAGCAAAAGATATTTCATTGAATGAAGGAGACCTAGTTTTACTGTCTACAGTAAACCTACCGAAACGCGCAGTGACAAACGTGGGCAGCTAGAAAATTACTGCCCAAGTACATCGGTCCGTATCGTGTGTTGAGCCGAATGGGCATCGCATACACGATTGAACTGCCCCGTTAGATGCGTACGCATCCTACATTTTACGTTGTTCGTCTCATCCCGTACTATCAGTACGAGCCCGATTCGAGATGCGAAGAATGACTCCACGGTCGAAAGCCGAGACCACCTTCTAGTGGTCCCGTTTCAACGAGCCAGTCTGGTCGACTAGCGAAGCGACCTGCTCACGCAGTTAAGCGATGTCTCGACGAGCTGCAGCCAGCTCTTTACAAAGAGAACGAGTCGAACGTTCGTTCTCAAGTTGCGCAAACGCAAGGCAGCACTTTCGTTCAAGCGATCGTGCGCTAAGGAATTGTGATTATCCTGCACGGGTTACGCTTCTCAAACCTGATGCGAGCTGCATCAAGTTTACCGAGCCAGGACTCCTGGCATATGCACTCGTTGCTATGGATTTAGGCATTCCATCTTTGCACCAAGGCATTACCATCTTGGCCACAGTTGCAATGGTACCACCGATGTTTAAGGAACACGTCGATGAAGAACTCTTCCTCAGCAAGGATAGTTTTGTACTGGAATCAGGAGGACAGATTCTCCTGCATTCAAACAACGGGATTTGATCCTGTTGGGTGGTAATACCGGCCACTCGATCTAACCTCTTAAATTACAACATCCAAGATTCTCCACTTAAGGAGCATAGCGCAAGACACTGCGGTCTCAGGCCTCTGGTATGGTGTCAGCATGAGCACTGACACCAGTAGAAGCTCAATCCCTCGAGTTGCTTCTCTTGTGGTGACGCATAGGTGCGTCACCACCATCACCACGCGTCCTAGTGTTAGGTAAACTTGCGTGAGATGAGGATTCGTCAAAGAATCGCTCGGTCCGAAGTTCTCGGACAAGATAGCGCCATGTTCCCCAGAGCCAGGTTGAAAGGTTGACTGGCTCTTTCAGCGTCCGCCCCGGTTGATCCGAAAGCAAAAGACGCCTCATTCGAGTTGAATGCATAATTTAACTCGCCAGAATAGATGAGCTCTATTTCAGGCTCATCTAAATTGCGATTCGCAGTATTCGCTGCAGACGCAGCGGATGTATCAGTCTTACGTGGTAGCTCACCACATCGACTAGTCCCAACAGGCACTACCTGTTGCTCAATCGCAGCAACAGGCGAATGACCACCTGCTGCTGAAGCCAGGGAAGTACTCTGGTCGGCTGCACGCGTGCACGCAACCGCCTTTCTGGCTGCGTCGGCACTGCACCGCAAAGACTTTGACACCATGCGATGAAATGGCGAACGAGTTGAAATTTGACCAACAAGTGCTCCCTTCCCAGAGTGATCCAATGGTGGTAACCCTGTCCCAATGAGTTTAATTTAGTCAAAGTATGATTGATAATTTAGGGGGGGTGATGTAACGGGGTAGCTCTTTACATGATATTGACACCAAACGGTGTCAAAAGGGATATTGCCTAGCGTGACAATTTCCTGCCACTATTACCCAAGATAAGAAAGAAGGAAAGAACGTCATCCCCTTGCATGATTAGATTCCTGCGCTGCGCAAATATAGTTTGGTGAAGACGTAACAACCAAAATTACCACCAATCGCCGCTAGACGCGCGTAATGAGTGGTGAGCAGGTTGTCGTCATACGACAATGTAGATTAGTGTAGCTAGATAAAGACTGAAGTTCTATTGATAGCTTAACGATACTGAATACAGTTCTCTTCTACCTATTACTCAGACTAGCTGTTTGAGTAGATTAGCTTCCTCTGCACGTACTAGTGTACGTGAAGTTTCGTGCCTCCCCAAACAAAGGGTGCCTCGTTACATTTTTAGCTTTTTAAAAATTTTGTACAATGTTCTACGTCTCAGAGAGTCTTTGTCAAATTGGGTTTTATTTTATTGGGTATCGGTATACTGCACAATTACTAGCCGGATGTTTTTTGCAAGCATTTCTTCGGCAGCAAATTTGCCTGCGATGCGATCGTTTTACTACGCTCCTCCTGATTGCCTACATGCTCTGTAGGGACGGTGATGATTGCATGCAGGACTGTGGCGAATACATTCGGGTGACGAAAGGGTTAGGATGCTTAGCCCGAGTTCAATTTTACTCTGTCAGCTTAGTATACATCAAGACGCTTGCGTAGTCAAATCAGAGAGAAAGGGTAGATTACAGTACCCCGGAAGCCCCGATTGCATTGATAGACCACCCGATAATGGCTCTAGGTTATTCGTACCACACAATTTCGATGACTGTATGTTTGGACAGCGCTGGATCCACTATTTATACATACTTAGGTTCATACGCTCGAGGATCATCTATTTATAGGCTTGAACACGTCCATTTTGAGCGGCTGGAGGATGCGTCGCGTTTGCTGGCACGGAGGTCATCAAAATGCAATGCTTACAGCAGATTATTGCCAATCCTAAAAGACAATAATCCTAAAAGTGATGACGAAGAATGAATATAATGTTAAATCGGATTTGCAAATCTTTTCAATATCTACAGTTAGAAAGTTATTCTGGTTGTAATGACTGGGCCTATAGCGGAATTACTGAGCGCTTCTTAACAGATGAATTCTTAGACTCAAATAGTGTCTTAGTTATAACAAACTAGCAACGGCGTACAGTCGTTTCTAGTTTGTGACAAGCTTAAAAATCCCGGTTCCTAAGAAATTACGATTCACAGAATAAAATAATAACCAGTAGCTACTAGCTATACAAGAGTAAACGTCTTTACAAGGCTAATGATCTTAACAACATACTAAGCATTTACAAAGCACTTGTGTCCAACTATTTAAAAGAAGAACTCAAATTCATTTATTCTTTTTAACTAGGGTAATGAAACCATAAATCCTTGTCTAAATGAATTCTACATTACGATCTGATGACAGAAGACTAGTCTTCATCGTTACCCAATAAGGTGCGGTACGACCGTAAGTACGTAGTACTTAGACTGTACCACCTAGATCCACCAATCTTACTGGGTGTGGACACAAAATACTACTGGTATAAATAAATGCGTGCAACCTCGTTACACCCTCATCAACCAACCTGTCGGCACCCTTGTGTCGACAATTCTTCGACTGCTCTTCGAGGTCTCAAAGCTCTGGTCCTACACCAGCGTGTTCACAACACATTTTAAAAGAACTGAGTCAAATCAGTCGTCCAACACCCTGTAAATATTCCTCGAAGAGGTATGGTGGACGTTGAGAGTGACACCGCCGCGTTGAGCATCTACGACCATCCTCCAGCTACGCCTCCGGCGCGTGACACTTCGCGCATCGCGCCTGTTCCATTTGTGGAACGCGAGGATGTACCTTCACCCCTTGCACAGCGTGCAGCCGTCGACCTGCGTTGGGTGTGTTGTATGATGCACTTGATAAAGATCAAGATCAAGATCTTCAGTCGGTTGATGACAGCAGGTGTCAAGCATAATGTGCATCCACTGAGCCACTGAGCGATCTCACAGTGTTTACCGCTTCCTACAACCGAGTGTGGATGAACGTATTCGTCAGACTGCCGGGCAGTCGTAACATGGATCACGGGACCCAAGGCTGTCACAGCCACAGCACTTGCGAGGAGGGAGTCTCTCATAGTGAGATACTTGGGGGTTGAACGTTTGACCGTTTTAGAGTACTTTGACAGCCTAAATTTGCAAGCACAGGTTTGCATCAGTGTCCGCCATGCGAAAAGTACGTGTCGTTATTTTCCCTGGTGAGACAGGGGTGGGAAATGAAGATGTCTTCACACATTGGGCTCACCGAGCTCGCCGTCTGACACGGCTGTTAAATCACCAAGAGAGCTATTCACTTTTCCACGTTCATCTCGAACAAAAGATGCGCTTTGCTTTTTTTAAGTAAAAGGCCAAAGGCCTACTCCGATCGTTATGTCGCTCCCGCTATGCTGCGGCAGCTACATACCCGCGCATCAGCGCCCCTGTCGCAGATGCAACCCTCCCCACTCCCGCACAGACTAGTGGGAAGCGGTATGGGTCGATTGAACCTGAGGACGACGTTTAAAACGTTTACGGCATACGAACAATTCTGCCGCAGTAGCACTTCGTACTTCCTTGAGTTCTCCGACTCCGGATACCCTCGCCACTGTACCAAGTACTGGTCCTGACCGTCGCGATGACGTCGCTGCAGGATTCGTTTAACACCTACTGTTGATACCCTTGCTTGTCAACGTAAGCAGGCGGTGGTGGGTGAATCTCGACGCGTCGTCGACGAGTTCGTGCACGAGGTGCACGGTCTGCGTGACCGCTTGGCGCGTCTTGAAGGACAACGGAACCTTTTCCTGAGAGCTCCACGACTTGTGGCATCGTCAACTTCTTCGGTGCAAGCGCCTCGTGATGGCCCCCGCGACGGATCAAGATAAGCATTACGAAACTCGGCGTGAAACACTGGGTTTGTTCGCATCTTGCGTGGAAGAGTAAGTGCATACGCTAGGCCCTTCTTGACCTAAACCACAAAGGGGCCAATATATCGAGGATGTGGCAAAGCTGTCACAAGGATTTCTATTGGTACTTGGATCGGCGATCGCACGGGTCGCCTGTTTCAGTTAACCCAAGAATGCTATTATAGGTGGATACAAGCTGGGACGGGTATCTGGCAATAGCGTACCCAAACCCCAAGTGGACAGGATCGTCCAGCCTGGTACGAGGCTATAGGGTGGTCACTTCCGTTTTGATTACGCAACCATCGTGAGACATGGCAAGACAAGACTCTCGATCGCACTGGAAGACCGCGATCCTGACCCAGGATCGCAAGTCCGATCTCCAGCTGCGATCCGCTAACACGATCACGATCCGCTAACAGGATTACGATTTGCTAACAGGATCACAATCCGCTAACAGGATCACGATCCGCTAACAGGATAACGATCCGCTAACAGGATCATGATCCACTAGTAGGATCATGATCCTTTAGTAGGATCACGAATCACTAGTAGGATCACGAATCACTAGTAGGATCACGATCCGCTAGTAGGATCAAGATCCGCTAACAGGATCACGATCCGCTGACAGGATCACGATCCGCTAGTAGGATCACGACTTGCTAGTAGGATCACGATCCGCTAGTAGGATCACGGTCCGCTAGTAGGATCACGGTCCGCTAGTAGGATCACTATCCGTTAGTAGGATCACGATCCGCTAGCAGGATCATGGGGATGTCTTGTTTGGGCCACAAAAGATTCAAATGCTGATATCTTGGGTAACTACACAAATGCGAGGGGACGATCTTCCTGGAAAGGCGACGCGTGGCATCTGGTTAGGATATACGAATAGGCATAGATGTAGGGTTTAGGTTGATTGGTTAACATTGAACAGAGTTCAATTTACTTCACAAGGCACACGTTATCTCTTCCGGGTAGGATCTTTGGCCTCGTCGAATAGAGGGTCGCGCTACACGTCAACGCAAGTGTCACACCTGGATTGTTTTGGCCAGGTGTGTTCAAGAACTCTCAAGCAACATCAACTGCGATCGGACGCAGCAAGACAAGTAAAGATCGCGAGACGGCTCAAGTGGTCAGAAGACTCGCGGATCAAGTAACCACATATTAGACAAGGCGATCTCGTTGAGATCAGGGTAACTTATATCAGTACCTACAAGTACCCGTGATCGCGTGAAGATTTCCGCGCGATCGTAACCCCACCCCCAACACGGTCAAGTTTTCCCTTCGACAAGAGTCCACTTGGAAGCGTGCAACCCGCCCTACCGATGGGTAAATAAGGTGAGGAAGGCAACACACACGGAATCGGAGTAACCCCTCCGTTAGGAGGTCGTCCGGGCGCCAGTGGAGAGTTGAGATCGACTCATGAATTGAGCGATCGCCACTTAACCACAAGGAAACAACTGAGTCCTATAGACTGCTGACACCACCGTGGTAGGTAGATTCTTGGCGTGAGGTAAGACTAGGTCTCCTACCTCATAATTCTCAATGCACTTTCTGCATTTGGCTAAGCTGGTTCCTTTTGTTTGTATTGGCTATCAGATACTGCGTCACGCACATGTCGTAAGGCAATCAATCGCGTAGCAAGAAACTCGCTGATCTGTTTCTGAACAAAATTTGGGCTGACATCAGCAAGCCGATCGGCTATTTACCCCATCAAGCCCAGAACCACGTAGTAATAGCGTTAAAGGAACGCGTGGGTAAGTGACACCATGCACGTAGAATGAAGTTAAGCCAGTAGAGGGATGAGCAGCGTTTTTAACGCAAATTCGGCCACAGGGAGCATAGAGCTCCAACGCCTAGGCGTATCAGCACAAACACTGCGCAAAATGTCATTAATGACACGGTTAACCCGCTCAATCTGACCATCGGTCTGCGGATGATCCGCTGTGGACATGTCCAGCCTGATGCCAAGCACCTTGCATCCGTAAGTAAAAAACTAGACAGTAAAGCATTAACTACGATCCAAGACAATAGCCAAAGGCAAACGGTGTTGACGAAACACACGGTCGACAAACAGCTTTGCTGTAACTCCGCCATCGATGGAATCATGCACAGCCGCTAAATGATCCATCTTGATCAAATGGTCAACAAAGACCACAATACAAGTGTTGCCTTCCGAATGTTTCGGTTTATAAAACACAAAACCCATACTGATGGAGTCTTAACACCCAGTGGTTAAAGAAAAGTAGAAAGCATTGCAATTGCGTGTGCTGAGGATATGACCCGTTGACACGTTTCACGTGTACGCTAATAAGCTCTTGATCATTTGTACAAATTGGGCCCCCGATACGTCTGTCTAGCTAATTGAGCTAAACGACTTCTCACAACCGAGAATACCGCTGAATGCAGTGTTATGTGCTCCAAAGAAGGTACGAAACTCTAAGTCCTCACATGGGGAACAACGATGCGGGACACATCCTCAACACCCGTGCAATAGCACAACAACCCACCATCGGTGACATATCGATGTGGGCTCGCACGTTAACGTGCTGAAATATCGATGTCCTAGTCCCAAACTCCTCATTTCCAAGCGGATGTAGCAATGCTACACATTGCCATCACGTGCATGTGCCGCACGAATTAAATCCACAATGGGTGACGACAAAGTAGTGAAATGAGCAAGCTCATAATTACGTCTGTAAGACAACGCATCATCTACAAAAAATTTCTTGTCCAGCTAACACTTCATCTCGAAGTTGTATTAAGCAAAGAATAAAAGCCAACGGGCCATACTCTATGAGAGGTGAGGCGAATGTGTCACAGTGCGTAACGACGTATGATCTGTGAAGATCACAAAAGGCTTCGAGCCAAGGAGATGGACTCTAAAATTTAAAAGAGCATATTACATGGCAAGTCACTCCTTTATCGTGAACTGGATAGTAATTCTCTCCAGCTTTTAACTGTCGATATCCATACGAAGTGACGCTCTCATGTACAACGACATCTGTCTGCAGCAATGCACAACCAACAGCAAAATTAGACGCGTCACAGACGACACTGAAAGGCCACTCAGGGTCAGACAAAGCCAAAATTGGATCATAAGGAAGACTGTCCCTTACAATTACCAAAGCTTAAATATGGACTGCGTACCAACACCAAACTGCATTCTTCTTGAGGTTTTCGGTTAATGGCCTTGCCATCTCAGCATAACTTGTACTGTACTTGTGCAAGTAATAAGAAAGGCCGAGCCAATAACGCAAGTCCTTTTGCTTCGACGGAGCCGGCCAGTCAACAAGTAGCGTTACCTTAGCGGGATCCGGTCGAAGTCCACGCTTCCCAATGGAGCACCCTAGAAAGGGAATTTCCTCTGCACCAAAATCGCATTTCGATGCATTTGCATTCAGCTTGTTCGTGCGCATGCACTCGAGCACTGCTCGTAAATGGTCAACGTGATTTTTCATTTCGGAAAAGCCATGTTCAGCACGGCTATGGTTAAATATGTCATCGAAAAAGCTTTGCGCACATCCTCATTGAGGTCGGAACAATTGCGTCACAATACAAAAAATGTAGCCAAGACATTATAAATTTATTGAGGCATGACAAGCCACTCCCAAAGCATACCGCTTGGAGCCCTAACCGCTGTGAGCGGAATTTTACTAGCTCTTATGAGCAATTGATATTACCCTTTGATCAAGTTGAGTGCACTTAGCATGGTATAACCTTCCATAGCGTTTTAAGGAACACAATGGTATGTTGTACTGTCCAGGAAAAAGCGTTTGTGCCGGTAAAGTGGCTTCATTTAGATTATTGTATGCATGCGCAATGCACCACTTGCTATTTGGCTTGCTGAAACGAAATGTCTGTGTCAAGTGCGGAGTATTGCTTTCAAGCACCATGTCAGCCGCGTGCTTGCACTAAAGAACTCGTCATTGACGTCACACTGCTTCTTTAATAGGGATCATTGCCGTGTCGCACAGTACTTAATTCCAACAACCAGGTAAACTTCATGACGTAAGCCTCGATCAGGAGGCAGAACAGATGGTGAATCGTGACACAACACATCTTGAAATTCCTAAATTAAAGGATAATACATGCATCTAGGATCTTTCTATATCAAAGAACCACTTCGAGCACTCGGTGCCACCTTTGTGTATTCCAAGACAGCTTCATCGAGAAGGAACGACGAGTTTAACTCACTGTCGGATCTAATGACCACCACTTTAGATAAGTCGCCTGACTTTAAGGTCAGGCCTAGCTCATTTACAGACCATTCGGCTAGCTCTAATAGTGTATTAAGTGAGGTTAGAGTCTGAAGAACAAACGACGTATCAACGTCACCAGTCACTCCATTAACGAGCGTATATAGCTGCTCGCTATTGTCACTTGGTAACGTAATAGACGCCTTGCGTAGCGTAACATCACTCTGGTGTCTCTGTAGTCTCTGTGACGATACTGAACGTCTCAAAGAGACTAGAGATTCTCGTTCTCAAGGTTGATATTGTCATCATCCTTAACTTGCTCTATACAAGAGCCAGTGTCATTACAGACACTTGGGACATCAATGTCCTTAAAATACACAACCATCAACCTTAAGTTTCTCTTTACCAGAGCCGATGTCATTACCGACATCCGGGGCTATAGCGCCCCTAAGGCGACGAACTGCGTCAGCCTTAATTTGCATGATATCAGGGCCGATGTCATTACCGACATTTAGGAGAACACTGTCTTTAAGGTGACGAGTTACGTCAACCTTAATTTGATCTATGTCAGATCCGATGTCATAATCGACATACGGGACTACACTGCCCCCAAGGTGACGAACTACGTCAGTATTAAGTTGATCGATGTCAGATCCGATGTTATTACTAAGATCGATTGATGGGTCACTTCCATTATTGTCACCACCCAGTGGGTACTTACGTGCCACTCCACCTTCATCGGTTTGGCGTTGCCCTTAATGAATTAGTGTTTCACCAACAATGTCTTGACTGGTATTTGGTGTGTCGCAATCACGGCCAAAATCACTCGGTGCGTATTTATGTGACACTCCACGCTCACCAGATGAGTTCAACCCATGATGACTTAGCTCTAGGACTACAAAGCAATCAGATTTCAGTGATTCGTTCATCACAAAGATTATCCTGCGACAGGGCACGTGCCAATCTCACATACGGTCATCGAGCTTAACTCGTAAGTAATGTTTTTGACATAGTCCTGTTGATGTCCGACTGAAGATGCACTTGAGGCCAAATGAGTAAAACCAGAAGTGAGTCGTATTCTGTGTGAGCTTATCCTTCCCTACCGTTAATCTTATCCTTACCTACAGATATTATATTTTTTTAGAACTTATATTTTTTAGAACGCTTGTTTAACTGCTCCCTGCCATTGTCGCGTCCCGTCTTGTCTCCTTTCCTGGAAACCGTCGTCCCGTCTTGTCTCCTTTCCTGGAAACCATTTCCTGGTGAGGTTGAACATCATCAACTCCATACACGCGCGAATATGTCGCATCACCTTTAACTAACACTCTCCCTTGGTGCGCATTAAACGCAGCTTTTGAGTTCAAGATGAAGTCTTTAAAAATTCGCTTGTTTTGTCTGGAAGAGAGCTTTCGTGAAGCCGTCTGCAATCATCTCATCCGTCGGCTTGTATTCGAGCACCATGACGCCTTCTTCGATATTTTCGCGTAAAAGTGAAACTTTTTGTCAATGTGTTTCGTTCTCGAGTGAAACACTGGGTTCTTGTCCAGTGCGACGCACCCTTGGTTGTCTTCATAAATTGTTGTTCCCATGCACGGTGCATGTCCGAGGTCGCGCAGAAGTAGACGCAAAAATTCAAAACCTCTTGTGTCGCTAAATACTGCGCTATTTACTCAGCCTTGGTGCTTGAAGTCGCGACTGTCTGCTGCCGCTTTGAATTTAATGATACGACACTGCCAATCAAAAAGAAGACGTATCCGTATGTCGACCTTCTTAAGTCTACTTCATTCGCCCACGATGCATCCGCGAACCCTTTGAGCTCTTTCTTGCTAGTTCCGTCGAAGTGTAGCTAGAGTCCGTAGTTGTGTTCACATGCTTAAGTACACGCTTGGCCGCAAGCAAGTGCATTTTTTTATGCCTCGTCTTTATATACTTAAGGAGACGCTTACCGCAAAAAAAACATGCAGGTAAAGTACGAGTAATATGTCGTATAAATTGGAGACGCCAAATTTGAGATCTGATGGCATTGAAATTGGTGATGAGGACGAAAAACCTCATCGACAACGACGATCAAGAATAGATATACGAGGAGCAATATACCGTCAATAAAATTACAGCAAGTGTAGATATTATGACGGTGAATCCGAATATCAGTCGATTGAAAAGTATGCTCAACAATTTTAGATAAATTCTTCGACAAGGCATTTCAACTTTTCGACACGATCATAACAAGCGTTATATAGGAGAAACTTGTTCCACAATGAAATCTTTGCACAGGAGTATCTGCGAATGAGAAGAAGTATGAGATGCACACGAATAACAGGGAAGGGGATACAAATCAGCCGACCGAAATTGCAGCAAAGCTACCCTAAGATAATCCTTTTCGTACCACCTCGTAGTGTTATAATTAGAATTAATAGAATGAGGTGTCACCGTTGCACAATTTGTTAGAGGCTTTTCCAACTAGTTTACATTTAGATTTATCCCCATAGGTATAAATTACGTTAGTAAGTTCACACTGTAGTTAAAGGTAGTGGGTACAGTGCGTCATGGTCCTATTCTGCTAGTGAGTATGTTTATACCCATTATTAGTTAATATCATGCACATTTTAGTTGAGTGGCTCTCGAGGCTTTTAATTCATTCGTAATTAGAACGGTTTGGGAAAAATACATCTAAAAATAGAAACCAGATCTAAAACTAACCTATTTTCAGCACACGCTGACACGTGAGCTGCTTACGCTTCCTCGTAGGTATTTAAATGTAGGCAACGAAACGGGCTCTAACCCCATTGCAGTATCACTTCGAAGGGATTACGCGATTAAATTAGTCATCCCCTAAAAATCGTATCCAAGGTGCACAACTTGATTTCGCAGTTTTTAAGCTGGCTGCTCCTGCGTACGTACACACGCAAAGGCCATACTTGCGACAAAAGTCAAGACCAGGTTGTTTGGCTTCCTTCAGCCCAAACATTCGCATCGTTTCGCTTCTCGCATTATTATTGGTTGCGCTCGCCTTGTCGCAAACCCGTCTCCACCTCAATGTTTAAAAACCTGTTAAGCCACGCACGTTCTTTAGTAGTAACCCTTGATTTGCTTTTGTTTCTTCCTCATGCTCGTTTACTGCGTCCCTACATTTTCATTTTTTTGTAATTTTCTGATACGACTTATTAAAGATGCTGGACATACTGTAAGCTATTCCATTAGAAATTTACAAATTGAGCGGTTTTTTTGTAAAAGACCGCAGTTAGGATGCTCCGTTTATTGAATTGCACAGATTGCTTCTTGGCCATCAGTAGATACTCCATTATCTTTGCATGCGTGAATGTAAAACAATTTAAAAAAATGGTGAAGTGAGATAAACCCCTTTTTTGTTAACTCTCCCCAACTCCTTACTGGCTCCCGAACGATAGACTAACGGAGGGTGTGCTACAGACCGTGTGACTTTTCTTTTTCCTTCTCACCATGTGTACCCGTCGGCGGGCGTGTTGCACTCTTCCAGGTGACTTGAGGTAGATGAATGTCTTGACCGAGTTAATGATAAGGGGAGTGTGGTCGCGTGGAACGCCTCACACGACAACAGTTACTTGTTGCGCTCTCGTAGTGTCTGTGACCTTTCTTGACGTCAACTTGCCAATTTTGATTAATTGGTCCCCTTGTTTTTTTAATTACTTGATCACCTTGTTCTTCTGATATTTTATCCTGTCTAAAGACCTTGCCTTTACAGGCTTAATTGCTCCAATTGCAAGCTTACTTGAATTTTTCACCTCTATCTGATCAATCTAGGGACAAACTAGAATAAATTCGTGAGAATTAAAATGTGAACGTCGTGTGGCCACAAGCATCCCATCCCGGAGGGATGATAAAGCGTGTATTTTTAAGTAAACCCAATGCTTTTCTTAAATAAACCTATTGAGAGCTAGAACTACGTTTATGCTTCTCTGTATCTCATTTTTTTCAAGTCGTTCGCTCCCCGCCATCCAGTCCCTGTGATTGAAGTGGCCCACCTCAATCACTAGCATGAAAGCTGCTCTCTACAGTGACCATGACCTTTGGCCATCAATAGTGATCACGATCGCTGATTAAATATAGGTATCATGACCTCTGGTCATAGTCCATTACCAGACCGATGTCCACCCACAGTGATCGTAAGCGATGATTATTCCTGTGACCACAACTGATGACCGGTCAGCTTTCCAATGTGCCGGTAGATATTTCCGACGGTCAGTCCCAAGGCCTCTGTGACCGGTCTTTCGTGCACTTATGATTCTAAAAGATGCTTTTGGTTAGGATTTCTCCCTACCTCTTCACTACATTTTCATCTCTTACTTCTGACAGTACTCCGCGTGAACGTCATTGGTTTTGTTTTTTCCACCTTTTTTTAAAGTTGTACACTGCACATCAAAGCTTGGATATCCCCCACTCAAAACAAGCAGAGATTCTTTGGAGACGAGTAAAACTGAACTAGATTAACGCAAATTAGACACTCTGCGTCTAATGGGCGTCAAAACTTGCTCCTACACGAACTAGTGGGCAGATCCGCGTTGCTGTTCGCTCCTTGTCTTTAAACAATTGAGCGTATGCGCCTCGCCACGACGACTTCTAGCTTGCTAAGGGCTTGGGAATAGTATTGTGGAAGGAGACTCATTTAGGTCATCTTCGTTCCATTTCTAAGCTGACACCTAACGCAGAAATACGTTTTGCGTGTAAGAACTACACCGATTCTTCCAAGCCTATCTTAATGAAGCCTGATTCATTTTTGGTTCACAAATCGAAATTGCCACGACTAACGATATACGGTTCCCGTTACTCCATTTATTCGATCCGTTTACAGTACGAAGTCACGGATCGCATACATTTATAATGTTTCGCGACCCACAATGCACCTCCTACGTGTTTCTTATCCACATTTTTACAGATGGCGTTAATTTGCGGAAACTTGTCGTTATACTAAACAATTTCAGGCGCCTTCTGTCTTTGTACGACCTCAGGTATTTTTTTTATCGAGATTTGACGTTTTTTTATATATGGCAAGCTTCAAGCATGTGCATATTTCTTCAGCCTAAAGTGGCTCGTTTCTACCCCAAAATACCTCAGTTATTTACTTCGTCAGTACGAAATTGCAGCGCGAATAGCTACTAACTATAAGGCTGCTACGATCTCCGACTAGGTTTTGAATCTGTGGAGTCCACTTCAGTTGTCTAAAATAGAATCGGATCGTCTCTTAAGGATTTCTTTCATTAGATACCCGGTGATCCTTCAAAAGATTCATTTTGAGTTAATTTGTGAATTAGTCTCATCGTCAAGACCAAGTTCTGATTTAGGAATGTTCTACTACAATTTATCCCATCCTGACCTCTCGATTTATAATGGAGGTTCGCCTTTTTTGAAGACACGCTTTCGGATGTAAATGACGATGCGTGTAATGATAACTCCTCCCTGACGAAGGATATTTAAAGGAAATTATAGATAAAAATTGTGAAGCCCAGTAAATCTCAGCCTAGCACCCCACCATGCGATAAAGCCTTAATCAATCTAAAACCTTCCTACCGTCGTTATGGCACCGGTTTAGTTGGAGCTTTTTCTATTAAATAGGACTTTAACTTTTAGGAAAGTATAATCTAGCTACTGACATTGCAAGCACATCATCTATAGTTTGCTATGGCATGAAGAATTAATACCGAACGTCTTCTTATGGGTATACGACCTAAATTACTGGCTTGCTTCTGGTGCGTCCCTGTTACAAAGGATATAACGGCTCATGTCGCCTTGAAAACTTCGGTAACTATGGATGACAACGTCAACAATCACACGCCGACCCTTTAGCTTCGTTAGCCAAATATTAGAACTTAAAGATACACGTACGAAACGTTAGTTTGAAGCGATGAAAACACTGGAAAAGATAAATACCATTTTTGTTAATGATATCTATCATGGGGAAGCGGCGACTAAAATTTTTGAAATATGCACCTCAATCTCAATATGGGCAGGTGTTGCCTTACCTTATACATAGGAGACAGGTCAGTAAGGTAGCCTTGATCTACAGATCATCATGTTTTAATCACACACCGCATATTCCATTTCGTGGACGCTATACAAAAAATCAGAAAGGTGTTAAATTTTTCTTGGTTTTCCGATGAAAGTTATTCAGTTAAACATAACACTACATGATTAGCAAATTTATAGACATGCCTTGAAATTACTCATCACTTTAACCGGTTTTGAACATCTATCTGACCCAATGTAGTATATTTTACACTTGCTATTTTTTTTTTACATGCTCTTTAGCGCAAATTTCTGTCAAAGTTTGCCTGAAATGTTTGCGTTCTCGGAGCTCTACCGTCCACAGGCGCTCTCAACCGCTCGACACATTTGGCTAGTCGACGTATTAACTACAGCAAGCAATTCACATAACGCTTACATGCAAAAGTTTTTGAGGTAATGAGTGGTAAGATTATGTTTTCTTTATCAT
Source organism: Peronospora matthiolae (assembly GCA_921007115.2). Taxonomy (NCBI): domain Eukaryota; phylum Oomycota; class Peronosporomycetes; order Peronosporales; family Peronosporaceae; genus Peronospora; species Peronospora matthiolae. Next base: position 1,127,558 of record CAKLBY020000223.1, on the reverse strand, counting down.
TTGATTTTAGAGCGTAATTTTCATCGCCCTCGTCGCGTTCACGCGACGCATATCATAGATTTTTGTCTAGTTCGATGCTGTACAAATTCCTATTTTCTTGTGTTTTCCGAGTCTGTTAATGTGCAGTGCAGGTACGCGTAAGAGCAAGCAGGAGGACAAAAGATGGTGGTGCACAGGGACCTTTGGCAAGCGCGCTTGCGTGGCTAAAATAGATGCTTCTGGTATCACAATGATGTTGAGGCACTGAAACAATTGAGATACTGCTTCACGACCATTCCAGTCGCTATTGATGCCAACGAATCCAAGTAATCTGCATGCTCGTGTAGTTAAGGGTATTTTTAGTAATGCAAGAGTGATGGTGTTTGAAAATTAATAGAATTCTACTGAGAAATGCAGTCAGAGCAGCTAAAATTTTAAAGACTTCCTTCAAGTTCTGAAGTTGTTATTGCGATTAGAATTCTTCAGCGTGCGTTCGGACCCACCCTCATGCAACGGCCGCATCTTCCTCGCAAATTCTCACGCGTTTATTGCATTAGTGATGCTGACTGTCGCTCGCTTTTGGTCGATGTGATGGCCGTACACTCACTCACATACTTTCTCACATCTTTTGGTTAACGACATCGGTTGCTGTGGCTGAATCGCAGACGATGACGTCCTCCACACGGCATATTGCGCAAAGTAGTTGAACTGTATAGGATTACGACACAAATTGACTTTTTTTCTCTAGCTGATGGTAAAATCGTTCCCTCATTTTGTAACCCATTATTAGCCAACTATGGAGCGTTTAATCTAACTGAGGGGATTTTACCAGAAATCTGAGGGAAGATTAACAAATCCCAAAATGTGATGTGAGTGTAAACAGCTTTCTTTCGTATCTTATACTAGATTGACTATCGAAGGGCGAACTCCTTAGTGCCTTTATCCCTATCTTTATTATCGACGATAGGCAAAAATTTCTATGATCCTATTCCGGTGTGAAATCTAGGTACATGAATTCTTACCTTCAAAAGTAGAATTGTAAGTTTCGGATGGTATAATTAACTATTCCCTAACTTCAAAAAAGGTTTATTCAGTGTCACAAAGGTCGTCATTTCGATTTTAATTTAATCTTGCTGCTGGCCTCGATCGACGAATAAAAGATGGGGATATCAACACCGCATATTAAAATGATCTGCTTAGCGTATGACAATGTGACGTTCGACAGAGATCTCCCGTGCACAAATTATGGATACTAATAAGTTGTTATCAAAGCGCTGTATGGACTGAGATAATTTAAAAGGGAATGGAACACCGAGTTATATTAGTGGTCGCGATGTTTTGGTTTCAAACAATTCATGGAGGATCCCTTACTATATTTTCTCTTTACAGGCGAGACAGTCCTGTGTGATCTCGTCTATGTCGATGACACGTTAGTCGCAAAGAGTGAAAAGCAGCGCAAGGAAGTGATTCCATTGAGCTGACACTGTGTATGGAATAAAAGATCAAAGGTTAGGAACATACTATTTTGGCATTGATCTTAAGCATAATGAGGAGCAGATAGCTATCAAGCAATGCAAGTGTCCACGTGATTTTTACTCCAAAGTGTGGATACTAAAACGCTCACACTACAAAAAATCCGTGTAAGTGAATGTTCATAACAACCCAGCTGGTGACAATGAGTACACAGACATAAAAATCTCGTACAGAGAGGCAGTATGGATGCTCATGCATCCGGCTATCAGAACTAGACCTGATTTAGCATTTGCCTCAGGTCAATTTTTTTTTGGCGTGCATCCGCCGTCCAAGCGTATTGGAACCGTAAAACGATTTATACGCGACTCAACTGAAATTCTCGATAATGGAATTAATTACCTAGCCAGGAAGCAAATCCTCAAATAGATAACAACGTGAAGGGTTTGCGGCAACCAAAAAGCGAGATCGTAAAGGTGTTTATGATAGCAAACGGGTTTATTATCTAAATTACGGGAGAGCATAACATGATTTGTAAATACATTATCGAACAACACAATCGCAAGAAAATTTCGTCTGTAGAAATTGCTTCACTGTAAAAGGCTGAAGCCGAAATTATGGCTGCGTGCAAATCACTCACGGAGGGACTTGAGATGAGATGTGTTTTGAGCGATATGCTGCCGTAGATGAATGTATCACTTTTGCATTGATTTGGTAGTCAAGCAACTTATTTGATGGGCCACAAACCTACGTTCAATTAGAGACAAGGTAGTATAAATAAGATGAAACTAAGCGCGCGAGCAAGTCGAAATAGGAATTTTTACAGTTAAAAGGGTGAGGAGATAGAGTGTTATCCCGTACGTGCTTTCACCAAATCCAGCCTTTGTGATCATATCTAGACGTAAGAAGTTTTTTTTTGTGCAAGCAGAGAACCGCTGCCACCTCTACCTACGCGCAAAATTATTCATTACTTCCATTTGGCCTTGTCATGAAGTCGCATAACTAAGAAATATGTCAGATTTGACTAATTGCTGGAACGTGGAGTTTAATGGACTTCGTTACACGCTTCAAATCTTGGTGTAATGTCTACTAAATGGTCTGGGTATATTTTAATAGAAGGATGTGATGTCTATAAAGTTGTACCGAAAATAATGTAGATCAATATTTTTTTCAGACCTAAGGTATCGAGCTGAATAGCTCACTTGTAGTGCAACAAACGATTATCACCAATTGTAATGAAAATGGGTTGCTAAACTCAAGAATTCTAAAGGCTGATGCATCACAAACTTTTAATTTATTAAAATTTCTTGGTCTCCGCCACTTTATGTATTTGCCGCCAGCATTATCGCTCGACAAGGCAAAATTTATTCACATATGGACCAGCAAGATAACAGTCACCAATACTGCTTCGAAATAGCCATGTCCGCGACGAGATCATTTGAGATTTATTTACTACCCCTTTATGCTATCTTCACATCTTGATAATATAAATAGCCTTAACCTTAATCGTATGTATAGTGACATATGCTATGTTAAACAACATTCAGGGCATCAGCGCTTCACTTACATCACTTAACATTGAAACTGAAATGCTTTGCAGTGATCTTTCACTCAGTTATAACTACATTACTTAGATTACTACACGCAATCTAACTCAGTTTGATTATGTGGGACTCAATCATGGCAATTTACGCATGTAAATCCTCCGAGCAATAAGCATAGCTACGGTGAAGAAAAGTGTCGTTTATCGTTACGATTTGAAGCAAATGCCAATTAAGGGGCTCTAGATAAAAAATACTTCTGCATTGTGGAATTTATGTACGGGGTGGAGAACTGGCCCAAAGAAAACGCTACGTGTGAATATATGCAAAAATCTGACGTGGCTGTAAACACAATGGTTGACTGCAACGGAGATATTACAACTGTAACGGGGAGAACCGTTACATAACAACTTATAAGAAACTGTTAATAGAATGTAACTGTAAGAGTTATATTCTCAGAATATTGTCACAAGGACAAATATTCTGCAGCACTTACGAGTATTTCCTAATTGGTTGATATAGGCCATTACATCAACCAACGAAGACGCGCCACGACAGACGCACGCAATGAGTGGTGAGCAGATAATTGATTTACACATTTGTATATAGACATAGTTAGATGAGGATAAATAGCGATTTATTGCAGACATTAACTACTATAAATACAGCTCTACTTTTTACTTTAATCAAGTACTCGCTTCTTCTTACCTTCTTCCTCTGCACGTACGAGTGTACGTGAAGTTACGAGGCACCGCCTTATTCTGTCATCAGAATAAGTAGCTTGTACTGTCATCACTACAAGCTTTAGGGTGTCCCGTTACACCTGGTAGCACTTCGTAGTCCGTCCAAGGACCACGTTCACATTTAACATGAATTTGTTGGATGATGATGATGACCAAAGCTTTCACGCTACGCGTGACGACTACTCCCATTTGAGCAATGTCGAATGGGATGCGGTTGAACGGATGGGTTCAACCATGGGCATCCATGCTGCTAGCGTCATGCTAGAGGCTCTCAATAGAGATGCCCAACATGCTACTATCGCCAAGTTCATTCAAGATGAACTTGACGCTGAACGCAAGAAAGTAGCCCTGCTTCACCAACAAGGTTATCAACGATCAAAGTTATTGAGAGAACAGGGTGCTCAACAGTTTGAACTGTTGAGACAGCAGCAGGCTGCTGCTGGTGGGTCGATGCACTCGCGTCGACCCGAGACTTTGAAGATTGACATCTCTAAGTATAGGGGGGTCAAAGAGGACTCCCTCTTGAGATGGTTCGTCGAATTGGACGATGCCATAAGGGCGAGTCGAATCGACGACGGGGGTATGCGAGTTGCATTTGCCCAGTCAAATCTGGCAGGACGTGCCAAGACTTGGGCTTTGGGGATCAAGTTGCACGACCCATATTCGTTTGGGTCGTTAGAAGTCTTCAAGTCGCGGCTCAGACAAACGTTTGAACCGCCTAGAGCTGAGTTCAGAGCTCGAACCGAACTCTTGAAGCTCAAACAAGGTAAGCGTGATGTGCATGCTTACGCACAAAATCTACGACATCTCACGAGTTGTATAAGTTCCAATCCGGTTGATGAACACACGTTGGTTTCGGTGTTCATGCAGGGTCTTGCGGATGGTCCCGTCAAGACTCACCTGTTCCGACTTGAACTAGATTCACTAGAACAAGCCATTTCCATTGCGGAACAGGAAGACTTCAGTATGAGCCAGGCTTGCGCCAGCTCGACATCATATCGTCCACCGAGACGAAATGACAGCGGAGGTCCAGAGCCGATGGAACTCTGTTATGTAGAGAGCGAGAAGGCTCGCTCTACAGGCTACAAGAAGTTGCAGAGATGCAACAGATGTCAAAAGACAGGACACTACGTTTATGAGTGTAGTGCCCTTCGTCCAGTGTCTCGCGACACTGGGCGTAGTGACCGTCCACCCATGAGAAAGGGGCAGGGACGAGGGTCCGCAGTTGGTGCAAAGACGCAACAACGGGATGGACCGTCAAAAAACGGACAGGATCAGTAGTTGCGGAGCACCCTACTGGTCCAGCAACGTCAAGAGAATTTGTAGGCCTCTTGATGAAGGTTGATCCCAACAAACAAACATTGTGCGTTGCTGCGCTAGGTAATGAGATCTCACTCATTACCTTGAAACTCGAAGTGACGAATAAGTCGTCCCTTCGAGCTCTAGTCGATTGTGGGGCGTCCAACAATTTTGTGCGACGCCAATCGCTAGAAGATGGTCACTTTAAGTTCAGTGAATGTGACACACCTCCTGCGAGGATGACGGTACGTCTTGCGACAGGCGCATCCGTAACCGTCATGAAGCGTATATTGAAGATCCACTATACGCTAGAAGATACCCAATATGACGATGACTTTATCTTATTGGATTTGGATGACAAATTTGATGTCATCCTTGGAATACCGTGGCTCAGAAGGTACGAACCACGAATTAACTGGCAACATCGAACAGTAACGATGCCTGCCGCTTGTTCATCAGATGGCCATCTGATGAACGTTTTGGAGCGTCCACAAGCGTGTGGATGTACTACGAGTGAGTGCGATGGCCTCACTTGTGGTACGGTCGTTAGTACGACTGCACAAAACCTTAGTGTACCAAACGGTTACACTTCGGAGCAAGATTCCGGCGGCTGTGAGGAAACACAGGCTGCGCCGAAGGTCCACCACTCGAATAAGTCGAGTGGACCGGGACAAAGATGTATCCCTAGCGGGGAACATCTAGAAGAGAAACAATCGATCGCTCAGGTTAAGCGAAACGATAATCCTAGATCGACTGGAGGGTCTTTCGTAGAGGATCTCGCTGTGGTTGCGCAACCACAGCAAGAGGAAGTTAGGGGAATAAGTCTTGATATTATAAATACGGCGGAAATAAGTTCCCCGAAACCCGCGGGAATAAGTCCCCGGGAAGCCGAAGGAATAAGTCCTTCGAAGCCTGAGGGAATAAGTCCCCAGGATATGACAGATACATTGAATGTCATAGTCAATAACGGATCAAGTGTAGGCGCTTATACACTTGATCTGATTGCGCCTCCGAAGTTGACTTCGGAGATCACTCAGTTGCCAACGCTCGAACATAAAAGGTTCTTGCGTGATCTGCGTAGTGGCAAAGTCAAGCAGATCTGCGTACTCGTCGCTGACGACGAGTGCGTAGCCGACATAAGGTCAGCAGCAGTGTTTACTGAGAACGAGAGACTTCTCAGTAGTTCATCTATGGACGAGAGTGTCCTAGATGAAAAGACACGAGTTGAGCGATATGACTCCCAATCGTGGGAATCGCTCAAGACAAATCCTCTCTATGAAGATTTGGTTGAATTCAAGGATATATTCTCTGAAACTGTCCAGCGCGAGTTACCAAAGGATAAAGGTACTGGACACGAGGTCGAGCTTAAACCAGGCTCGAAGTACTGTGTCATGAAGCAGTGGCCACTGCCTCGTAAACAAGTACTTGCGATCGACAAGTTCTTGCCGATCGTTTAGCTGCGGGCCATGTAAGGGGAATCAACTTTCCCACATAGCTCTCCGACCTTCTGTGTGCGAAAAGCAACAGGAGGGTGGCGGATAGTGCATGCATTTAACGAGTTGAATGCTGCAACGGTACCGGCTCAGACGCCGATACCAAGGAAGGACGTCATCACTGATAGTATGTCAAAGAGTACCGTCTTTTCGTCCATGGATTTGATGGATGGCTTCTATCAAATCCTTATGCAAGAACGGTACATACCCTATACCGCAGTGAGCACGCCTAGCGGCATGCTCTGGGAATGGCTAGTGATGCCACAAGGGCTTAGTAATACCCCTGCCACGTTCAACAGATGTGTATCACATCTGTTGAGACCAGTACGGAAATTCGCGCCGAGTTATTTCGATGACGTATTCATCCATAGTCGGGCTATGGATGGAAAGTCGGACGTTGAGGTTCACAGGTACCACATCCGACAGGTTCTTACAATCATGCGAAAGCATCAATTGTATGCAAATCTCAAGAAGTGTATATTTGCCGCAAGCGAAATACCACTTCTTGGGTGCATCGTTGGTAAAAACGGTGTACGTCCTGATCCCGAAAAGATCAAGGCGATCACCGACTGGCCTGTGCCGGTTGGTGTCAAAGGTCTTCGGAAATTCCTTGGGCTAGCGGCGTATTTGCATAAGAATTCACGCAATTACGCCGAGATGACTGTACACCTCTCTCGTTTGTTGAAAAAGAACGAGAGGTGGTTATGGAACGCTGATTGTCAGCGCTCCTTTGATGGTATCAAGCAGAGCTTGACACAATCCCCAGTCCTAGCAATAGCCGATCAGGACAGGCTATTTCGTGTGGTCTGTGATGCCTGCGATTTCGCAATCGGCTGTGCATTAATGCAGTACGATTTTGAAGGCGTTGAACGCGTCGTCTGCTATCAGTCGCGTCAGCTGCAACCAGCTGAGCGGAACTATTCAGTGCATGACAAGGAACTACTTGCCATGAAGTATGCAATCGCGAAGTTCAGATTCTATCTATTAGGAGATAGGCCCTTCCTTGTTTACACTGACCATGCGTCGTTACGCACGGCAGTAAACAGCCCGCACCTTTCACAACGAATGGCGCGGTGGTTGTCATTCTTTGCGGAATACAACTTTACGGTCGAGTACAAACCAGGACGACTTAATGTCGTCGCTGATGCACTCTCACGTCGTCCCGACTTTGAACCAGTCGTGAAACCCAACAGTGAGACAGTCACTGTTGCGGTTATGACGTCCTGAGTCCCACCTTCGACGTTGAATGATGATGTGAGGCGGGCGTATGCCCAAGATGGTGAGATTGTGAAGTTGTTGACACATCTCTCACAGCCATCTCGAGAATCGTTGAAACGATTATCGTCTGCGTATCGATCTGCATCAGATCGATACACTACTCGCAACGGTTTACTGTATCATACAGCCGTTACTGGTGACACACCACGTGTTGTCATTCCAGATGATACTGATCTGCGTTTGCGGATCATGTTCGAGTATCACGATGCTTCTATAGGAGGACATCGTGGTCGTGAGAAAGCATATCTCACGGTGAGCCGAGACTTTTACTGGCCCCGCCAGTATCAGTTTGTGCGAAAGTATGTTCGCGCATGTGAAGTATGTCAACGAGTGAAGTCGAGTCCTTCACTGCGTGCACCTTTACAGCCTCTACCAGTTCCGGCAGAGTGCTAAGAATCCACCTCAATGGATTTCGTCTTCGGGTTACCCAAATACGCACGCAAGAATACGGGTATTCTTGTATTTGTTGACAGATTCAGCAAAATGGTACACCTTGTGGCTGTACCAGAGTCAATCACGGCAAGTGGCTGTGCTTGTGTCTTTATTGACACCATCTTCCGACTTCACGGGTTGCCCCGTGAACTCGTATCAGACAGAGATCCACGATTCACTGCTGATTTCTGGCGCTCCGTGTTCAAATCACTCGGAACGCGCTTGAAGATGTCTACATCTGATCATCCAGAGTCAGATGGTCAGACGTAACGTGCCAATCTTGTCCTCGAAGAGATACTTCGAGGATACGTACACTCCTTAAAGAGTTGGAGTGAGTTTTTGCCAATGGTAGAATTTGCCATTAATAACTCGGTGCATGCGTCCACGACACATACACCGTTTTGCGTGAATGGCTTTCGTCATCCGCGTGTACCCACCTTACTAGAGTGTTACTCTGGTTTAAGGGGGGGAGAGACACGCGCGATCAAAAGCCGATTTGGTTCACGCTCATCACGCTCTGACGAAGAGGTCATTGCGTTTGATGCCGATATCGACAACATCGATATCGAAGACGATGATGCCAGTGCGAGCGAGGAAGCCCTCACTGAAGAAACGATTGATGTTGCTGCATTGCACTCACAGCGCACTGAAGCTAACGAGTCAGCAGATGAGTTCATACTGGCTCGTGAAACGGTAGTCCGTTTTGTGCAAGACTCCATCGCCGAAGCGGTGGATAAGCAAAAGCAAAACGATGACAAGAATGGAAGGGCAAACACTCTTTTATTTAACAAAGGTGACTTAGTCCTACTGTCTACGGTTAATCTACCAAAGCATGTAGTGACTAACTTGGGTAGCAGTAAACTACTACCCAAGTACATCGGTTCATTTCTTGTATTGCATCGCCTAGGCAACGCATACACGATCGAACTGCCACGTAAGATGCGAACGCATCCCACGTTTTACGTTGGTCGGCTTAAGCCGTACCATCAGTACGCTGTTTCTTCCGATGACAAACGCCCTTGTGCCTAAGCATCTCACAGAGGGCCTTGTGCTCCCGATGGTGGATATCAACAAGGGTCTGAAGAGCAGTTTTCTCATCCCGAGACCGGTCAATATCCACACGAGATACCCTTAGCTCGTCATGCAGAGATGTCAAAACTCTCTCTCGTTCTCAAGCTGAGCAAAGGCAAACTCAGCTCGATGCTTCAAGACAGTGTCCGCCAGTTGACGACGCATGTCCCTATCATGCTCGAGGTCGCCGCGCAACGCAAGAGTTACGCGATCAAAGAGGCTCTAGGGGATACACGCTTCCCCACTATAGCTTGGAGAGCGGTTTCCCTCCTCCTCTACCTCCTTTAGAGGACTATCGCGGTGGCCAGCGCTATCTGGAAGAGCAGCTGTGAAACCACCGCGATGTTAACGGACGTCGGACGAGTTACCTCGTCCGTTGGTGCGGTTTTTCCCCGTCCTGGGATACTTGGGAGCCCCGCTCCCAACTGATGGTTGACGTACCGGGTCTGGTTGAGCAGTACGACGCGGCACATCCTGTGCCGCAGAAGGACCGCGGGAGAAAGGCTTCCCGGCACGGTCGTAAAGGGATTTCAGCTTGTCAATCCCTTCGTACATCTCAGTAGAGATACGTAAGCGCCACCACGGGCTAGTAAGGAGGTAAGCCTCCTTAGGTGCTCGTGCAGAGTTGTTTACACAACAAGGGCACGGGTCTCCCCAGGAAAGACAGGGTAACCCACCCTCCTTTGACATACAATGCAGCTTATAGCGTGCACCTGTCGGGGCCTTTTTCTCAAACTTATCACGAGCTTTGATAAGTTTGTCGTTCCAAACGTCAAGACCTACATCCTCAAAGTTATGGATGTAAGCGTTCCACGCTTGAAGCAGTGAGGGACCATCACGTTTGTGATTCGCACTGTACCATCGATGCTTAAAGAAGGACTCGATGAATATTCATGCTTAGTGTGATAGTCTTTCGTACTGGGGTCAAGGTGATAGATCCTTGATGAATCGAACAATCGTACTCGATAGCGATCACTTGTCGTCGCCGACAAGCGATCCATGACTGACTTTGGAGGCAGCCATGCTATCTTTTAGGGAGCGAGACGCAACATGCTGCGATCCCGCTCTTCCTGCGACGTGCAGACAGAAGTACTGGCACCTCGTTGCGAATCGGTGTCAATAGGAGAACCAACATCACTGTGAGCGCCCGAGTCTCGCGACCTCGAGCGCCTTCGCTTCGGCGATGGTTCATCTGATTCATCAGATGAACCAAAGATGCTGCGACGCAAAGCATCGTCCATGCCACGCTTGGCAGGCGGCTTAGATTCAATCGCCGTCGATACGGATCCGTCTTCCGTATCAGGAGAGTATGAAACATCGAGCTCATACTCTGTGAAGACATGAGTGTCTTCATGACCAGCGTCTGCAGCACCAAGTGATACAGACTGAGACGATTCAGCAACCGATGAGACATCAGTTGCTGTGGTTTCTGCTTCGGCGTCCGCACAGAGACGTGCGGACGCGCTCTCAGCGGCCTTATTAGCGCACCGCATAGACTTGTTAACCATGCGATGAAATTTATGGACCGTGGACTCGGACCAAAAAGTGCTAACCCTGTCCCAAATGATTTGGGACGAGTATCCATTTAGTCAATCAGTCACTAAAGTGACTGATGGTTAAGGGGGGTGATGTAATGGGGTGAACCGTTACATAACAACTTATAAGAAACTGTTAATAGAATATACTGTAAGATTTATATTCTCAGAATATTGTCATAAGAAAAAATATGCTGCAGCACTTGCGAGTATTTCCTAATTGGTCGATATAGGCCATTATATCAACCAACGAAGACGCGCCACGACTGACGCACGCACTGAGTGGTGAGCAGATAACTGATATACACATTTGGATTTAGACATAGTTAGATGATGATAAATAGTGGTTTATTGACAGACATTAACTATTATGAATACAGCTCTACTTTTTACTTTAATCAAGTACTCGCTTCTTCTTACCGTCTTCCTCTGCACGTACGAGTGTACGTGAAGTTCCGAGGCCCCGCCTTATTCTGTGGTCAGAATTAGTAGCTTGTACTGTCATCAGTACAAGCTTTAGGGTGTCCCGTTACACCTGGGCAACTCGGGCAGAATGCGGCGTCGGTAGAAGCTGTGGCAGAAGCAGGCAGCTACAGGAGAATGTGGCAAAGTCACTACTCAAATTTTGTACGAGGATCGGTGGCCACACCTTTAAAGCGCCGCTTACTGGTGGAAAAGGAGGCCATGAGACTCGGCGATCCAATACGGAGGTGAAAGATGATCTTAACGGGATCGGCGAACCGATCCAACTGTCGTTAGACTAATGGGTATGGATAGACCTGGGACGGAGCGATCTGGAACGATTTACATGGAACAATCTGGGACAAGGATCTGGGACCGGGTGATGGGATATGACTCTGCGACGAAGGTGTAACATCTTGCAGAATGTTATGGGGTGATCTGGAACCAGACGTCGGGATGAAGTCATATAGCTCATTGGAATGCCGGTCAAGAAGAAGTATACGTACATTGAAGCAGGCTAAGATCAGATCGCAGATCGACATGTTGTGGCAACGGTTTGTTGGAGAATTGACACATCTGGGACAAGGTGACTCCCCAAAGTGCATCTGGGACCAGGTGGTACGGGTCGGTGAATTGGCACAGAAGGTGCAACACCATACGGATCGGTGATACTCTTTACCGATCCTAAATTGGGAGTACTGATTTTGGTTAATTATGCACCGATCTGGAAGTTTTGCATACTCAGGGGAGTCAAGGAAACCGATGTCGAGACGTATGAATGAAGTTGTCGATTGGATAACACTGGAGGATGATATTGAAGCACGTATGAGGAGATGAAAAAGTGTTAATTGCCGATTTAGACCGGATCGACCTCCAACATCTCGATATTGGATGACAGATCGGTCATGTTCCACACTGATCATGAATATATGGTTGATGAAGATACTGGATCATGTGGAATATACTTGATAGAGGTCACTAAGTGATGTCAAGAAGTTTCATGCCGAAAGAGCCAGTGGAAGCTGTCCGAATTGACGTCGCAAAGTGAATTTGGACACATTCGGCATTTTGGGTCATATATTGGGTACTTGGGTGCCAAGAATGGGTATTTGGTACCATATAGGAGATTTTGGTCCATTGGGTTCTCTAGGTACGATATCGGGGATATTGGCGCTATCATTGGAGTACAGGGCACGAAATTTCGACACGTGGCAAGGGGGCGAACCAGATTCAAGGCGATATCGGTTTGAAGAGTGACCTATAGTTAAGAATAGGCTTAAGGGTAGGTTGGATAGTAATTTGGTTGGTTAATAAACAGACTTGAACTCTACTTCTTCTGCTCACGACGCACGTTATCCTCCCCTCTTCTCCAGGCAAGATTGATTTGGCTTCCCCGGCGGGTTAAGGCACGCGTGTTACAGGGACACAGAAGACCGATCTTGGATTGTTGGCCAAGATCGAGAAGAGCGATCCCGGGATATCTGGCCCGGATCGATCAAGTACTCACACTCAACTCAACTGCTAGGGTAGCAGCACACAACGGAAAAGGAAAAGGATTTTGGACACAGGATCGCGAGACGGCTCAAGTGGTCAGAAGATCTGGACAAGGCGTTCAAGACAAGACCGAGCAGGATCGAAGCGATCCCCTGGACAGATCGGCACGTTTCATTTTGGCGAAACAAGACACCGATCTACCCAAATTGCGCACTTCCGGCAAGATCGGCCGATCCCAAGACCAGATCGGACCGATCCCAAGGCAAGATCGACGCAGGACTTTTATTTGCTGAGTGAAGATTTCCGCACAGCAAAGACCCCGATCTCGAAGACAAATCAAGATCGGTGCGATCCAAGATCGGGATCGCAGAACCCCCGTTCGTGGTGTGAAGATTTCCGCACCGGAAGCGAACCCTCAACCCAACCTCTCAGCGAGATCGACATCTCCCAAGGCCGTTACGAAGAGCTCAAGCCAGCCCAACCGACGGGTACACAAGGTGAGCACAAGGTCATACAACAAGGCACGGATCGGAGTACCCCCTCCGTGAGTCGGCAAGTCTGGGCAAGTGGAAGATCGACACTCATACAAGCAATTTTGTGAGATCGACTTCACCACAATGGTGCGCGTGCCCGGATCTTCTGAGGCCTCTGGATTTCACCGTGAGTCCACTGGCGAAGATGTCAAGATTAAGCAAGAACCTGGGATTGAAGTGTCAGCGACAAAGGGATCGACGCAGACACGCAGAAGCACAAGATCCTCAGATCATCAGAGTTTTGGGAGGGGCTCTGATGAAATGAAAATGAAAGAGGAAGATCGAGAGATCGATCTGGAAGATAAACCTCAATTCCCTCCTAGGGTCCCTTCGGGGGCCACCGCAGATCGCTCTGCAAAGAGCGATCTGCTGGATGAAAATCCAATGGTGAAAACCAAATCGGCGAAAGCCAAACCCTATATCTTAGTCGATAGATCGCCCGACCTCAAGCCGAAGAGCACAATCGCGAGATCGACCACATCAGAACGATCCGCGACGAGATCGATGGGATCAGATGTCAAAGATCGCCAGATCGGCCGAACCGTGCAATCAAAGATCGGAGCCAAAGAGGAATACGATGAAACACCAGATAAGATCGCGATGCCAAAGACGGAATATAACCCAATAAAGATCGCGTCCAGGGAGAAGGAGACGACGGGTGAAGCGCGGGAGCGTGCAAAATGGCAGTACTATTATGGCCAGTTGAAGACGCTGCTCAAGACGGACCCAGTGTTCAAGATATTAAGGCCCAAGGTGATTGGTCCTCTGGATAAGCCGATCTCGGTCCCACTTCACGGGACCAACAAAGTCGACGAGATCAATTTGATTTTGCAGATGTTGGACGACATGGGTATCTGCCCTGACGCTTTTGATGGAGATGAACTGCTGAGTTGCAGCTTGGAACAGTTGAAGGACGCGGCGAATGAGTTTGTAGAGATCATGATAATGCTGGTGGGCAAAGCGAATACTCCTGAAGACAAGATCGGGACGCCCTCGGGCTCGCTCCGTAAACACCCCGCGGGATCGCCCGCTACGCCTCGGATGACTCCGAGAGCGAGTCAGATGGATCCATCAGCATTCGTCAGATGTCTCTAGGACCATCGGGTGGAAGGTTCTTAAAGGACAAGATCGGACAAGCCAAGATCGACGCCTATAAGGGACAAGCCAAGAGCAACATGCCGCAGAGATCGGCCAGTACCCGCACTGGGCTGGAGGATCAAGAAGAGGGCGATCTAAGTCGGTACTTCAATTCAGCCATGAAGAAGTACGAGGCGGATCAACGTACAGCTCAGCGAATGAATCGACAGCCAAACCGCTACCCAGATCGACGTACTTTGCTCCAACCTTCACACGAAAGCCTTGACATGCCGGATGTGGAGATGGAGTCGGTGGGGTCGGACATTTACCAACATATCCATGAGGCGGCGGAATACGACCCGGATGATCTATGGATGCCCGAACCACGGCGCCCTCATGTAGCCGCGACCGGTGCGACTACCGGAGGGGAAGCATCACGCAGAGGATCAGAATCTCAGCGATTTCTGAGCTGAAAGAATTCTCAGGGAAGGATCGGGAAGAAGACAAAGCACGGACCTGGATCGGCAAAGTGAAATCAGCGTTTATCCGGGACCAAGCACCGGACGAGGAGAGATGTCTGGTCTTCGGTGATCTCATGGTGGGCCCAGCCCGCTACTGGTACCGACAGCTGAGTAGATCGACGAGATTCAATTGGAAAGAATTGATGAACAGTTTTCTTGTGGAGTATGCGGGACACGGGATGTCCGCGAGCAGGCAGTACTACCATGCAAAGAAACGATCGGAGGAAGATCCTTTACAGTACCTGTATCGGCTTAATGTGATGGGAATGCAGGCGAAGATACCGGTGATGACTGGATTGCCAGCTGCGCGCAAGGAACATGTCAATCATTTCATTGACACCTTGGACGACCCCGATCTGTCCAATCAATTGCTACTGCTGAATGTAGAAGACGCGGAGGCCATGCAAAAGACACTGCACGGATATCAACAAGGGAGATCGCGTCAAGGGAAAGTGATGATGGGATCGTCCAAATTCAGGCAGAAGGGAACTCAGGGTCCAGCGCTGTCTAAGCCTGCACGAGCGGTAAGGATGGTCCGTACCGAGGACGTCTGCAGCGAGTCAGGATCGGACACCTGCGGATCGGATTTGGAAGATCGATTGATATCGATCCATGTGGCTGCTACTGCGGATCGCCGTTCATCCCCCAATGACGTTGCAGCAAACGCGAGATCGGTCGACCCGAACACTCGTCAAGACTATCAAGATCGCAATATGCCATTGAAGCCGTGTACTCATTGCGGATCGACCAAGCATGGAGATCTCGGTTGCTGGAAGCGGCTCACTTACCAGAAGTGTGGGCGTAAAGGACACCCCTCTGACAATTGTTTTTTCGTGTGTCGTGCTTGCGGTGAGATGCACGGCCCGGGGAAGTGTCCCATGGAGGAGTTCTACAACATGATCCGTCAGTGGTACGTCCCGAATAAGCATGCGGGGATGCTACCAGAGAAGGCCGAGAAGATGTTAAACTAGGACGCTCGCCAGGTTTGAATCTGGTACGAGCCGAGCGTTCTGGGCTCTGCATTATTGCATACGTGGAAAAAAGAAGACAGATCGCGAGAGTAAGCAGGATATTGACGTGGAAACAAATATATCTCGTTCGAAGTTAAAACGTGTCGCTTCCGTGTCCCATCTGAAGCGGATCGATGAGTACTCACGATCTGAACCAGCTATGGAGATCGAGCTCGCTTATGGTGAATCTCGCGGATACTGGAAACATTATTCACCCGGGAAGTGGTTCAAACAAGCGAAAGCCGTTGGCAAGATCAACAACGTAAAAGCTACTCTGTTATTTGATTCTGGTGCTGAAGTGTCGATCATTGACACCACCTTTGCTCGTGAGGTCGGTTGCAATATTGACGAAAGTCAACGACAAGAATGTATCGGGATTGGAGAAACTCCGTACATGACGGTAGGACGTACCAAGATCAAGGTGACCCTCGCGGGATCGCTGGTATACTATTTCAATGTATGGGTAGGCGATCTGGCAGGGCAAGAAGCGATTCTGGGTATGGATTTTATGGTGCCTGCTGGAGTGCGGCTCGATCTAGCGGATGGCGCGCTATGTCTACCAGAAGAAATCCGCATTCATCTCGCAGGACGTCGCCCCGCGTACGGATCGAAGATACAACATATAACGGCGAAGGACCAACACGTGGTGATCCCGGTCGGAGAGTCAAGGGAAGTGAAGATCGGGATCGGAGGGGCTAAGATGAAGTTGTGGGTCGCTAGAGGACTAGATTGGGTCCCCACTGTGATCTCGGGGTGGGGTAAGACGAAATACCTGCAGATGACCAACATTGGCGACCGTGAGATCATACTGCCCACCCACACTATATTAGGCATGTGGGTCGAAGGCGATATGGTACCGCGAACCCAAGGTTTGGTGACAGTCGGGTCGGGGAAGTACAAGGAATGGCAAACTCTGGCATATGAGGCTACGACGGATCGAGTGAACGAACTCCCGAAAGAACCGATCGGACCATTGGTAGATCGTCCTACGTATGCCGCTCCCAAACGCATCTTGAAACGTCCGTCTGATGCGTTACAGAACCCTGTCTCCGGCGATCTCCACGGTAACGCCGCAAGCTAACGATGACGATTCGCAAAGGCAGATGCTGTAGTTGCGAGGAAGTAACGGTCAGGGGAGCCGAACTATCGCGGATGGAGAACGGTCATGAGATCGGTACCCAACATGCAACGAAGGGAGACCGCGACACCGGGCAAGAAGGGCTACGTGACAGATCGTCTCTACCGAAGGCTGAGCCGACTGACCGACTGTTGAAATTGGGCCAGCCGGAAGAGACGAAGGAGCCTAAAGAAGAAATAATGCTAAATACTGAAGACGTCGAGATTGCAGAAATACCAGTTTATCACCACGAGAGCGGAGATTTGTTTGCGGAAGATATCGAGCAGCATATGGCCGTGCTACCAGAGATGTCGGCGACTACGGAAGAAGTTACGATTGAGGACATTCAGATCGGTGATCCCGATGTGCCTCTCACCACAGATCAACAACGGCTCAGATCGCTGATCTGGAAGAGCCGTCACCTCCTCATGGGTAAAGGTAATGCTCTACCACCAGCAGCACGAGGCGCGATCTGTGATATTGATGTCGGTGGGGCAGCACCGATAGCGCAAGTGCGTCGGTCGCACCCAAATATCGGGAGAAGCTGTCAGATCTCATCAAAGGACTATTAGCAGCCAAAATCGTTCAGCCATCCACGTCACCTTGGGCGTCTCCGATAGTGGTGATCATCAAGAAGAACGGAGTGGATATTCGCCTTTGCATTGATTATCGAAGAGTTAACCAGCTGACGCGTCTGATGGTTTATCCCATGCCGTTGATCAGCGATCTGTTGGAAGATCTGGATAAAGCTCTATGGTACTGTTCGCTAGACATGGCTAGTGGATTTTGGGTCGTCGAAATGACTGAACGAGCAAAACTGATCTCAGCGTTTGTCACACCGTTTGGCTTGTTCGAGTGGCTGCGAATGCCTTTTGGGCTTAAGAACGCGCCCCAGATCTACCAACGTCTGGTGGACAATGCGTTGTATGGATATCTCAAGATCGGCCAGAGATCAGCTTCTGATGGCCCGATCGACGTGTTCAAAGATGGAGAACCTGAGACAGATCGACGACCGTCTATACTGGGACGCCGATCTTACATTGACGATATTCTCATACCAGCCACGTCATGGGGATCTTTGTACACAAAAGTAGAACGGTTGCTGGAGGCATGTGATAAGTGGAATCTGTCTATCAGCCTCACGAAGAGCTTTTGGGGGTGCCATAAGGTCGATTATTTGGGACATCGAGTGTCGATGGATGGTCTGGAGAGCTCAGCCCAAGAACCTAGAGTCGTTGGTTAACATCCCGTTTCCTAGCACGCTACGAGCTATGCAATCCTTTCTCGGGAGCTTGAACTACTACCGTCGCTTCATTGAGGATTTCGCGGTGTATGCCGCGGTGTTGTATGAGTTAAGAGAATCGGATTTCTTCGAGATCGGCCGATCTCAGCTTGCAGCAGGAGACGAATGCTCCAACGAGGGTCGATGGACGGAAGCCAAGGTTGCTTTCACTATGCTAAAAGCTAAGATAGCTACAGCTCCCATGCTCAAGCATTTCGACCCAGATCGGTCCCCCGTAATCGTGGTCTACGCTAGCAAGTGGGCTGTCTCAGCGGCCCTGATACAGGAGTACGATGGCGTGTACCATCCGGTGACGTTTACTAGCCGCACTTTAAAGCCTAATGAGCTTAACTACGGAACGGTAGAAAAAGAAGTGCTGGCGCTACTTCGTGTGTTGGATGTATGCTATACTACGCTTGCCTCGCGGGGAGATCACTGTACTGACCCGACATTCTACGTTAGCCTGGTTGATGCAGTCTCGAGGGCTCAACGGGAGAGATTAGGACGGTGGGCTGCTTTGTTGTCAAATTGGACTATGGAGGTGAAGAAATGTGAAAGAGGAGAGGAAGAGATCCTGGGCATGTTAGCAGCGAGTATCACTCCGAGAGGAGAAGTGGAAGAAATGCTGATTGCGATCTCCCCACGAAAAGACTGTCGACTCAAAATATCGATGCCTCCTCCAACGGTGGAAACAGATGAGGAGTTGCTGGTGGCCAGTTTCGATGGATCGGCTAGGATAAAAAAGAAAGGAGGGTCGTTCAGTGCCGTGATATGGAAGTTACCCGAATGGACGATCGTGGCGGCCGAATCGAGATATGTTCACGATCTGACTGTGAATTAAGCTGAGTATAATGGCTTGCTACTGTGCTTTGAGTTACTCGCCGATCTGGATAGGGGGCGAGTAATACTGTGTGGAGATTCCAGTCTGGTGATTCGACAGATGCGCGGTGAGATCGACTGCAAGGCACCGGGCCTTCAGCTTCTGAGACACAAAGCGTTGGAGAAGCTGCAGTCATGGCCTAGTCACGAGTTTCTGCATATGAAGCGAGAATGGAATCAGAGCGCAGATCGACTAGCCAGCACAGCATTGCAGAGCGAAAAGGGAAGAACGGTTGTAGCTGAAGAGGATCGGCAAGATCTGATGACTCTGAACCGTCTCGATGAATTGTTGAAGCCCAAGCAAGATGGTCAGCTAGCTCGGGTAACTGCGATCGCGAGATCAGCCAGGAGGATACGTCATGAACCTGAAATGATACAGGAGGAGATAGTACAGAGGATCAGGATTCAACAAATTGTCCAAGCTCAAGATGAAGAGCGTTGGATTGTCAATCTCAAGACATACCTAAGTGGCGATGTATCAAACTTGGATGCGGTAGAAGTGAAGATGTGCGCCAAACTGGCGCCGGAATACGAGATCGATGAGAACAATCTGCTATTTTTTTGCCCCATGGCGAAAAGAGAGTCGGAAGATCGCGATGGTTTGATGCGGTTGGTGATCCCTGAGACGTTGCAGCAGGATTTTTGCATCACTATCACACGAGTCTGGAAGGAGGCCATCAGGGTATTGGCCGAACCTATCAGAGGATCAGATCGCGATTTCATTGGAGAGGACTGTATCGGAGCGTTCAACGATATGTGGGCGAATGTACCGACTGTGAGACCGGGAAAGGAAACCCGATGATTCATGGGAAATCCCCGGGCAATCTACACGCAACCTATCCATTCCAGATCATCGCCATGGATCATATACCGTCGTTGCCCAAGTCCATCAAGGGGAACACCGAACTGCTCATTTGGGTCGACCTTTTCTCGGGATATGTAATTGCAAAGGCTAGCTCCTCTCGGACGGCACAAACAATAGCGGAGAATTACGAAGAATGTGTGTTTCGACGCTTCCGGAGCTAGCGAGGCTATCAGGCACGATCGAGAACCGGGATTTATGTCCGACTTCTTTCGAGCCTTCAGTCGGATCGTAGGACAAAAACAGCGTGCTACTATGGCTTACAGGCCACAAGCAAATGGAACAGCCGAACGAATGGTGCAAACCCTGACACATTCGCTCAAGATGTACGTGACTGAAGTTGACCAGCGAGACTGGGATGAGTATGCTGAGCGGCTCACATTTGCCATTAACACTGCACAAGATCGGATCCGGGGGGATACCCCATTTTATCTGATTCATGGGTGGGACCCGCGATCGACTTTGGAGGCTACGCTACCAGTGGGGAATACGGGGACATGAGATCGCGATCCAAAGAGGTGGAGATACAAAATTCAAAGACAATACCAGCGAGCCCGATCTGTAGTGAACGATCGTTTACAAGCCGCAATCCAGGAGCGAGCGGATCGACACAACGAAGATCTGGAACCACACGAGATCGAAGTAGGAGCGCAAGTTTGGCTATACCTGGACCGAGTTAAAGAGGGATATGCGAAGAAGCTAGCGCACATGTGGCATGGGCCATTCCGAGTTGCGGACGTATGTGGAGATCATGCTGTAAAATTGGAGATCGCTGGAACCCCGTATCGGTTATTTCCGATTGTACATATATCGAAGCTAAAAAAGGTAAAGACGTTCCCTGAACGCCCGAAGGATCAGCTTACGATAGAGGAATCAGATCGCTTGGATTTCGATGAAGCTCTGCTGCCAGAAGACAGTTGGGATGGCGATCTTGAAGAAGGGGGAATACGAAGTAGAGGCAATATTGGACGTGCGATCTGGTAGAAAAACCCGTTATGGGCGAGTACACCGGCAGTTTCTGGTGAAGTGGAAGGGATATCCCGATCTAAGTTGGGTGGACGAGGCCGATCTAAGTTGTGGGGCGATCTTGCAAGAGTTTGAGCGGAACCGAGTGAGTCGAAACCGTTTCGACGTAATGCAGTCTCATGAAGGCAAGTCGGACGAACCTTAACAGTTCGAACAAGTATGCGGGAGGTAGCATATGCGGATGTAGGGGTTGAAAGATGTGCTAGACGGTAGCACATGCTGGTGGATGAGGTTTTTGTATGTGAGTATAGAGATAGTCAAGTGAATTACCTTCCTGAATGATGTGGAGCGAGGAGGATCGAGATCGTGGAAGTTGCAAAGAATGGAAGTACCAAAAAAGAAGATGATTGAATGACTTACACGATTATGAAAGACGATTGGGCTTGGATATCGATCTTGGACTAAGACGATGGAGCAGGTTTGAACTTGTCCTGCAGACGAGGGATCTGCGATCCGGGATGATCCCAATAGGCGTTACGGAACTGGTTGCGCCAAGGATCCTCTTGGTCTGCCATGTCCAACGCCTCTAGCAAGTCAGCTGGGTCGTTAGAGTGTCCTAACCCTGGATACCAAACTCGGTCTTCATGTGGGCGCGGATAGTGGAGGAAGAAGGGATCTAGCAAGATGTCGAGATCGCAGTGGCCAGCGATCATGCCGCTGAGTATCATCTTCAAGAAGTTCTTCCAACGCGCCCCAAAGCGAGAACGGCGTTGTTTTTGTTGGCGCCAGAATGTCTGCATGAACCGTTCAGATCGCCGTTGAGCCGGAGGAATCGGGAAAGCATGAGTAGATTCCCACAGAGCTTGTGGATGAGTGGACTCAAGCCCTAGGTACCGATGACTCATATAACGATACCATCCAGTCATGGTGAACGATATCGGGTTCACTGGGACTATGATATTATCCCGAGGGGCTGTAGCTTAAAGAGCCTCGATGTGTTGCCGCGAGATCAGCCCAGAAGCCCAAGTCCCCGTGGGCGGAGCTCGTCCATGATTGTAGATGGGAAACAGAAAATTCCTGGGTTTGGAGAAGTGGTGAAACAACAGCTCAATGGTCATGGTCCTCACGCAAACCATCGCGATCCGCGAAACGGACCATGGAGCAATCTCGGAAGCTACCCGTCGGGAGGGCGCCAGATAGTTGAGAATCCACCGATCCCGTGGTTGCTGATGTGGCGGAAGATTGTCGAAGTCAACGGAAGAGAAAACTCTGTTAGCCACTTGGCGTGCCGGAAGGGTGATGCTGTTTTTGCTATCGGACGAATGGCGATCCGAAAGCGTAGTGGACTCCGGAGGCGGACTAACAGAGCCAGTCTCGCTGTGTGTCTCCCCTGTCGGCGATACCTCCACGTCTTCTACGCCGCCATCATCTTGAATTTCGACTACGGGATAGCCGCGACCGGAGTGGATGGGTACGAAAGATAACGAGGCTCCGGAACGTCTGGAGAAGGCGAACGCAACAGTGCTTGAGCCAACGCAGTAGCTGCGGGAGAAGCGGGAACAACCCGAGCGGCCGGAGAGGGGTTCGGGGTCGAAGATCGGGCATTCGATCTAGGTTGACGACGAGCGGCCGATCTCGATTGGGATAATGCAGCACGAGTCAAATCATCCGAGCTAGAATCCGACTCGGTCAGCTCCTCACTTCCCGATCCAGTCCCAGAAGCCGCGGACGAAAGCGGAGAACAAGAAGAATTGGGTGGAGGCTCGGGTGGGGCCAATCCGGGAAGTTTGTTTAAAGGCATTGAAGGGTTCAACGACAATAGCCGGGAAGCCACACGGGCGGTGGAAGAATCACTGGATCGTGACCTTGGTTGAATACGCCGACGCTTGGCAGGCGGGCCGGACGATCTCGATCTGGACCTACGGGCAAGCGATCTCGATCCCGGGGTAGTGGGAGCAGGGGGCGATCCGGCCGGAGTAGCACTCTTAGACGTCGATCGAGCGGTCAACGCAGACGAACGGGATCCGAGTATAGCACTGTTCAGTGTGTCGAGGAGAGCACGGTGTTCAGCTATAGCCTGATCCCGATCATGCTCCACCACCTGCAACTGGTCGTGTATCTCGAGGTGTTCCGCAAGCTGACGACGTAGGTTGGCGTTCTCCGCCTGCGAAAGTGCCAACTGACCCTCTAGGGGAGTCAAACCATCCACTTGTTGTATGAGATCGCTGATCGAAGACAGTCCATCTGCGATCTCCTCCTGAGACTGAGCCAATTGCTCCTTCAAGTGCAAAAAATCTATGTGAAGGAAGGACCTGTCCATGGTCAGCTGATCACGCTGCTGTCGGAGAGAATTGAGTTCGGCTTGGAGCGAATGAAGCTGAGCCCTCAAAGCATCCACCTGTCGTTCCAAGTTCCCCTGAGCCTCGTCGTTGGCACATATCAAAGTGCGTAGCCGACGAATCTCCTCCGATTGATCTCGATATGTCCGCAGAGCTCGATTGCAATCACTCAAATAATGCACTGCATCGACGTAGCGGCCCTGCATTCAGTCATATCGACGCTGGACGAAGGAGACAAAAGGAGCAGCTGATCTGTACAGCGAATCAAGCTCGTCTTGTAAGCGATCCCCCCGGACGACGGCATCTCGGTAGGACTGCTGGAGCGCATGAATGGTGTCGGCTTGGCTGCAGAAGGTAGCCTCTCGATCCCACAAATACGAGATCGTGGCCATCGTGAGACGAACGTCGTCGGCAGAAACTCTGGGAACGAAGCCGGTGACGCCCACAGCTGGAGCAGACCTTTCACGAGATTCATTAGCGGCCGGGATGTCGGATCTGGACGCATCTGGGGCCGCCGGAGGAGTGGGAAGCGGGAATGGCTCGGAGGAACGATCTGATAATTCCGCGGCGGTCGAGAGTGATCCGACCGATCTGGGATTACTGAGAGACTCATGTTGATCTGGGACGATAGGAGCGTACCACCCGCGATCCGGCGATCTAGATGGCGAGCCTCGGGATGGAGACGAGGGTCTGGTCGGCTGTCGATCTGGCGATCCTGTGGGGATTGTGGGCGATCCGGTTGGGCCTAGATGGCGCGGAGACCCAGGCCGATCGGGGACCGCTGGGGTGTGTCCTCCGAGATCGGGCGATCCGGGCGACAGGTCGCGATCCGGAGACAGAAACATGGTGGGTCCTTCTGATGAGATCGGCGAGGTGGGTGGATGCGTCGGAGAGGCCATGAGACGGACTTGAGTGCTTGGAACGAAGTTGATGAGTGACTGTACTGAGGTCAATTGCTGTACAAAAGACTTCATACAGGGGGCGGTTGTGGCAAAGTCACTACTTAAATTTTGTACGAGGATCGGTGGCCACACCTTTAAAGCGCCGCTTACTGGTGGAAAAGGAGGCCATGAGACTCGGCGATCCAATACGGAGGTGAAAGATGATCTTAACGGGATCGGCGAACCGATCCAACTGTCGTTAGACTAATGGGTATGGATA
Source organism: Peronospora matthiolae (assembly GCA_921007115.2). Classification (NCBI taxonomy): domain Eukaryota; phylum Oomycota; class Peronosporomycetes; order Peronosporales; family Peronosporaceae; genus Peronospora; species Peronospora matthiolae. The sequence continues at coordinate 1,103,014 of CAKLBY020000223.1, read as the reverse complement.
GACCTGGGACGGAGCGATCTGGAACGATTTACATGGAACAATCTGGGACAAGGATCTGGGACCGGGTGATGGGATATGACTCTGCGACGAAGGTGTAACATCTTGCAGAATGTTATGGGGTGATCTGGAACCAGACGTCGGGATGAAGTCATATAGCTCATTGGAATGCCGGTCAAGAAGAAGTATACGTACATTGAAGCAGGCTAAGATCAGATCGCAGATCGACATGTTGTGGCAACGGTTTGTTGGAGAATTGACACATCTGGGACAAGGTGACTCCCCAAAGTGCATCTGGGACCAGGTGGTACGGGTCGGTGAATCGGCACAGAAGGTGCAACACCATACGGATCGGTGATACTCTTTACCGATCCTAAATTGGGAGTACTGATTTTGGTTAATTATGCACCGATCTGGAAGTTTTGCATACTCAGGGGAGTCAAGGAAACCGATGTCGAGACGTATGAATGAAGTTGTCGATTGGATAACACTGGAGGATGATATTGAAGCACGTATGAGGAGATGAAAAAGTGTTAATTGCCGATTTAGACCGGATAGACCTCCAACATCTCGATATTGGATGACAGATCGGTCATGTTCCACACTGATCATGAATATATGGTTGATGAAGATACTGGATCATGTGGAATATACTTGATAGAGGTCAATAAGTGATGTCAAGAAGTTTCATGCCGAAAGAGCCAGTGGAAGCTGTCCGAATTGACGTCGCAAAGTGAATTTGGACACATTCGGCATTTTGGGTCATATATTGGGTACTTGGGTGCCAAGAATGGGTATTTGGTACCATATAGGAGATTTTGGTCCATTGGGTTCTCTAGGTACGATATCGGGGATATTGGCGCTATCATTGGAGTACAGGGCACGAAATTTCGACACGTGGCAAGGGGGCGAACCAGATTCAAGGCGATATCGGTTTGAAGAGTGACCTATAGTTAAGAATAGGCTTAAGGGTAGGTTGGATAGTAATTTGGTTGGTTAATAAACAGACTTGAACTCTACTTCTTCTGCTCACGACGCACGTTATCCTCCCCCTCTTCTCCAGGCAAGATTGATTTGGCTTCCCCGGCGGGTTAAGGCACGCGTGTTACAGGGACACAGAAGACCGATCTTGGATTGTTGGCCAAGATCGAGAAGAGCGATCCCGGGATATCTGGCCCGGATCGATCAAGTACTCACACTCAACTCAACTGCTAGGGTAGCAGCACACAACGGAAAAGGAAAGGATTTTGGACACAGGATCGCGAGACGGCTCAAGTGGTCAGAAGATCTGGACAAGGCGTTCAAGACAAGACCGAGCAGGATCGAAGCGATCCCCTGGACAGATCGGCACGTTTCATTTTGGCAAAACAAGACACCGATCTACCCAAATTGCGCACTTCCGGCAAGATCGGCCGATCCCAAGACCAGATCGGACCGATCCCAAGGCAAGATCGACGCAGGACTTTTATTTGCTGAGTGAAGATTTCCGCACAGCAAAGACCCCGATCTCGAAGACAAATCAAGATCGGTGAGATCCAAGATCGGGATCGCAGAACCCCCGTTCGTGGTGTGAAGATTTCCGCTCCGGAAGCGAACCCTCAACCCAACCTCTCAGCGAGATCGACATCTCCCAAGGCCGTTACGAAGAGCTCAAGCCAGCCCAACCGACGGGTACACAAGGTGAGCACAAGGTCATACAACAAGGCATGGATCGGAGTACCCCCTCCGTGAGTCGGCAAGTCTGGGCAAGTGGAAGATCGACACTCATACAAGCAATTTTGTGAGATCGACTTCACCACAAGAACGATCGTTGAACAGCGTTTGGCAACCTAATTAAGGCGCGAAATTCGAGTGACAGGAGAATACTGGATAGAAGCGGAAGCATAATTCCCTGAGGAAGAAGCTGTCACTTTTTCTGCCTGGGAGGATGCTGCCGTGCCGCAAAGGGTGGTCGATAATTCGAAGCAGAAGTGTGAAGAAAGTTCCAAAGTTAACGGGGCCCGTTTAGTGGACATGTTGGCGCACTTGTCTTGTTTGGAACAGCAGATCAAGGATATCCGCTAGCAAACCCGCAGCTAAAACGTGCGGCAAAGGTGTATATTTTAAACGTTCAATTTGCACCTAAAAAGGGGGTTTCTGCTTGACGGAAGACTTCCGCATAGCCGCCAAGGAAAGCATGTAAAACGCTGGTCGTTCCTGTGGGGCGAGGATGACCTTAATGATGTTCAGGACTTCCTTCGTGAACAAAAAGGTAATGTGGAAGTGCGGAAACTGGTGGACTGCATCAGCTCTGAAATGTTGCTGAAACTTGGATATGCTCCATCCCCGACAATTTCAGAGAGCACCGCCATTCGCTGGTTGAAAGGCCTTGGTCTTAAATACCGTGAAGTCAGAAAGGCCATAGATATGGACGGCCATGAGCGCGACGACTTTGTGGAAAGTCGAAAAGTATTTGTGGAGAAAATTGTTGAATTTGAGTCTTAGATGTCTCAGTTCAGTGGCGACATGCTGATGAACATCACATGACCAGAAGGAAAACCTTTAACTTTCATCACCCATGATGAGAGCACCTTCGCGGCCTTTGATGGACAACGTCGGTTCTGGTTGCCAGATGGAGAACTCCTACTTCAGAAGAAAGGAGCTGGACGATCGCTTCACGTCAGCGATTTTCTAACGGACGTTGGTGGGCGCTTAGCACTCGAGGACAACGACACAGACCTACCTGAAGGTTTCTTAAGGAAGGCTTGCGTGGGTATCAAAGCCGGAAAATCCACGATGGACGGTGGACGGCCGAAGACCTGGTAATGCAAGCAAAAGATTAGGCAACATCTATTTTTGAACGCCGATTTTCGGGGGCACATGCGATTTTTGCATTCGACAATGCCACCAGCCATACCGCGTTTGCGCCTGACGCCCTGATTGCAAACAAGATAAACCTTTTGCACGGGAGAAAGCAGCCAAAAATGCGGTAGGTTTCACATCAAGTTTGTCGTTTTATTCAGCGACAAAAAGATACCGTACTATGTGCTAACTGAATTATTTACTGCACAGGGCAACAGCGACGGGCAAATCCAATTTATGTGCTTCCCACAGGACCACCCTGATCCGGCTCTTAAAGGACAGCCTAAAGGACTGAAAATCGTGCTACAAGAGCGTGGTCTATGGAGAAACGGGTTGCGATTTGAATGCAAAGATAAGTGTGAGGACTCGAAGATGTGCTGCGCCCGTTCCACCCCATGGCCAAACAACCTGACTGTGTTGGTCAGGTCGGAATGATTGAGGAGCTCATCGTTGGAAAAGGCCACAAGATCATATTTTACCCAAAATTTCTTCAGAACTCAATCATATCGAAAACTTCTGGGGTGCGGCAAAGCGGTATGCCAGGACGCATTGCGACTACACGTGGCGTGGTTTACAAGAAACGCTGCCAAAAGCCCTGGACTCCGTCAGTATAACAGAGTCCCGACGGTATGCCCGTAAAGCGCAGCGGTACTGGATGCATACCAGAAATTTATTACGGGAACAGTTGCAGAATATGCCGTCAAGAAGTACCGTTCACACCGGGGCATACAAGTCACGGACCTCGATTAACGTGGTTTTGTCAGACAATTTGGATTTTCTATTAATTTTAATTGGAATTTTATCAAGTAACTCATCAAATAAGTGAAAAAACTGATTTCTTAGTTTATTTATCCTTGGCCAAATAATCCCTCGCCCACACAAAAATGCTCATATTGGCTAAACTCTGAATAGGGACTGCTCTATGAAAAACGAAGAATAATAAAATCCGATTCTATAAAACTGCTCCGTAGCTTCTCAGCTTTCATGTGTAGACACTTCTAATTGATTAGTGCAGTTTCTGGAGGCAAGTTCACAAAGAAGCTTACGGTGTTTTAGTTGCTGATTATAAGTGACTTGCACTGTACTTTGCACCCCTTACAATTTTGAAGTATAAACGAGTGTTTGGTAATCCTGAACATTCAACAAACATTCTTTTATACTTGAAAATTGTATGCTTGGTTTGGTCGTACACTTCTGACCGGGTGCCAAGTGCAATATGTGTGAACAATGCCACCAACACAAGAAATGGGGACGTTTCTACATGAATGGTATGCAAAAGTTTTGCATATAACATACTCAAATAGTAGCGTCCAGCTCGTAGTAGTTACAGAAATATGAGTAAAATATGGGTGGTCATACATTTATTCCTGGACTGTAAAGGCTACCTATTCTTCCACAGTGTGCTTCCTAGCCCTTCCTATATTGGTCGCTCGAAGCCGTATCAAGATGCAGTCACGTTGTGAAGCACAGTAGAATTACGGTGCTCTTGATCTACGAGATTCATCGATGTCAGCTGCGTGCTAGCAACAGCAGCTCAGCACAAAATGGGATCAACTGGCTTCTCAAGCAAACGAGCGATAAGACAACTGCTGGGTCTGAAATCGACTTGACGATCAGATCTTTTTTCGTGTTCAGCATTGCATGCGCATAGTCAGTCATCGGGAGTGCATAGTATGAGCACTCCGAGTGGCGTGCTCATTACCTTCGAGGCCTTGTGATCACGTGCGCTCAGCCTACGTCGAACTGGAGGTGGTCCGCTTTCAACAGCGGAATCGCAAACGGGCTTTTGTATTCGCAGCACATCCGCGACTGCACCGGTTTCCATGATGTCTCAACCCAACCATCAATATCAAGCACGCCATCAAAGCTTTACAACGACAACCTTTTCTCCGAGCTAAACGGTGTTTATACCCAACACTAACGGAAGTGGTTCAACGTCTTCAGAAGCGAGTTAACACGGCCGACGGGACGGGATACCCACTCCAAGAGCTCCCGACACAGCTCTGGGCTCACAGACACGCCTTAAAAGACTACCATGTCTGGGTCTGCTACCGGATCGCTTGCTACCCATCATTTAAATCTATACTACCCCCAGGCCGAGCACAAGACTCATCATGCTCACGTTCTATGACTTGTCGAGGACAGCATGAAGAATTGATTCATATTATCTGGGACTACGAGGGAGCGGCGAAGTGTTGGCCGTATATCGTGGCTCATTGGACCCGGATGGTTGTCCAGTCCGCGCAGTTACTCGTGTACAAAGCAGCAGTGCTATCTCGAACATCACCAGACCTACCTCCGGGCGTCAGAGCGGAGACCGACCGCCTGTTTTCGGACACGGCGGGAGAGATCGACAAGGCTTGGGTACGACGCTGGTGGATAGCGTGCTCCCTCTGCTTCGCCACCCTATGGGCCCAGCGGACCCGCTGGGTGCACAATCACGAGCGAACAACCGCTGACGAAGCGAAATCCGAACTACGACAAACACTGCTTTGACAGCTACAAGCAGTAGCGGTCAGATAAAACCGGGTTCCATTGCGATGGGGAGGACCGCATTTCTTCCGGCTCGCGACAGAACTTTTCTCACCCCGGTTTCTCCGTGATCGTTTACTCAAAAGGACCCTGGACGGCAGCTCACACCACCGTAGGGGTGCTCGAGCGGCTCGAGACTTTTCAGCAATCTTGTAAACGTAGCGGTAGTAAGACAGCCTGTCACTCTCTCTCACGTGCGCTCAAACTTTCTGTCTGCTACTTGCCTACAGCACTAAATAATAGCGCAAACGACTCGGTATCCACAAAAAAGGGCTAAAGCGCTCGTCGTGTTGAACACAGCACATCACATTCACTCACTCCTTGCGCGCGTGTTGCGTTGTCGTAGCCGGTAGATACTACATCGGATGAGACCTGCTGTGTTCAACACGACAACGAGGCACATCGGATGAGACCTCGTTGAAGCCGGTAGATACCACTTCGGATGGGACCTGCTGTGTTCAACACGACGACAATGCAACACGCGCGCAAGGAGTGAGTGAATGTGATGTGCTGTGCTGTGTTCAACACGACGAGCGCTTTAGCCCTTTTTTGTGGATACCGAGTCGTTTGCGCTATTATTTAGTGCTGTAGGCAAGCAGCAGACAGAAAGTTTGAGCGCACGTGAGAGAGAGTAACAGGCTGTCTTACTACCGCTACGGTTTGCAAGATTGCTGAAATGTCTCTAGCCGCTCGAGCACCCCTACGGTGGTGTGAGCTGCCGTCCAGGGTCCTTTTGAGTAAACGATCACGGAGAAACCGGGGTGAGAAAAGTTCTGTCGCGAGCCGGAAGAAATACGGTCCTCCCCATCGCAATGGAACCCGGTGTTCCCTGCAAGGGGATCGACGATCCCCTTGCAAATTCGGTGGGTGGACGGCGCTTGTCACCTCGGATGGCGGCTCCCTAGGTCCAAATCGGACTATTTGCTTACGCAAAGCAGATGTGCTCCTGATGGTTTTGTGGCAGCCCGCCAGTTCTCCCGCTTTGCCACGACTCGGAGCTATCGCATACCTCTATCCTATAGTCAACCACAGGTTGAGGAGCTCCGGGCGGCAGTCCTGACACCTCATTTCCAAATTCACCTTCACCTGCAGCCACTTCACCTGCAGCCCCTTCACCTGCAGCCCCTTCACCTGCAACGATAAGAAGCATGCGTGTGGTATTCACTGCAGTGGCCACTATGGCTGCTCTGCTTGCTTGCAGTGACTCGGTCCCGACGGCTGGTGAGCCGGAGGCTGTTCTCGAGCACGACGTCTCGCTGTTTGTGGCTCGTGGGACGGATGGCGACGCCTACGGAGAAGACGCGAAGAGGCTGTTGAGGGCTAGTGGAGACAAGAACGATGTGGTACCATCACTGGAGTCCGATGAGGAGGCGCGTACGGTTGTCAACACTGCCGCCATTGAAAAACTAGATACGGTCAGCACGGTCTTAGCCTCTGGCATGTTTGGGAAGGCTACGAAGCAGGCGCGCGATACTGCCGTACAGGCAGCTGCTGCCGCCGCCGACGAAATGGGAACAGTCACCAAGATCTTAGCTAGTGGCGTCTATGGGAAGACGACGAACGAGGTGAAGGACGCTGCGCGACTGAAAGCTTTAAGGCAAATGGCAAGCGACTTCATGCGACGATCGGTGAAGAGGACCCAGAAGGGTGCGAAAGGAGCGGGTGCAGAGCTGGACGCAAAGCAGCGGGCGTATATGAAGAAGATCATTGCGCTCTTCGACGAACTTGCTGCCGGTCTGACGGGCAAAGAAACCGCCCGTGCATTCAAAAAGGTCCCGGGCGGAACGCTCAAAAATACCAAGGAGGCGGATGATGGTGGTGTCCTAGCTGGTGGGGTACTTCGTAAGAATACCGAGGAGGCGGATGATGGTGGTGTCGTAGCTGGTGGGTTACTTCGTAAGAAAACCAAGGAGGCGGATGATGGTGGTGTCCTAGCTGGTGGGGTACTTCGTAAGAATACCGAGGAGGCGGATGATGGTGGTGTCGTAGCTGGTGGGGTACTTCGTGATAGTCCTGCTGCTTAGCCCATCCACATTGCCGTGACATCGAGACGCGAGCAACTTGTTGATTCCTGTTTCTGCTGTCAACTCATGTCGCAAGTAGTTTCTGGGTGCGATGTTGTGATGCGACGGACGATGGATCAGCGACTGCTGGACTCGAGGTGTCGGGTCAGCTTGCGCTTGTGTTGTTCAACACACTTAACATCGTGATGAATTTCGTTTCTTTTGCCATGAAGTGTCCAGTGCGTTTAAACTTGGGGAAGTATACATGCGTTTGCCCCCTAGTCCTCCTGATGGCTCGACATATGACGTGAGGTCCTTAGTAAGTGCTGCTTTGACCCCTTTGCAACATGTGTGCTGGTCTTGTCTGCGACGATCACACACACACGCACATGTCCTCTTATTCTTATCTGTGCTGCACACGTACTTGCACAAGTTCACAAGTCTTTCGTCCAGTTCCTGCCTATTTTTGGTACGCTTCCCTACGTCACGATGCAGACTCCTCCCGCGGCTTGGCATTCTATACTTCGGCTCTGTAACGCGCAATCCGCCACGTTTACCTGCTGTGGTCGACTGCATCATCTGCGCCTCACTGCTTCTCGAAGTCGTGTCTCGCGCGGACGCAGCTCTCACAACTCCAACCGACATGACAGGATGTCTGAAGTAGTTGGTTCCAGTCTTCTGCTACGACCCCTTGTCAGGTCTCGTGCGTGATCAAAAGCTCGTGAACAATACAACACGTAGCGGCATTGAGACATTGAATGTGGTATCGGAGTTCGTAAACCTGATGTTCTCGAGTCAACCTGTACACGAGCCATCGATTGCATCTCATTGCCTTCATGTCATTTTACATTGAGTTGCTCGTCGTATCGCGTCAAAGAATTCAATGAACCCCGACGCTGACTGCGTGAGCTAGCTAGCTGTCACGTCCTGCCAGTGATTTCACTATCACTTCTGGGTATCTAGCCTCGTGTCAGAACTAATTCGGAAGTAGACCGGCATTACGGTGGCAGCACGCGAACCTACAGCGGATGCTATACAAAAGTACGTCGTCGCGGAAGTCGACAGAGCTGTCGATAAAGAAACACACAACGATAGTACAAAACCAAGCAATGAAGCTCAATACCGATGCCGCTACAATTGCACAAGCGCGAGAAAGCATTTCGACTTCCTCGCGACAGATGTGACTGCATCGTCTGCAGCGCTTTCGACATTGCAATTTCGTATGATCAGACTTAGCGACAAGGATGTACTCGTGGACATTTTTGACGGCTCTACCGAGATTTCATGCCTCCGCTTTCCCGTCTTTTGTTGTGCAACTAGTCTCATCTCTATGGTATACCGTCCCCTTCGTTTCGTTGTTGCTACCACAAGCACTGTCAGGCACCAAAGAAACAAAGGGGAGCGGGACAGAAGCAACGGCGACATTCTAGGCTTCGTCATCGTAGTTTGAGACCGTCGTGGCATGTGCTGCATGGGTTTAATCGCTCTCGTCGTGTCAAGGGCAACAATAACAACACAAGCAACAATGCAGCTGCGTTGTAAAAACGGTCATCTCTGGATTACTAGAATAGTGGAGAAGAGAATGTAGCTGTATACATTGCATGACTAAGGGAGGAGCGTCACATTGCCTTTGTTTCGCACCTCATCTGGTAACCATTACCACGTCGCCACATTTTACGAGTACACGATGATACATGGCACTGGGAACTGTCAAGAGTGCTACGAACTCTTTATCTGAAAGCACCTGGTCAATAGTATGGTGCGGACGACGCTTACAATGATGCAATACGCGTTCGTTTTATTAGTTGAGGCACAGGCATCCGTCAACACAAGGTAGAAATGTTCATAAATAACGCAAAATGCAATGTGCAATCACGAAGACAGTTAAGACACCCAAGAATGTCAGCAACTAAAGTAGTAAGTTTCGTGAAGCAGCTCAACGCTCAATGGGCGGTCAAAACTTCGCTCTATACGGACGTCAATTCCCGCAGGCGGACATCTTGCCAACGTGATTGCCTATCGTTTTTGTCCCTTTACTTTACCTCGCGATTTTCGTCATACCGACAGCATCTTCGTTGGGACTGGGCTTTCCTGGGAATCGCTTGCATTTTCTATCTGGATGTATCCAACATACTGCATCAACCTGGTGCCAGCAGAGTCGTGTCAAACGATGTGACAGATTTGAAAGTTCGTTGTATCATGTGTAATACGAGTCGCTGCAAGGCCACAATCACTATCTATGTGAGCTCAAAAATTTACATTCGAGGTCGGTTGCTGGTCTTGAGTCATTGGTTACGCTAATCGTTGGCCGTCAGTGAATTTGCAGCTTGACTGGAACCGTAATGGATTTCAACGTACGCGCCAAAGTCGCTGCTGTATCTGATACATACATTGCATTGTACAGTGACATAGTCCGTGTGTCCGACCAATGACGATATGCGTCCCCAAAATTTACAAATCGTGAATAGCAACAAGGAGCAGATTAAAGCACGTGCACATTCCATCCAGCAGTAGCTCCCTGCACGTTCGCAAGTATACAAATCCGATTGCCAGCGGCTTACAACTTAGCCGACCCCACACCGGTCTCCACAGCGTACACTTGTCCACCGTCCGAGGCAATCACCATGCCACTGATCCACCCTGACGCCTTCGAAGACAGAAAAATAGCGAGTCCAGCCATATCCGCGTCCTGACCGAGACGCCCAATTGGGATCCTCGTCGCAAGGTCGTCCATAGCCTGGCCTGTAACCATTGAAATACCCTTCGACATCTTGGACGGCACTAATCCCGGCGCAATGGCGTTCACAAGGATATGACCTCCGTTTGGCCGACGCGCCAACTTTGCTGCCAGTACACGCGTCATGTGGTGGACAGCTGCTTTCGATGTGTCGTAGGCAATGGTGTCGATTGGCTGGGGCACGAGACCAGCCACTGAGCCAACATTGATGATGCGAGCAGCATCCGAAGTCACGGCAGCAGCATCCAGCAATGGCAAGAGGAACTTGATCAGATGGAACGGCGCGGTCACATTTACCGTCAAGACCTTGGTCCAAGCTAGTAGCAAATCAGTGCAATGCACAACCACGAACAGAACTCGTGTGAGACAAATCCTGCGGCAACACACGCCATTTCACATAGAGTTGCAGCGATACCAGACTCGGGGTGGTGGTCAAAGTCGCCTCCCCATGAGACACCCGAGTTGTTAATAAGGACATCAACTTGTGTCTCCTGTTTGGCAATAGCTGCTGCCAGCTGCTTGCAACCAGCTTCGCTCTGTAAATTAGCTTCGAGCTGGGTGGGTCCAAATGCATTAGAAAACACATAAAACTCGTCAAGTTTGTCGAAAAAAAGGACGCAATTTGCTTTATAACAAGCGGAAATTCGAGGATATTCCCTACGGCAAAGCATTGACCGGGGCCTCTGGCCGTGAGCTCCTGGGCCGTGACATTACACGCTTTCAAGTCACGTGAGGCAATGTACACTCGAGCTCCGTTCTGCACGAATCCATCAGCCATCATTTTGCCAATGCCGCGGCCACCGCCCGTGATCATCACCACTTTGTCCTTCACGTTGAAGAGGCTACTGAGACCGAGAGAACTCATGGAGAAATCGGTGCACGGAATGACGTCGAAAGGCTCCACTTCGTGAAAACAGTGTATGGCTTTAGTGTTTAGTTTGTATACTTAGTTAGGATACGTTTGTGGTGTGGCAGCATCAAATGCGAAACAGGTGTGTAAGTGTCTCAGAGATCGCACTTTATGTAGGAATTCGTGGGAGAATTGACGACTGTGTAGTTGAAAGGGCAAAACGGGACATTCACTGACAATATCTACAAAGGTTTTATATCGTACTTTATCAAAATGTATGATTGTGATACGTCAAAATATGCACCATTTTTCTAAATATTAGCAACTAGTAATATCCACAGGATGAAATTGCAATATCCTCCTCTTTAGATGGAAGGAGGGGTATGACACTGGCAATGTCTGTTTTAACCCTGTAGTGACTTGGCCAAAGAGTGACTTCGGGGGACAGGCTAGCTCGCACTTTGTACGAGAATGTACACCTTGTCGCGTTATTTACAGACCCGACAGACAGACAGACAGACACACAGACACACAGACACACAGAGAAGTACGATTTAAAAGTTCGGCATTCAACCTTGCGCAGTCACTAACAGCTTTACCCTTCGGACTCGCAATTAATTGTGCATGTCGAACGTAAACACGCAAATCAATAAGACAAACCCCTTCGCTAACGACAAGGCGATTTACGGCAGCTTCCGCCTAAATGGCTAGTACGCGCTACTATCACTAAGAACAAAATGATAAAGCTCGATGCTTACACAGCTCATTTATTCAAGGCTTCGCGCTGCATGATAGGTCTGTAGATCCAAAGCTTAGTTGTGTATCCGAGCGTGGCATCAGTGTGGTGAATTCCGGTCCAGTCACGGATCTGCATCAACCCGAAAAACGTACAGAGGCTTCGTCAACGCTTTGAAACGTGACTGATGGAAACCGCAGATTTAGTAAAACAAAACACAGACTTCCAGCCAGATGCAGTCCATATCGAAGTTATCGGAGGTTGTCACGTCCAATGTGGAATGTGCAAAAATCTCTATTCGCTATAGCGCACAACAGCGCATTGTACATCCGACAAAGTAATAAGCTTGTGCACTCAACACGCAAGCTTGAAGGACGAAACCAAAAATCATCAGGGAAGAGGTTCGCCACCTACGTCCGAGCTACTCGTGAGGTTGCATAATACGAAAGAAGCCATAGACTTTGCGGTGCCGAGCCGCCTACAACTTGGATGGACCCACACCAGCCTCAGCTGCTCCAACCATCCCACCATCGCTCGTAATTACTTGTCCAGAAATCCATCCGGACGCCTTGGACGCCAAAAATATCGCCAACCCAGCCATATCTGCGCTATCGCCCATCCGCCCGATAGGGATCGCTTCGCTCATTTGCTCGAAGTGTTTGCCCGTTAGATACGCGACACCCTCTGTCAACCTGGACGGAACGTACCCCGGTGCGATGGCATTCACGAGAATATGGCCGCCATTCGGGCGACGAGCCAGCTTGGCTGCCAGCACACGGGTCATGTGGTGAAGTGCAGCTTTGGACGAATCGTACACCATCGTGTTGATTTTCTGCGGCATGAGTCCTCCAATCGACCCAACATTAATGACACGAGCTGCGTCTGGAGAGGTAGCAGCAACGTCAAGAATGGGCAAGAGAAAGCGCGTCAACAGGTAGGCCGACGTCACGTTTAGCGCGAACGTCTCACTCCAAGCTACAACATGTGGAAACAAATATAACAAAACACACGCATCGATCCGAGTCGAATGGTCAGCAAAAAAGAAGGAGAAAAATTAAGAGCCCATAATTTGTTTATAAAAAATAAAATAAAATAAGACAGCGACTAAACCTGAGGCAGGAGTGTTCTCAACAGGAGTGTTAGCACCATCACCCGAGTTGTTCACTAGCACGTCAAGACAAGACTCTCGGTTGATAATCTCGTTTGCTAGAGCTTGGCACTCGAGCTCGCTCGTTAAATCCACTTGCAGCTGCAGATTATAACAACATGGAGGTTTTTTTTAAAAACCGTTGGAAGTATTTTTGACAGGTCAACAATAAGGTCTCACAGCAATGCAGACGCCTGGACCCGTAGCACTGAGCTCCTTTGCCGTCGCTTGGCAGACCTCGAGATTGCGAGATGCAATGTAAACTTTCGCCCCATTCTGTACAAATCCGTTGGCGATCATTTTGCCGATGCCGCGGCCGCCGCCGGTCACAAGCACGACCTTGTTTTTGACATTAAAGAGTTCGGCTCCATTAAGAGTGCCTGTCATTGTAACGACTGGTAATGAGAGGCGGAGTGCGAACTTGAAGGGGGTCTTTTTGACCGTTTCTAAGGCTGCACGCAGTAGAAACAGAGCAGACACGGGGTTTCTACTTTATGACACGCGTCGTCAATATTCTTATTCGAGTTCTAATCTTTCAGAGAAAAAGCACGTTTTGTCACTGACCACTTTTTTTTACTTCCAGAAACTCGTTTTCACCAAATTGTGCTGAAAAGAAGTATTTTTGCATTGTTTTAGGACTTTTTTTTTCGGGGATAACGAGTACTTTTTTTGTCATGCCTGCTGCGATCGTTTACGCTTGACATAGCGAGGCTAACTTGACTATAATCAGCATCATTTAAGCTGTAAACGCATTCAGAGCTAACGAGATTAAAGAGATATACCCGTACAACGAGACTACAATACCTGCTGAATGTTCTCTGATAATAATCAACCATATAGACACCTTGACTTTCTTCCTCATCTGACACGATTTCATCGTACTCAATGCAATCTTCGATAAGCTGAAATTGTATCGAATGGCCGACCGTTTTGGCCATTTGTCCTCAAGCTCAACTGCTCAACAAGTGTTCACGTGATCATACACTGTTCTCCGTTAGTGTACAGCTCTTGTACGTACACGCACTCGTTGGCGGTCACATCAACCTTCATATGTGCAATGGCAACTGTAATGACGTGGCTGTCGACAATCGCTATTATGTACTGGTCTTGGGCTGTCATTCCGCTGATCCGAAGAGACCATCCAAGATGATAACGGTGTCATGTTACCATGGAGCAAGAAGCGGCATATTGCAACAGCTAGTTTATTTTGGTCGCAGTACGCTTAAAGTCAAACCCTGGTTTCCAGTGAGGACCAAAGCACTGTTCCTTCTTAATCAGTGGTCGAGTACTGACTGCTATCCCTTCGTGGCACGGTGTCTGCAGCTAGTGGTTTTGCACGCAAATTCGGTCTTCGCATTGCTGTAGCAGAAGTGGTCTAGGATATTGACGCTATTGGTAACTTGCTGCATCGCTTCCAGCGAACATCGAGCTTGGACGTTGCTCTTGAGATCTCAGCTGCCGTCGAACAGTGTGCGTGTATTGGGAAAGTTTTCTATGTAGATTGGAAATCTCCGAGCACTTTTGATGTTTATAATGTATGGCCCGGTATATCCAATTCCGCTCAATCCGATCCATTGTATGAAGTCCCTCTAAATAAAAAAAGATGGTAAGTATTTCGAGGGGCGGGACAGAAGGGCCGCACGGTCGACGATTGCCTCGATACATCAGCGATCCGTGCAGAAAACACAGGAGCATTCCAGTACGGTTTCGTGTCCGCTTCGACGATTACAATTTTGCATCGGGTCGTATTTCCTTGGGCAACACGTGTAGTGGTGATGCCCACAACAGTCATTTCAATGCGGAAGGATTGCTACTTATCATGTTATCTTTCAGAGTGCATAGATGCTAGATCATGAGCTCCAGCATGAGGCTGTCAACGATAATGATCCACATCCACTTGTCTAGTCGTTGCCCGTGTATTATCTATGACCGGTCCACTTTCAACATCTTGCTGAGTAAAGATTGGTCCGATCGAAGACGATTGCAATGGCAAGACATTTGGTGGCTAATGAAGCCAAGTGCGCACACACGCAGAATTCTCATGTGTTGGTACACGAGGTGCGAAAGACGCCCAGCTTTTCGATTTTGCGAACCTTTACCGGCTACATGTCCGTGTCTAACGTCTTTGTTACACGACTATCGAATCCTAGCGTTTGCCAATATCGTAACTCGAAGAATTGTGCCGATTGTTCCGTCATTCTTCTGCAGCTAGACCTGACAAGTGCACCATCTCCACTGATACAAGCTTCCCACATGCGTGCCTTCTCGATAAGTACCTGACAGTAGTGCTCGTCTACGACGAACACGATACGCAAAGCGGGGCGGTGGATGGGTCCTGCGGCTGAGCATACACGAGATCGCGCTCGTCACGAGGTTCGTCAAATGGGTGCGTCACCAGCTCGTAAATGTGCTCAACGCCATCATAGTCGCCTTGGTGGGCCAAATCAATGGCCTTTTGAGCGACGTGGTTGCGTAGCACAAACAACGGGTTCACTCGAAGCATTCGACTACGGCGTTCAGCATCACTGGCAGCAATGCCTTCATCCTTGATTCGCGAAACATAAACATCGATCCAGTCTTTCCACGCAGTACGAACACTGCTCAAACGTTCGTCGTCCGTGGTCGCGTCCAGAGTCCTCTTTGCCTCGCGAGTAGCTTTCATCTGTGCCAGGAGTGCAGGAGTAACGCCGTATTGACGAGCGCGTCTAGGATCATTCTGAAGCAGCGTCGAGCACATGTTAATCTGGGCATCCGAAATCCCGCTAGATGCCTGCTCCAATTTGCGCTTCTGCTCAGCCAAAGTCTCAGACACTGCCACGAGCTGGTCTAGCGTTTGTCGATGAGACCCACCGGAATCGTAAGCGTCAAGCTTCGACAGGATACGAAAAGCGCAAGTAAAATCTGCGCCTGTATGAGTCAACACATCAAAAAGCGTATTCACAAGCGCCTTGTCCTCGATGCACCCACGCTGAGCCGACAAGCCCAGTTTTTCGCGCATCAGGCGCATATACTCTTCTTCATAAATTTCATCAAACGCTTTCAGACCAGGATCAAGCTCCGCGCGGTCTGTCACGAGTTCAAGCTGATCAGCTAGCACTGTACAATTCCACTTGCAGATTTCAGGCTGAGCCTCATAACGGTAGCGGCCTTGGTCATCTGACGTGTTGCAGATATGTTTTGGATCAAAGTGCTCCATGAAACCGAACGGGCCGTAGTCCAGCGTGTCACCCACGATACTCATGTTGTCCGTGTTCAGCACACCATGACAGAACCCAACCGTCTGCCACTTTGCCACCAATTTAGCCGTGCGACGCACGACCTCGTTGTAAAACTGTTTGTACTTCTTGTCACCATTAATCTCCGGAAAATATTGCTGAATGGTAAAGTCCAGCATCCGCTTCATCATCTCGTCTTTGTAATTCAAGTGGGCGCTTGGTCCGGCGCGACCCGACAGCTGGTCGTGCTCTTTAAAAATCTCAAAGCTGCCAAATCGCAAGAAACTTTTGGCGATTCGCGTGACCACGGCCGTTGGCTCCATCTTGGCGTTGCCATTGTAAAAAACGTCCCTCAGCACCTGCGTCTCTCTGGATACCACGACACTACCTGCCCGAGTCGTTGGCACTCCCAATGCAGACATGTGTTCACTGCAGAGAAACTCTCTCAGCGTCGACCTCAGGACTTTCCGGCCATCTGCCGTCCTGGAATAAGGCGTGAGCCCCGACCCTTTCAGCTGCAGCTCCCACCGGTCGTTACTCTCGCTCACCACTTCGCCTAGATACAGAGCAGCTCCATCTCCCAACTGGCCCGAGAAGTACCCAAATTGGTGGCCACAATAGCACTGCGCAGCAGTCTCCGAGCCCGGTAATAACTGGTTTCCAGCCAATATCGGCACAAGCAACTCAATGGACTGAAACGATTCGTCCTCGTTCCCCCCACTGTCGTCGTGGTCCCCAGTATCAGTTTTGAGGTTCGAAGCTGTTTCTATCAAGTGGTCCGTGAGCTCCAATCCGACCAAACCAAGAGCAGAAGGAGAAACGACCACGAGCTCGGGACTGGCGATGGGCGTGGGCGTCACGCGGGAGAAACACGCGCCAGGGACGGCACTGCGCACGCCGCTGCGAGGCTCAGCGTCCAGTGGGAGTTCTCGCAGCACGGCGTTGTCGAATCTGGACGTCGGGACGCGTCTCCAGCCGCGAGAAAAGCCGAGGCGGCAGGCGGTTTTGCCCATCTCTCGGTGCTTGTGGGTGCGCTGGTTCGTGGTAGTTGACGCCTGGGACCCCTCAGGTCTCTCGGAAAGTGCTCCAAATTAAATTAGATTAACTTAAAGGGGCGAGGCGCGTGGCGTCGGTTCTGGACAAATGGCTGCACGAATTGGTATGCTGGATCATGGGACCGTTATTCAGCCCTGCTTACTTTTCTCGCGCAGCTCCTAAGACCGTCTATTTGTTGATGTAATTTTTGGTTCTCATCGCGGCTTCTCGTAGAGAGGTAGGTTTGTGTGGCCGCAGCAATTTGTTACATACCAGTACTCGCGTCGCGGTGTTTATCATGTTGCATCCTTTTTGGACGACGTCTCAGCTGTGTTTGTTTTCTCTTGAAACGCACTGAATATCCGTCCACTACTATTTCAGCTGGCATACGCTGTCTGTAGAAAGAAGCAAAGGCATCAGCTGATGCGCCGCACAACAATAGGATGGTGTTGCTATCAATGCACGAAGTGGTAAGTAGTGAGGAGATGGGTAGGCGAAGAAAGCTTCGATCGTTTCCTGGTTCCGCTCAAACCCACCAGGTGATATCCACCTGTCTACGGCATTCTCTAGCCGCAGCACGATGTATCTCGTCAATATTAGCATACAGCGACAATGATCTAGTCGGTAGTTAGTGGTGATTGATATTACACCACGTGACGAAGCGCAGCCAGCTGCGACTGCTTGCAAACTATACCAGTGGATTCGCTACCCTCCACAATGACTATCTTTGCGCTCATGCGTTCTGTCATCATGCGGCAGCAGTATCTGTCGAATAGTTTTACCAGCATTGGCAGCTCGAACATTGAGTTTACTTCGTATTGTGGCTGACACCATGCTCATCTGAATAAGGCCAGTATGAAAGAAAATTATACGAGCTTGTAGACGTGGCAGGCCAACGAGTTCATGCAATGACCTAAATTTTAAAATATATTGTCGCTATTCGGATGATCGATTCTATGCAACGCCGACGATGATTGGTTCCTCAAGTAATAGGCCACAAGACCAGAACCATCATCCAGAATAGTTGGCAGCTGACGATTTAGACATTGATGTAGATCAGGCAGCTACGTAATTTCGTTACTGCAGTTTTCAATTTTCTTCGTAGGTTTTTTTTATCTTTGACCGTTGCATCGTTTCTTATCAACCGCAAGCCGAAAAACAAAGTTCAAGCAAAAGCGAATGCTATACAAAAGTACGCAGTCGCGGAAGTCGACAGAGTTATCGACATTTTACGAGGATACAATGATATGTGACACTAAGAACTGTCAAGAGTACTACAAACCTATAACTTGAAAGCACTTTGTAACGGGGTGAATCGTTACATAACAATTTACAAGAAGTTGTTAATAGAATATAACTATAAGAGTTATATTCTCAGAATATTGTCGTAAGGACAAATATTCTGTAGCACTTACGAGTAGTTCCTAATAGGTTGATATAGGCCATTATATCAACCAATGAAGACGTGCCACGACAGACGCACGCAATGAGTGGTGAGCAGGTAGTTGATATACACATTTGTATTCAGACATAGTTAAATGAGGATAAATAGTGATCTATCAACAGACATTAACTATGATAAATACAGTTCTACTTTTTACTTAAACTAAGTACTCGCTTCTTCGTACAGTCTACCCCTGCACGCACCAGTGTACGTGAAGTTACGCGGCACCGCCTTATTCTGTCATTAGAATAAGTAGCTTGCACTGTCACCAGTACAAGCTTAAGGGTGCCCCGTTACACCTGGTAGCACTTTGTAGTCCGTCCAAGGACCACGTTCACATCTAACATGAATATGTTAGATGATGACCAAAGCCTTCACGCTACGCGTGACGGCTACTCCCATTTGAGCAATGTCGAATGGGATGCGGTTGAACGGATGGGTTCAACCATGGGCATCCATGCTGTTAGCGTCATGCTAGAGGCTCTCAATAGAGATGCCCAACATGCTACTATCGCCAAGTTCATTCAAAATGAACTTTACGCTGAACGCGAGAAAGTAGCCTTGCTTCACCAACAAGGTTCTCAGCAATCAGAGTTGTTGAGAGAACAGGGTGCTCAACAGTTTGAACTGTTGAGACAGCAGCAGGCTGCTGCTGGTGGGTCGATGCACTCGCGTCGACCCGAGACCTTGAAGATTGACATCTCCAAGTATAGGGGAGTCGAAGAGGACTCCTTCTTGAGATGGTTTGTCGAATTAGACGACGCCATAAGGGCGCGTCGCATCGACGATGGGGAAATGCAAGTTGCATTTGCCCAATCAAATCTGGCAGGACGTGCCAAGACTTGGGCTTTGGGACTCAAGTTGCACGACCCATATGCGTTTGGGTCGTTAGAAGGCTTCAAGGCGCGACTCAGACAAACGTTTGAACCGCCTTGAGCTGATTTCAGAGCTCGAACTGAACTATTGAAGCTCAAACAAGGTAAGCGTGATGTGCACGCTTACGCACAACATATACGACATCTCACGAGTTGTATAAGTTCCAACCCGGTTGATGAACACACGGTGGTTTCGGTGTTCATGCAGGGTCTTGCGGATGGTCCCGTCAAGACTCACCTGTTCCGACTTGAACTAGATTCACTAGAACAAGCCATATCCATAGCGGAATAGGAAGACTTCAGTCTGAGACAGGCTCGCGCCAGCTCGACATCATATCGTCCACCGAGACGATATGACAGCGGAGAGTCCAGAGCCGATGGAACTTTGTTATGTAGAGAGCGAGAAGGCTCGCTCTACAGACTACAAGAAGTTGCAGAAATGCAACAGATGTCAAAAGATAAGACACAACGCTTACGAGTGTAGTGCCCCTCGTCCAGTGTCTCGCAACACTGGGCGTAATGACCGTCCACCCATGAGAAAGGGGCAGGGACGCGGGTCCGCTGTTGGTGCAAAGACGCAACAACGGGATGGACCGTCAAAAAACGGGCAGGATCAGTAGGTGCGGAGCACCCTACTGGTCCAGCAACGTCAAGAGAGTTTGTAGGCCTCTTGATGAAGGTTGCTCCCAACACACAAACATTGTGCGTTGCTGCACTAGGTAATGAGATCTTACTCATTACCTTTAAACTCGAAGTGACGAATAAGTTGTCTCTTCGAGCTCTAGTTGATTGTGGGGCGTCCAACAATTTTGCGCAACGCCAATTGCTAGAAGATGGTCACTTCAAGTTTGTTGGATGTGACACACCTCCTACGAGGATGACGGTACATCTTGCGACAGGCGCATCCGTAACCGTCATGAAGCGTATAGTGAAGATTCACTATACGCTAGAAGATACCCAATATGACGATGACCTTATCGTGTTGGATTTGGATGACAAATTTGATGTCATCCTTGGAATACCGTGGCTCAGAAGGTACGAACCACGAATTAACTGGCAACATCGAACAGTAACGATGCCTGCCGCTTGTTCATCAGATGGCCATCTGATGAACGTTTTGTAGCGTCCACAAGCGTGTGGATGTACTACGAGTGAGTGCGATGGCCTCACTTGTGGTACGGTCGTTAGTACGACTGCACAAAACCTTAGTGTAACAAACAGTTGCACTTCGGAGCAAGGTTCCGGCGGCTGTGAGGAAACACAGGCTGCGCCGAAGGTCCACCACTCGAATAAGTCGAGTGGACCGGGACAAATATATATCCCTAGCGGGGAACATCTGGAAGAGAAACAATCGATCGCTCAGGTTAAGCGAAACGATAATCCTAGATCGACTGGAGAGTCTTTCGTAGAGGATTTCGCTGTGGTTGCGCAACCACAGCTAGAGGAAGTTAAGGGAATAAGTGCCGATATTACAAATACGGCGGAAATAAGTTCCCCGAAACCCGCGGGAATAAGTCCCCGTGAAGCCAAAGGAATAAGCCCTTCGAGGCCTGAGGGAATAAGTCCCCAGGAAATGACAGCGACATTGAATGTCCTAGTCAATGATGGATCAAGTGTGGGCGCTTACACACTTGATCTGATTGCGCCTCCGAAGTTGACTTCGGAGATCACTCAGTTGCCAACGCCCGAACATAAAAGTTCTTGCGTGATCTGCGTAGTGGCAAAGTCAAGCAGATCCGTGTACTCGTCGCTGACGACGAGTGTGTAGCCGACATAAGGTAAGCATCAATGTTTACTGAGAACGAGAGAGTTCTCAGTAGTTCATCGATGGACGAGAGTGTCCTCGATGAAAAGACACGAGTTGAGCGATATGACTCCCAATCGTGGGAATCGCTCAAGACAAATCCTCTCTATAAGGATTTGGTTGAATTCAAGGATTTATTCCCTGAAACTGTTCCGTGCGAATTACCGGAGGATAAAGGTACTCGACACGAGGTCGAGCTTAAACCAGGCTCGAAGTACTGTGTCATGAAGCAGTGGCCACTGCCTCGTGAACAAGTACTTGCGATCGACAAGTTCTTTGCCGATCGTTTAGCTGCGGGCCATGTGAGGGAATCAACTTCCCCACATAGCTCTCCGACCTTCTGTGTGCGAAAAGCAACAGGAGGGTGGCAGATAGTGCATGCATTCAATAAATTGAATGCTGCAACGGTACCGGCTCAGACACCGATACCAAGGAAGGACGTAATCATTGATGGTATGTCAAAGAGTACCATCGTTTCGTCCATGGATTTGATGGATGGCTTCTATCAAATCCTTATGCGAGAACGGGATATACCCTATACCGCAGTGAGCACGCCTAGCGGCATGCTCTAGGAATGGCTAGTAATGCCACAAGGGCTTAGTAATGCCCCTGCCACGTTCAACAGATGTGTATCACATCTGTTGAGACCAGTACGAGAGTTCGCGCCGAGTTATTTCGATGACGTATTCATCCATAGTCTAGCTACGGATGGAAAGTCGGATGTTGAGGTTCACAGATACCACGTCCGACAGGTTCTTACAATCATGCGAAAGCATCAATTGTATGCTAATCTCAAGAAGTGCATATTTGCAGCAAGCGGAATACCACTTCTTGGGTGCATCGTTGGTAAGAACGGTGTACGTCCTGATCCCGAAAAGATCAAGGCGATCACCGACTGGCCCATGCCAGTTGATGTCAAAGGTCTTCGAAAATTCCTTGGGCTAGCGGCGTATTTGCACAAGTATTCACGCAATTACGCCGAGATGACTGTACACCTCTCTCGTTTGTTGAAAAAGAACGAGAGGTGGTTATGGAACGCTGAATGTCAGCGCTCCTTTGATGGTATCAAGCAGAGCTTGATACAATCCCCGGTCCTAGCAATTGCCGATCAGGACAGGCCATTTCATGTGGTCTGTGATGCCAGCGATTTCGCAATCGGCTGTGCATTAATGCAGTACGATCTTGAAGGCGTTGAACGCGTCGTCTGCTATCAGTCGCGTCAGCTGCAACCAGCTGAGCGGAACTATCCAGTACATGACAAGGAACTCCTTGCCATGAAGTATGCACTCGCGAAGTTCAGAGTCTATCTCTTAGGAGATAGACCCTTCATTGTTTACACAGACCATGCGTCGTTACGCACGGCAGTAAACAGCCCGCACCTTTCACAACGAATGGCTTGGTGGTTGTCATTCTTTGCAGAATACAACTTTACGGTCGAGTACAAACCAGGACGACTTAATGTCGTCGCCGATGCACTCTCACGTCGGCCCGACTTTGAAACAGTCGGGAAACCCAACAGTGGGACAGCCACTGTTGCGATTATGACGTCCTCAATACCATCTTCAACGTTACATGATGATGTGAGGCGGGCATATGCCCAAGATGGTGAGATTGTGAAGTTGTTGACACATCTCTCACAACCATCTCGAGAATCGTTGAGACGATTATCGTCTGCGTATCGATCTGCATCAGATCGGTACACTACTCGCAACGGTTTACTGTATTAAACAGCCGTTACTGGTGACACACCACGTGTTGTCATCCCAGATGATACTGATCTGCGTTTGCGGATCATGTTCGAGTATCACGATGCTTCTATGGGAGGACATCGTGGCCGAGAGAAAACATATCTCACGGTGAGTCGAGACTTTTACTGGCCCCGCCAGTATCAGTTTGTGCGAAAGTATGTTCACGCATGTGAAGTATGTCAACGAGTGAAGTCGAGTCCTTCACTGCGTGCACCTCTACAGCCTCTACCAGTTCTGGCAGAGTGCTGGGAATCCATCTCAATGAATTTTGTCTTGGGTTACCCAAAGACACACGCGGGAATACAAGTATTCTCGTATTTGTTGACAGATTCAGCAAAATGGTACACCTTGTGGCCGTACCAGAGTCAATCACGGCAAGTGGCTGTGCTTGTGTCTTTATTGACACCATCTTCCGACTTCACGGGTTGCCCCGTGAACTCGTATCAGACAGAGATCCACGATTCACTGCTGATTTCTGGCGCTCCGTGTTCAAATCACTCGGAACGCGCTTGAAGATGTCAACATCTGATCATCCAGAGTCAGATGGTCAGACGTAACGTGCCAATCTTGTCCTCGAAGAGATACTTCGAGGATACGTACACTCCTTAAAGAGTTGGAGTGAGTTTTTGCCAATGGTAGAATTTGCTATTAATAACTCGGTGCATGCGTCCACGACACATACACCGTTTTGCGTGAATGGCTTTCGTCATCCGCGTGTACCCACCTTACTAGAGTGTTACTCTGGTTTAAGGGGGGGAGAGACACGCGCGATCAAAAGCCGATTTGGTTCACGCTCATCACGCTCTGACGAAGAGGTCATTGCGTTTGACGCCGATATCGACAACATCTATATCGAAGAAGATGATGCCAGTGAGAGCGAGGAAGCCCTTACTGAAGAAAAATTGATGTTGCTGCAGTGCACTCACAGCGCACTGAAGCTAACGAGTCAACAGATGAGTTCATACTGGCTCGTGAAACGGTAGTCCGTTTTGTGCAAGACTCCATCGCCGAAGCGGTGGATAAGCAAAAGCAAAACGCAGACAAGAATGGAAGGGCAAACACTCTTTTATTCAATAAGGGTGACTTAGTCCTACTGTCTACGGTTAATCTACCAAAGCATGTAGTGACTAACTTGGGTAGTAGTAAACTACTACCCAAGTACATCGGCCCATTTCGTGTATTGCATCGCCTAGGCAATGCATACACGATCGAATTGCCACGTAAGATGCGAACGCATCCCACGTTTTACGTTGGTCGGCTTAAGCCGTACCATCAATACGCTGCTTCTTCCGACGAAGAACGCCCTTGCGCTCAAGCATTTCGAAGAGAGCCTTGTGCTCCCGATGGTGGGCATCGACAAGGGTCTGAAGAGCAGTTATCTCAGCCCGAGAACGCTCAACATTCCCACGAGCTACCCTTAGCTCGTCACGCAGAGACGTCAGAGCTCTCTCGTTCTCGAGCTGAGCAAATGCAAAGTCAGCTCGATGCTTCGAGACAGTGTCCGCCAACTGAAGACGTCTGTCCCGCTCATGTTCGAGATCGCCGCGTAACCCTTGCGTTACGCGATCAAAGAAGCTATCGGGAACACACGCTTCCCCACGATTGTGTGGAGAGCGTCTTCCCTCCTCCTCCATCTCCATTAGAGGACTCTCGTGGTGGCCAGCGCTATCTGGTTGAGCAGCTGTTGAACCACCGCGACGTGAAAGGACGTCGGAAGAGTTATCTCGTCCGGTGGCGCGGCTATCCCCCGTCCTGGGATACGTGGGAGCCCCGCTCCCGACTGATGGTTGAATTACTGCGTCTGGTCGAGCGGTACGATGCGACACATCCTGTGCCGCAGAAGGACCGCCGGAGAAAGTCTTCCCGGCACGGTCGTAAAGGGATTTCAGGTTGTCAATACCTTCGTACATCTCACTAGAGATACGTACACGCCACCACGGGCTATTAGGGAGGTAAGCCTTCTTAGGTGCTCGTGAGTTGTTCACACAACAAGGGCACGGGTCTCCCCAGGAGCGACAGGGTAACCCACTCTCCCAGACAGACGATGCAGCTTGTAGCGTGCACCTGTCGGGGTTCGCTTTTCAAACGTATCACGAGCTTTGATAAGTTTTTCGTTCCAAACGTCACGACCTACATCCTCAAGGTTATGGATGTAAGCGTTCCAGCTTGAAGCAGTGAGGGACCATCACGTTTGTGATTCCCACTGT
Source organism: Peronospora matthiolae (assembly GCA_921007115.2). Taxonomy (NCBI): domain Eukaryota; phylum Oomycota; class Peronosporomycetes; order Peronosporales; family Peronosporaceae; genus Peronospora; species Peronospora matthiolae. The sequence continues at coordinate 1,077,843 of CAKLBY020000223.1, read as the reverse complement.
ACCATCGATGCTTAAAGAAAGCATCAATGAAGAAATCATTCTCAGCGCGATAGTTTTCGCACTGGGGTCAAGGTGATGGATCCTTGACGAATCGAACAATCGTGTTCGGTAGCGATCACTCCTCGTCGCCGAAAAGTGATCCATGACTGATTTTGGAGGCATCCATGCCTTCTTCTCGGGAGCGAGACGCAATACATGCGGTCCCGCTCTTCTTGCGACGTGCCGACAGAAGTACTGGCACCTCGTTGCGAAGTGGTGTCAATAGAAGAACCGACACCACTGTGAGCGCCCGAGTCTTGCGACCTCGAGCGCCTTCGCTTCGGCGATGGTTCATCTGATTCATCAGATGAACCAAAGATGCTACGACGCGTAGCATCATCCATGCCACGCTTTGTAGGCGGCTTGGTTTCGATCGCCGTCGATACGGATCCGTCTTCCGTACCAGGAGAGTATGAGACACCGAGCTCATACTCTGTGAAGACATGAGTGTCTTCATGACGAGCGCCTGCATCACCAGGTGACACAGGCTGAAAAGCTTCAGCAACCGATGACACATCGGCTTCAACGGTTTCTGCTTCGGCGTCCGCACAGAGACGTGCAGACGCGCTCTCGGCGGCCTTGTTCGCGCACCGCATGGACTTGTTAACCATGCGATGGAACTGTTGGAGTGTGGAGTTGGACCAGCAAGTGCAAACCCTGTCCCAAATGATTTGGGACGAGTATCCATTTATTCAATCAGTCACTAAAGTGACTGATGGTTAAGGGGGAGTGATGTAACGGGGTCAACCGTTACATAACAATTTATAAGAAGTTGTTAATAGAATATAACTATAAGAGTTATATTCTCAGAATTTTGTCATAAGGACAAATATTCTGCAGCACTTACGAATAGTTCCTAATAGGTTGATATAGGCCATTATATCAACCAATGAAGACGCGCCACGACAGACGCACGCAATGAGTGGTGAGCAGGTAGTTGATATACACATTTGTATTCAGACATAGTTAAATGAGGATAAATAGTGATCTATCAACAGACATTAACTATGATAAATACAGTTCTACTTTTTACTTAAACTAAGTACTCGCTTCTTCGTACAGTCTACCTCTGCACGCACCAGTGTACGTGAAGTTACGCGGCACCGCCTTATTCTGTCATCAGAATAAGTAGCTTGCACTGTCATCAGTACAAGCTTCCGGGTGCCCCGTTACACTAGATGTCTGCCTGCGGGAATTGACGTCCGTATAGAGCGAAGTTTTGGCCGCCTATTGAGCGTTGAACTGCTTTACGAAACTCGCTACTCTAGTTGCTTCGATTCTTGGGTGTCGTAATGGTCTTCATGATTGCACATTGCATTTTTGTAACGGGGCACCCGGAAGCTTGTACTGATGACAGTACAAGCTACTTATTCCGATGACAGAATAAGGCGGTGCCTCGGAACTTCACGTTCACTGGTATGTGCAGAGGTAGACTGTACGAAGAAGCGAGTACTTAGTTTAAGTAAAAAGTAGAACTGTATTTATCATAGTTAATGTCTGTTAATAGATCACTATTTATCCTCATTTAACTATGTCTGAATACAAATGTGTATATCAACTACCTGCTCACCACTCATTGCGTGCGTCTGTCGTGGCGCGTCTTCATTGGTTGATATAATGGCCTATATCAACCTATTAGGAACTATTCGTAAGTGCTGCAGAATATTTGTCCTTATGACAAAATTCTGAGAATATAACTCTTATAGTTATATTCTATTAACAACTTCTTATAAATTGTTATGTAACGGTTGACCCCGTTACATCACTCCCCTTAACCATCAGTCACTTTAGTGACTGATTGAATAAATGGATACTCGTCCCAAATCATTTGGGACAGGGTTTGCACTTGCTGGTCCAACTCCACACTCCAACAGTTCCATCGCATGGTTAACAAGTCCATGCGGTGCGCGAACAAGGCCGCCGAGAGCGCGTCTGCACGTCTCTGTGCGGACGCCGAAGCAGAAACCGTTGAAGCCGATGTGTCATCGGTTGCTGAAGCTTTTCTTCAGCCTGTGTCACCTGGTGATGCAGGCGCTCGTCATGAAGACACTCATGTCTTCACAGAGTATGAGCTCGGTGTCTCATACTCTCCTCCTGGTACGGAAGACGGATCCGTATCGACGGCGATCGAAACCAAGCCGCCTACAAAGCGTGGCATGGATGATGCTACGCGTCGTAGCATCTTTGGTTTTCATCTGATGAATCAGATGAACCATCGCCGAAGCGAAGGCGCTCGAGGTCGCAAGACTCGGGCGCTCACAGTGGTGTCGGTTCTTCTATTGACACCACTTCGCAACGAGGTGCCAGTACTTCTCGTCGGCACGTCGCAAGAAGAGCGGGACCGCATGTATTGCGTCTCGCTCCCGAGAAGAAGGCATGGATGCCTCCAAAATCAGTCATGGATCACTTTTCGGCGACGAGGAGTGATCGCTACCGAACACGATTGTTCGATTCGTCAAGGATCCATCACCTTGACCCCAGTGCGAAAACTATCGCGCTGAGAATGATTTCTTCATTGATGCTTTCTTTAAGCATCGATGGTACAGTGGGAATCACAAACGTGATGGTCCCTCACTGCTTCAAGCTGGAACGCTTACATCCATAACCTTGAGGAGTGTAGGTCGTGACGTTTGGAACGAAAAACTTATCAAAGCTCGTGATACGTTTGAAAAGCGAACCCCGACAGGTGCACGCTACAAGCTGCATCGTCTGTCTGGGAGAGTGGGTTACCCTGTCGCTCCTGGGGAGACCCGTGCCCTTGTTGTGTGAACAACTCACGAGCACCTAAGAAGGCTTACCTCCCTAATAGCCCGTGGTGGCGTGTACGTATCTCTAGTGAGATGTACGAAGGTATTGACAAACCTGAAATCCCTTTACGACCGTGCCGGGAAGACTTTCTCCGGCGGTCCTTCTGCGGCACAGGATGTGTCGCATCGTACCGCTCGACCAGACGCAGTAATTCAACCATCAGTCGGGAGCGGGGCTCCCACGTATCCCAGGACGGGGGATAGCCGCGCCACCGGACGAGATAACTCTTCCGACGTCCTTTCACGTCGCGGTGGTTCAACAGCTGCTCAACCAGATAGCGCTGGCCACCACGAGAGTCCTCTAATGGAGATGGAGGAGGAGGGAAGAAGACGCTCTCCACACAATCGTGGGGAAGCGTGTGTTCCCGATAGCTTCTTTGATCGCGTAACGCAAGGGTTACGCGGCGATCTCGAACATGAGCGGGACAGACGTCTTCAGTTGGCGGACACTGTCTCGAAGCATCGAGCTGACTTTGCATTTGCTCAGCTCGAGAACGAGAGAGCTCTGACGTCTCTGCGTGACGAGCTAAGGGTAGCTCGTGGGAATGTTGAGCGTTCTCGGGCTGAGATAACTGCTCTTCAGACCCTTGTCGATGCCCACCATCGGGAGCACAAGGCTCTCTTCGAAATGCTTGAGCGCAAGGGCGTTCTTCGTCGGAAGAAGCAGCGTATTGATGGTACGGCTTAAGCCGACCAACGTAAAACGTGGGATGCGTTCGCATCTTACGTGGCAATTCGATCGTGTATGCATTGCCTAGGCGATGCAATACACGAAATGGGCCGATGTACTTGGGTAGTAGTTTACTACTACCCAAGTTAGTCACTACATGCTTTGGTAGATTAACCGTAGACAGTAGGACTAAGTCACCCTTATTGAATAAAAGAGTGTTTGCCCTTCCATTCTTGTCTGCGTTTTGCTTTTGCTTATCCACCGCTTCGGCGATGGAGTCTTGCACAAAACGGACTACCGTTTCACGAGCCAGTATGAACTCATCTGTTGACTCGTTAGCTTCAGTGCGCTGTGAGTGCACTGCAGCAACATCAATTTTTCTTCAGTAAGGGCTTCCTCGCTCTCACTGGCATCATCTTCTTCGATATAGATGTTGTCGATATCGGCGTCAAACGCAATGACCTCTTCGTCAGAGCGTGATGAGCGTGAACCAAATCGTTTTTTGCTCGCGCGAGTCCCTCCCCCCTTAAACCAGAGTGACACTCTAGTAAGGTGGGTAAACGCGGATGGCGCAAGCCATTCACGTAAAACGGTGTATGTGTCGTGGACGCATGCACCGAGTTGTTAATGGCAAACTCTACCATTGGCAAGAACACACTCCAACTCGTAAAGTAGTGTACGTATCCTCGAAGTATCTCTTCGAGGACACGATTGGCTCGTTCCATCTGACCATCTGACTCTGGATGATCAGATGTCGACATCTTCAAGCGCGTTCCGAGTGATTTGAACACGGAGCGCCAGAAATCAGCAGTGAATCGTGGATCTCTGTCTGATACGAGTTCACGGGGCAACCCGTGAAGTCGGAAGATGGTGCCGATAAAGACACAAGCACAGCCACTTGCCGTGATTGACTCTGGTGCAGCCACAAGGTGTACCATTTTGCTGAATCTGTCAACAAATACGAGAATACCCGTATTCCCGCGTGCGTCTTTGGGTAACCCAAGACAAAATTCATTGAGATGGATTCCCAGCACTCTGCCAGAACTGGTAGAGGCTGTAGAGGTGCACGCAGTGAAGGACTCGACTTCACTCGTTGACATACTTCACATGCGTGAACATACTTTCGCACAAACTGATACTGGCGGGGCCAGTAAAAGTCTCGACTCACCGTGAGATATGTTTTCTCACGGCCACGATGTCCTCCCATAGAAGCATCGTGATACTCGAACATGATCCGCAAACGCAGATCAGTATCATCTGGGATGACAACACGTGGTGTGTCACCAGTAACGGCTGTTTAATACAGTAAACCGTTGCGAGTAGTGTACCGATCTGATGCAGATCGATACGCAGACGATAATCGTCTCAACGATTCTCGAGATGGTTGTGAGAGATGTGTCAACAACTTCACAATCTCACCATCTTGGGCATATGCCCGCCTCACATCATCATGTAACGTTGAAGATGGTATTGAGGACGTCATAATCGCAACAGTGGCTGTCCCACTGTTGGGTTTCCCGACTGTTTCAAAGTCGGGCCGACGTGAGAGTGCATCGGCGACGACATTAAGTCGTCCTGGTTTGTACTCGACCGTAAAGTTGTATTCTGCAAAGAATGACAACCACCGCGCCATTCGTTGTGAAAAGTGCGGGCTGTTCACTGCCGTGCGTAATGACGCATGGTCAGTGTAAACAATGAAGGGTCTATTTCCTAATAGATAGACTCTGAACTTCGCGAGTGCATACTTCATGGCAAGGAGTTCCTTGTCATGCACTGGATAGTTCCGCTCAGCTGGTTGCAGCTGACGCGACTGATAGCAGACGACGCGTTCAACGCCTTCAAGATCGTACTGCATTAATGCACAGCCGATTGCGAAATCGCTGGCATCACAGACCACATGAGATGGCCTGTCCTGATCGGCAATTGCTAGGACTGGGGATTGTATCAGGCTCTGCTTGATACCATCAAAGGAGCGCTGACATTCAGCGTTCCATAACCACCTCTCGTTCTTTTTCAACAAACGAGAGAGGTGTACAGTCATCTCGGCGTAATTGCGTGAATACTTGTGCAAATACGCCGCTAGCCCAAGGAATTTTCGAAGGCCTTTGACATCAACTGGCATGGGCCAGTCGGTGATCGCCTTGATCTTTTCGGGATCAGGACGTACACCGTTCTTACCAACGATGCACCCAAGAAGTAGTATTCCGCTTGCTGCAAATATGCACTTCTTGAGATTAGCATACAATTGATGCTTTCGCATGATTGTAAGAACCTGTCGGACGTGGTATCTGTGAACCTCAACATCCGACTTTCCATCCGTAGCTAGACTATGGATGAATACGTCATCGAAATAACTCGGCGCGAACTCTCGTACTGGTCTCAACTGATGTGATACACATCTGTTGAACGTGGCAGGGGCATTACCTAGCCTTTGTGGCATTACTAGCCATTCCTAGAGCATGCCGCTAGGCGTGCTAACTGCGGTATAGGGTATATCCCGTTCTCGCATAAGGATTTGATAGAAGCCATCCATCAAATCCATGGACGAAACGATGGTACTCTTTGACATACCATCAATGATTACGTCCTTCCTTGGTATCGGTGTCTGAGCCGGTACCGTTGCAGCATTCAATTTATTGAATGCATGCACTATCTGCCACCCTCCTGTTGCTTTTCGCACACAGAAGGTCGGAGAGCTATGTGGGGAAGTTGATTCCCTCCACATGGCCTGCAGCTAAACGATCGGCAAAGAACTTGTCGATCGCAAGTACTTGTTCACGAGGCAGTGGCCACTGCTTCATGACACAGTACTTCGAGCCTGGTTTAAGCTCGACCTCGTGTCGAGTACCTTTATCCTCCGGTAATTCGCACGGAACAGTTTCAGGGAATACATCCTTGAATTCAACCAAATCCTTATAGAGAGGATTTGTCTTGAGCGATTCCCACGATTGGGAGTCATATCGCTCAACTCGTGTCTTTTCATCGAGGACACTCTCGTCCATCGATGAACTACTGAGAACTCTCTCGTTCTCAGTAAACATTGATGCTTACCTTATGTCGGCTACACACTCGTCGTCAGCGACGAGTACACGGATCTGCTTGACTTTGCCACTACGCAGATCACGCAAGAACTTTTTATGTTCGGGCGTTGGCAACTGAGTGATCTCCGAAGTCAACTTCGGAGGCGCAATCAGATCAAGTGTGTAAGCGCCCACACTTGATCCATCATTGACTAGGACATTCAATGTCGCTGTCATTTCCTGGGGACTTATTCCCTCAGGCCTCGAAGGGCTTATTCCTTTGGCTTCACGGGGACTTATTCCCGCGGGTTTCGGGGAACTTATTTCCGCCGTATTTGTAATATCGGCACTTATTCCCTTAACTTCCTCTAGCTGTGGTTGCGCAACCACAGCGAAATCCTCTACGAAAGACTCTCCAGTCGATCCAGGATTATCGTTTCGCTTAACCTGAGCGATCGATTGTTTCTCTTCCAGATGTTCCCCGCTAGGGATATATATTTGTCCCGGTCCACTCGACTTATTCGAGTGGTGGACCTTCGGCGCAGCCTGTGTTTCCTCACAGCCGCCGGAACCTTGCTCCGAAGTGTAACCGTTTGGTACACTAAGGTTTTGTGCAGTCGTACTAACGACCGTACCACAAGTGAGGCCATCGCACTCACTCGTAGTACATCCACACGCTTGTGGACGCTACAAAACGTTCATCAGATGGCCATCTGATGAACAAGCGGCAGGCATCGTTACTGTTCGATGTTGCCAGTTAATTCGTGGTTCGTACCTTCTGAGCCACGGTATTCCAAGGATGACATCAAATTTGTCATCCAAATCCAATGCGATAAAGTCGTCGTCATATTGGGTATCTTCTAGCGTATAGTGAATCTTCACTATACGCTTCATGACGGTTACGGATGCGCCTGTCGCAAGATGTACCGTCATCCTCGTAGGAGGTGTGTCACATCCAACAAACTTGAAGTGACCATCTTCTAGCAATTGGCGTTGCGCAAAATTGTTGGACGCCCCACAATCAACTAGAGCTCGAAGAGACAACTTATTCGTCACTTCGAGTTTAAAGGTAATGAGTAAGATCTCATTACCTAGTGCAGCAACGCACAATGTTTGTGTGTTGGGAGCAACCTTCATCAAGAGGTCTACAAACTCTCTTGACGTTGCTGGACCAGTAGGGTGCTCCGCACCTACTGATCCTGCCCGTTTTTTGACGGTCCATCCCGTTGTTGCGTCTTTGCACCAACAGCGGACCCGCGTCCCTGCCCCTTTCTCATGGGTGGACGGTCATTACGCCCAGTGTTGCGAGACACTGGACGAGGGGCACTACACTCGTAAGCGTTGTGTCTTATCTTTTGACATCTGTTGCATTTCTGCAACTTCTTGTAGTCTGTAGAGCGAGCCTTCTCGCTCTCTACATAACAAAGTTCCATCGGCTCTGGACTTCCGCTGTCATATCGTCTCGGTGGACGATGTGATGTCGAGCTGGCGCGAGCCTGTCTCAGACTGAAGTCTTCCTATTCCGCTATGGATATGGCTTGTTCTAGTGAATCTAGTTCAAGTCGGAACAGGTGAGTCTTGACGGGACCATCCGCAAGACCCTGCATGAACACCGAAACCACCGTGTGTTCATCAACCGGGTTGGAACTTATACAACTCGTGAGATGTCGTATATGTTGTGCGTAAGCGTGCACATCACGCTTACCTTGTTTGAGCTTCAATAGTTCAGTTCGAGCTCTGAAATCAGCTCAAGGCGGTTCAAACGTTTGTCTGAGTCGCGCCTTGAAGCCTTCTAACGACCCAAACGCATATGGGTCGTGCAACTTGAGTCCCAAAGCCCAAGTCTTGGCACGTCCTGCCAGATTTGATTGGGCAAATGCAACTTGCATTTCCCCATCGTCGATGCGACGCGCCCTTATGGCGTCGTCTAATTCGACAAACCATCTCAAGAAGGAGTCCTCTTCGACTCCCCTATACTTGGAGATGTCAATCTTCAAGGTCTCGGGTCGACGCGAGTGCATCGACCCACCAGCAGCAGCCTGCTGCTGTCTCAACAGTTCAAACTGTTGAGCACCCTGTTCTCTCAACAACTCTGATTGCTGAGAACCTTGTTGGTGAAGCAAGGCTACTTTCTCACGTTCAGCGTAAAGTTCATTTTGAATGAACTTGGCGATAGTAGCATGTTGGGCATCTCTATTGAGAGCCTCTAGCATGACGCTAACAGCATGGATGCCCATGGTTGAACCCATCCGTTCAACCGCATCCCATTCGACATTGCTCAAATGGGAGTAGCCGTCACGCGTAGCGTGAAGGCTTTGGTCATCATCTAACATATTCATGTTAGATGTGAACGTGGTCCTTGGACGGACTACAAAGTGCTACCAGGTGTAACGGGGCACCCTTAAGCTTGTACTGATGACAGTGCAAGCTACTTATTCTGATGACAGAATAAGGCGGTGCCGCGTAACTTCACGTACACTGGTGCGTGCAGAGGTAGACTGTACGAAGAAGCGAGTACTTAGTTTAAGTAAAAAGTAGAGCTGTATTTATCATAGTTAATGTCTGTTGATAGATCACTATTTATCCTCATTTAACTATGTCTGAATACAAATGTGTATATCAACTACCTGCTCACCACTCATTGCGTGCGTCTGTCGTGGCGCGTCTTCGTTGGTTGATATAATGGCCTATATCAACCTATTAGGAACTATTCGTAAGTGCTGCAGAATATTTGTCCTTATGACAAAATTCTGAGAATATAACTCTTATAGTTATATTCTATTAACAACTTCTTGTAAATTGTTATGTAACGATTCACCCCGTTACAATTTTGCGTTATTTATGAACGTTTCTACCTTGTGTTGACGAATGCCTGTGCCTCAACTAATAAAATGGACGCGTATTGCATCTTCATAAGCGTCATCCGCACCATGTTACTAACCAAGTGCTTTCAAGTAATAGGTTTGTAGCACTCTTGACAGTTCCTAGTGCCATATATCGTTGTATACTCGTAAAATGTGGCGATGTGGTAATGGTTGCCAGATGAGGTGCGAAACAAAGGCATTGTGACGTTCCTCCCTTAGCCATACAATATATACAGCTACATACTCTTCTCCATTATTCAAGTAATCCAGAGATGCCTTTTTTTACAACGCAGCTGCACCGTTGCTCGTGTTGTTATTGTTGCCCTTGACAAGACGTGAACGATTAAACCCATGCAGCACATACCTCAACAGTCTCAAACTACGATGACGAAGCCTAGAATATTGCCGTGACTTCTGTCCCGCTCCCCTTTGTTTCTTTGGTGACTGACAGTACTTGTAGCAGCAACAACAAAACGAAGAGGACGGTATATCATAGAGATGAGACTAGTTGTACAACAAAAGACGGGAAAGCGGAGGCATGAAATCTCGGTAGAACCGTCAAAAATGTCCATGAGTACATCCTTGTCGCTAAGTTTGATCATACGAAATTGCGATGTCGAAAGCACTGAAGATGATGCAGTCATATCTGTCGCGAGGAAGTCGAAATGTTTTCTTATGCTTGTGCAATTGTAGAGGCATCGGTATTGAGCTTCATTGCTTGGTTTTGTACTATCGTTGTGTGTTTCTTTATCGACAGCTCTGTCGACTTCCGCGACGACGTACTTTTGTATAGCATCCGCTGTAGGTCCGCATGCTGCCATTGCAATGCTTGTCTACTTCCGAATTAGTTCTGACACGAGGCTAGATACCCAGAACTGATTGTGAAATCGCTGGCTGGAGGTGACAGAAGGCTAGCTCACGCAGTCAGCGTCGGGGTTCATTGAATTCTTTGACGCGATACGACGAGCAACTCAATGTAAAACGAAATGAAGGCAATGAGACGCAGTTGATGGCTCGTGAACAGGTTGGCTCGAGAATATCAGGTTTACAAACTCCGATACCACATTCAATGTCTCAATGCCGCTAGGTGTTGTATTGTTCACAAACTTATGATCACGCACGAGACCTGACAAGGGGTCGTAGCAGAAGACTGGAACCAACTACTTCAGACATTCTGTCATGTCGGTGGGAGTTGTGAGAGCTGCGTCCGCGCGAGACACGACTTAGAGAAGCAGTGAGGCGCAGATGTTGCAGTCGACCACAGCAGGTAAACGTGGCGGATTGTGCGTTACAGAGCCGAAGTATAGAATGCCAAGCCGCGGGAGGAGTCTGCATCGCGACGTAGGGAAGCGTACCAAAAATAGGAAGGAACTGGACGAAAGACTTGTGAACTTGTGCAAGTACGTGTGCAGCACAGATAAGAATAAGAGGACATGTGCGTGTGTGTGTGATCGTCGCAGACAAGACCAGCACACATGTTGCAAAGGGGTCAAAGCAGCACTTACTAAGGACCTCACGTCATATGTCGAGCCATCAGGAGGACTAGGGGGCAAACGCATGTATACTTCCCCAAGTTTAAAAGGCACTAGACACTTCATGGCAAAAGAAACGAAATGCATCACGATGTTAAGTGTGTTGAACAACACAAGCGCAAGCTGACCCGACACCTCGAATCCAGCAGTCGCTGATCCATCGTCCGTCGCATCACAACATCGCACCCAGAAACTACTTGCGACATGAGTTGACAGCAGAAGCAGGAATCAACAAGTCGCTCGCGTCTCGATGTCACGGCAATGTGGATGGGCTAAGCAGCAGGACTATCACGAAGTACCCCACCAGCTACGACACCACCATCATCCGCCTCCTCGGTTTCTTACGAAGTAACCCACCAGCTACGACACCACCATCATCCGCCTCCTTGGTTTTCTTACGAAGTAACCCACCAGCTACGACACCACCATCATCCACCTCCTTGGTTTTCTTGAGCGTTCCGTCCTGGAGCTTCTCGAATGCATGGGCGGCTTCTTTGCCCGTCATACCGGCAACAGCTTCGTCCAAGAACACACCGAATTTCTCTGTAAGCGTCAGCAAATATTCGAGCAGCTCATCATCCGCACCCTTCTGGGTCCTCTTCAACAGTTCTCGCTTAAAATCCCTTGCCTTTTGTATCGTAGTTTTCTGTCGGGCAGCCTCCTTCGCCTCTTTCGTCGTCTTCCCATAGACGCCACTAGCTAAGATTTTTTTGACTGTTCCCATTTCGTCGACGGCGGCAACAGCTGCCTGTACTGCAGCATCGCGCGCCGGCTTCGTAGTCTTCCCAAACATGCCAGAGGCTAAGACCGTCCTGACCGTATCTAAATTTTCAATGGCGGCAGGGTTGACAATCGTACGCGCCTCCTCATCGGACTCCATTGGTGCTAACCCATCTTCCTCGTCTCCAGTAGCCCTCAACAGCCTCTTTGCGTCTTCTCCGTAGGCGTCGCCATCCGTCCCACGAGCCACAAACAGCGAGACGTCGTGCTCGAGAACAGCCTCCGGCTCACCAGCCGTCGGGACCGAGTCACTGCAAGCAAGCAGAGCAGCCATAGTGGCCACTGCAGTGAATACCACACGCATGCTTCTTATTGTTGCAGGTGAAGGGGCTGCAGGTGAAGGGGCTGCAGGTGAAGTGGCTGCAGGTGAAGGTGAATTTGGAAATGAGGTGTCAGGACTGCCGCCCAGAGCTCCTCAACCTGTAGTTGACTATAGGATAGAGGTATGCGACAGCTCGGAGATATTGCAAAGCGGGAGAACTGTCGTTGTTGTTGACTGATGGTCTATACACGGGATTGCCTATCTATGTGCAAGATCTCTAATACAGTCACAGCCAAGCAGGCAGAGCCGGTGGCTCCGGGGGCAGGCCAGGGGCCTCCTGTAGAATGCCGGGCGACCCGCAAGGGTTGTACTCGAGTAACTCAATGCATGCAAACAGCATGGCACCATGGATAGCCGACAACATTTTCTTCTATGCTCTCGAATTGCGATCGCTCCAAGCTGTTTAATGCAGGCGGTCCAGAAGCTGGTCACAGTTCTTGTGATGTCCGTCTTCGCGGCCTGATAAACTACGTCGATCCTATCCGTCCACAGCCAGGTTTGACACAGCGTTGCGAGAATGTGTGAGATGCGCTGCCACATCCGTTCCGCTGCCACATCCGTTCCGCTGCTTCTCCATCCTCTGGGAAACGGCTCGCGAGGAGGGCCTTGCGGTGCGCGAGTGTGTTGACGACACGCCTGCTCGCGCTCTCTTCAAAGAAATCGTAAGTCCGCCGTCGCGATGGCCGCTCCCCCGTCCAGTGACCGATCAGCTTTTCCCACAGTGCTACGGCAATGGGGCAGTCCCAAACAGATGCACCAACGTCTCTTCTTTCCCCCGACACCCTGATTACTTTCGACAGAGGTTATAATCGAGGCGCCCTGCATGGTGCAAATCAAGTCGCCGCGTCGCGATCCGATATCCCATCCAGACCAGATGACCATTCCCAGATTTTCACGATCAGTTCAAGTCAGTCTTTTCCCCCTCCGGCGGCGGCCACTTGGATGGAATCAATCGCATCACCAACAATCGCGATTGGGTCGGGGTTGGATATGGCGGTACTGACCTTACAGCACCCGCCTCCTTTTCGGCATCTCTATAGGTGGACTCGAATTAACATCACCTTAGTAATGGGTACATGCCAGGACCATGTTCCCCCAATAGCGTCCCTGATAAAGTTGCGCCTGGGAGAGAACGGACTCCACTGGTTACTGCAAGGGGATGTGCCGGCCTTACGGTGTAATTCCGAAAGCTAGTTTACGTACTGGCGACGTAAAATCTCACAGGGCCTGGTATTTCTTGCTCATCCGTCTCTATATCGATTCCCTTGATGTGTGCCGGACACAATTGGTAATGGACGAATATGGACAGCAATTCAACGGAGTGCATTTCATTAACATAAGCGTCGGCTTTTCCAGCTCTACAGAAATGGATGACTCGCTTCGAAGGTCAAAGGCGGATAGACTTATAGCTTGAGGCAGTAGCACATCAAAGTCCTACACAAGTTTAGTATCACGCAAATAGTCTTACAGAGTACCAAGTGTGGACTTGTATCGCATAGCTACCAACGAGGTGAATCTCTATCACGCCGGTCGTTTCGTGGACCACAGCTGCAGAAAACTCGAGCTCTGTCATGGACGCAAAGAGACCACGACGCATATATTCTGGGATTGTCCCACAATGAGAGCTGTTTATAACAGGGTCACGCTAGCCATTGGCTAAATTGGTCAAAGACCTCCTATAAATGATATGGATGAATGTGTGTGACCTTAGATTTTTATATCAGCAAGAGAATATCGATTGACCGATATTCCAAGGTTTACAGTACTTACCGTGTACGTACTTTGTACCGTCATCATTTGATGAGTGAGTGATGTAGAAACCATCCATTTAGTTGGGAATACTGATATTAGTACTGGTTCTAACTTAGCATAATATAGGATACCAAAAGTAGGATTTTGTCTGATATGAAATCTAAACAAAGTTCAGTTTTCATTTCAAGCAGAAGTCCCTAGTATTCCCCCTTTTCGCACATTGTGCCCTGCAGTTCCTATGAACTAACGTAGCTTAAAGAGTCCTTAGAATCCTATTCCCCTGCACATTGTGCTTGTGGTTCTCTAGAACTACACAGTAGTTGAGCTGTTAGCTCGTAGAGTCCACCCGAGTTCCGTAGAACTGGGTGACTCTTTAACTTGATATATTTGTTCCGTAGAACTAATAGTCTGTCAGCCGTAAGCCGTTGGCTTGTTAAATAAGTCTTCCTCTGAATTAAAGGGCTGTGTAACTCTGCTACAATTGGTAGCACTCGTAGTAAATCCTACACCTGAGTCGTTTCGACTAATCCTCTGTGAGAGATGGAGGGTCTTGACCACCTCTCTGAGGTCAACGTATCGCGCTTTGATAAGCTTATAGCGTTGATAGGGGTCGAGCTGGTCGACCACATTGTGGCCCAAGGCATAGAAGTGCTTAGTGCACGTCTTAATTCATTTATGCTGTTTGAGGCTACGCTGATAGGGCAGGTCCACGATCATTTAGCCTCATCCGTGCCTACACGGTACTTTCCAGTACCCGACAGTAAGTCAAAGACTCGTCCGCTCACCCTTAGCGTTAATACTTTTGAGGGGAAAGAGGGGAAAAGTCTCCTCCTCTGGATTCAATAAATCGATATGGCTATTGAAGCCGCCTTGCTTCAATCGGAGCGACAGAAAGTTGGCCTAGCCATTTCTACGGTGGTAGAGCCAAAGAATGGGCTCTTGCCTGTGATACGTCGGTTAGCGCTGCGTTTCCCACATGGGATTCGCTTAAACGAGAAATGTCTCGGGTGTTCGCGCCACCGAATCAATCGTATCGTGTTCACTCTCGATTCCCAGCCGATAGGAAGGGAAAGAGGGAATTACCGGACTTTGTCCAAGAGTTGCAAACTCTCATAGCTGCTATGCAGCTGGACCCTCTTCCAGAGCAAGTCCGTGTCATCATTCTTATGGAGGGCCTCCGTACGGGGATCGAGAGGACGGAAGTCTTCCGCGTGCACCCCTCAACGTTTGAAGGGGCCGTAGACATAGTGTTGAATGCTGAGTTCAACTTTAAAGCCGCTCGCTATGGCACTCATGGGCAGGCCCAAAGAGCATTTGACAGGGCTGAGCCCATGGATCTCAGCCATGCTGAAGATAAAGAGAAAGATCTTCTGGCTGTTAAACAGCAACGTAACATCCGTAGATGTTACATGTGCGGGAGTATCAAGCACTTGCGCCCTCAGTGCCCACTGCGGAAGCCACGTCAAAGTCGGCCGAGCCGCAATCCGCCTCCTAACCCGAAAGTTGGTACGGAGCGGGAAAACGGCAGCTCCCAGTAGGCGCGGGGCGTTCTACTGGGGAGGAACTAGATTCTGCCGAATCTTTAGGTGGTAAAGATAGACAGGGCTTAGCCCCGGACGGTCTTGTGGAAGTTTCCACGAGACGTGAGTATAAACCAGGCTTGTCAGTGGCCTCGGCTAAAATTAAGGGCTTTGAAGAGCCGTGGTCAATATTAGTGGACTCTGGAGCGTTAGGCAACTATGATCGACGAAGGTCCCTAAAAGGATGTCAGCAATATGCTGAGGCGCTGAAAGCGCATGAGGGTGATGTTATCACTGTTCGCTTAGCGACAGGTACTCGTGTCACTGTATCTAAAATTCCGTTGAACTTAGGTGTGAAATTTTTAGATTTCGATAGTATCGAGCGTTGTCTTGTCCTGGATTTGAACTCGAGATATGATCTCATCCTTGGGATGGCTTGGCTGGAACGCCATGAACCATGGATTGATTGGAGATCGAAGACCTTAGGCGCTACGCGCAATGTTACTAGTGAAGCTTTGGAGAGTCATGAACCCACATTTTCTAGGCAACAAAAGCGCTATTGGCACGCGCCACCGACGGGGTCTGCCAGTGTGCTGGACATTGGAGTGTCTGATCTAGTAACCTCTGATGTCATTGACAATAGTAAAACGGAACGTATTCCGTTGAGTGACACTAGTAATGACAGTGAATCACTGAATGCTGGAAGCATTGATGGCCTAAGGCTGAGTCATACTGGGTGTGATACCTGTGATGCGCGAGGAGTGGCACTTAAACATCCACAGGGTGAAGTCGGCCATGATGGCACCCCACTTGATGTCAGTGATGACATTTTTGGGGAAGCGCCAAGGGATCCAGTGCCATGCTCACCTGATGCGAATATAGTGGAAAACTGTCCACAGAGCGAGGTCGGCCGTGAGGCCCCCATCTTAATGCCAGTGATGACATTTATGGCGAAGCGCCAAGGGATCCGGTGCCATGCTCACCTGATGCGAGTATATTGCATAACTCTCCACAGAGCGAGGTCGGCCGTGAGGGCACCACACTTAATGTCGGTAATTACATTGGCTCTCAGAGAGAGCAGGTTGAGGTTGAAAATAATCTTAACCTCGTGAAACCGGATGTTCCTAACACATTGAAGTGTTCAGTCTCTGCACAGAGACGACAGCGACGCCAGCTGGCGGCTGTGAAAAGAAGGGCTTCTGCCATGACCCAGAAGGACATTAGTGAACAGTTGTACACGTAAGATAATGGGGTGTCGGGTGCGATTGATGGAGAAGTTGGCCTTAAGGCCCTCCCATCGATTAACGCTCTGCTAGAGCTAGACAAAAATGTCTGTAGACATATATCATCAAGCCTAAAAGGATGGTGCCTTGTTCGATATGGTGGTCCATAGATTTGACCTTGAGTTGAACTCGTCATCCCTTGCAGATGAGACAGTTCTTGAGGACAATAAAGTTGCACTCAGTGCTCGCAGTGGATCGGCCATTTTGAAGGATCCTTCGAATCCCTTTTATCCGTTGGTAAAGGAATTTCAGGACGTGGTGTGTCATGATCCACCATCCACTCTACCTCCCAGATAGAGTTGTACGTCATAAAATTGACCTTGTCCCTGGGACCAAATATTGTGTCATACGGTAATGGCCATTGCCTAAGGAACAGTGTGACTTCATTGACGAATTCTTTCGTGGAAAGCACGCGGCAGGCATGGTGCGGGAGAGCAAATCTTCACACTCGACACCGACATTTGTGTCAGCAAGTCCAATGGTAAGTGGAGTATTGTGCACGCTTAAAATAAGCTCAATGTGGCCACTATACCGGCGCAGAAACCTATTCCTGTAAAGGATGTTCTTCAGAACGCTATGATGGGTTGCACCATGTTTAGCGCACTCGACTTAGTCGATGGTTACTACCGACTGCTCATGCGAGCGAGTGATATCCCGCTCTCAGCGGATAGCACGCCGAGCGGCATGCTTTGGGAGTGGCTTGATATGCCTCAGGGACTTTCTAATGCCCCTGCAACCTTTAATCTTCTCGTGACGCAGTTGTTCCGCCCTCATAGAGGATATGCACAAAGTTATTTTGATTCCATAGCCGTGCAGAACAAGGACGATCAGATGTGTAAAATCACATTGATCATTTCCGAGCAGTGCTCGGGTGCATGCGCACCAACGAGTGGTATGCAAAAGCATCTAAATGCATTTTTAGTGCTGAAGAAATCCCTTTTCTAGGGTGCTTCATTGGAAAGCGCGGCATACGGGCAGATCCCGCTAAGGTGAAATCCAATGTGGATTGTCCGGTTCCGTCTAACCCAAATACTTGCGTAAATGGCTTGGTTTAGCCAAGTACTTACACAAGTATAGTGCAAACTATGCTGACATGGCAAGGCTATTAACCAACCTCCTTAAAAAGGCCGCGGTTCGGTGTTGGGACTCGGTTCAGGCACAAGCTTTTCAAGCTGTTAAGGAGAGTCTCATTCATGCTCCAATGTTGGTTTTGCCTGACCCGGAGCGACCTTTCAGTGTCGTCTGTGACGCATCTGATTTTGCCATTGGCAGTGCATTGTTGTCAAACGATGTCGATGGAAATGAACGCGTCATTGCGTATAAGTCTTGCCAGCTAAAAGCTGCCGAAAAGAACTATCCAGTTCATGACGAGGAGTCAATTGCAATGAAGTATGCTCCTGTCAAGTTCAGAGTACATCTACTTGGCTCCAAGCCGTTTGTAATCTACACGGATCATGCGTCGTTGTGCACTGCGACCCAGTCGCCTCATCTCTCGCAGCGTATGGCCCGTTGTATTTCATTCTTTGCTGAGTATAACTTCGAGGTCAAGTATAAACCAGGGAAGCAAAATGCTTTGGCCGATGCATTATCACGCAGGCCGGATTATGAGCTTGCTCATGTTATGACTCTGTCGTCTTCTATCCCTGATTTAATCCGTGCGGCTTATGCCAAGGATGATCAGTGTGTTGCGTTGTTACGCGAACTCGGTTGTGATGAGTTTAAAGACTTGGACATTCAATTGTTGGCACGCTCGCGTGCAGGGCTACATCAATATTCTTTCGATCATGGCCTCTTGTGCTATAGCACGGATGCGGCGGATACTCCGCGCATCGTAGTACCTCATGATGAGAATTTGAAGTATCGTATCCTCTTTGAGGCGCATGATACAGCTTTGAGCGGTCATCTCGGTCGAGAGACGACTTATGGCTCGGTCAGCCAACACTGTTGGTGGCCCAAATTATATAAATAGGTGAGCAAATATGTGAGTACGTGTAAAACGTGTCAACGCGTCAAACCCTCCGCTCTGCGGCTGCGCCTTTGGCGAGTTTGCCTATACCCACGGTTTGATGGGAATCCATCAGTATGGACTTCGTGTTTGCTTTGCCAACAGATTTGGTCGGCAACACTGGTATTGTGGTCTTTGTTGACCGTTTGAGTAGATGACTAATTTAGCGGCTGTCCGGATTCGATTGATGGTGAGCGTACAGCACAGCTGTATATCGATCGCGTGTTTCGTCAACAAGTTCGCCTTTGGCAATTGTCTCAGATCGAGATCCTCGCTTTACGGGAAAGTTTGGAAGTCCATCTTCAAGGTGATCGGCACCAGATTGGACATGTCCACTGCGGATCATCCGCAGACCGATGGTCAAACTGAAGGAACTAATCGTGTCATTGGTGACATTTTACACAGCGTTTGCGCAGATATGCCTCGGCGTTGGAGCTCTATGCTTCCGGTGGTCGAATTTGCCATGACCAATTCGGTCCATGCCTCGACTGGCTACACCCCGTTCTATGTGAAAGACCTCACTTATCCGCGCGTACCATTGACGCTAACACTCCGTGGTTCAGGGATTGGTGGGGGAGGGATTGCCAATCGGCTTGCTGATGTCAGCCCTGCCACTGTTTAGAAACAGGCTGGTGAGTTCCTTGCAACAAGGTTAAATGTCTTACGACATGTGCGAGACGCAATGGCTGATAGCCAAGACAAACAAAAGGAACAAGCAGATGCCAAAAGCAGAAATTGTAGTGAAAGTTATGAGGTCGGAGACCAAGTCTTGCTAAGCGCTAAAAATCTATCTACAAAGTAGTGTCAGCTGTTTTATAAACGAAGTTGCGTCCGCGCTTCATTGAACCTTTTATGGTCGTGGCCAAGAAGGGCCTTGCGTATACGCCCAACTTGCCGCGCAAATCGCGTACATATCCCGTCTTTTATGTCGGCCTGCTTAAGCCATACCGGGACCCGTCCCGTGCTGACTTGAAGGCGCTTGCGCCGCGTACATTGGCGTTGCCACAGGATTTTGCATCCGAATTAAGAGATCAAGTTGAGTCTCGACACGAGTCTGGCGTGACTCCATCATCTGAAGATGGGCGCGGTTGCCTTCCAACGTCGCCAGACGAAATCGGGCTTCGACCAGGGCGTTCTGAGTCTGACGTAAAGTCTCACGGAGATCCTCCGCTTTCTTCACCAACTCAGCATGGCCTTCAGCCGATACTACGACCGACACAGGCGTTGCTTGGTAAGCAAGGGAACTTACAGTTCCATGTGGAACGGGTATTTTAACGACGTCGTCATGATGGTCACTATCAATATCTGCTGAAGTGGTGTGGGTACCCTGAGTCTGAAAAACTATTGGAGTATAGGGTTCCCCTTCGGCAAGACTGCACATACGCCGTTGACGTTTTTGAGCGCCACGGCCGAGCTCGTCTTGCCGAGCGTAACGCTTCTCACTCGTTGTAGTGAGAGCGGGCGAGTTCTTATCAAAAGATTGTCGTGAACTTGCGGCTTCAGAAGCAGCTGAAGTATAGCGGGAGCGTGATACTCCCCACAGGTGGCCTCTGGCCTTTAACTTCGCGCAGTCATAGCGAAGCTTTCGCTCTAGACGAACGTCTGCCACAATGGCACTTTCGAGTAGTGCGTGCATGCTACTGAGGCGTCAAACTCCATGCACCCGGCGGATGAATATATTGTTCTCCGCAGTTTCGTCCCCATCTTCGGACATAATGATGGGTATACCCCTAATTTGTGGAACCGGTGTTCCTTGGGTCTTCTTTTGCAGCCGTTCTCTGTATTGACTCAAAGTCATCACAGTAAGTTCCGAGTACCTCTCTCGAAGAGCCTTGCGGCATTCGATTTCAGTGAGCGTTTTCGCCTCGGGGCCGGTGGCCCATTGTTGTTAAGGTATGGCGTGACGCTTGATGAATCGGTTCTTCCACGCTAGGTGGAGTGAACGTATATTCATTGTGTCGTTGCGAATTTGGAAGAACTTCTGATATGCGCCGTGCGCTTCCGCTTGATCGAGCATGCGTTGTTGCTCCTCATCAAGCGGGTTAGTGATAATGGATGTATCCATGTGGGACATTGCTCCAAGCGCTGTTAGCGGAGTCGCGGCACTACGTTCGGGAACCGGATTAGGTGCCGGAAGGAGAATGTCCCCACGCACAGGTGTGCCGGGTTTGTATTGCTCCTCCCCCTCGACTTTGGTATCACCGCCACTGTCGAAGTTCACGCCCTCGACCAAGGAATTCAGCTAGAGCCTTATCTTCCAGGAGGTGTCCAGGTTGGCCCATGGAGTGTGTTACTTTGTAACAAGTCTCAATGGGAGATGGGTCGAGTGAGGTTTGTGTAGCGTCAGTCTGGTGGGGGGTGTAACGGGGTAACGCTAGCCATTGGCTAAATTGGTCAGAGACCTCCCATAAATGATACGGATGAATGTGTGTGACCTTAGATTTTTATATCAGCAAGAGAATATCGATTGACCGATATTCCCAGGTTTACAGTACTTACCGTGTACGTACCTTGTACCGTCATCATTTGATGACTGAGTGATGTAGAAACCATCCATTTAGTTGGGAATACTGATATTAGTACTGGTTCTAACTTAGCATAATATAGGATACCTAAAGTAGGATTTTGTCTGATATGAAATCTAAACAAAGTTCAGTTTTCATTTCAAGCAGAAGTCCCTAGTATTCCCCCTTTTCGCACATTGTGCCCCGCAGTTCCTATGAACTAACGTAGCTTAGAGAGTCCTTAGAATCCTATTCCCCTGCACATTGTGCTTGTGGTTCTCTAGAACTACACAGTAGTTGAGCTGTTAGCTCGTAGAGTCCATCCAGGTTCCGTAGAACTGGGTGAATCTTTAACTTGATATATTTGTTCCGTAGAACTAATAGTCTGTCAGACGTAAGCCGTTGGCTTGTTATAGATAAGTATTCCTCTGAATTAAGGAGATGTGTAGCTCCGCTACAATGTTGGAGCCTACCCATTCGGCATTGGACTGGAACAGGTGCAGGAGAAGCCAAGATCAAAGCTTACTTTCGACATTGTACCTACCGTCGGGCTCCATCGCTACCTCACTGTCTCGGCGCACGTCTGTTTTATCTTCTTTAGGACGATCACAAGGCCGAGGAGGACGAATATCGACGCATCTGGTTTGTACCCTGTTCTGTATGCCAAGTGCATCTCTGGGTAGAGCGCAATGAGTCGGTATTTAGTGGACAGCTATCATCCACGGTTGGGAGTGCGTCTGCATTTTGTAAAAGCGGCCTGCGGCAGCCAAGGCAATTGCTGTATGCGAACATCGGTCGGCGATCACTGCTGTCAGCGGAGCGCGTCTCCTCGCCTGTATTGAATTACTTTAGCAAGATCCGCAAGGATACCCGACTTTATGTAACATCAGTCACTACAAGCCACCAACACCTGCGCTTGTATCCTGGTTCAGGACTTATCAGACATCTTGCTCATGTTAACATGTAAATAGACGATCGTGAAGCTCATCCTACTCCTCCGATTTGGATGGAATCCTTCCATAGGGGAGCCGAATGTTTGGATTCTGCCTCGAGCGTGCTGCACTCGCGTTATTGTTGTACGGGCAGTGGATCTACGGGTCGTGCAAGCGGCCAAGAAGGAGAAGGTTACGGAATGGAGGCGTACCCCGCACAACGTGTCGCCGTTGCGGCGGTTGCGCAATCCAAGTCCGGGGGGTCGCACAAGCGGCCTAATAGGGATCCACCATCGCAGATGGATGAGCTCCTGGGGGAAATATTACGGCGGGTTGGCGTTCCCCGCGCCTTGCAGATACTTAGGTGGCTAAACTCTACGTCGAAGAACCACGCCAGAGGCAAACGAAGTCCCACCATCGTGGACGGGTCGGCCTCTAAGGGATAAATTACGGCGGGTTGGCGTTTCCCTACCATTGTCATCGCCTCGGCGATAGCGACATCCAGCTCGTAAGGTCGCTTGAGCGGCCACAATGGAGTCTGTCCCCGATTTTAGTGGCATTCTTTTGGCGCGTAACGTAACTTTGGGTACTCGCACTATAGGTCGGCTGGCTGCGCCAAGCGGTCACCGATTTAGTCGGGCGTCCTTTTGGACGTCTTAATATCTTCTGCTGCCTAGGGCAGCGTTGAACTGAGAGAAATTCAAGATGTGCTCGGATCTGGCTTGGATTGGATTTTCTTGACCTACGCTACCCTCGCCCCCGGTTCTTTTAAGCACCCACGTTGTAGATCCGGTTCCGGAACACACTTCCCGGAAACTTCATTCGTTAGTTATTCTTGAATAATGGACGTACTTGAAACCACCGGACCTGATAGTACGTTAGGCCCTACCCATGGTCCCTGACGAAAAGCGAGAGAAGTGGCGAGCTGCCACAAAATCATTGGGAGTACATATGCTTTGTGTAGAAGCGAATAGTCCAATTAAAACCTCGACATCCCTCATCAGCGGTGACAAGCTCCGTCTACCCACCAAATTTGCAACGGGATTATCGTCGCTGACCAGGCTTGGAAGATGTCAGCCATCCTGCACCTATTACAGATTCCATATACATGTCCATCTCTCTCTCTCGCCTAAAGAGCGATCTAGCGCTCTAGCAATTTTGTAGATACCTAGTCGTTTGCGCTTCTAGACAGCGTTAGAGACAAGCAGCAGACAGAAAGGTCTAGCGCACATGAGAGAGAGTGACAGGCTGTCGTATTGCCGCTACGGTTTAAGGATTGCTAAAAAGTCTCTAGCAGCTCGAGCACCCCTACGGTGGTGTGAGCTGCCGTCCAGGGTCATTTTGAGTAAACGGTCACAGGAGAAACCGGGGTGAGAAGAGTTCTGTCGCTAGCTGAAAGAAATACGGTCGTCCTCGTCGCGAATGAACCTGTGTTCCCTGGCCGCTACTACTTGTAGCTGTCGAAGCAGTGTTTGTCGTAGTTCAGATTTGCTTTCGTCAGCGGTTGTTCGCTCGTGATTGTGCACCCAGCAGGTCCGCTGCGCCCATAGGTGGCGAAGCAGATGGAGCACGCTATCCACCAGAGTCGTATCCGATCGCTGCCGATCTCTCCCGCCGTGTCCATAAACAAGCGGTCGGTCTCCGCTCTGACGCCCGGAGGTAGGTCCGGTGCTGTTCGAGATAGCACTGCGACTTTGTAAACGAGTAATTGCGCGGACTAGACAACCGTGCGGGTTCAATGTGTAACGGGGTAGCCCGTTACATGAAATTGACACCAAACGGTGTCAATTGGAATTTTGTCTAGCATGACAATATCCTATCGATATTATTCGAGATGGATAATATTTGAAGGAATATTATCCCCTTCTGGATAATATTCATGCGCTGCTCTAAGATCGGTTTATATAAGACATTTCAACCATAGATTGCCACCGATCGCTGCTAGACGCGCGCAATGAGTGGTAGGCAGGCTGTCGTCATACGACGACGTAGTATAATATGGTTCGATAAAGATTAAAGTTATATTGATAGCTTAACTATACTGGATAAAGTTTTCTTTTTATATTTACTTGAACGAGTCGTTCAAGTAGATAGCTTCCTCTGCACGTACTAGAGTACGTGAAATTTCGCGGCACCCCAAACAAAGGGTGCCCCGTTACACCTGGTAGCACTTTGTAGTCCGCCCAACGACTACTTAGTGTCCGTCTAACATGAACATGTTGGACGTAGAAGACGACAGCTTTCACGTCACACGTGAAGGATACTCCCATCTGAGTGACTCAGAGTGGGAGGTATTCGGCCGCATGAGTGTGCTCATGGACGAACCCGCCATCAGTGGCATATTGGAGTAATAAGCAGAGACCAGCAACATGCTGCTATCAACAAGTTCGTACAAGAGGGAACTTGCCGTTGAACGACAGAAGAAAGTCTTGCTACAGCAGCAAGGCGCTCGTCAGTCGATGGGTGGGACGATGCACATGCGTCGACCCGAAACCTTGAAGATAGATAACTTAAGGTATAAGGGAACCGATAAAGGTTCCCTTTTAAGATGGTTCGTCGAGTTAGACGATGCCATAAGGGCCCGTTACATCGAAGGTGACGAGATGCAAGTCACCTTCGCCCTGTCAAATTTGACCGGATGATTAAACACTTGGGACTTAAAGATCAAGCTTCACGACCCCAACGTGTTTAAGTTGCTGGACATCTTGAAGTCTCGGCTTAAAGAAACGTTTGAGCCGCCGAGAGCCGAGTCCAGAGCACGCTCTGCACTCTTGAGGCTAAAGCAAGGTAAGCGTGATGGGCACGCTGATGCACAACACCTACGCTACTTGCGAGTAGCGTCACAAATATCTTGGTGATGAGTACACAATCACCAACGTGTTCATCTACGGCCTTGTAGATACACCGGTCAAGACCCACATGTTCCGAGAGGACTTCCGTACGCTGGAAAAGGCGATAGCGTATGCGGAACAAGAAGACTTCAGCCTGAGACAGTCTTAGGCTAACATGTCAAACTATCGTCCGACAAGACGACAGGAAACAGGAGGTCCCGAACCTATGGAACTCTGTTACATCAAGAGCGAGAATTTTCTCTCTCTGAGTCACAAGAGAACGGCAAGATGCCATCGCTGTCAGAAGATTGGACATTACGCCCATAAGTGTAGTGTCCCGAACTCCGCATCATGTCTAAAGACAGGACGTGCTGACCACCATTGGCCAAGGAAAGGCCCAAGGCGTGGGTCCGACCATGTCGAGAAATCGCGACAGCAAGTCAGACCACCAAAAACGGCCATAGTCAGTAGGGGCGAAGCACTCTGCTGATCCAGCAACGTCAAGAGAATTTGCAGGAATCTTGACGAAGATTGCTCCCAACACACTGTCGCTGTGTGTTACCTGCCCCTAGTGATGAGGGAAGCCACATCACTTTGAAGATCGAAGTGACAAGTGGGATGTCACTTTGCGCCCTTGTTGACGGTGGGGCGTCGAGCAGTTTGATTCATCGCCAGTCGCTAGAATCCGGTAGGCTCAACCATGTTGAGCGAGAATTCCCTCCAACGAGGATGACGGTGTGCCTTGCTAAAGGCGCATCCGTAACAGTGAACAAACGTGTTGTGGGAATCCACTACACGCTAGAAGGAAAGCAGTACGATGTCGAATTTATCGTACTAGATTTGGATGATAAATTCGGTGTCATCCTCGGTCTGCCATGGCTAAGAAGACACCAGCCATGGATCAGCTGGCAGCATCGTTTCGTGAAGATGCCTGCCGTTTGTTCATCAGATGGCCATCTGATGAACGTCTTGGCGCGTCCACAAGCGTGTTGATGTACTAAGAGTGGGTGCGATGGCCTCACTTGTGGTACGGTCGTTAGTACG
The DNA here is from genome assembly GCA_921007115.2 of Peronospora matthiolae. Classification (NCBI taxonomy): domain Eukaryota; phylum Oomycota; class Peronosporomycetes; order Peronosporales; family Peronosporaceae; genus Peronospora; species Peronospora matthiolae. The sequence continues at coordinate 1,051,938 of CAKLBY020000223.1, read as the reverse complement.
ACTGAACAAGATCACAGTGTAGAAGGCCACTACACTGTGGAATCAGCTTCCGGGACCTGTGAAGAGACACAGGCTGCGCTGAAGGTTCACCACTCGAAGAGATCGAGTGGACTGGAACGCGGATGCACACCAAGAAGGGTGCATCCAAGAATAAAGGTTAGTGTTGCTTAAGATGAACAAAACGTCAAAGCGAGATCAACTAGCAGAGAGTCGATCGCAGAGCAAACCCAATCGACTGAAAGAGAGTCGATCGAAGAGGAAGTGACCGAGACAGTACACGAAATAAAAGAAAAGTCAAGCGTTCCTGAGAGTGATAACATCCAAGAGAGTTATGTTGAGGGTGTGGATCCCCAACCACATGCGGATGTGTTTTCCCAGGAAAATACCGAGACAGTGAATGTCTTGGTGAATGACGGATCAGGTGTAGGCGCTTATAAACTTGATCTGGTTATGCCCCCGAAGTCAGTTTCGGAGGTAATCAAGTTGCTAACGCTAGAATCTAGAAGGTTCTTGCAAGATCTGCGTAGTGAAAAGATTGAGCAGCTCTGCGTACTTGTCACATAGGACGAGTATGCCGCCTGTATTTGGTCGGCACAAGTGTTCACTGAGAACGACCGGGTTCTCAGTATCTCACCGATGGACGAAGGTGTACTCGATGAGAAGACTCGGATTGAGCGATACACGTCTTAATCTTGAAAGTCTTTGCAGACATATCCTTTGTACGATGGTTTGATCTTATTCAGGGATGTTTTCTCTGAATCCGTGCCATTCGAGTTGCCAAAGGAAAAAGGCACGCTGCATGAAATTGAACATAAACCCGGTTCGAAGTACTGTATCATGAAGCAGTGGCCACTGCCTTGTGAACAGGTCACAGCGATCGAAATACCGTTTGCCAATCACTTATATGCTCGTAGTGTGATGCAATTACCATTCCTCACGCCTCTCCGACCTTCTGTGTGCGAAAAGACGCAGAAAGGTGGCGGATAGTGCACGCATTCAACAAATCGAACGCTGCGACGGTACCGGCTCAGACGCCGATACCGAGGAATTACGTAATCAACGATGGTGTGGCAAAAATACTATCTTTCGTCCATGGATCTGCGGATGGATTCTATCAGATCCTTATGCGTGAATGGGACATTCCGTACACATAAGTGATCGCCCCAGTGTTATACTCTGGGAGCGGCTAGTGATGCCACAGGGGCTGAGTAACGACCCTGCAACGTTTTACAGAGGTGTTACGAATCTGTTGCGATCAGTGCGAGACTTCGGACCGAGTTACTTGACGATTTCTTCGTCTATAGCCGGGGTATGGATGGGAAGACGGACGTGAAGGTTCATCGAATCCACGCCCGGAAGGTTCTTACACGTATGCGTGAGCACAAGCTGTTCGCGAACCTTAAGAAGTATATATTTGCAGCGAGCAAAATACCACTTCTTTGCTGAATGGGCAAAGACGGCGTACGCCCTGATCCAGAAAAGATCAAGGTGATTAGCGACTGGCCTGTGCCAGTCAACGTCAAGGGACTTTAAATTGCCTTGGATTAGCGTCGTGATTGCACAAGTACTCGCGCAACTATGCAGAGACCTTACATCTATCCCGTTTATTAAAAAACAAGAGGTGGTCATGGAGTGCTGGGTGTCTGCACTCATTTGAAGGTATCGAGAAAATCATGATACAAGCGCCTGTATCGGCGATTGCGGACCAAGACAGACCATTCCACGTGGTCTGTGACGTCAGCACTTTTGCAATCGACTGCGCGATAGTGCAGTACGACTCAGATGGCGTTGAGCGCGTCGTCTAATACCAATCGCGTCAGCTGCAAGCAGCTGAGCGTAATTAGTGCATGCATGACAAGGAACTCCTTGCCATGAAATATGCACTGGTCAAGTTTCGGGTATATCTCTTAGGAGATAGGCCCTTCATCATTTATACTGACCATGCGTCATTACGCACGGCCGTAAACAGTCCACACCTCTCGCAAAGAATGGCGAGGTGGCTGTCTTTATTCGCGAAGTACAACTTCTACGTCGAGTATAAACCAGGACGACTTAATGTCGTCGCTGATGCTCTTTCGCGTCGGCCCGATTTCGAGCCGACAGCTCAACACAACAGTAGGGGTGATCCTACTATAGCAACACTAACAAAGAGTGTTCCATCGTCATTTCGCTCGACAACGTGCGAAAAGCATACGCAGGGGATGAGTCTCTTCTGTGATTGATGGATTACGTATCCTATCCGTGTAATCATGCTTTGAAAAGCTTGTCGTCTTAATACCGCTCTTCAACAGAACGATATTCTGTTCGTGATAGACAGCTGTATTATAAAGCATTCAACGGCGACACACCTCGTGTCGTCGTTCCGGCTCATAATGATTTGCGATTGCGCATCATGTATGAGTGTCACGATGCCCCGACAAGTGGGCATCGCGGTAGAGAAAAGACTTACTTCATGGTGAGTCGTGACTTCTACTGACCCGCCAGTATGAGTTTGTGCGCAAATACATTCGCGCTTGCGAAGTTTGTCAATGCGTGAAGCCTAGTCCTTCATCCCGCGCACCCCTTCAGCATCTACCGATTCCGGCAGAGTGTTGGCAGTCCGTATCGATGGACTTCGTCTTTGAGTTTCCCAAGACGTCCACAAGAATACTGCTATTCTTGTGTTTGTTAATCGTTTCAGCAAAATGGTACATCTTGTTGCTATATCGGAATCAATCACAGCCCAGTGTTGTGCTCGTGTCTTCATAGATATTAGCTTGACAGTCCGTATCGATAGACTTTGTCGTTGGGTTTTTCAAGACGTTCACAAGAATACTGGTTTTCTTGTGTTTGTTGGTCGGTTCAGCAAGATGATACATCTTGTTGCTGTACCAAAGTCAATCACAGTTCAGGGCTGTGCGCGTGCCTTTATAGATACTATCTTCCGACTCCACCGGCTACCCCGTGAACTCGTGTCCGATAGGGACCCCCGCTATACAGCGGAGTTCTGGCAATCCGTGTTCCGTTCACTTGGAAAACGTTTGACAATGTCAACATCTGATCATCCAGAAACAGATGGTCAGACAGAACGCGTGAACCGCGTCTTCGAAGAGATACTTCGAGGGTATGTCCACTCATTTAAGAGCTGGAGTGAGTTCTTGCCGATGGCGGAATACGCCATCAACAACTCGGTGCATGCGTTAGCCTCGCATACACCGTTCTTTGTGAATGGTCTACGCCATCCACGTTTGCCCGCCTTCTTAGAGTGTGACTCTAGTTTACGAAGAAGGGTGGAATCGCTCGAACCAAAACTGATCTGGTTCTTGCTTATCACCCGTCGACAATGGTGTCGACGTGATGGATGCCGATGTCGATGCGATCGATATCGATGATGACGATGACGACGATGCTGGTATATTTAGCATCGCCAATGACTGCCGCAGTGAGGACGATGACACCCTCACTGGTGAAGACAACGTTCTTTCAGCAGTGCACACGAAGCGCACTGCTGTTGACAAGAATGAATCAGCAGAGGAATTTATGCTGACTCGAGAAGCGCTTCGTTCAAGACTATATTGCAGCTGCACTAGACTGACAGAAAGAAACGCAGACAAACATGGAAGAGCACATGTTCTTATATTTGATGGAGGAGACCTAGATTTACTGTATACCGTAACCCTACCGAAACACGCACTGACAAATGTGGGCAGCAGTAAATTACTGCCCGAGTACATCGGTCCATTTCGTGTGTTGCGCCGAATGGGCAAAGCATACACGATTAAACAGCCCCGTAAGAGGCGTACACATCCTACGCTTTACGCTGGTCGTCTCCACCCGTACTATCAGTACGAGCCCGTTTCGAGATGCAAAGAACACCTCCGCGGTCGAGAGCTGAGGCCACCTTCGAGTAGTCCCGTTTCAACGAGCTAGTCTGTTCGACTAGCGAAGCGACCTGTTCACGCAAGTTTAGCGATGTCTCGAAGAGCTACACCCAACTCGTCACGAAGAAAATGAGTCGAACGTTCGTTCTCAAGTTGCGCGAAGGCAAAGCGGCACGATCGTCTGCACGATCGTTCGCTAAGGAATTGAAATTGTCCTTTACAATTTTATAAAGCTCGTAACGCCGAGTCTGTTCATGAGCCAGGTCATCTTGAAACTTTCCCGTTACACGTTTCAGCTCTTGAACATCAAGCTGATCCGATCCTCGAGCCGTATCAGGTATTTCCGCCGCCACCACATCGTTTGGTAGACTCAAGCGGTGGTCAACGCTTTATAGTGAAGCGTATCTTAAACCACCGCGATGTGAATGGCGTCCGGACGAGTTACCTCGTCCGCTGGCGTGACTATATACCGGCGTGAGACAGCTGGGAGCCTCGGGTCAAGCTGATTGTTGATGTCCTTGGTCTCGTCGAGCAGTACGACGAGACCCACCCGCTACGTTTGGAGAAGGGCCGTCGGAAAACGATCTCCTTGAACGCGAGTACAGGGATTGCAAGGTGTCAATCTCTTCGGAACCTCGAAAGAGATGCGCGCTCTCCGGTAGGGATCATTAGGTAGGAAGGCCTCCCTAGTGGCACGGTTCGAGTTGTCCGGGAAACCTGGACACGAATCACCCCATGAGGGAAGGGTAATTCTGCCTCTCATGAAAGCCGGTACAAGTTGAATCGCGCCCCGACTGGGTTGCGTTTCTCAAACCTGATGCGAGCTGCATCAAATTTGGCGAGCCAGACCTCACGGCCAATGCACTCGATGTTGTGGATGAGGGCATTCCATCCCTGCACCAAGGCTTTGCCGCCTTGACCACGGCTACCATCGTACCACCGATGTTTGAAGAACGCATCGGTGAAGAACTCTTCCTCGGCACGGATAGTTACCGTGCTGGAAGCAGGTAGGCAAATCTTCCTGCAATCGAACAACTGAATTCGATCCCGTTCGGTAGTCATGCCGTTCAACCGGTCCAACTCTCTGGATGACGGCATCCCACGGAGACTCCACTTAAGGAGCGTGGCGCAGGACATTTCGGTCCCTAGCCTCTTGATTGGTGCCAGCGTGAGCGCTAACACCATTGATACCCCGATCCATCGAGCTACTTCGTTTGTGGTGATGTATAGGTGCATCACCACCATCCCCACGCGTCCTATCGTTGGATGGACTTGCGTGAGGCGGAGATTCGTCCGAATAATCACTCGATCCGAAGATCTCGGACGTGATGCCGCCACGTTGACCAGAGCCAGTCAATCTGGCTCTTGCAGTGTCTGCTTCGGGTGACCCGGAGGCGTGAGGAGTCGCCTTCGAGTCGGGTGCATCATCCGACTCGCCAGAATGGATGAGCTCTATCTCAGACTCGTCTTGATTACGGCTCGTGGTATCCGCTGCAGACGCAGCGGATGTACCTGTCGCACGTGGTGACTCACCAAGTGGACTGCTCACAATAACAGGCGACGAATCGCCTGTTGCTGAAATGTAAGAGGCACTTTCCGCGGCCGCACGCATGCGTTCAGCCGCCCTTCTTGCTGCTGCAGTAGCAGCTCGCGTGGTTTTCGAAACCATGCGTTGGATTGGCAAATAAATGGAATTTGACCAACAAGTGCTCCCTTTCCCAGAGTGATCCTACGGTGGTCACCCTGTCCCAATCAATTTTAATCTAATCAACGGGTGATTGATGATTAAGGGGGGATGATATAACGGGCAGCCCGTTACATGAAATTGACACCAAACGGTGTCAATTGGAATATTGTCCAGCATGACAATATCCTATCGATATTATTCGAGATGGATAATATTTGAAGGAATATTATCCCCTTCTGGATAATATTCATGCGCTGCTCTAAGATCGGTTTATATAAGACATGTCAACCATAGATTGCCACCAATCGCTGCTAGACGCGCGCAATGAGTGGTAAGCAGGCTGTCGTCATACGACGACGTAGTATAATATGGTTCGATAAAGATTAAAGTTATATTGATAGCTTAACTATACTGGATAAAGTTTTCTTTTTATATTTACTTGAACGAGTCGTTCAAGTAGATAGCTTCCTCTGCACGTACTAGTGTACGTGAAATTTCGCGGCACCCCCATACAAAGGGTGCCCCGTTACACAATGAACCACAATATCTGGCCAACACTTCGCCGCTCCCTCTCAGTCCCAGTTAATATGAATCACCCCTTTATGCTGTCCTCAACAAGCCACATTACGTGTGCATGATGAGTCTTGTGCTCGGCCTGGGGGTAATATAGATTACTGATGGGTAGCGGGCGATCCGATAGCAGACCCAGACCTGTTAGTCTTATAAGGCGTGTCTATGATCCCAGAGCTGTGTCGGGAGCTAATGGAGAGGGTATCCAGCCCCATCGGCCGCATTAACTCGCTTTCGAAGACGTTAAACAATCTCCGTCATCGTCGGGTATGAATACCGTTTAGCTTACAGTGAGGTTGTCGTTGTGAGGCTGCGATGGTATGCTTGTTATTGATGGTTGGGTTGAGACACCATGGAAACCATTGCAGTTGCGGATGTTCTGCGAATGCAAAATCCTGTTTGTGATTCCGCTGTTGAAAACGGACCAACTCCAGTTCGACGTAGGTTAAGCGCACATGATCACAAGGCCTCGAAGGAGATGAGTACATCACTCGGAGTGCTCATACTATGCACTCCCAATGACTGACTATGCGCATGCAATACTGAACACGAACGAAGATCAGATGGTCGAGTCGATGTCAGACTCAGCAGTTGTCTTATCGCTCGTTTGCTTGAGAAGCCAGTTCATCCCATTTTGTGCTGAGCTATTGTTGCTAGCACGCAGCTGACAAAGAAGAACCTCGAAGATCAAGAGTGTCTCAATTCCACTGTGCTTCACAGCAATACTACATCTTAATACGGCTTCGAGCGATCAATACTGGAAGGGCTAGGAAGCATACTATGGTAGAATGGGTAGCAATTACAGTCAAGAAATACAAATACGGCCACCCATATTTTTACTCATATTTCTGTAACTAATACGAGCTGGGCGCTGCAATATGAGTATGTTATATGCAAAGCTATTTTGCATACCATTCATGTGTCAACGTCTCCATTTCTTGCTGACACTGCTAGGAAACGAGGTGTCACGGGTTGCTGTGATCATCATGAATTTTCGTCTGCACTGACATCGCACAAAACTTATAGTAATTTAGGCTCTTTTTTAACATGGGATAGAGCACTGCTCACACACGTTGCATTTGGCATCTGGTCAAAAGTATACAACCACATCAAGCATACAAATTTTAAGTATAGAGGAATTTTATGGATCACCAAACATTCGTTTTACTTACAATTTGTGAGGGGTGCGAAGTAAGTCGAAGTAGATGGAGTTTTCCTGGCATTCTTGACGCAATACACTAAGAAAAAAAGTTGCTTTGGCAAAGAGAGTAGCTGGACTGATGGTAGCACGCAACATACGTATTCGTACCGAACCATCTTGAACACGAAAATACGCTCCCGTGACGAGGCTGTAAGTTTAATAAGAAGGAATTTGATATGTCCGAAACGACCTTGAAAAAGACATTTCGGCTGAATTTGCGCAATAAGGGAGTAATCATGGTTAAAAGTTTAGACTGGATAGTAGTTCACATTATTACCTATCTATCATTGATTTGTTCAAGGGAGCTGCCGATGAATCTTCAGTTTTCGCTAATGAGTCTTCACCTCATATATCAATGAAGTGGCTAATTTTTATACCTCGTGAATCGTCAGTTGTTTTGGTTTACATTAATGCTCCTAATTCCTAAAATTTTACAGAAACGACTGAGCCAGTCATGCACGCAATCTCCACATAGAAAGCCCCTTAAACGAATGATAGCACTTGCAATGTAGGCTCGGACCAAATTGATTTGGGTGAATAAAAATTTTGCTCTACACCACGTCTCTATCTCTTTCTTTATAGTGACCATCTCACAAAGCCCCGAAAACGGCAATCGTTTATGGAACAAACGTATTCAGACCATCTTCTACATTAACGAGTAAAAAGGCAATAGTGAAAACAATTTACACATGTTTTTACTGCTCACCCTCGAATGCTTGAACATGAGCAGTAAAAACATGCGTAATATGCTTGATTGCAAAAATGTGTCCTTTTGAATCGTCTGCTGTGGACAGCGGTGCATGAGCATTGCGGATACACTGCTACTATCTTACCGACTTTGCTCTCACCCACCCTTTATAGCCGTTATGTTGTTGTATTACAGTCTCTCGGTATTGTCAGATTGTCAAGCGCATGATAAGGTCCATCAACTATAACAAGTGGGTAACCTATGATCCTATTGATGCCTTCTGTGTTGCTTTTTAAGAAAGAAGGTAAGAGGTACGACAGAGTTGATGATATAAAAAGGAATGAAAATGTTCCAAAATGTACACTGTAGCAATTTGACAATTTCGGTAGTTTCAAATCTTATTACTCAATATATGTTGGGAAACGTTAACCACCCCCAGGTTTTCGTTAGCCACCCCCCACCCCCTTTATATTACCGTAATTTACTCGATGTACGCGTTCCGATTGGTTAGATTGAATATATCACCGGTTTAAGCAGTAATTTACTATTTCAGTTACAAATGATAAAATACTAAATCTAGATAATTGATGCATGTCTATAAGTCGGCGACGTGTGATAATTTACATGTCAGATACTGTGATTATCCTGGATGGCCACTGTAACAAAGGCATTCATTAATGCTACATTCGAAATTGACTTTAAGCCAGCTGCAGAGGTCTATCACGAGGTAAATGTGTAGTCGTAATACGTGTATAATTGACTAACTAGACTAACGCGTAATTTGATGATGGTAGTGGCTCAACCTCCTCCCATCGGCATGCACATCGCGGCTGCTCTCTATCCCACGCATTGTCGACTGACTCTTCATCTAACAGCGCGTCCTGCTCCAGATCAAAAAGATTTGAGTCAAAAGACGAAAAGGGCGAGATGCCATATAATGACCGGGCTCGTGTGGTGAGGGTGAAGCCTATCGATCAAGGTACTTGTAGCTTCAGAGCGCGATCATGGTTACGGATGTTGTAAATATCTTAGGCGGTGACATTTATTCTGCTTTCATTGCAGAGAGAAGCGACAATAGTACCAGGTTTGACACCAGCACTGGTCAATAAGAGAACTCGCTCGCGAGCCTCTTCGTTCAACGCGCGACCATTTGGATGTGCAGAGGAGTCATCAAATGCATCGTGATTGTGGTTCCCTCTAATGACTGTAATGTGCCAGCGCTCATCTATGCGTTGAATGACAGCTTCAAAACGGCACCCAGTGCTTCTACTAGCCCTTATGCGCTTGATCGTTCTCGTTTCTGGTACTTCGTTAACAGCAACTGGCTTGTATTTATTTCCCTGTGAACACCGTACAATAATACGTTTAATTGCGCCATCTTTCCTATTGCCCACCTTCTTGGTACGCTTGATCGTTAGGACATAGCCTTGAGCTCTTGCATGTTCATTAAGTACCTTTCGGGATTCCTCTAGCGTATCGTATGTAGTGTCAGTAGGTGGTAGCAGAGCCATATGAGAATGACAGACTACGGTGTTTAAGCGCTGAAAGAAATTATATAACAACTGGAAAATAGCGTGTAAGCGATTAAATGATGCAATTATTGTGTTGGAATTGGCTTTCAGTATTCAGCAATATGACATTTATTTATAATCAATCAAAAATATGGAAGGTATATATATTACGGTAATATAAGGGGGTGGGGGGTGGTTAACGTTTCCGTATATGTTTAGGTAGAGGCTCGTTAGCGAAAAAGTGAAGGCCCCTAGCGGCTTCCTTTGTTTAAAAATCACAATGTTCCATGAGCGTAAATCCCACGAGGAAATGTTCTTTCACACACCTTTTCACTGTGTTCACAATATTCTTTATACTTAACTGCGTTAAACTTCTGACCGGAATACACATGATGTATCTTTGTGTTCGATACAGCAATTATAAGGGTTACACTTAGTTGAATCCTTGCTACCCTGTGTCTTTAGACACACGGATGATATCCCACTGAAAGAGATGTAGAATATATTATTTGTTTAAAAAAGGCTTACTGGTGTCAGCCATTAGATAGGCGAGATCTTAGTTGTACTAACTCAGGACATAAGTGTCTAGATTAGGAAATATTAGGATTAAGATATTCTGTAGTCTCAAATGTAAGTAAAATTCACTTCCCCTTTTAATCTTAAGGACACGTACTTTTGGTGTTGATCACTGATCGCTGATCACTAAGACTCAGTGACATCTCCTTGAGACAGCTAGTTACTCGTAAGCACTAGTGCTGCCGATCCACTGAATCGTTTGGACCCCTGGAAGAAGGACCATAAGCTTTTCGATTGTTGATTCATTGAGTCTAGTTCCTTAGAACTAAGTTGCTCGTTGAGCATTAAGTATTCCACTGACTCAAGGAGCTGTGTAGCTCCGCGCAGTATTACCACGCACAAAATTAAAAGACATAATCGACTACACATGTATTTTACCGCAGAGTGAAAAAAAAAGCGCCCGAAAATAGGCGAGCCCACGACCACCACGCACCTGGTTTGTACTATTCATAAGTGTGACCGACATCGAAGGGTCGGAGTTGTTCGGCGCGCGTCGAAATGCTAATTCTTATTTATCACTATAAATTTATTAAATAGCATCAGTTATTACGGTGAATAGACAAATTTATACATTTAAAAAATTTGGTGAGCATACGGAAAACAATATTTGGGTTGTTGTGGGTTGAATTTGCCCACCCGCACCCGAAGTTATTTATTCTACAGGTAGGTGCGGTAAGCGCCACTTGGGAACTCTTATAACGATATTCCTTCGTTGCATGATAGTTTACATAAGGTAGTTAGAAAGTATGAGCATTATGTTAGGACAGACATAGTATTCTCACAATAAACTGTTATAGATAACATTGCTTTGTCGATGTAACAAACTGCTCATTGGTTGGTATAAGATCGCAATATCAACCAACGATCTCAAGCCACGTCATAAGCACGCAATGAGTGGTGCGCAAATAGTTACAATACATATTTGTATTTACAAATCGTTGATTGAAGTCAAATAGTGATTTATTATGAGGAATAATTATACCAAATACATTCCTACTTTTTACCGTGACTGAGCACTCTCACTCCGTATCGCAATCTTCCTCTGCACGAACGTGTACATGAGATAGACGGACGCATAAACCCTTTTACTGTCAGTAGTGCAAGTTGTATTCAGTCAGCTGAATAAGGTGTGCCCCGTTACACCTGGTAGCACCTTGCAGTCTGTTCAACGATTACAAACACATTGGACGATAAAGAAGATATTAGAAAACCCACGCATGTATATTACCCCCATTTGGGTCAAACTGAATGTAATGCTTTCGAATGTTTGATTTAGATAGATTTGAAAGCCGTTGGTGCAATGCTGTCCGCCTTGGGGCCATACGGACAGCGCGCCACCATTGCCAAGTTCCTTTATTATGAACTTGACGTCGAGAGAGAACTAGTTTTTTTGATTGACCAACAAGGTTGTCTACAGACAGAGCTATTTGTAAAAATGGTGTATAACAGTTAAAACTGTTGAAACAGCAGCAGGCTACTGTTACCTCGCCGATAAACACACGTTAACCAAAATTTAAAGATTGACATCTCAAAGTACAACGAAATCGAAACTAACTCGTTGTTAAGGTGGTTTGTGGAATCAGACGGTTCTGTAAAGGCTCGCCTCATCTTTTATGAGCAAATTCAAATCGAATATGCTTAATCAAACTTGTCAAAGCGTGCAAAGATGTGGGCCTTGGGCTTTAACTTACACGAACCATATGTATTTGGGTGGTCATTAAAAGTCGTTAAGTCTCTGCTAGAAAAGTAGTTAAACCATCGCGAGGTCAGGGCTCGGTCTACACTACTAAAACCTGAGCAAGGTAAACGTGACGTAAACTTGAACCTTCAGTACTTACGTACCTTACCAGCCGCAAAAAAGTCGAGCCACTAAGCGAATAAACGTTTATAACATTGTTTAACCAGGATCAAACTAAGGGTCCTGTTGATACCTACCTGTTCCAAGTGGACGTTAATACCCTAAAAGAGATCGTAAGGATCACGGAACAGGAGGACGTTAGCGTGAAACAGGCTCATGTAAGTTTAAATTCCTATCTTCCGCCGAGACGACAGGATAATGGAGACCCAAAAAATATTCTGCTATGCAGAAAGCAAGAGTTCTCTATAAACAACTTAAACAAATTGCAAAGGTGTATTAGTAGTCAAAAGTCAGGGCATTATGCATATGAATGCAATGCACCGAGCACGGTGCCACGTACCGCAGTAAACAATGACCGATAAGCGGCCAAGCGGGGCCAAGGCGTGGTCCCGACGTTGTTGCAAGGACTCAAACACGTAATAAACAGCTAAAAAATAGTCAGGAACAGTAAGTGTGGAACACCCCTACTTATTTAGCAATGCCAAACGAGTTTGCAGACCTCTTAGAAAAATTTGCTCCCAGCAATCACCCATTGTGCATTGCTGCTTCTGGTAATGGGGTGTTCCGTAGTACCTCAAACCTCGAAGCGACACGAAACATGTCACTTTAAACCCTTATCGATAGTTTGGCATTGAATAACTTTTCACGAAGCCAATCGCTGTACAACAGAGAGCTCCTAATGTCGAGCGCATTATTCTCTCAACAAGGATGAAGGTGTGCCTCGCAACATGCGCATCCTTAACAGTGATAAAATATGTAAAGGGTATCAGTTTTACATTGTAGGGAGTACACTACAATGATGACTTCATCAAATTGGACCTGGATGACAAATCTTATGATATCTTTATACTGCAGTGGCTAAGAAGGTACGAGCCACGAGTCAGCTGCCGATGAAAAATAGTCAGAGTTCCTATTCTTTGTTTATCTGATGAACATCATGGAGCGCCCACCGGCATGTGGGTGTACTACGAGCGAGTGCGATGAACCCTAATGTGGTCCAGTCGTGCTTAAGACTGCACATGGACATGGCGTGGCTGATCGCCGCACCGTGGAGCCATATTTTGGTGACTGCAATGAGATGCAGGTCGCGTCGAAGGCTCAAAACCCGAGTAAGTCGAGTGGTCTGGGACAAGTGTGTCCTCCACATCTTCACCGCTAAGCAAAATAAACCGATTGCCGATCATTGGCAATACGTTAATATTTGCGCGATCGTATGATCGCACATAGAAGTTTTGTCCGCGGTAGCGCAACCACCGCCATATTATAGATAAGTTTTACTTATATTCGCTTCATATGATGATTTTGCCCAATAGGCTAGTGAGGGAAAAGTCCTTACGCAAATGTGGAGATAATTTTTGCAAAAGATAATAGACACTTTAAATGTCCTAGCCAATGACGAATTAATAAATGCACTTACCAACTTTATCGGATATATTCTCAGAAGACAAGTTCAGGGTTTACTTAATTTCACAAGCTTAATCAGAAGAGGTTCTTGCGTTATCTGTGTAGTTGCAAAGTCAAGAGAATTTGCGCACTTGTCGCGAAAGACGAGTGTGTAACCGATATTCAGTCGAAAATGGTATTCGCTGAGAACGACAGAGCTATTCAGCAGCTCGCCAATGGACAAATGTGCCTTTGATGAGAAGACTCGTATTAATTAACTTACACCCGAAAATGGGAATTCTCAAGACAAATTTGTCTAGGATGAAATGACGCTTTTTGTAGATGTGATTCCAGAAATAGTGCTATGCTAGTTACCTATAAATAACGGTATTCGTCACGAAATAGACATGACATCAGGTTTAAAGTGCTGTGTTATGAATTAGTGGCCACTGCCTTATGAACAATAAGTAAATATCGACAAAATCTTGGTTAATCGCTTGGCAGCGGTCTAGGTGAGTGAATTCAACTACCCACATATTTGTTCGACCTTTTGTGTCTGAAAGGCCAAACGGATGGCGTATAGTACATCCCCTTAGCAAGTTAAATGCTTCAATTGTACTGGCCGAAACACAGATATCAATAAATGGTTATCGATATGGCAATATGTACCATCAATTCATCAACAGATCTGGTGCACAAGCTCTATCAGATCCCCGTGAGCGATAGGGACATACCACTACATCAAGGGGCTAAAATATGTCGGTGCTGACGCTTTTTCGCAGATGCGCTATGACAAATTAACGACAGAATCTAAGTTGCAGCTTGTGGAGGCGGTTTGATCGACGATCGATGAGCCATTATGTGTCATGCATGGTCATGTCCTATGCGATCACCAAGATAAAGACGCCATAATCCAGAAGATTAAGACAACCTGCCTCAAAGGCGGCAACAACCCCAAATATTAGCTTCTACCGCTACTCGGCTGCATGCTGGATGCATACCAAAAGCGCTTCATTTTACCCGAAAGCCTGCGAGATGACCTAACCAAATTGGTATTATCTGAGTATTAGCCATTCTGGCAGTGAACGCCAGTACAAGACGATGAGACAGGCGCTGTACCGGCCCGGCATGGAAGCCGCGATAAACACGAAGACGGAGAATTTAATCGTTTGCAAGAAGGCCTAGGTACATGGCAGCAAGCAAGATTACAAATTATTGCCAATTGTGACACTTAAGACAGTGGACCCTTTCGACACCGTTCATGTTGATCTGATTGGTCCCTACAAAGGTACTTACTATGGTATTACAATGTTCGATCACGCCACGCGTTGGCTGGAAGTGGGTATCCATCCCGACAAAAGTTTCTTGACCACAGCCGAGAGATTCGATCGTGAATGGCTTTTCAGATTCCCACGTTTAGTGAAAGTCATCCATGACGAAGGGACGGATTTACCTTTGAAGAGTTTCGAGAGATGCTACGCAGATACAGAATCCAGTCTAAGCCCATGACAAGCAAGAACTTACAAGCGAACGCGATTCTTGAACGCGTTCAGCTGGAAAATTTAAATGTCATCCGCTGCTACGATGGAGTTGACTGGAAGACGACCATACATTATGCTGCGTTCGCCGTTAGAGCCAGCTACCACAGCATCTTCAATGCTTCGCCAGGTCAGCTTCTATTCGGGCAAGACATGACCACCCGCCAACTTAACAATGCAAACTAAAGCTAGTTATTAAAGTGCAGTTTGATGCAATCCTCGCTAAAATTCGCCGCGAGAACAGCAAGCGAATCGAGAATTTCTACAATTTCGGCGGCCACCTGATGCTACGGGTTTCCAAAAGTTCGCACTGTGGCACAAGGACCGTTTTTAATACGCACAGTTTATTAAAAAGGAACTGTCAAGATCTACAAGCTAAAAGCGACCAAGCGCGTCCGCCGCATTTACCATGCTGATTCACACAGATCATGGTAGAGTATGACACGGGTGGTATCAGGGATGACCTGCGAGGACAGAAGATGATACCCAAGATGATGACCAAAATGATGACCAAGATGATTGCCAAGATGATTTCGCAAGTACCTTTATTAATTGAGTTAATCGAGCCTACCATGTAACCCTCCAGCAAATACACTTTCTTAATTTCACCTTTGACTCCGCTAGATTCTTAAGCAAGGCTAGCGGACCGATCACTACTCTGCAAGCCACGGGTGTGTCATTTTTTTATCATATTAAAATGACACACCCGTACCTTGCAGATACCATGCACTACGGTGAGCTCCCCAAGCGGTATGATTGGGGGTACAAGTATTTTTTTTGGAATTAAGTAAAGTCCCTTCTACAGTACACCGATGCATTACGAATCTGGTGAGATCGGTCAGAGAATGGCAATTACATATTTTGATGACGTGTTCATCCATAGCCGGGCGGTGGATGGACAGACTGATGTAAAAGTCTGCTGACTCTGCTTCCGCAAGATTCTGAACTGATGCGTAAGCTTTAGTTTTATGCCAACCTCAAAACATATATATGCCGATAGCAAAATATCGCTTCTTGAATGCAATGTGAGTAAGCACGGTTTATGGATCAATCCGAAATAGATAAAAGTAATTTAAACTGTTTGGTGCTTACTGATTAAAAAGGACTTTGGAAGTTCCTTGGTCCAGTGACTTGTTTGCACAAACACTTGCACAATTACGCAATGATGGCTATTTATTTCTCTCGTTTATTTCAACAGAACGAGGAGTAGGCATGGAGTGCTAAGTTCCAGCGCTCCTTTAAAGGTATCAAGAAAGCCCTAAATAATAAAAAAAAATACGCTCACCAGGTTAGGAAATATCTAATCGAGACAAAATATTTGATTTGTTCTGCGACGCAAGTTAATTTTCATAGGATGTGCACTAACGCAGTATGACGCAGATGGTTGTCGAGCGTGTTGTCTGCTATATTTCACGTCAGCACTAACCGGCTATATGTAATTACCCATTTTATGACAAGAGACACCTTGCCATGAAGTATTTTCAGGCCAAATTTGGGGACCACCTGCTAGGTGATAGAACTTTTATTGTTTACACGAGCCATGCTTCCTTACAAACGGCCGATCACATTCCACCCCTCTCGCAGCGAATGGCGAGGTGTCTGCCGTTATCCGCGGACTATATCTTCTCCGTGCAAATTTATTTAGAAAGATTGAATGTCGTTGCTGATTATCTGTCGCGCCGGCCCGAGTTCGAACTGGCTGCAAACCGATACTGATGCGACTACTTCCGCAGAATTGACGTCAAGTGTTTAGTCGTCAACATTATTAAAAGAAATGCACAAGGCGTACAATTCGACGATGGCGCGGTTATTAGATCATCGCCTACAGCCATTCCGTCAATCTCTTCAAGGATTGATCTAGTATATCGATCCTCCACGGATAAAGAAATAGTCAAGAATAGCTTACTGAAGTGTATAGCCGTTGCCAGCGACACGCCTTGTGTCATCGTACCGGACTATGGTAAATTGCGACTGCACATCATGTGTGAGTACAGTGATGTACCTACTGGTGGACATTTTAGTCGATAAATGCTTATCTTACAGCTGGTCGATACTTTTAATGGCCTTGCCAGTATCAAATCGTGCGTAATTACGTCCGCGCATGCGAATGATGTCAACGAGTGAAGTCTATTATTCTTCGCGTGCGCCGTTGCAACCCTCTTGATCTTTCCGGCAGGATGCTAAGAATCTCAATGGACTTTATCTTAGGATTTTTCGCGAACCCACACAGAAATAATTGTATAATTGTGTTTATTAAAAGAAATCGTAAAATGGTACACCTGGTCGCTGCACCTAAGTCTATCAATGCATCATAATGTTACTTATATTTCTAGTAAATTTCGTCTTAACGTGTTGCCTGTTAGACTCGTCTCCGATCGAGACCCACGGTTTACAGCTAAATTTTGGCGGTCCGTGTATCAAGCACTCCTAACGCGTCTCTAAATGTAGACCTTTGACTACTTTTAAACGGATGGTCGGACAGAACGATTACACTGCGTTCTAAGAGGAACATATAGGTTAAATCCATTCGTATAAAAAGTTAAGCAAATCTTGCCGATGGCAAAACTCGCTATCAGTAACTCGGCACATGCATCACCGACTCATTTAACACTCTACATCGATGGCTTGCGCCATCCACGCCTACACACCTTATTAAAGAGATCTATAAAGATTGAGGGGAAACTATTCGAGCAAAAGCCAAATCGTTCTCACTTAGCACAAACTGACCACGGAATCACTACGTATGTCGCCAATGTCAATCACATCGACTTTGTTTAAAAAAGAAAAACATCTTCGAGGGTAAAATTATAAACCGGTCTACAGGTCTTGCCGTAGTGAGATTCAAGAGCACTTTAGTTAAGCACAGCGAGTTAGCACATAATTTACAACTGGCTCACGAAATGGTCATCCGTTTCGTGCAAGATTCCATCACAGAAGTGTTGATCCGACAAAACAATTTCGATAAGAATGGAAGAACCAAAATTTCTTGTTTTAATGGTGGATGACATACTGTTAATTTTTACGCAGTTAACTACCTTGACACAAAGTTACTAACGTGTGTAGTAACAAGTAACTGCCAAAACCTATCGGTCCATTTCGCGCATTTCGATGTGTAGAATGCGCATGCATTCTATGGTTACGTCGGTTGCCATAGGTCGTATCATCATTACGTGACATCTACAGGTAAAGAAATGTCTTGCGCATAGGCATCTTCACGAGATACTTATGCGCGCTGTGCTGAATATTGGCCTGCGTCTGAAAAATGGATATATCCTTTCAAAGCCGAGAGATATCGTGACGAGCTTCCGCCAGCTTTTCACGAGAAGGCTGTGCCCACTCATTCTAATGTTGACTTTGGCCCGTGTCTCATTCTTGGATATCTCCCCTCAAAGCCGATAAATATATCAACAAGCTTCCACTAGCTCGTCAAAGAAAGAATTTCTGTGTTTGCTCATTCTCATGCTGTGCAAAAGAAAACCTAATAAATGCATTTCCCGTTCCAAGGAGAGACACTTCGCATCGTCTAGAAACCCAAATGCCTGCCTCTCTTGTGCTCGAGGTCCTCTCGCAACTCACACATTACGTTATCCAGCCAACTCAATGTGAAAGAATGAACCCTTAGATTCGTCTGAGAATATGTATCTCCTCAGCATCATCCATTTCATATGCGCGCAGTGACCACTGCTTCCTCGTAGAACGACTGTTGAATCATCGCGATCGAAGGGACGTCGGACGAGCTATCTCGTCCGGTGGCTCGGGTATAAACTCTCGGCAGATACTTAATAGTTTCACCCTCAACTTCTGGTTGATGTTTTGGACCTTGTCAAGTAGTATGACAAGACGCATTCGATGCCATAGAAGGCCTATGGGGTATGAACTATCAGCGCGATCTTAGATAAATTGCGAAATAGCTATGTCTTCATACATCTCTTTGGTGATACGTACAGCATGAATTAGTCATCGAGTTTTTTATAGCTTGCAAAAAAATACTAACACCAATTTGGCACGTATCACATCAGGAGAGGCGTGTTATCCTGGTGTCTCTTTATAATTGAAATAGTTCCAAGGTGCACCTGTAGAGGATCGCTTCTCAAACCATTTAAAGCTAGCAATATATTTTCTAGCCCGGCATCACGCCAATCTTTTTCACGTTGTGTATTTAAGCGTTCCATGACTAATCTCACGACGGACCGTCATGCTCATGATTTCATTTTATCACCGATGCCTAAATAACGCATCGATAAATAATTTTGTTTAGTGCGAAAAATTTTATAGCACTAAGATCAAACATAAAAGCTTTAACTAATCGAATAATCGTATCAAAAGCGACCACTCGTCGTGTAAGACAGACGAGCCAACAATCTCTGATGAGGTAGACATAGGTTCTACTCAGAGGTAACGCGCAAGATGTTGCAATTAACAGTCTCTTATCTGATGTCAACGGAAGCATCGACAACAGGGTCACTTCGGTCACCCGGACTCTGATGCAAGATAGCATCATCGTCAAGATCGTTTCAGTTTTTCAAATGCATTACCTTTATTAATTTGATCCGAACGACCTCGTCTCGGAGAAGTAGGATCTGACACGTCGGGTGATCCGAAGATATCACGACTCTATGAGAGGCTAAGAGCGCTTCCAGAAGCCGACTCGGTCGGCTCCAGTCCAAAATAAATCTATCGTATTCTTTGCTTTCGTCTCCTTCAAGTAAGTCTCACCGCTAGACTCGCCAGAATATATGAGCTCGAGCATTTAGTCTCCGATTTCACGCGGTGCATTCATGCGTGTGCCTGCAGAAGTGACTGCTGTAGGCTGAGTTGTGGAAGCATCAGACGAACTTACGTCAGCTTCTTCGGGTGATATTGTTACTTCTGCAGCAGTGGAGCGGATGATCATTGTTATATTCTAAGCAGCTTCAGCTGCACATCTCATGGACTTGTTCACCATGCGATGTTCATATAGAATAAATGGACGGGCCATCGCGGCCCTGTATTAATGCCACTAATTTATACAGGGCTCGATGGCCCATCCATTTATTTTAATGCAAAATCATTTAATCATCAATCAGTCACTAATGTGATGATGGTTAAGGGGGTGATGTAACGATATTCCTTCGTTGCATGATAGTTTACATAAGGTAGTTAGAAAGTATGAGCATTATGTTAGGACAGACATAGTATTCTCACAATAAACTGTTATAGATAACATTGCTTTGTCGATGTAACAAACTGCTCATTGGTTGGTATAAGATCGCAATATCAACCAATGATCTCAAGCCACGTCATAAGCACGCAATGAGTGGTGCGCAAATAGTTACAATACATATTTGTATTTACAAATCGTTGATTGAAGTCAAATAGTGATTTATTATGAGGAATAATTATACCAAATACATTCCTACTTTTTACCGTGACTGAGCACTCTCACTCCGTATCGCAATCTTCCTCTGCACGTACGTGTACATGAGATAGCCGGACGCATAAACCCTTTTACTGTCAGCAGTGCAAGTTGTATTCAGTCAGCTGAATAAGGTGTGCCACATTACAACTCTAATAAACCGCGTTCAGGGCATTGTTAAATAGCATATCCGACTATCTACACCTTTACGTAAATCTCCCATGCGAAGGTCGTTTTTCGATATATTTAGTGAATGTAGCTAGTCAAAACTTACTTTTTTGTTAGAATTTGATACATAGTATGTTTTTCATGCCCTTGAGATCTGTTCCACACTGCACTTGACAAACTTGAAATAATATGACGTACAGCCTTATCTGTGACGTAATATTACAATCATTTTCATCGAAAGGGAGACACTTGGAATGATTTGGATCGGTGTCGATAGCTGGGAGTTTTCGATAAGACCTCAGATAAATGCTAGAAGGTCACGGGTAAAAATTACATCTCTTCCCGGTACTAAATTTTCAGCCATTATTGAGACCTGACTAAGCCGTAAGGTGCAAGCTAAACAAATGATTAACAGTGCGCCGAGTATACCAGGGAGATTTAGATTATAATATTTAAGGCGTAAAGCGACGATTTTGATCCGACAGTCCGTCGAGGTATCTCTTGGTATCGTTAAGATTAAAAACGTCATATACAAACCTATTAGCTACTTAAGATTGTGTAGCAAGTCTAAGGGCACAAACTATATATAATAAATAAAAATGCATCAAGCAATTACCCATTTCTTTATAATTTTTAATATCTCACACTTAAAAGAATCTCATGAGTGCATATAAAGAAGTACAACGAACTATTCCTAAAATGTATGTAAACGAAAACAAATAACCAGTTCCTTTGTAAGCTTATGCCGGGTCTTATAATTAGAACTCTCTTAAGACCTATATGATCTTGTTGGACCAGTACCGGTTTTATCTAGTAGAACACAATCAGATTATATTCGTTTAGTGGTGTTTCTGGGTATATTTACGCTCATGTGGACTCCAGGCTCCGACTCGAAGAGCATGGTCGGTCCACTACAAGGATAAGATTAGAATTATGTCATGGTTATTCACTGGTTCTAACTCAATATAAATTGGCCTCCATGTCAAGTGTTCGATGTCTTTATAATTAAATTGCGTTTAAGGTGATAAATAACTCGATATTTTTGCACAACTTGATGCAACAACAATTGAATAGTAACTATCAATGAGCGGTCAGACAAACTGCCGCCCACTTCACTGAGCTCGTGCGCCATTTAGTTTTTCTATTAAGGTTCAGATAAATTATTTGTTTTACACGACCGCTGCTCCGGCTCGGCCTCATACGCTCACGTAAGCAATTGTGCCTGATGGACGCGTTCAATTGTTAGAACAATAATATAATATGTTAACGTCACCTTCTTTTTTGCTTTCATTAAACCTCCTGGCTCGCCTTGTTACAATATTATACTCTCGTTGCGTGGTATATAAATTAACTTGAGTCATAGTGAGGAAATCATGTGCCACTTTCAGGAGGTGTAAGGATGTTCATTTTTAATGGGTTAAAAGAATATTTGCAAGTTAAAAATGAGAGTATTTATATACCTGCTGTTCGAAATAGGTTTTCGTTACATTTTTTATATAACCAATCATGGGCTTTAAACGTCCGACGCATGTTTATTGACCAAGCAACGTATCGTAAATGTAAGGAGGTGGATATTATTTTTAAAGGGGGTGTCGCTTAAGTACATGAAAATTTAGACATTTTTTAATTCTCTCGAATCGAATACAACGGATGTCAAATGTTGTAACAAGAAAATTGTTAATGGCAAACAACTCTAAGCAAAAGTTTATCAGGTGGCATAACACGTAACACATATAATTCTTGTTGGAAGTGGAGTTTCTATGGTGAAAAACCCATTACTATTGAGAGCCTAGATGCCAGTTTTCATCGTTACTGTTTCACAAGTGTTTGTTTACAATGAGTTCGAGAAGGTTTTTCATAAGATCCGCGTCGAATGGAGGCAACAATTTACTCATTACTTGAAGAATCCAAACACGAGACCCCGGTGGGTGGGAAGCGCGTCGAGTCCGAGTTTCAACATATAAGATATGTGCCATGTTTCTTGATATTTTTTACATTTTTTAGCCCAAGACCTTCCTCTATACATCTCAATAAGATTCAAAATGCACATTGTAAATCTGCCAGAAATAGTTCATCGTGCACGAATTGGCGCCAAATTTTTGTCTGAGAATTGGTAAAGAAGGAGCACGTGCCAAAGACTTTGAGAGAAGAAAAACGACTTTTAAGCGACTATAGTTAGCTCCGTAAATTCTATGGAAGGCAGATAATATGGATATTTAAAGAAAGCTGAAGGATTAACGGTTAGAGAAGGATGCTACGCAAGGGTCTATATATCATACGCGACGCCAAAATCCCGCACGCAAGGGAAGTCATATAGATGCGACGAAGACAAGGACAAAAAAGAGAGCCCCGTTATTGACATACTTTGGGAGCATCAGAGGGCACTAGAACTCAAGGCGGCACTGGTACAAATCACGAAAGGATGCTACGTGCTGGGTGGTCGAGTACCAATATGACACGAGTCGACAGAAGCTTTTGAACTCGATCGTCAAAGTTGTTTGTTGTAAATTGAGTTGTCATATCGAGCACACTATCCTGGTAATGACGAGGTCTTCGACGGGGTCCGAAGTGCGTCTAACACCGATTTCGATACAGAAGTCATTTTTAAGGTTAACATGTTTTTATTCCTAATTGAGTTATAAACAGTCCTAAAACTGATTAATTTACATTAAATAAGGATATCATAGCTTAACACGCGCCGTTTTTGTGTTGTGGAGATGTAAAATATGTAAGGAGTAAATGCTCAATCTATAAATATGAATCGCTCAAGATGGTAAGCCATAAAATTTTCAAAACAGTGTATACCACCCCTTCATCAGCGACTAAAGCTGTCCACAGCTCTGCTTAAAACGTGTGAAAATTATTTAAGAATTGGTGTGGTAATTTGTTTTTAATACTTTGGAAGATATCAACAACAAAAAAGACAGCCAGCGAGTCGAATCGGCAAATCTAGTCCAAGGGTACTGATATAATTAGTTCAAACCGTTTCATTCGAGGTTGTTGGTTATTTAAAGGTCCATGAGACTCTATTGAGTTTTCTTTAGTTTTGTTGTCGAGCTAAAGAGGATCAAAATGACTGGAGACACGTACTCACGATCTTATATATCAGGTATAATTGTGCATAGAAATCAGTACGGGAGAAATAGAAGAACGGTGGAGACTCACGCAAATGACGCCCAAGCATATTCAATACAAAGTAATAGTTATTTTAACACAGCATGCCCGTACCTTCGTGGTTGCCCGTGCACTGCTCGATTATATGTGCCTTTAGGAATTGAATGGCAGGGCTTGTAGTCATTTTGACTCGACTTTTGACACTACCAACTTATAACGAAACACAGGCATACAAGCACACAGAGCAGCTTAAGTCATTCGTACGTCTTCAATTCGAATACATACTGCGTCTATGGAACCCATAAAACGCACGGGTACAGACTCCAATACATGGTATGAGATCACATATTTGTAAGAATAGAAGCTGCTGAGGTTGTGAGGACTACCGGGTAAAGTGGTTGAGAAGATGTAGCAAGCTAAAGCCAAAAACACACCAGTCGGTAATTTTAACGCACCAAATCTCAACTTTTTATTGCGACTTCCCTTAGGTTCATCGATAAGTCATTGCGCCATGCACGTAAGATCTTGCTCGCAAAAATATGAGAATTACAAAAACTGAATTTTCACCTATCGCGATCTTTTGATATAGAAGTTGTGGTATTTTCTCATTTACCAAGCAGCTCGTAGCTACAAGATGGTCACAAAGCGTTGCAGCTCTTCCAACATAAGAATGTGGTACAAGCGCATCGGGCTGTGCTAGGTAACGAACTTATCATACGTTACAGACATAGTTATGTGATGCTTATGTGTCATGAGAAACATGTTTAGCGCATCGGGCTTTGCTAGTTAACGAACTCATCATACGTTACAGATACAGTTATGTGATGCTTATATATCATGAGAAACAAACTAGACCAAAAAGCCCTTTCTTACTACGTGAACACTCTTTGGATAAAAGATATGACAAGTATCGTACAATTCCAGTGCCATCCGATAATTTGATACGTGGGATCATTTTGAAAAACCCAACGGTACTAGTGCTTGAGATGTTCCTCTTTGGGTCAATTCAAATAGGACCATTGCAGTCTTTAAAAATGACCCATTTACCATCCGATGACTTGTTTTGTCACAATCTATCCTAATCGAGATAATTATTCGATTACTTCTTGCACATCTTCGATATTCGACACGTCTTTAATTTCAAGCATAACATTAATTTGTGATGCGTAAAATTACAGCTTCTTGCTTTTCGGTCGTCATCCCATAATTTATGTGACCACCTTGCTGTATTTTTTCATCATCGTCACATCAATCAATTTAGTCTCGCTTGACTTCTCTTGATCAAGAGACATGACATCCTCACTATACATCATTGTGCGAATCTCCTGCTGAATTAGTCTACTATATACCCCTAAGCACTGGCGGTCGTTTGTAGTATATCCTGTCGATATCTGATCCCATACCCGTACCCCTTTGTATGGTCAGCGTAACCTAGAAACACACAGCGATACGCCTTTTGTGCAATCAAGTCCTTTTTATCTTGTCGACATGTCCATTTTACTCTACACAGAAAAAATGTGTAATGCAGAAATATCAAGACTTTCTCCGTTGATCATTTTGAATGGAGTCTTAGTTGAGTAACTGGCAGATAGAACTGTGATTCTCACGTAAATAGCTATATTTCATTTTCCCCACTTACAAAATGTTGTCCACCTGCACGTGACTGATCATAACTCTTGCTCTCTTCGTAAGCATCCGGTTTCATTCGTTTGTCTAGCCCATTTGTTTATGGCGAATATGAAATCGTCGTCTGGTGACCGATTCTAATTTTTTGACATATTCCATAAACTCTTCTGCTCACGTATTTAGATCCGCTGTCTGTACTGATTCATTCAATCTTTTTCGGTCAATTGATTCTTCATAAGTGCCTTGTATTCGAAAAAGCGATCCATCATTTCGGACTTGTTCGAGATATAGTATGTGACTAAAGTTATGGAATAATCGTCGATAATTTTTGAAACGACTCTTGGGAGACCTTGTCTACATAAATCCATGACATCACCGGGGATGATCTCCATCTTTATTTGGTTTACCTTTCCGTGAATCGACATAATAAATGTCTTAGCTGTCAACTTACCCTTCATTTATCCTTAGCATATTTCGTCGTCATCGTCACCAACCTGATTTTCTTGATCTTTAATAATTTGACGCAGTATCCCATAACCTGAACCTCCTTAGCATGCATATGGTCAAATGTGATTTCCACACCCGCAATTCATCTACTCCCGATCTGCCGCTTGTTCTATGTTCTTGGCTAGTCTCTTGACACACGTTCGCTAACTCAGTCGAATTTCACTTGAACACGTACATTTTGTCTCGTCTTGGTATTTTTGCAACTACCTCTTTGTCGTTTCTGATCGGACGGTTCAAATCGGAGAAGATAATTCCTTGAACTTTCTTGAAATGCCGGAACCGAAATTAATCTACAGTCTTATATGGAATCCATAGTGTCTATTTTTATTTTTTTCCCATTATTTCTCCTTAATGTAAATTACACGCATGTTGTAACGATATCTTTAGCTTTCAATTTGTATCCGTCCAAAATTGTGATAATTATCGGGTCATTTTGTACGTCTATCTCCGAGAACTCTTTCTTTGGGAGCACATGCTGTAAAAAATTAGCGGAGCGTTTGAGTGAAGAAGACTTGTTGGTCGGAGCAGCAAACCAAAATTGAATTATGTTATGAGTTGAATACGTTTCTACCGTTGCATATAAACATCACAAAATATTTTCCTACACGTGTAATACTACTTCAAGCAATTTCTGACACATGAACACGCTTATCCCGACGCATGTCCATTATTCACATGTCGCTCAACGATTCTTAACACTTGCGGCTGCTGGCCCACTGTCTAAAACCACTTAGCTGACGTCCGGGTTGATGCATTAGGTTTCTCTTTCTTCTCCCGATTGTTTTCACTTTCTTTGATCATGTATAAATCCTGACGCTCGTGACCATACTTGTAACATTAATGACATCTTCCTGCAAACTTGCCATCTCTTTGGCTCGTACTTGGTCGTATATTCAATCGTCGAAAATTATTATTGTGCTTTGGCATATGCGTTGGCTTCAAAGAATCTTTATGGTGCTCCGTTCTCACCATTTCATCGTAATTGTGTCTCGGCATCTCATTCGCATAAACATTGCCATGTAGGGTACATTCTCGATGATCTTGGCAGTTAAAACACAGTCTATTGTGAGACTAACCAAAAGTGTTACCAATTGCTCATCTGGTGAGATATCTTAACCAACGACCTTTATAGCCATCCACAACTTGTCGAATCAAGGAAAGTGGTCCATTTTGCTTCCTCCCTTGGCCGGATCGAACTCGTGCAGTTTCCTTCGCAACTGCACATCACTATGCATACTTTGTTGCAAGACACCACTGAATACGCAACATGACTCTGGAGTGGATTTAAACGGGCGAACTATTGACTGTAGGTTGTGCTAATCATCGTCGTCACGATCCAGAAGGCCTCAAAGTCGGTGGCTTTCCGAGTTAACGTGGATACTGCTCCCCATTTTGAAACCTTCATAGCATCCGATAATCCAGCAACCCGATATTTGACAGCCTCATTCTTGTGTTGAACCCTTACACGAAGATGATATTTTTGCGAAGCATGTCGTCTGCGTCAGACGCATTTGGGCTTGTACACCTTTTGTGCTATGAGATTGTTCAAGTACCGTAATGTGATAAATCCCGAGGAGGTTAAATGAAAAGTCAACCAAGTAGCTATAGATACGTAGTTCAAAGATGCTACCTCTAATCCAATAATAATAGATGCTACGATATTGCCAACCACAACGATGGGTTGAATCCCATCGTAACACAGGATGCCGTTGCGTTGTCTCTGTCAAATAGCGTATTAGTACTAAGCCACTCTTTTTTCCGA
This sequence comes from Peronospora matthiolae, assembly GCA_921007115.2. Classification (NCBI taxonomy): domain Eukaryota; phylum Oomycota; class Peronosporomycetes; order Peronosporales; family Peronosporaceae; genus Peronospora; species Peronospora matthiolae. The sequence goes on along the minus strand of CAKLBY020000223.1, from coordinate 1,024,494 downwards.
CATACTCTATATAACTAACAGATCCGTTTAGTAGTATATATCTGCTAGTAGGTCTTTACAGAAGACGTAAAGAAGGATTCATGAATAAGACTAGCGGCGTGGTAGTTTAGAAAGCTTTCCACTATTTTCTGCACTAGTTTTTAAGTGACTAATGAAGCATTAATTTATGTTTAGCTGCGTATTTATAATGTCCGCCGTGACCAAGACAGGGATTACGGGAAAATGTGGCGAACATTGCTAAGTGGCGTGTAATTATTTAATTGACATCTTCCATTTCATTTATATGTGTAATGCAAAGAGGATGAGATGTACATGCTATTGCCCAACATATAATTGCTATTAAGACTATATAATTAATCCTGAGTGAAACATACTAAGCATTCCCGGGCTGCGAGCTGCAGGTATGGAAATAAGTGATAGAGGCACAGGCTGGCAAAATTGTAAAATTTTCAACAAGATTTGTACAATCAAATGCTACAATACTCGATCTTACAATTGCAAAGTGAAATTAACAGATTTGACATTGAAGGAACTCAAGCCCACAACTCTCTGATTAGAAGTCAAATGAGCTATCCATTGCGCCACAAGCTCATCGGGTTTGCGAGGTGACCGAACTTATATACATAATTAAACCAAATATCAGAAGCGTAAGAACCGGCTATCTTATACCTATGTGTTTTCAATGGACAGATGTTTAACATATTAACCTTTGTACAAGTACATTTCAATTTAATGATCACATCTTACACGCAACAACACCCGAAGTCCATCATCTGTAAACAAATGTCGCCATATGTACCATCATAATTATGTCCTACTTTATTCACTGCAACTAAAGTCACCCCCACATGCGATTCGTATTGCGGCATTGCGTTTTAAGGGTATTAAAATGGATGTTATCGTTTTAAGGTTGGGCTATGCCAGTCCACTTACCACCCTCTTCGTCGTTGGGTACGCCATGATCACGCACAGCAATCATGATTGTGCCAAAACTTATAGTTTTATAATACATCGTAGTGTTTAATAAATTGCTATTCAACTACAGCTTGGAAAAGGCTACTATCCAAAAAGACTTCCACTAAAGCCTTCGCCTTACAACCACATTCAAATTGACACACATTTTTATACAATAGTCAAACGCATTTCCATTGCATAATCATAAAACAATTTGAATTGATATTGTGCCAACAACCGATCGATACAATATTGATATGGTGGGTAAGGGACAAATAGCGGGTATGAGTACACATGAGAGTCCTCTGACGTAAACTTGACGGTCAGACTCATTCAGACGGTCACTCTTTCCTACACGATCAAAATTTCTATACGTGACCTACTCGTTAAGATATCAAGAATCTGCTATATGGATAAATACAACGAAGCGTTTATCGAAACACAGTATTGGTTTATTAAACATCGAAAGAATTGCCTACCAATATATATATCAACGTTTGGCTGTAAGAATCAGTAAAGAAATCAGCTATTGTACTGCTAGGTCTGTATTTGTCAAGGACCAACGGATAAGTTCCTGAGTGACAATAATATCTACCGCTTGTGCGCTGTGCGAGTAGACTTTTTTTTGCTGATTTATAGAGTATATATAAAATGAGCGTCGTCATACACGTGAAAAACAAAAAAATTAAAATTGGTTATGCTCATCCACAAACATCATCAGCTGCAATTCGCCTAAAATAAATATCTTCTATTTGTAGATTCTAGTGTGCGAGTATCGAATCACATGAAACGTCTTAAATCATGTAGTGTTTGTGCGCGTTCAAAACAAATTATGGCTACATTCAAATTAAGACGGACATTGCAATACTAAGAATGAAGTGCATACACGGTATGGTACAATTAATTTATCGATTAATCGTATACAAATAATTGTGTACCGACCTGTGTTTGTAAGATCAACGTATTACTCATCTTTTATAAACATATATGGACATGTTCTCTCTGCGTATATTTTCCATATGAGATTAGTATTCTACTTGAATTTCGACAATTCTCCATCAGACATCTGTGTTTGTTCATATTCAAAATCAATTACTACTCTAAATTGCTCAACCTTCTAATCGTCAAATCCTGAATCTTCCCTCTATTTCCGCACGAGAATTATTAAAAGTATTGCTAAAGACAATTATCCTAATTGAATTTTTAGATGCAGGATACGGTTTTTCCTTTGGCTTTAGCCTGACCTAGTAATCATCCTTTTTACCTTATCACCACTACTATTTAAGCAGACTTGCCCTAGGCCAATATAAGTCTTGTTTGGAAATTTACTTCTCCTGCGTGTATATACAACAACATTCTCATATACAATTACAACTTCTTACACACGGCGGGCGAATTAACCTACCCACATTGATATAAGCTATGATATCATAAGTGTTCAACATAATTGGACTCACAAGTTGGAATAAATAAAGTGACTGGCTAGGTAGACACCCCCGACTTTCTACGTGGACACTCCTTGATAATAATGTAATCCTTAATCACAATGCCGGAGCGTTCTAGGTGGGATCAAGAATAAGTGCCAATCACAGCGCTAGACAGAATATTTTTTAGAACTTTCGTCATTCCTCTCGTTTTTGGTAATCAGTTTGCGATCTTTCTCTTGTTTGCATAGCCTTCATTTTCATCTCATCGTTTGGTTGTATATTAGATACACACATAACTTAAGTTACGAAGGTCCGTAAATAATATGCTAATGAAAAGGATACATTTTTTTGGAGCACCGATAAGGCAGCGATTCAATTTTAGACCCCACTGAATGTTAACTTTAATAGTATCCACACGCATAAAATGTATCGATACATGATGCGCAGAAATTAAGGCACCGCCTCCAGACACTGTCTTTGAGTCAAAAAAATTGCATACAGCACGGTGGATCAATAAGTAATTTCGATTTGATCCGTACCTCTTAAAGCTGAAGCAGCTTACCATAACAGACTTTAGAAGTAACTTCATGTCAGTAAATGAGAAATAAAAAAATTAGAATGATTTTTAGAAGTCTGCATCAGTGTATTGCTAACCCCATATGTCTTACCAAGACCTGAAGCTTGTAAATCCACCTGTGCAAAAGTCAAATTTGTGATGACACAAACAACAATGTTACCTCGTTTACCTAGCTTGCTTAGCTGCCACAGCAAGTGTGGGATAGATGACTAGAATTATCTTCACCGGACATGCCGGCTCTGAATTTGTGGCTTACACAGGATATCGCAATGTTCAGTAGGAGTGAATGAAGAATATAATTATGGTCACGAGTGACAAGAACGTGGCACGAAGCGAATACGTATGGGATATGACCAAGCATGTGCAGCAATCGAAACTATAAAAACACATGATGAAGCTCTTAAGTATCTAAATGCGATGAGTGGAACAAGATTATGCTAGATGAATTAATGACATTTTGTAACAAAAATGCCTGGACGGTTAGAGGATAACGTCCAAGACAAAGGGTGTTTGAGACCAAGTGGGGTTAGGCGCTTAAACGTAACGAACATGAAAATATTGAGCGTTTATAGGCGCGTTTTGTAAAAATTGGATGCAGGCAGACTTGTGATGTGGATTATGTGAAGACATATTCCCCAGTGGCGAGCATCAATTCACTTCGAGTATTTTGGTGTTGCATTGTCAAAAATGGATGTTTATCCACCATTGTGAGATCGACCCTACGTTTCTTAGCGAAGTGATAGAAGCATATGTATACATGCGCCCCTATTAAGTATACATCATGTTGTGGTCAAGTACTGAGGTTGAATCGCGGTCCATATATGGACTTGAGGAAGCGGCAATGGCATGTCTTAGGACATTCCACGCGTTTTCGTAGAAAATATAATCCGATCCTGTGTATCAGACTCATGTTATTTGCCAAAAGCACTCAAGATTGTGTGGTCAAGAACAGAAATCCAGTCGACCCAATTAATGTGTCGGATTAAAGTTATAACAGGCAAGCTAAGATCCAGATGTACAAGACTGCCTAAAGGATGAAAAATAGACTAAATCGGTCGTTATCGGGTCCTTTTTATACGTGGCAACCGACACATGGCCAGATATTGCATATACAATATGCCAGCTGAGCCGACACATCAATATTCGTATGGAAACCACTGGGATGCATCGATTCTAGTCTTGCAGTATATGGAGACGTCAAGGATGAACACATTTGTTATATAGGATTTTTGATAATTTGCAGGTAATTGCGTTTACGGAAGCATATTGAGGGCAGTAACAAGTATAGGCTTAGATCGACATCTGGCATTTTATTCACAATCAACGGCGTATTGCTGTAATTGAAGCGAAGATGCAGCAGATCATGAAGTCAAGTACAACCGAAGCTGAATATATGGCTTTTTTATGTATACAGGAGGGGATGGACAAAGAGCTCGCTGCAAGAGATGCAAGCGCAGATCAGACATACGATACCGATGCAAGAGGAAAATTAGGGTGTAATTTCTATTGCAGAGAGAAACGGGTATCAGAGTAGAGCCAAATTTGGTAAAGCCGATCGATTTCGGATCCAAAAGCCTAGGTGATTTGACTAAGTACGAGGTAGTATTGACTGAATCGCCCGTGGAATGATAGCCAGCTATTATGATGTTACCGTTGAAGGACGCAACGAGCTCAACACCATCTAATCCACACGGTCATAGACTCAGAAAGATCAAGAGCCCACGGTCAAAGGATCTAGATTGAGGGACCGCGATCAAGGGACCGCAATCTGGCGTGGGCCACGTGATATGGAATTATTGCAACTCCATTTGGCATGGAAAAGACATGTGGCGGTCAATCTTGACAAACGATGTAGGCGTGATTATAGTTTCGAATTTGTAGTGGTAAACATTAAACAGAGTTCAATTTGCTTTTAAACACATACGTGTCGTTCTTCTTTCGGGTTGGATAATTTTTGCCTCCGGACGTCAGAGAACTTCGACACCAAGGACAGAAAGAATGCTCTAAAAGCCATTTGGACAGGAGTACAAGTACTATCAACACACCTCAACTTCTTTCGGTTGCAGGCAGCTTTAATGGTATAAGTACGAGATCGCGAGACGACTTAAGTGACCAGGAGGCTCGCAACTCAAATACTCCATTTTTGGCACAAGGCGATAGAGGCTGCTCGTGGCGACTCTAGGAGAGCGCCAACCAAGAACTGGGACCAGGTGAGTAATTTCTACCCGATGAAACCAATCTATAAAACGGTCAGGTTCAGCATCGAGTCAAGTCCACATAGAAGAGTGCAACCCGCCCTACCGACGGGTACACAAGGTGAGGAAACAAGTGCAAGCGGAATCGGAGTACCCACTCCGTAAGTCGGTTGTCTAGGCGCCAGCGGAGAGTCTCGATCGTTCCATAAAATGAGCGAATCCCATTCCACCACACAAACATATCGACACCATGTACCATTTTGTGCACGACTAGGTGAAGAACAGAATTATCAATCTTACGTTTACTGACACGAAGTCAAACCGGGCGAACTTCCCCACCAAACCGATTTTTTTTAGGAAAAAGCTCAATTTACTGCTGGTTGAGACCAAGATTAGAGACTTCTAGTGTAGGGGGTTGTTGGTGGGATAGATTGTGTCGGTGGTATACAGTGGCTCGGTCCTAAGTTGCAAGACTAAATTAAACCTCATTGTGTTTTGCAGATAATTTGAGTCGTGGGGTTCAAGCCTATAAAATATTAATCCACTTTCATTAAATTCGCTAAAAATCAACTGAATAATTTCAAAGTGTTTGTCACTGAACATCATCATTCGAACAGCCGACATGGAATGATTTAATGCAAAAGTTCATTTTGCGAACGCACTACATTTTTATGTAGACTAGCTTTTCGACAGACGAAGACGCCAATTATTTATATTTAATGCAATTTTGTGGTTTTTGCCACAAAAACAGTGACTGAATTATTGAAGCACAGGCGACATTTGTATAAAATCTCATTTAACCTTTAGGGTTTTTGATATGGAAGTTGAGGTATAACATATAATTTTAAACAAACCTGTTTAAACAAACCTTACAATGCTAGCCTTGGTAATGCGCCATTTGACCGAGATGACACAACGGCATCATGTGAAACGATGGTAGTTGACTCATCGTTGTGGTTAGTAATATCGTAGCATCGATAAAAGTCGGATTAGAGGTAGCATCGTCGAACTAAGGAACTGGCTAACTTAGTTTACTTTTGCTCTATCTTCTACCTGTTTCGTTACATAAGTAACTTGACCAATTTCATAACAAAAAAGGGTTGCAGGGAAATCTTCGCCGTACATATTAATTACCGTCCGATTTGATTTACAACGCACGATACACACAGCATAACGATTTCGACTCGGCAAACTACATTTTTACACTAGCGCCCACGTGGCCCCATCTCAAGCAGTTTAATCAAGTTAAACACTATGAGTTCGTCATCTGATTGCCATAAACATCTCCTACGCCGCATTATCCTTGAAAATATCTGCTCGCACATATGGAATCGATGCTCGCTACGTGAGCGACCACAGCTCTGTATTAAAGCCATCGGTCGTCCCACATGTTCACTACCTTAGCCAGAGGTATTAAAAAAACTTCTTTTCAGCATTTCATGGCTACAAATAGTGAGATGATAGCACTGTGAACCTCTAAGTGATCTTGAGACACTCGTATGCCTTTATGTGTAGCAGCTCTTTGCCACAGTCAATCCAGGCACATGTCTCTTATGCACCGCTGAATAACTTAAAGTCGTCTCGCGCGCCAGAACAGTCTTATCGACTTTAAAAGCCTTGTCGTTGCTTCTACAGTGACGCTATGATCTTCTGTGTGTTCACCTTGGCGCTAGCGCTGGGTTTGCAACGGTCATTTCCCGCTCCAATTGTACCCATAGTGTACAACGTAGAAGCAATTGAGACACTGAAGCGCTATGCAGGACATGTACAAAATTTGGTTGGCTGCGACGATTTGTGTGCAGTCGACATGTCATAAGGGACAATAAAGTTGTTCGTCGCGTGAGAAACATAAAAAAACCATGAGACGGGGACCAGGCGCCTGTCCCGCGCAGGATAGGACGCATGACACTGCGAGACGAGATCATTGAACATTTACCCCACATTAATTTCGTAATGACCAGATCTGCATACAATCGATCACCTCTGCGCTGCTGAATTTCGTAATGAACAGATCTGCATCCAATCGATCACCTCCGCGCTGCAGGAATCAAATAATAAGAATAATAGTGAAGCCGTAAATCATCGCTCAAGGATCGATTCGTACCTGCTACAATAAGTGAAGAAGCTGGATGCGTTCTCCACTCTATCCTAACCGGTGCTACTGATGGCATTCTCATGCAATCAGGCTCTTTTTGACTGGTGTTATCAGAATTGAGAAGATTTGCCAGACACATCAACATCAATGAAGTACAGATTTTGATTGAGTAGCGACGTCTTGAAGCATAATATTTGCTAGCATATTATTCAATTACGACTCATAGAACGCGTTTGACCTTTGGTAAAAATAGCGTAGCCTCTACACAAATATTTCGATCAATGTAGCTACTACTGAAAGAAAATCACCCTCACCATAGACTGAAAGTCGAAAAGAAAATCGCCTACACCATTTATTGAAGTGCGCGAGGTCCCATAGGCTTAAAATGGCCACCGGATTGTTGCTGGGGAAATCAAATCATGTAAGCAAACCTCTATAATGCCTGGATGCATGCCTTGGCAAAAGGTCGAATGATGTTAATTAACACTGAATTTAGCAATCAATACATATAAAATAGATGGAGCTTTCCATTTACGCACTCTTGATTTCCTTAAAATTAAATAATCGTAGAACATTACTAGAATCTCGATGCTATATAGTAAGATAATTAGGAACTCGATAAACTCACACTTAAACTCCTTCAAATCACACCCTTTCTGCCAAACCTGATATTCATTCTTCTAACGCTTATATTAAGTATTACGCTCAAATGTATATTTTCGGAATAAATTTCTTCATAATCGTAAATTAGGAGAAAAAAGTTCGATTTTCATTATGATGTTATTTCATATATTTTAGTGGACTGGCGAAAACAAACACATCCATTTGTCGTCCCGCTCTACGTATACAACAGCGCTGGCACGACGCCTATGCGTTGAAAGAGACGCAGTATAGTATTGAGTCAAGTATGAACGTAAAATGTAGATTGTGGCAGTGTTCTAACTTCTTTACGATGTCTAACGTGCCGGCTAATTAGGACCGAACGCCACTAGTTATTGTGCAATGCAAGTTGAGTTGAGAAGGTGCAAGTACTTGCTTAAATGTTGGACGCAAGACAGAGAAGGTAGAGCATATGGTTAGTAGTGCAACTTGGCTACGTGAATAAATGCTGTGCAGTGCACATCGTGAAATAGTTGATGCACTGTGGGGTATTGTTTCTATAGCGCCATCTGTATGTGTTTCAAAATTTTGGTGCTTCATACGTTACAAAGTTCCACACAGTTCTCTCCTTGGAAAAAAATCGTTATCTTGATTTGGACAAAGTACAATATACACAGTACCGTGGTGCCGCAAATGATGTAAACGATTGAAGTGGTACTCCTTTTATCAAGCTTTTACTACCAGACTTGGGTGTACTCTAGCCCAATGAGATCTAACGAGCACGTAGTCGTAAAGATATATGATGACGGCTGCAAACGACGGCAGTGTTGAAAAAGTGCCAGCGCTTGGGGTCAGTATGTATGTGTAAGTCGTCCAATGTGTTGCACGTGGCATAAAAATAAACCTCTGCGCTCCAAGTGTTGCCTCATTTGCACGACTTGTTTTGTATTTTGACCATAGTTGAGTGGTTTATCGATTGACTTTGGAATCACCAAAATGCCTGAAAGAATAAGCTGTGTTGTTGCATGTTAAGCTGCCGATTTGAAGGCAGTCGTGTGGGCCACTATAACTACGCAGCATTGGTGGTGTTTGTAAGATTAATGTGGTGGATTTTAGAGTTTATGACATTGTCCATCTACTTTGAGGTTGTTATCACGAGATGCACGTCGTTAAATTTTGTTTACCTACGCAGTTGCGGCACTTGTGTGCCTTGCTCATGGGCGTAATAGTCATCTCGTAGCTAGTACCTCTCCACAACCAAGTGCGCATGCAGCTATTTTTATATTCAGCACCAAGGCAATGAAATTCAGTCCGTGTAACGTTGTCGTAACTATGGTAACGTCAGCAATTTATACCGAGAAGGTAAACCTACTGAAGGTGTATGAATAATAATAATCAGCGATTACTCGACTGTGTTACTATAGGGGGCATGATGGGGAAAGTGCAAGCTCAAGCTCAAGCTAATTGCGATGCCATGTAGAAGTATACCGAATACAGATGTACGACAATGCTGCTTCCCCACACCTGTGCATTTGCATTCAACGATCGACATAAACCTATTGTGTTTCTACAAGAAGAAGAATAGACGCAATTATGGCGTGCTTACATTGTCCAATCAATTAATTTACGTTGGCTGGAAATAAATGAAGAAGTCAATTTGAAGATACCCTCTCTCATCATTTCTCATTCTCCGTCGTACAAATCCATCAATTTCACATACTATATAACTTGCAACACCAACCACGGCCCTAACAGAAGTAAGCATATGGCTACCAGCTGATAAAATCCAGTCTATATCATTAGCCGTGTCTCAGTATAAATACAGTCGTGATATATCTATATTTAAAGCATTTAACAACTACGAATGCTGAAACTTTGTTTATTGTGACCTAGCTGACCACAACACCCACATTTCCTTTTTTCAAAACTCTTCCTGTTCCACGTATTCAAATTCGGATAAATCTCGTCTGGTACTGTTTTTTCGGGAATGTTGCTGGAACCTGTAAGACGGACGCCGGTTTCTCTACGTACTTATGGAGCTTTCAATTTTACTACGGTGCAGTCACCTTCCACGAGCTGAATCCTTTAGTCGAACATAAATTTTCTGTTTATCACGCGAAAGACTATTCACATGTTGTTGAAGTACATTCCACTTTGAATTGATGACCTTAACATCATCGTTTCTTTTGAAAATACAAAAAGCAATTAATGAATACTTCGTCAATATCAAAAAATATATAATTGCAGGCTACTTGCCATACCATTGTTTCGTGTTTTCAATCACGATGTCACTGCACATGGAAATCATGTACAGTCAGCGTACTTATTTTAATACGCTTGTAAAACAAGATTTTTGTCGGTATTTTAAAACTCTCGAAGACACTTTTTAAACGCGCAAAGGCTGATTTTTTTCCGGATACTGGAATTAAAATCGACGATAATCTATTCATACAACTTACCGCTCCCCCACTGCGTAGCGTGTCTATCGATCCAATCCGGTGGAAAATTGTAATTGTTAGTTTGCTCAGTACTGACAACAAGTTCCAAGTTGATGCTTGGAGAACCCTATCTATTTAAGCATGTGTGCCTCCAGCTCGAGATGTAGCTTTATTGCCAAAGTGGAGATATTTCGATTTTCATGCATCGACAAATATTCCTTGTATATGAGCCACTTCCACAAGAGAAATTCAATTACATTTGGATTTGTTTCCGAAAATTTGATTCGCTCTTTCCACTGTAGTACGTAGTTCTCTTAGCTTTTTACCTGCTAGCGAAGCATTCCAAAGTAAAAGAAAACTGTTTCAGTCCTCGCTCGTCTCAAATTAGTTTCATATTTTGCCAAACTGGGACGAATACGGAATCACTTGAACTATGGCTACCACATACGAAGGTTCACGGTCTGTCACAATCACATCCAAACATTTTCCAAGTGTCCATGTGGTTGCAAGTTTTGATAATGCCCACATGTAATTTTCTTGCTTTTCTACCTTAAGAAAGCAGAATACAACCGAAAATGGCTGTGAAGCTCGTCATCCCAACAAGGTGAAGTAGATAGAGCCTTCACATATCCATCTTGTATGTACGTTCCATAAGAGTGCTATGTGATGGCAATGAAGAGCAAGTCGGACGCGCTCTTGGGGAGAAAAAAGAGAGAGGTAATCGCTTCATTCCAGTCGCATTTAGAAAAGTAAGCGTATTCCGATCTTTTCAACTCATCGAAAAGAGCTTGAATCGGTGTCCTTCAATTCAAATTACACTTTCATACTTCGCAACATTTTGCGTACTGGTTAGGTACTATTGGAATTAAAATTAATTATTATATATTATTGAAATATATATTAAAATTTTTAATTTTTATTAGCTCCATTACAATATTTAGCCCCATATACAGGTTGTGCTTTAGGTATGCCAATTGTACAATGTAGATATATTTGCAAGGACCTTTTCATCGATCTTTTGGATAGCAGAAACAAACCCAATGGTTTTATACCAGCCAGGTTATCTTTTAGACAGCTCCGACCTGATGGATAGTCAACTTTCGATAAGCTGGAGTGTCCGGATGGATAGAGTGACGTATCGTGATTGTGACTGCACCGCAGCACGTTCAGCTTCCAGTGATCCCGCTTTTTGGAGTAATTCCCACTTAGAAGAAAAGGACAGTCGACCTGACGCGAGGCAGTGTGACGGTGGTGCGAGTATGGTCGATTTTGTGCATTGAAAGAACACCGGTCTCATCGAAGGTAGACCAATATTCCCGTGATCAAAGATCTGATCAAACGGCGTATCTTTGGACAAGCCACTCTATTAGAAGCTCTTCGTTTGTAGATCATTCCCCAACTACGAGATCCATTTCACTTTACCGGCGCTAGAGCGTGATAAAAAGTGCATGAATCCATAAGAGGGTAAACAAATATGAGAGCTTGCAAAATTGTTGTTTATAAAAAGTAAGGAAATAAGTGGACCGGTGTTATAATCTGGGTTGTAAGGAGGCGTGTAGATATCGAGTTCGGCAGGAAGGGTGTGAATATCAGGTCTGACGAAGGATGTGAAATAAAGGAAAAGGTGTGAATATATCAACTCTCGATAATTATTGAACACGGGAAGTGCAGGACGCGCAAGATGGGACCGGCTCATCCCGCGGGATGAAACGTTGCGGGACCGAGTTCTAACGGGGACGGAAGAAAATGGCTATAGTTTGTAACGGATTGATTGGACACGACAGTGTGCTATAATGATCTGACGAAAAGGTGTACAGGTCTCATCTAACTAAAAGCTACTGATAGTCGCAGTCAAGAAGCTGTTCGAATGAATGAGTGACCACACGAAAGTCAACTACAGGAGCTGCTATTTTTTTAAATGGCGACGTTGGCGAAAGGTAAAACGATTAAATGCTTCGATAAGTCGGTTTGGTGCTTTATTGTGGTCCTTTGCAATCGCTGCCGCATAATCTATGTGCTGGTGCAAAACTAGCGATGATATCTCGTTTACGTCGTGAGGAATGTGCACGTGCCACAGCTAAACGTCAGTGACGATGAGGACTCTCCTCATTGTCACTGACATTTGGCTGCAATGAGCCGAACATGTATCAACGCTCCGCACAGATAAATCGAATGCATATGAAGTTTACAATTATCGTGGTCCACAACATTAGATCCCCTCGTGGAGCCACACTGGTGTACCAGATTGGACGAATATCGCGCCATGCTTTTGTGGAAACTACCACGGCATAGTCAGCCTGCTGTTCTTGATGCTATCTTTCGTGCTTTGGTGTATGTAGGGCTTTACGTTAAAGTGCGTGCCCAAGTGAGATGGGTGGTGTAACGGGGCTGCACAAAATCATGGTACTTTGTACCAGAGGTGTTACACACCTGAGAGGTACCCCTTTGTGAAGGTGATATAGAATATCTTATTGGTTTGTAGGGGCTGACGAGTGTCAGCCATTAGGTACGAAAGATCTTTGAGTAGGATTAATATATTCTATAGGCTTTAACAAAAAATAAAATCAGTTCCCATTTTGATCTAAAGGACACGTGGCTTGCGAGCCGTCTTGATCGTTGATCACTGATCAATAAGAGTTAGCAACACCTCCTGGAGGTAGCTACTCTTGAGCACTGAGTGCTGTCGATTCACTGAATCGTTAGGTCCCCCGGAACAGGGATCTGAAGCTGTAAAGCTTGTTGACTCGTAAAGTCGTTAGTTCTTTAGAACTAAGTTGCTCGTAGAGCGTTAAGTCTTCCTCTGACTTAAGGAGCTGTGAAGCTCCGCTACACTTGGTAGCACTTGTAGTCAATCTACGCCTGAGTCTTTAAGACTGATCCTCTGTGAGGATGGAGAACCCTACTCCCCTACCTGAGGCCCAAAGGGTCGCGCTTGATAAGCTGACCGCATCTTTGGGACCAGAGTACGTGGAGTTCCTTGTTTCACCAGGTCCTGAAGTGCTTAATGCACGTGTTGAAAGCTTCATGCAGTATGAAGCGACCCTTTTAGGGCAGGTCCAAGACCAAGCAGCGTCGGCTATGCCTACACGCTACGTGTCTGTACCAGACGAAGAGGCTAGGCCTCGTCCAATTAGAGTGAAAGTGAAAAACTACTCCGGTAAGGAGGGTGAGAACCTCGTCCTCTGAATCCGTGATATTGAGATGGCCATGAGATCAGGCCTGATCACGCTTGACCATCAACAGGTCTCGCTGGCTATCTCGAAACTCGATGGTAGAGCTAGAGAATGGGCCTTGACGTGTAGCACGTCGGTGGACATAGCGTTTCCCACATGGGAGTCGCTCAAGTCACAATTGGTACAGGTGTTTTCTCCACCTAACCAGGCTTACCGCATGCGTTCACGCTTTCTTTCTACCCGCCAGGGTAAGAATGAATTATCGGACTATGTCCGAGAGCTGCGAACGCTCATGGCTGCAATGCAGTCTGACCCTCTGCCTGAAGCAGTCCATGTGACTATCTCCATGGAAGGTCTACGTACTGGCATTGCCAGAACCGAGGTTTTTCGGGTTCGCCCCTCTACTTTTGAAGAGGCTGTGAGAATTGCTCTTAATGCTGAGCATAACTTCAAGTCGACCAGACTTGGTTGGAATGAATACAATCCTCGCTCTGTGAGAGCAAACCTTTCGGGTACCACCGCCTATAATAGGCCGGAACCGATAGATCTCAGCTATGCTGAAGATGAAGGTGAAGCTGAGCTTCAAGCTGCTGAGAAGCAACACGTCGTACGACGATGTTTTACGTGCGGAATCACTAAACACTTGCGGCCTGGTTGCCCTTTGCGTAAGCAACGCCAGGCTACAAGCCAACACTCGACTCCGAGTCAGAAGTCTGGCATGGCACGGGGAAATGCCGACACTCAGTAGGCGCGGGGCGCCCTACTGGGGAAGAACTAGGTTCTGTTACACCTTTAGAAGGTAAAGGAATGCAGGGCTTGCCCCAAAGAGTACCATACCTACGGGTATGGTGCGTGGATACAAGTCTGACTTGTTGGTCGCCGAGGCGAAAATTAAGGGCTTTGAGAAGCCTTGGTCGATATTGATCGATTCTGGAGCGTCTTGCAATTATGCTCGACGCCGTTCCCTTGAGGGAAGTCAGCGTTATGCTGAGGCGCTTACAGCGCATGAGGGTGATTCTATCACGGTTCGTTTAGCGACTGGGAGTTGCGTAACTGTGCCTAAAGTTCCATTGAACTTAATTTTAAAGTTTTCAGACTTTGACAGTATTGAGCGCTGTCTTGTCCTGGATTGGACACGAGATATGATCTCATCCTAGGTATGGCTTGGCTTGAACGCCATGAGCCATGGATTATTTGGAAGTCTAAGACCTTAGGCGCTACGCGCAATGTTCCTAACGAAGCTTTGGAGAGCCATGAACCCACCTTCGCTAGGCAACAGAAGCGCTATTGGCGCGAGCCTTTGACAGAAGATGTCAATGTGCTGGATATTGGAATGTCTGAGTTATCTACCTCCAATGTTATAAACATACGTTTCGAGCCTAGCTCGTCTAAAATTAGTGAAATGGCACGTACTCCGTTGAGTGTTACTCGTCGTGATAACGAGTCACTACATGCTGGAAGCATGGTTGGCCTAGGGCCGGGTGATCAAGGATGTAATTCCTTTGATGTGTGTGTGGTGGCACGTGAAACTACACCGAGTGTGGTCGGCCTTGAGACCACCGCACTTTATGTCGGTAATGACATTGTTGGCGATACGCCGTACAGTGTGGGCGGCCGTGAGGGCACCACACCTGATGTCAGTAATGACATTGTTGGCGATACGCCGTACAGTGTGGGAGGCCGTGAAGGCACCACGCTTAACGTCGGTAATGGCGTTGTTGGCGATACGCCGTATAGTGTGGGCGGCCGTGAGGGCACCACACCTAATGTCGGTAATGACATTATTGGCGAGACGCCGTTAAATTTAGGGCTAGGCCCGCATAATACACGTGGAGTGGCACGTTTAAATCCACTGGGTGAAGTGTTCGAGTTATGTAACACTTCACCGGATGTCGGTCAAGACATAAGCTCTCGTATAGAGCGTAATATGGTTGGTAGTAACCATGGGGACAATATTGTCCCGACCCCTAAGGGGTGTAAGGTCTCGAAGAGACGATCGAGACGCCGGGTAGCAACTGTAAAGCGCCAGGCGTCCTCACAGTCACATAGTGATAATAGTAATACACTATACACACTTGTTAATGGAGTGAATGGTCAAGTTGCTCACGCATAAGCGTAAGAACCTTCCGTACGTGGATTCTATGAACCTCCACGTCCGTCTTTCCTTCTATAGCCCGTCTATGGACAAAGACGTCGTCAAAGTTACTCGGTGCAAATCGAGCACCGATCGCAAAAGATTCGTAACACATCTGTTGAGCGTTGCAGGGGCGTTACTTAGCCCCTGTGGCATCACTAGCCACTCCCAGAGCATACCACTGGAGGTGTTCACTGCTGTGTACGGGATGTCCCGTTCACGCATGAGGATCTGATAGAATCCATCCATCAGATCCATGGACGAAAAGATGGTATTTTTTGTCATACCATTAATGATGACGTCCTTCCTTGTATGGCAGTGTTTGCCTTGAAACCCTTCCATCTGTGGACGCTCTTTGTGAGCTAGACGAAATGTCTGATGGCGAGTTTAGCCGGGCCTTGAAGGCAGGAGAGTTATCCGAGTTAGCAGTCAAAAGACCTGATACTGAGTTGAACTCTTCCTCGTTAATGGATGAGTCTGTCCTAGAGGATACAAAGGCGGCACTTAGTGCACGAAGTGGATCTTCGATCCTTAAAGATCCTTTGGATCCGTTCTATACTTTAGTTAAGGAATTTCAAGATGTGGTGTGTCACAACCCACCTTCTGCCTTACCTCCCGATAGAGGTGTACGTCATGAAATTGACTTAGTTCCTGGAGCTAAATACTGCGTAACACGGCAGCACGCGGCTAAAATGGTTCGTGAGAATAAATCTCCCCATTTAACACCGACATTTTGTGTCAAAAAGCCAAATGGCAAGCGGCGTATTGTGCATGCTTATAATAAACTTAATGCAGCCACTATACCGGCGCAGACGCCAATTCCTAGAAAGGATGTTCTTCAGAACAATATGGCAGGATGTACATTGTACAGTGCACTCGACTTAGTCGATGGTTATTACCAACTGCTCATGCGAGCAAGTGATATTCCGCTAACAGCGGTGAGTACTCCGAGCGGTATGCTCTGGGAGTGGCTCGTTATGCCACAAGGGCTATCTAACGCCCCGGCTACGTTGGTAACGCAACTGATTAGACCTCATCGAGGCTATGCACAAACGTACTTTGATGACATTTTTATTCATAGTCGTGCAATGAATGGACGATCAGATGTGGATAACCACATTGATCATTTACGAGAGGTGCTCGAGTGTATGCGGACGAATAAGCTGTATGCGAAAGCATCGAAGTGCATCTTTGATGCAGAAGAGATTCCCTTTCTAGGGTGCTTCATTGGGAAGCGAGGCCTTCGAGCGGATCCCGCTAAGGTAAAAGCCATAGTCGATTGGCCAGTCCCCAAGAACCAAAAGGACTTGCGTAAGTGGCTTGGCCTTGCCAATTACTTACACAAGTACAGTGCGAATTACGCAGATATGGCTCGGCCATTGTCCGATCTCCTTAAAAAGTATGTGGATTGGTGTTGGAGTAACACCGAACATGATGCTTTTGAAGCCGTTAAGGAGAGTCTCCTTCATGCGCCAATATTGGCTTTGCCCGATCCTGATCGGCCTTTCAGTGTCGTCTGTGACGCATCTGATTTTGCCATAGGCAGTGCTCTGTTACAAACAGATGTCGATGGACGCGAACGCGTCATCGCATTCGAGTCTCGGCAGCTAAAAGCTGCTGAAAAGAACTATCCAGTTCATGACAAAGAGCTACTTGCTATGAAGTACGCTCTTGTCAAATTCAGAGTCCATCTGCTTGGATCCAAGACGTTTGTGATCTGTACAGATCGTGCGTCATTACGCACTGCGACACAGTCACCTCATCTCTCACAGAGAATGGCTCGTTGGCTTTCCTTCTTTGCCGAATATAACTTCGAGGTGAAGTACAAGCCAGGTAAGCAAAATGCTTTGGCTGATGCGCTATCGCGTCGACCTGACTATGAGCTTGCTCATGTTACGACTCTGTCGTCGTCAGTCACTGACTTAATCTGTGCGGCATATGCCAAGGATGATCAGTGTGTAGCTTTGCTACGTGCTCTTGGGAGCGATGAGTTTAAAGACTCGGACATAGAATTGTCGGCACGTATGCGTGCGAGGCTACATCGATATTCCATCGATAATGGCCTGTTGTGCTGTCGCACGGATATTGAGGATAATCCTCGTATCGCTGATGAATTGAAGTATCGAATCCTCTATGAGGCACATGATACTGCTTGAAGTGGTAATCTCGGTCGTGAGAAGACTCATAGCTCGGTGATCCAAAGTTATTGGTGGCCCAAACTTTATAAGTGGGTGAGCACCTATGTGCGTACGTGCGAAACGTGTCAACGGGTTAAACCCTCAGCACATGCGGCGGCGCCGCTGGCCAATTTGCCAGTACCCACTGGTTGTTGGGAGTTCATGAGCATGGAATTTGTGTTTGGCCTACCGAAAGATTTGGAAGGCAACACTGGTATTGTGGTCTTTGTTGGGCAATATAGCAAGATGGCTCACTTAGCGGCTGTGCCGGATAGCATCGATGCTGAAGATACAGCAAAGATGTTTATCGACCGTGTGTTTCGCCAACATGGCTTGCCTGTGGCAATTGTCTCTGATAGAGACCCCCGCTTCACTGGAAAGTTCTGGAAGTCTATCTTCAAGGTGCTGGGCACTCGGTGGGACATGTCCACAACGGATCATCCGCAGACCGTCGGTCAAACTGAGCGTGTTAACCGCGTCATCAACGACATTTTGCGCAAGATTTGTGCTGATACGCCTATGCGTTGGAGCTCAATGCCCTGTTGTTGAATTTTGCATTGAACAGCGCTTTTCATTCCTCCACAGTCTTTACTCTGTTTTGTGTAAACGGTCGCACCCACAGTCGCGATCCATTAACGCTACCACTCTGTGGTTCAGGGCTTGGTGGGGGAGAGGTTGCCGATCGGCTTGCAGATATCAGCCCTGCTACTGTTCAAAAACATGTAGGCGAGTTTCTCGCAACGCGATTAAATGTCTTAAGACATGTGCGCGACGCAATGGCTGATATCCAAGATAACCAAAAACAACAAGCTGGTCTCCGACCTCAAAGGTCGGAGACCAAGTACTACTCAATACTAAAAATCTACCTACAAATGTAGTGTCTGCTGTCTTTAAGACAAAGTTGCGTCCACGGTTTATTGGACCGTTTACGGTCACTGTTAAGAAGGGACTTGCGTATACGCTAAATCTTCCGCGCAAATTGCGCACACATCTAGTGTTCTACGTAGGCTTACTTAAGCCGTACCGGGATCCTTCCCATGTAAACTTGGAGGCGCTTGCGCCGACGACAAGGTCACTGCCCCGGATTGTAGGCGAATCAGCAAGTCAAACTGAGCCTCGCTCCGAGTTTGAGCTTGCTCCATCGCCTGAAGACGGCTTTGCATCGAATCCAGCATGTATTGGGACTTACCCAAGGCCTCTTGAAGACCCTTCACTTCGAGAACCAATTTCTCGTGGGCCTCCACCGGTACACCGGCCGCCACCGACTTTGCTCGATGAGCATGGGTGTCGTCAATTTCATGTCGAGAGACTACTGAAACGACGTCGTCGTCAGGGCCAATACCAGTATCTGGTAAACTGGCGTGGGTACCCTGAGTATGAAAACTCATGGGAATTTGAGGTACCCCTTCGTCAAGACTGCCCGTATGCTTTGGATGCTTTTGAGCATCGTGGCCATGGTCATCTCGAGACCGAGGCCGTTCCCCACCACTAGTGGTGTGGGTTGGCGGGTTGTTGGCCACCGACTGACCAGCGCTCGCGGCTACCTTAGTAGCCGAAGCATAGCGCGTGCGCTTGCACAATTGGCCTCTGGCCCTAAGCTTGGCATAATCATACCGAAGCTTGCATTCAAGACGCACATCAGCCGCATAGGCACTAGCCCTTAGAGCAAACATGTTGCTGAGGCGACGCACATAGTGCACCCAGTGAACGAAGGCATTGTCTTCTTCGCTCACTGTTTCGCCTGCGAGCAAGAGAATGGGTATACCCTTGATCGGTGGAACCGGTGCACCACGTGCTTGCATGTCAAGGCGTGCCTTGTATTGACTTCGAGTCGTTAGGTGCGGCTCCACGTACCTCTCACGAAGTGCCTGGCAGCTCACCACCTCCTCAGGAGCCTTAGGCCCATGGCCAATGACCCACGTTGCCAATGTTTGGCCGGCCGCTTGACGTAGACGTTCCTCCACACTGGGTGGGGTGAACACATAGTCACGCTGGCGTTCAAGGGTTGCAGCCATTTGTATATAACGCTAAGCGTTTTCTTCTCTTTGGACGAGCAATTGTTGCTGCTCATCGAGCGGGTTCGTGATGATAGTTTCATCAGACCCAGATGTTGCATGCTGCGCTGGTGGAGTGCTCGCATCTCCACGTTCAGCGAACGGATTTGGGGTGTTCAAAGGTTGTGCCTCAGGCATCAGTGAGCCGGACATTGTCCATGTATCATCGCGGACACTTGTATCGCTACCATAGTCCACCTCCTCCTCTATTTCGAGGTAGCCACACAGAGCCTTTGACTCGTTTGGTGATGAGGACATCGTGCTAGAGCGTACGTTACCGTGAGGTTCACCGTACGCGCACTGTTCTCGCTGGGAACGCAAGTTCGATTGACGTTTTGGCAAGCGTCAGTCTGGTGGGGGAGGGTGTAACGGGGTTGCACGAAATCATGGTACTTTGTACCAGAGGTGTTACACACCTGAGAGGTACCCCTTTGTGAAGGTGATATAGAATATCTTATTGGTTTGTAGGGGCTGACGAGTGTCAGCCATTAGGTACGAAAGATCTTTGAGTAGGCTTAAGACATTCTATAGGCTTTAACAAAAAATAAAATCAGTTCCCATTTTGATCTAAAGGACACGTGGCTTGCGAGCCGTCTTGATCATTGATCACTGATCAATAAGAGTTAGCAACACCTCCTGGAGGTAGCTACTCTTGAGCACTGAGTGCTGTCGATTCACTGAATCGTTAGGTCCCCCGGAACAGGGATCTGAAGCTGTAAAGCTTGTTGACTCGTAAAGTCGTTAGTTCTTTAGAACTAAGTTGCTCGTAGAGCGTTAAGTCTTCCTCTGACTTAAGGAGCTGTGTAGCTCCGCTACAGGTGGATTCCAAGCTTGACACCCACTCAGTATGTATGTGGCTCCACTCGAATCGTGAGGGTCGAACACAGCAGCGCGACAAGAATTGAAGCAGTTGAAACAACGGTGACGTGAGTGATATGACGATTTCCAGTGAACTGGCGGTATCCGTACAAAGCAGGCTCTTCGGCCACGAAGCGCTTACGTAAATTCTGATAGACACAATTGTTGAGATGGAAGCGAGGATGGAAGGCAACGAGGTGAGACGTTTTGTTGATTGATGCATATGACAGGTGGCATTGTGTAGCCATGCAGCAGTCGGTCGCAGTTGCCCCTGGAACTCAGGATTGCACGAAGAAGGACGTGCACTCAACAGCCGTATCAGGCTAGATAATTGGGGAAACGGAAAACTAGTATTCGCAGACACGAAAGAAAGTGTCTGTCCATCTTCTTCTACATTTCCTCAAGTCAGTTGTGTACAAGACCACCGACCACAAGGTAGGAATCATTTCAAGAGCGGAGAATGAAGCTTGTGCAGAGTTTGGTCAGAATAAAAGATATGCAAGTGTCTACCAGTCAACAGTCGTCGCCGACTTCTACACTTCATCGCGAGCATGAAGGGTAAAGCCTTTAGTGAATGGGCGCTAACAGAGTAACCCACCTTCTGTCTGCGTGTGTGACGGTTTGTCCGCAACTACAACGCCAAGTGTCTCTCAAACGTCATGCGAAGTATAACAACCAGACAACTACTTCTCAGTGCTCAAAATGGAAAGTAGTATTAAGAGTTAAGACTACTGCTAAAATGCATATATATATCCCTTCATAAAGTGGTCGCTCACCCAGATTGTTTGAAGAGCCCTGTCCCTGCAAGTTGCCATAAACACGACACACAATTCATGTCGTGGTACGTAAACCTCGACACGAAGTGCCACGAGGTGTACCTTACACATTTTCACTAAGTGCGATATAGCAAGTCTTGCATGAGTATGTCTTTGCGAATATAATGGGTTGACCTTACACGCCACACTAAGTCGATGTGGCCCGTCACCTAATGTGTAGATCTGGCTGATGCTTCGAGCCTCTGAAGACCAAACGTAAACATCAAACTCACGTGGCTCACACTAATTCGGTTCGATTTGGTACTACTTTTGGGACATCTGACTCTTGCGTCATGTCACAGGTAGCCAGCCACGTGAGGTACAGTCCCCATCAGTTCCGAATCTGCCTCCCTGTCCCCACATTGAAAACAACGTGTCCAACAATGCGTCTGTACCCTCTCGCACTCGTGTTTTCTACTGTGACCCTCACCCGCAATACGGATTCCTCGCGGGTACGTGGTTTGTCAGTGGCCGAGCGGCCATCGGGGAGGTTACATGGGACCATGACTGCAGAGGAGAGAGCGCAACCTCTAGCGCTTGGAGCGGATGAAGGAGTGATCAAGACGGCAGCTGCTGCGTTGGTGGCCAGCTTGCACTCCCATGATGCAGACGCCCCCGAGCCACTGACCAATCTTGTCAAGACACACTTGACGTCTATCGACATGGAGGCTATTGAGCTTCATCTCAAGAGGTTATGCGGGGGACATGAAGCTACGCCCCCTGTAACCTCCGCGGGGGTTCTTGAATATCAACGGGGGTATCATCAAATGATAAGTGGGAGTGAGCACACGAGAGACGAGGTGATTACAGTGGTTCGTAAATCCGTCGAGGCTCATCAGCTGCAGATAGCCAATGATATGGAGGCGACGCGAAAGAAGTGGATATCAGTCGAACGAGACCCTGACTACGTCTTCAAGGAGTTGTCTATTGCAGGAAATGGCGACGTAAACTGTTTTGCATCGCCAAACCTCGGGGTGCTGAAGGAGTACATCCGCCAGTACAATCACCTCATGCATACCGAGATTCGGTTAGTCGACACGTTCATTAATGGCTTCGGTGGTGAGGATAAACTCGCAGTTGTATTGTCGACTGTGAAGCTCAGTCCTATCTATCGGTTCCAAGCGCAGGACATGCAAGAGAGGCTGTTTGAAAAGCTGATATGGCGTAAATTGAATATCGACGGTTTTGCTGATAGCCTGGGGATGTCAGCAGATACAAAGCGTGTGTTGGCGTATCAGTACCTGGAAGCGGTCACCGCATATGCCTTAGCGTACGACAAAGCGCATAAGAAGCAAACCGATATCTGCGTCTATTTGATAGGAAAGCTCGGCGACGCTGATTTCGCACTGCGGATTGGATACGCGAAGTTCGTGAGCACATCCTTCGCAAACAAGTTGGAGAAGAAGCTGTTTCGCAGGTGGGAAATACTAGGTGCGCCGCGCATCGATCCCAGCCCAATTGAAGCTGATGAGAAGGTCATGGACTCGATGAAAGAAAGGTACGTCACGTTTCACGATAAGAATGTGGCTCTCTCGCGTCCGGCGGTTCTTCACAGCTTTTTCCCTCATCCGTCACGTGCAAACCGGAGATAAGAACAATACATAGCATCCATGAATGAACCTCGCTCGCAAATACCAAATGCTCGCTTTCATCAGGGACGGTTTAGTCAGACGAGCGAAACATCATACAAACCACTTTGCTTATGGAACGCAGGTTTTGACGGCATCTGACTGGAAAGCACGTCTCATGTCAATGCCGTCCCAAGGACGCAAAGTGCACATTCTGGTGGCGTCACTCGACTTCTATGTAAACCCATCGAATGAACATACGTAGAAGACTTGAAATCAAACGCTGACATGTCGAACAACCGCATCCGCGAGCACTAGCAATTTTTTACGTCAGGGTCAAAGCAGATACTGCAATTCGCCCGGTCAACACACTGCTGATCGTAACTGACATCAAGACCCCGCAGGACAGTGTGCCGCATATCGCCCCCATGTCTGCAATATCGTACGAAGTAGGGATGACAACAATGTTAAGTCTACCAGAACTCGCGTCCTTTTTCTTCCAAGAGTCTTGGGCCATCTCGTCAATCCTGAGGATATTTTCTTCACCCGTGCTGAATACCACCCTTCACCCAGCTGCCTCGGGACAAATTACAACCTCACCAACGATATCTCTGCTCCACGAAGCTTATGCATTGGACAGCTTCCTTCAAGTACAGTGACAACCGCAACGAGATTTAGCAGTAGCTCTTGCTACAGCCATCTTGATGGTCTCAGCAAAAGACGGGAAGGTTGCATTGTCATGGTGCTTCCTCTAGAACAAAGCATGAGGCGAGACACTTATCGACACCGCATTCTTTCTTCGGACAAACTGAGCTATCAATTCGAATAGCGCAGTGACCATTGACAAAATGACGCGGCGATCCATTCTTCTCCACCTCCATCGCAATTCAAAACAGTTCCTTTTCTTTGGCTTGACGAAGCAACTTCACCGCTCCGGTGCATGCAAATGGCTGGAATGACGCAGCTTGACGCTCAGCATCGCTCTCACAACGATCCGCTTTCGACTTGTGCAATTTTGTTGCACGTCTCGAGTGCTTCATGCGTCTTCGTCGTGGTCCGTCCAGTCTACAACCCGTTTCTGCTTCGCCAAGCTTTGGCGGCACACGCTTCAGCTGATGCCTCTGGATTTGCGCTACTGTAACTTCGCCGACATCGTCTTCGCTTGCGTCACTATCAGAATCAGCACCGTAACCGTCTGAATCGTCGTTAAACAATGTCTTGCTGTCGTTTGCTCCTTCGCAACTTTGACCAATGTCTTCCGATGTAACGTCGCAACGGAGTGACGCTCCATCCAAATTCCCAACAGCACCATCCTTTACTAGACATTCCTCAGTAAGCTCGTCCACGCTCTCTCCGTCCGACACATCAAGAACAGCTCGCTCCTCGCGTAACGACCCAAACGTACGACCGGCGTCTGAACCTCGAGCGCCTTCGTCGTGCGCTGCCACTCGAGACTGCAACGGCAGCCGTCCAAAGTCCTTCTTCCACAGCCGCAGTATCTGAATATGGTGGTCGAAAAGCATCCGGAAATGCTCTTCCGTTGTGGTCTGCTGACTGAAATCACGAGGCAGGCGACCGAATACCATGGCAATCACCATGTCCAGCACATTCGTACCCACAGCGACGCCACCTTCTCCACCAGGACTGTCAAACGCACTGCGACACTCTTCTTCGTCCAGCTCGGGCTCTTTCAGAAACGCATCCAGCAGCGTCATCAACCGGTTCTCGACATCCTCCAGCTTCCGCAGTATCAGGACATACTGCTGTCGTCCCGGACGCAGTTTCCTCTCTCGACTCGGCACTATCGTCTCTAACTTGGCCCGGAACGAGTCGCGCAACCGCGTGAGCTAAGCACAGACGAGTCAGGACGACGGTCCACAAAAAAGGTCAAGCAGCAGCAGACACGCTGCAAAAAAGGAGCAGTAGCAACAGTAGTACGAGAGCAGACGAACCTCCTCGATCTCGTCGCTTTGTTGTTGCTGCCTCGTCTCATACTGCGCGGCCTCCGTTTCGGCCAGCAGCTCCAACTCCCTCATCACGTCGCACTTCCACCGCATATCGCGCGAGCACCGACACAGACAAGTCCGCAAGTACTCGACGCTTTTCCATCTCGACGGACTCGACAACGTGTACAGGAACTCGTGCAGCGGCACGCCATCGATGGCCGGCGGGTAGTCCACCAAGGCCAACACGTCGGTTGGGAACGCGGTGTGCAGACCGTCCAGCAGTGCACGCGACATGCCGTAGGTGCAGTGGAACCCCCAGTCTGTCCACAACCCCCAGGCCAAAAATAGAACCACAGCAAAAATAGAACCGTCGAAAAAGAAGAAGTAGAGAAAAACAGAACCTCAGTCTTGCGCTTGCACATCAACAGAAGAGACCGCGGCAGACGAGACAGGCAACGTACGTACGTACGTACGGTGTTCAAAGAGCACTTCAACAAATGGCGTACACTGCTCGTGCAGCGTGTTCTTGACACGGTAAAAGACGTCCAGGAAGTCAAACGCGTCGTCCTCTTCTCGCTTTGTCGCGGCAAAGTACTGGCGCTGGACGCGCGTGAGGTTCACGAGGAGGCGGGGGAAATCATCTGGCAGGTCGGGCGACGTCTGTGGCTGGTGCTTCCACTCGTCCACTTCGTCCACTTTGTCGCTACTTTTGAGACATGAACGTGAAGGCACTTCTGTCATCCAATCGCGGTCTTCCCATGACTCGTCGTCGTCACCAACCGTTCGTTCGACGCTTTCGTTGCCCTTAGGTTCAGAGGCGGGAGAGAGCGTCTGGGGGCGGTACGAGGTCGGCAACGAGAAACGCATGGTCATGGAGGAGTCGGCGATGACGCGCACGGACCGTCTGCAATCGGCCTTCACTGGGTGTGACAAGACCTCCATCTTCGTCTGCATGACGTTCGATGTTCTAGTGGACGTTATGTTAGTGGACCCGCTCGGTGGACGAAGTTGGGTTTTATGGGAGAGACGCTGGATAATGGTTTTTGGGTGTTTTTCAGTGTTTGGGTGCTTGGGTTATACTTGGTTGGCTGGCCATGAAATCGTTGCCAATATATTTTCGATTTTGTCAGTATCCTTACGTACTTGATCGGCTTGGTCATGGAATAGGTAGGGTTTTTAGCTGTACTGTCAATCAGCTCATAGGGTTATCGCTTCTTTTCAGCCGATCTTTACACAAAGATGCGAGAAATTATTTCTCATAAAGAAATCAAAAATGCTACGCGCAGTCTGATGGTGGGTGATGCGAGCTTTGCTGTCGCCTCGTGCTAGTACATTCGGGATGAAGATATCGGCTTGCGTAACATAAGGCAGAAATGCTCGCACCGTGATTCGTTGCATGGCCATTACGCGTGGGTTGCTTACTTTAATTTTTGAATGTGCATACAAAAGCAAAAGTGATTGGCAGCGGTTTTTATTTGTTTTAAATCGATGAGAACCCTACTTATATTTGAAACTTTCGAAGAAGTTAATTATGCACACACCTTCAACGACCAACGGACTTCAATGTCGATTAGCGAATGAGTTGGTTAGCAAGCTATTTCTCATCGATCTCAAGCTTTCATGGGTTTGAGATACTATGATAGATATCATAGATCATTCATAATTTCTCCGTTTCAACATGTTTGTTCCTTTCCAAAAAAACAAAACATAAGGTCATTTTTATAGCCTGATTAGCTAATACATCCCGAAATAAAGCTTATTCTGCGCCCTTTCAGCCAGCGTTAGTCCCGTATTTTCCCAGCAGCCGCAAGCCGAGAAGTAAACACTTGAAAACCCATCATTCATGAAAGGTTTGACGCCGGCGTCGATTGCGAAGGGTCGAAGCTACCAATTGTCAAGTGTGAGGGCTTAAACAACAGCTTACTAAAGAGGCTAATACAGTTATGTGGGCCTAAATCTGTCTTAACCACCTGTAACAAATCGCCGTTGCAGCCTGAATTAGTCACAAATAGATAAAATCAATCGTATCATTTTAAAGAGTAGGCAGCATACTGTGGCTATCGTAAATGGACTGACTTCCTCGTTGCCTTTTTGAATAGTTCTTGCCAAAATGGACAAACTTTATGAAACAAAAGTCGCTCGATTTGAGACAAAGACAATGAAACAGAGGGAGTAATATCAAGCATTTGGCCGTCATCATTCCTTGTATCGAGAGCTTGCCATACTTTTATGCTGCGCAATCTCCAACATTTTCTTCGTCCATCGTGCTAGTCACCGAAGCAAGTTCTTCTGCGCATAAATCGAACTGTCTGATCGTAGCGTATGCATGGTTTTCAGCATAATAGCTTTAATCGTCACTACGAGCATTGCAAGCGTATGACCTAATTTTCTCCGTTTCCAAGCGTGTACTGGGATGAATCTGGTAGCAATGCAACGACTGTAACACATTCAGACCAAGAAGCGATTACACCTGGATAGCATTGGATGTTTGAAGACAGACATGACGAGATTTGAGCGTCCTGCTTTGCCATAAACCTAATGATGCCGTTGTGCGCAGAAGTTGTTGTGAACCCGTAATTTGGTACCATCTACACAAATAGTCGTGTCCTAAATTGCCGACTTGTATTCATCTGCCCTTTTTTAGAATCGACTTGACATGAGTTTATTCGTAAATGACGCCGCATGCTGGTTCATCTCTTGAACACTATCGAACAGTGAAGTCAATCGACTAACGCGATGACACATATTGTTGTAGAGATGCACTACTTTCAACGATGTGGTTTGCCCCAATGTAGATGACGAAAGGCAAGTATTCGATTCAATCTGTTTCTTCCTGCACGGCAAGCAAAACACTTCTAGCTTATGTGAAAACAGAAAGGCTCGAAGTGAACGTACGTCACCGAGCTCGAACTTCTCTTGTCCACGGTAATTCGCGCGTGGGCTGCTCGCACTTTAGTTACTTTTTCCTCAACGACGCAAGGTACGATCCAAGAAACTTCTGCACGTTGTCCGTTTGCACAAAATTCGTAAAAGCTTCAAGATCCTTTTCACGGACCGCCAACAGCCGGTCCGCAGTCTCCTGACGCATCAGTAGCTTGGTCTGCACGCGAGCCATGTCTATGCACAACCATTACATCAAAGTTAAGCATAGCTTCATCCTGCCAACGAGCGAAGTTGCAAAACTGACACAAACCCGGGATGGCCAGCCACTTTGCCATTGCTGCCTCAGCACGCGGAAGCACTTCTTCAAGTGCAACAGCTTCGTCCACGAGTCCAATCGACTGTGCTTTCGTGGCATCCACTTGCAATCCCAGCCCTAACATCTTCTCAGCCTCTCGATGGCCAATTGTGTTGACAAAGGTGTCACGAAACCACGACGGGGCAACTATACCCAGTTGCGTCTCATTGAGACCAATCAGGGGCTTACCGCTCGTCATGATGCGATAATCACAGCACATGGCGAGCAAACAGCCTCCTGCCGGACTATGTCCTTCGATTGCAGCAACGGCAGCCAGACGTGTCGTGTACAGCCGCAAGTACAGATCTTGAAGCGACGTCCAGAATGTACTGACTTTACTGGGCTGTGTAAAACAAACGATCGTCACGTTGATTCGCGCAGTGTGCAGAAAAGGTCCATACAGGCAAATACTCCCGTACATGTGGTTGGTACATCTCCATAATGTCCAGCCCGGCCGAAAAGACCTTCTGATTCGATGACGCCAGGATGATTCCGCTAGATCAGATCAGAGAGTGCACCAAATAAGACTCTTTCATTTGATATTTGACACGGTTAAAACAGCTGTACTTGTGTACCGCATGCTTTTATCGTCCTCAAGCTGTTGAATCGTCGCGTCGAGTTCTTGAATCAGCTGTTTATCGTTACGAACGTACCCTATCGTCAGTTAGCGTACCCTATCGAGTGCATAAATACGCGTAAACCTTTGCTCTCCCTACCGCCGTATTCAGCGAATTCACGGGAGGACGATGCAGTCGCACAATTGCGTGCTTGTCCTTCTTCTCCACGAGCACGAGGGGGTCGCCCAAAGCAGCGAACGTTCGGCCCGTCAATGCGCCTAGACGCGAAGCTCGTAGCGACAGTCTCGGGCTCAGCGCAGCCGACAGCATCGTCTCGAGGGGTTCTCTAATGTTATGAACAGCCGCGTTAAGGATCTTTGAAATTCCGACGTGCAGATGTGAACGCCGGTTTTATGCCGCACGCTGTCCCAAACGAAGGGTTGGTACCCTCGATATGTTGTGACGTAAGTGTACCCCTGAGGTTTTTCTCAACGGTATATGTACCTGGTGCATACCCGTACCCCTCCCCAACCAACCAACCGTTTTGAAGGAGAAATGGCTACGCTCGAGGGCAAGAAGGTCGGCATTTGCGGCGCCACGGGCGCTGTCGGGATTGAGCTCATCTCCGTGCTCGCAGCGCGTCAGTTCCCCGTCCAAGAGCTCGTGCTGTTTGCCTCGTCCCGCTCGGCCGGTACAAAAGTGTCGACGCCTTTTGGTGACGTGACGATCACGCTCTTTTCCCTTGCAGCAGCTGCGAAACTGGACTACGTCTTCTTGGCTGTGTCGGGGGACTTTTCACTCCAGTATGCCAAGGAACTAGCAGCAGTGAGCAATGGGCCTGTGGTCATTGACAACTCGTCGGCCTTTCGTTGCGACGCGGCGATCCCGCTCGTGATTCCAGAGATCAACGGCCACGTGCTCATCCCAAGACGTGGTCAACCGCCGCCGAAACTCGTGGCGAATCCCAATTGTACGACGGCAATTGCTGCCATGGCGCTATGGCCACTACACTGTGAGTTCCACATTAAGAAGCTGATTGTGTCGACGTACCAAGCTGCGAGCGGTGCCGGTGCTGCTGGCATGCAGGAGCTCCACGATGGCGCCAAAGCCTTTTTGGCGGATGAAGCGGTGACGTGTAAGGTGTTCTCGTACCCACTGCCATTCAACCTCATTCCGCACATTGACAAGTTCCAGGGTAATGGCTACACGAAGGAGGAGATGAAAGTGACGTGGGAGACGCGCAAGATCTTTGACGAACCTCACCTGGCCGTGAGCTGCACTGCTGTTCGGATTCCTGTCATGCGTGCTCACTCGGAAGCGCTCACTATTGAGACAGTCAAGCCTGTGGACTTGGCCCGGGCTCGTGAACTGCTGGCCAAGGCAGATGGTGTGGATCTCGTTGACGTGCCGGAGGAGCTGCTGTATCCGATGCCCAAGAATGCTACCAAGAAGTTTAACGTTGAAGCTGGTCGATTGCGCAAGAGCCTGGTCTTTGGCGACCATGGACTTGAGCTGTTTGTGTCGGGCGACCAGCTTTTACGTGGTGCAGCATTGAATGCTGTGCTGATTGCTGAGTTTCTCGAGAACCCGCGGACGACTTCGCAGTTTACAAAGAAACGTACGATGTGTGCGATCTCGAAGGAACCCCGTCGGAATCTTCTGGGTGTCATGGCTGGTGTTGCTGTAGGTGTGCTGGCGTTCAGCCTTTACAAGAAGAAGTGATTTGGCGGAAGACACTTATTGCTGGTGTCGTTCTTGTCGACACCATATTGTTGTCACACCTGGTCTTACTTGTTGCTGCTGATTCACGTGCTCGTAGAAGCCGCACTGCTAACACTGTGAATAGTTTCGGCTACCGTCTTGAGTCCGTTGCACTGCTGCTCCATGTGCTCACGATCGTTAAAGCTGACAGCCAAAGTGCGACCACGCGAGCATTGCGTCATGCACTTCCTGCACCACGTATACGATGGCGACTACAGTTCGTGAAGGTCAGAAGTGTACTCGTTCATTGCAGCTCCTACACTTTGTAGTCATCATGTGACGTGTGACAAACGGCTTCGTACGTCTCAGAATACGATGTACATCGTCGACATGCTTCCTACTTCTTTGATGGCTGGTTACAATGCAGCGGGGAGTGAAGACCTCACTCTTCCTGCCATCCGAGGCGCTTTGATCGCAGCCTCAAAGCTCATGCCGCTAAGCAGCACGTGGACGTTAATGTCCTTTACGTCCCCGCGTTGTTTGTTCGACTTACCCGCCGTGGTCACGCTCACTTCAACTTGAGCGACCAATAAGTAAAGAGTGCCACATGCCGAACTGGACGACGCTCGTGACTGACTGAAAGTGGCTACATCGAAGCCTACCTGTCTCGTTGTACGTGGCATGAGTTCACACTGCTGCTGCTGACTTGGCTAATTTGACGGTGCGTGATGGGTACACGCTCACGCGGACAAAAGATGAACCCATGTGGATCTCGACTGGCGATCCGCGCGTCTGTCCGTCCCTTACTGTGTGTGCACCGAGCCTATTTACAGCGAATCGGTGGCCGGAGCCGTGCGACCCCTCAGCCACCCACCCGCCTTCTCAATGGGTGAAATTGCGTCGAGACGTCACCCCATTCAGCCAATCCGCGATCGCCACTAGGCCGCTATCGAATTGACTGGCGCCAGAGCCTCTCCCCTCCCCCATTCCTTTTTGTGCGCACGAAGCCTCACGAAGCAGACCGAAGTTGCAACATGGCAGAAGGAGGTGCGTCAACCGAGCGGGGGACGATCGCTCCCGAGCTCTGCACGTAGCACATGCGACAAGACGTGACAGGCTCTCTTACCGTTTACTATCTAGCTGGCGACATCCACTTGTCCCGTCGACTCACGCCCTCTGTTTCTGATTCCATTGTTGCACGAATGTTGCTCCACAGGACGATCCACCTACGTACCACCTCACATGCGCGGAGGCGGTTCAAATACCGACCGACGGGAAAATACCGACCGTCCCGGCGGGTTTGAAGACCGGCGAGGAGGAGGCCGCGGCGGCGACCACCGTGGCGGCTCGCGCGAGCGCGACTACAGCAACCGCAGCAGCGCACGCGACCATGGTGACGCGCCCCCTCGAGCCACCAACTCGCGCTGGTCCGGCTTTGAGTCGGACCGTCGAGGCGGCGGCGATACCGACGACCGTCGCGGTAATACCGGTTACGGTGGCGGTGGCGGCGGCGGCGGGTATAGCCGGGGCGGCGGTCCCCGCGTCAATGAGATGGGCTACCACGGAGACCTGCGGCCTAACGAGCGCCTTGAGCACGAACTCTTTGGCGACGCCAAGTCGTCGGGTATTAATTTTGACAAGTACGACGACATTCCCGTGGAAATGAGTGGCGAGAACGTGCCCGAGCCCGTGAAAGAGTTTGCCCCCGAAGAATTGGGGCCCGAGGTCATGCGTAACCTGGAGCTCTGCAAGTACTCGAAGCCTACGCCCGTGCAAAAGTACTCGATCCCGATTGGCCTAGCAGGTCGAGATATGATGGCATGTGCCCAAACGGGCTCGGGTAAAACCGGCGGCTTTTTGTTTCCCACGCTGGCGGCTATGCTGCGTGTAGGAGGCACGCCGCCACCGGACGTCGGACACGGCCGCTCCCGCAAGATTTTTCCTGCGGCGTTGATTCTCTCGCCGACACGTGAACTAGCGTCGCAGATTCATGAAGAAGCCAAGAAGTTCTGCTACTGCACGGGCATTGCTCCTGTTGTGATTTACGGCGGGGCTGAAGTAGGTCGTCAGCTTCGTGAACTAGAGCGTGGATGTGACATGCTCGTTGCAACGCCCGGTCGGCTGGTCGACCTCATGGAGCGCGGCCGCATCTCGCTGTCGTGCATTCGATTCTTGATTCTTGATGAAGCTGATCGCATGCTGGACATGGGATTCGAACCTCAGATTCGTCGCATTGTGGAGCAGGAAGACATGCCCCGGGAGCGCCAGACGTTTATGTTTAGTGCCACGTTCCCGCGTGAAATCCAACGTCTTGCCTCGGACTTTTTGCGTGACTACATCTTTTTGACGGTCGGTCGTGTAGGATCAGCGTCGAAGGACGTGAAGCAGACGGTGGAATACATTGAGCAGCACGACAAAGAGGACTACCTTGTGCGCTTTTTGAACCAAGTGCAAGATGGCCTGATTCTGGTGTTTGTGGAGACGAAGCGTGGGGCTGATTTCCTGGAAGACATGCTGTGTCGAGAAGGGTTTCCAGCTACGTCGATTCACGGCGACCGTTCGCAGCGGGAGCGCGAGCAGGCTTTGGCCAGCTTCAAGTCGGGTCGTACCCCGGTTCTTGTCGCTACTGACGTGGCTGCACGAGGTCTTGATATTGATGGTGTAACGCAGGTCATCAACTTCGATTTACCCAACAGCATCGACGACTACGTCCATCGTATTGGTCGAACTGGTCGTGTGGGTAACATTGGTTACGCCTTATCGATGATGAACGAAAAGAATCGCAACATTGCTCGCGAGATGTACGAACTGATGTCGGAAAACGGACAGGAAATTCCGGCATTCTTGGACCAGATGGCAAACAGCGGCTTTCGCGGTGGAAGTGGCGGTCGCGGCCGTGGTGGCCGCGGTGGTCGCAGCGGGTCCCGATTCGGTGCAAAGGATTACCGTAGCGAAGAGCGTGGAGGCGGTGGTGGTGGCCGCGGTGGTTACGGTGGCGGTGGTGGTGGCGGTTACGGTGGTGGTGGCTACGGCGGTGGCGGCGGTGGCGGCTACGGTGGTGGCGGTGGCAGCAGAAGCGGTGGATCTCGCGGTGGAGGCTTTAGCGATGACAACAGCGCCTGGTAAATTACAGTCGACACGGAGATGGCAAGTAGTTGTCCGCCATTTGAATAATTGGAGCAACGAGCGAGCGTGTTGTGCCGTTGGCCCTCGTGTCTTTCACCGACGACCAAGACTCGTGGCGTTTCTCCATCTTTCGTAGCGCGGAGAGCCGGAAGAAAGCTTCCTGCGATGTACAAGTAACGTCAGGTGCCCTCACAAAATCTTGCTTGCTGCTGCCCTTGTTTGTGGTGGGCGCGAGTCGGGATATTAGGATACGTGATGACCATTTTGCTAGTGTGTATTATAAGGCAGCGGTTCTTCTCAGAAATAAACCATCTTACACAACCAATTGGTGGAGCTGTGCCGGCGTGTCCATCCTCTAAAGAGCTAGGCAGATAGATGCCTACAAATCTACCTCCGATTATGCAACCAGGTACGTTGCGCAAATCCACTGCAATCGCCATAGTAGAGATCAAAAGAGATGATGAAGGCACCACGAGCCATTGTGAATCTTTTATCGGATACTGTGACCCGTCCCAATGCTGCTATGCGGCAGGTGATTGCAGCAGCAAAAGTGGGTGACGATGTGTTTGGTACCGATCCGTCTGTTAAACAGCTCGAGAAACTAGCGGCTGAGCGTCTAGGCAAAGAAGCAGCGCTTTACGTGCCTTCGTACGTGCACTGTGTTGAATCAATGACTGGCTGGGGATCGCTTTTGTACTTTTCATAATAATGTTTTCCTCATTCTGTAGCGGCACCATGTCGAATCTCATTGCCATCGGCACGCACTGCAGTCGTGGAGACGAAGTCATTTGCGGGAACCGAGCACACATTTTTCTCTACGAAGGTGGTGGAGCTAGTGGTAAGTGCAGACTACGCTTGAGTCGATTTTGTATTGCCAAGTTGTTCGTATCGAACCATGTTCTGACTTGTAACTTGTCGTGTCATTTCTGGCATTTTGCAGCGTACATGGGAGTGGGTTTGCACACAGTACCCAACCAACCGGATGGAACGCTCGCGATCCAAGATATGTTGAATGCCATCCGCAGTGATGATCCGCACTACCCGCGTTCGAAACTTGTAGCGATCGAAAACACACAGAACTTCTGTGGTGGTCGCATTTTGCCTCTCGCATACATTCGCGAAGTCGAGCAATTCTGCCACGAGCATGACCTCCGTCTTCATGTTGATGGAGCCCGACTGGCAAACGCAAGCGTAGCGACTGGGATTCTGATGGACGCATTGGTCAGTGGTGCCGACTCGGTATCACTCTGTTTGAGCAAGGGATTGGGCGCTCCCGTGGGCTCGATCCTTGCAGGTTCAAACAAGTTCATTCATCGTGCCACCCGTCTCCGCAAGTCACTTGGTGGAGGAATGCGCCAAGCTGGTATCATTGCGGCTGCAGGATTGTATGCGCTAGAGCACCAGTTTGATCGCCTCGTGGAAGATCACGTCAATGCTCAGGCTTTTGCCCACGGGATTGCCACGATACCGGGTATCGAAATCGACCCTGACGATGTCGACACGAACATTGTTTTCTTCAAAGTACCAGTGGATGCTAAGCTGGATGCCATGGCATTGACAGAGAAGCTCGAGAATGAAAAAGGAGTGCTTGTGGGTGGGTATGCGGATGGCAACCGCATTCGAGCAGTGACGAATTTGCATGTGTCTAGCAATGACATTGACTACACTATAGCAGCAATTCGGCAACTAGTGCTTAGCTGAATAGTGGGAGTGGACTAGTCTAGCTTGTCAGGATCTCTTCACACACGTAGCTTCAACATATTGCAGTAAACGCGCGACGACAGGAAAATACTTGGCCAATTTGTCCTGCAAGACGAAGTAATAGAAAAAGTGCATGAAAACTGATGTCTGTAGTCCTTAATCAATACCACGTGCATACAACTCTTGAGCGGGATAGTATCGAACCACAATCGAAAACGCTAAGAGCTATCCACAAGAAGCGTATTTCAGTCGACCCGCTCTCATTAACAACAAAGATACTGCTAAGTATCAGGTACAACACGGCAGTTTCGTGCGATTGCTGAAGTCTGTACCTTTACATACTTGACATACCGATGGCAGTGCCATTTAGTCGACATGATACTTAGAATCAAACGCAACATCGAAACCGTTGCATTAGACTAGCCGTGTATAACTGCGTAGGGTACAACATTTACATGCTTCGTGTAGAGTCTCCCAGAAGCTTTTCCACTCATTGTGGTAATCGATACTAGTACAAAGCTTCCTGACCGTACTGTATGCATTGCATATACTCGACTTATTGCTGCATCCTTCACGAGGTGACTGACGCCACACTTGTACATACATAGTCCCGAACCTTCTTGGGACTGCGTACAAGAAAGTTGAATGTGATTGCGTTTATGGTCGTTCTTACTGGCACTGTCCCGGTATCGGCAACATCGAGAGGCCACGTTCATGTCGATGACAATGCTGATATCTCAATGATTTAGTGATGATTGAGGACGTACGAGATGGCAGCTGCGTGGTCTCGTTTCCCATACCCGACAATTCGAGCTTTGTATCAGGCAAAGACCCAGCCGTACCTTCATCTTGTCCTTGACATGGTCTCATTCTCCTTCGTCGAAAGGCTTCTTAAGGTTCATGTAGTCAAGCTGGATTCAGCGTGTGGTGACTGGGGAGCAGCGTGGCAGCTCCTATAAACCTTACGTCCTTGTTGTGGTTCCTCCCGATGCCTATCGTGAGAATATTACACCGGACTCTTCACTTGCTTTGTTTCCAGCGATGGTGCGTAAATGTTACATACACACAAAAGAGCATCGTCAACACCCCTACGTTGACCCACATGTCAGCGTCCATGTACTTCCAGCTCTAGAGAGAGCGGCGACAGAGTTATTTGATACGCTTCACACCTGCTCAAGACCATACCCACACAGTCGTGAATCTTTAGGGATACTCGGAAAGGACCAACTGACGGTACACACAGGGTCTAGTGCTTCAACCCACCACTTCTTATACTGGGGATAAAACGATGGTGTGCGCAGACAGTTCGTTCACGAGGATTTTGCTCCTTTGATGCACTTTCATTCAAGGCCAGATCATAGCATTAGATACTCAACCTGGTGTTGAAATGAGGAGAGCGTAGCTTCATGACCCGTCGGCTTGTCACCACTGAAATGTAGCCAGTGGTCCATGACATGTGGCAATTTTTAAACACGCTTGATACATACGGCACGTCTAGCTATCCTTGAAAAGACACACCGTCTATTGAGACTACGCGATCGATAGTAAATGTATGCTATTACACTTGTGTATGAACGTGGCAACTAGTCCTAGAGCGGGCGCCCAAGTGAATCATATTGAATTATCCATGACTTTCTAGGGATTTTGTGTTGCGCCTTCCGCTTATAATCTCCTCACGCCACAATCACACGCGAAAAGCAAAACATTCAGCCGTTGAGAATAGGCTCTTGTGTGTGTGAGTGTGTTCAAACACGCAATATTGCACGCAAAGTGCTCGCGAAAGCATGGGACTGAAAAAATGATACAATGGATGCACCACATCATAGTAACGTGGAACATGAGTCCATGTTACCGGACATTTTCGAATTTAATCGGTAAAGTATCGAGGATTGTGGACATGTGTCATTCAAAGCTTTCGTCGACTGGTGTTCAACACAAAGTTAAGACACATGGAAAGCTGCTATACACGATCCATCACGATGCGAAAGAGAATATGCGCTACTAAGTGTACGAAAGGATTTTGCACCTTAGTTGAAGAGGATTGTAGCACTACCGGTAACGCACAGGTTTTCATGACTGTAGTATCCAGCTACGGTTCTCCATCATAGCATACAGGCTCTTGAGAAGATGGCAAGAATCACTAACGATTGCTCGTAGAGTACATATATCCACAAGTTGCAGCAATGGAATCGATACCACGAGACATCATTGCGGGCGACGCGTTGATGATTTTTGCTCCTTGAAATTCGAGTCCTTGTGAACAACATTTACAATTCAAGTAATCCTGTTCAACTGTTAAAATAAACCTGAGGTTTTGACGCTTTCCACGTAGAATCACTCGTATAGCTGGAGCACTAATTCCGTACCGGACGGTAAATTATTATTCGTCATGCAACTACGCCATGTAGGTGCAGGTCACCATAAGCCTTGCACTCACATTTTCAATTCAATCGTCCTAGCTTTTGCGCACACAAGATACTCGGTTGGAATGCTTGCTTTAAACAACAGCAGAATGGCTGTAGCAATTTCGAATTTCCAACTGAATTTCATGGCCAGCCAACCAAGTAAAACCCAAGCACCCAAACACTGAAAACACCCAAAAAGCCATCATCCAGCGTCTGTCCCATAAAACCCAACTTCGTCCACTGAGCGGGTCCACTAACATAACGTCCACTAGAACATTGAACGTCATGCAGACGAAGATGGAGGTCTTGTCACACCCAGTGAAGGCCGATTGCAGACGGTCCGTGCGCGTCATCGCCGACTCCTCCATGACCATGCGTTTCTCGTTGCCGACCTCGTACCGCCCCCAGACGCTCTCTCCCGCCTCTGAACCTAAGGGCAACGAAAGCGTCGAACGAACGGTTGGTGACGACGACGAGTCATGGGAAGACCGCGATTGGATGACAGAAGTGCCTTCACGTTCATGTCTCAAAAGTAACGACAAAGTGGACGAAGTGGACGAGTGGGAGCACCAGCCACAGACGTCGCCCGACCTGCCAGATGATTTCCCCCGCCTCCTCGTGAACCTCACGCGCGTCCAGCGCCAGTACTTTGCCGCGACAAAGCGAGAAGAGGACGACGCGTTTGACTTCCTGGACGTCTTTTACCGTGTCAAGAACACGCTGCACGAGCAGTGTACGCCATTTGTTGAAGTGCTCTTTGAACACCGTACGTACGTACGTACGTTGCCTGTCTCGTCTGCCGCGGTCTCTTCTGTTGATGTGCAAGCGCAAGACTGAGGTTCTGTTTTTCTCTACTTCTTCTTTTTCGACGGTTCTATTTTTGCTGTGGTTCTATTTTTGGCCTGGGGGTTGTGGACAGACTGGGGGTTCCACTGCACCTACGGCATGTCGCGTGCACTGCTGGACGGTCTGCACACCGCGTTCCCAACCGACGTGTTGGCCTTGGTGGACTACCCGCCGGCCATCGATGGCGTGCCGCTGCACGAGTTCCTGTACACGTTGTCGAGTCCGTCGAGATGGAAAAGCGTCGAGTACTTGCGGACTTGTCTGTGTCGGTGCTCGCGCGATATGCGGTGGAAGTGCGACGTGATGAGGGAGTTGGAGCTGCTGGCCGAAACGGAGGCCGCGCAGTATGAGACGAGGCAGCAACAACAAAGCGACGAGATCGAGGAGGTTCGTCTGCTCTCGTACTACTGTTGCTACTGCTCCTTTTTTGCAGCGTGTCTGCTGCTGCTTGACCTTTTTTTGTGGACCGTCGTCCTGACTCGTCTGTGCTTAGCTCACGCGGTTGCGCGACTCGTTCCGGGCCAAGTTAGAGACGATAGTGCCGAGTCGAGAGAGGAAACTGCGTCCGGGACGACAGCAGTATGTCCTGATACTGCGGAAGCTGGAGGATGTCGAGAACCGGTTGATGACGCTGCTGGATGCGTTTCTGAAAGAGCCCGAGCTGGACGAAGAAGAGTATCGCAGTGCGTTTGACAGTCCTGGTGGAGAAGGTGGCGTCGCTGTGGGTACGAATGTGCTGGACATGGTGATTGCCATGGTATTCGGTCGCCTGCCTCGTGATTTCAGTCAGCAGACCACAACGGAAGAGCATTTCCGGATGCTTTTCGACCACCATATTCAGATACTGCGGCTGTGGAAGAAGGACTTTGGACGGCTGCCGTTGCAGTCTCGAGTGGCAGCGCACGACGAAGGCGCTCGAGGTTCAGACGCCGGTCGTACGTTTGGGTCGTTACGCGAGGAGCGAGCTGTTCTTGATGTGTCGGACGGAGAGAGCGTGGCCGAGCTTACTGAGGAATGTCTAGTAAAGGATGGTGCTGTTGGGAATTTGGATGGAGCGTCACTCCGTTGCGACGTTACATCGGAAGACATTGGTCAAAGTTGCGAAGGAGCAAACGACAGCAAGACATTGTTTAACGACGATTCAGACGGTTACGGTGCTGATTCTGATAGTGACGCAAGCGAAGACGATGTCGGCGAAGTTACAGTAGCGCAAATCCAGAGGCATCAGCTGAAGCGTGTGCCGCCAAAGCTTGGCGAAGCAGAAACGGGTTGTAGACTGGACGGACCACGACGAAGACGCATGAAGCACCCGAGACGTGCAACAAAATTGCACAAGTCGAAAGCGGATCGTTGTGAGAGCGATGCTGAGCGTCAAGCTGCGTCATTCCAGCCATTTGCATGCACCGGAGCGGTGAAGTTGCTTCGTCAAGCCAAAGAAAAGGAACTGTTTTGAATTGCGATGGAGGTGGAGAAGAATGGATCGCTGCGTCAGTATGTCAATGGTCACTGCGCTATTCGAATTGATAGCTCAGTTTGTCCGAAGAAAGAATGCGGTGTCGATAAGTGTCTCGCCTCATGCTTTGTTCTAGAGGAAGCACTTGATAATGCAACCTTTCCGTCTCCTGCTGAGACCATCAAGATGGCTGTAGCAAGAGCTACTGCCAAATCTCGTTGCGGTTGTCACTGTACTTGAAGGAAGCTGTCCAATTCGAAAGCTTCGTGGAGCAGAGATATCGTTGGTGAGGTTGTAATTGTCCCGAGGCAGCTGGGTGAAGGGTGGTATTCAGCACGGGTGAAGAAAATATCCTCAGGATTGACGAGATGGCCCAAGACTCTTGGAAGAAAGGGGACGCGAGTTCTGGTAGACTCAACATTGTTGTCATCCCTACTTCGTACGATATTGCAGACATGGGGGCGATATGCGGCACACTGTCCTGCGGGGTCTTGATGTCAGTTACGATCAGCAGTGTGTTGACCGGGCGAATTGCAGTATCTGCTTTGGCCATGACGTAAAAAAATTGCTAGTGCTCGCGGATGCGGTTGTTCGACATGTCAGCGTTTGATTTCAAGTCTTCTACGTATGTTCATTCGATGGGTTTACATAGAAGTCGAGTGACGCCACCAGAATGTGCACTTTGCGTCCTTGGGACAGCATTGACATGAGACGTGCTTTCCAGTCAGATGCCGTCAAAACCTGCGTTCCATAAGCAAAGTGGTTTGTATGATGTTTCGCTCGTCTGACTAAACCGTCCCTGATGAAAACGAGTATTTGGTATTTGCGAGCGAGGTTCGTTCATGGATGCTATGTATTGTTCCTATCTCTGGTTTGCACGTGACGGATGAGGGAAAAAGCCGTGAAGAGCTGCCGGACGCAAGAGAGCCACATTCTTATCGTGAAACGTGACGTACCTTTCTATCATCGAGGCCTCAATCTCCTCAGCAAGACTGGCGCCAGCTTTAACCGGTCCGGGAGCAATGGGCCTCACACCTTGCATCACCCACCTGCTAAACAGCTCTTTCTCCAACTCATCTATGAGAGGCATGTTTACCAGCCTCGCGTATCCAAGCAGCATTGCAAAATCATGGTGGCCGGGTCTCTTTATCAAGCTGTCGCAGATGTAGGTTTCTCCAAGACGGCTGATTTCCAGCAGTAGGGCAGATCCGGTGACCATTCCCATTTGTTGGTACGCCAACACACGCTTTGTCTTTGCTGACATCCCAACGTCATCGGTCTTCATACCACTCTCCAGCAGCTTGTGCAACAGTTCCCCTTGCATGTCCTGCGCTGCGACCCGATAGAATGGACTGACCTTTGCAGTCCACAATACAGCTGCGAGTTTGTCCTCACCTCCGAAGCCTTTGATGAACGTGTCTAGCAACGTGACATGGGTATTTATCTTCCCGTTGTACAGCAAGATATACGCCTTCAGCACCTCGAGGTTTGGGGATGCAAAAGGGTTGATCAAAATGCCATCGCTACCCACATCCCCTGCAATCGACAACTCCGTGAAGACGTCGTCAGGATGCACTTTGGCTTGTACCCACTCCTCTCGCTTTGCCTCCATATCCTTGGCTATCTCCAGCTGGTGAATTTTTAACGATGAATAAACAGATGCAAGAACCTGGTTTCTTGTGTGCTCACTCTCGGTTATCATTCGCTCATAGAGCTGTCCGTATTCATGGACCCCCACTGAAGTTGCAGGATGCTTCACTTCATGTCCTCCGCATAACCTCTTGAGATGAAGCTCCATCGTATCCATATCGATAGACTCCAACTGTGTCCTGACAGATTTGGTCAGTGCGTTCGTACCTACATCATGGGAGTGCAAGGTGACCACCAGCGCCGCAGCTGCCGTCTTTATCACTTTTTCATCCGTTCCAAGCACTGGAGGTGGCGCTCTCTCTTCTGCAGGCATGGTTCCATGTAGCCTCCCCAATGGCCGCTTGACAGGGTCGCCATCGTGGCGATCGTCAGCAGATAGACCGCTGATTGAAAGGTTGGTTTCTGCCACCGACAAACCACGTACCCTCGAGGAATCCGTATTGCGAGTGAGAGTCACAGTGCAAAACACGAGTGCGAAAAGGTGCAGACGCATCGTTGGGCGCGTTGTTTTCAATTTGGGGACGGGGTGGCAAAATCCAAAGTGACGGGAAGCATGACTGACCGAGCTATCGACTGACCTGCAAGCAAGAGCCCGATTATGTCCATGGAGGCCAAACAGTTTTCCAGACTCGGGTCATTGTTCTTCCCGCTTGTATAAAATTGTAGCTTTGGCGATCGCAGCTGCTTTGTAGAAAGTAGCACATCCTTTTTTCCCAGTCAATCCTGAACGTTGATTACGTGCTTCTGCCTTTTATGATATCCGTGTGCTACATCATCATCATCATCATCATCTCCTCATTAGCTTCGTCTGCTCGCCTCGACTCTTCGTACATCACGGGGGACACTTCGCAGAGGGCGTTGACGTTGCAGGAAACACCGAGGGAGGTCCCGACCGATCGCCCCCGATGGGCCACTGACGCGTCTGGACTGAGCCAACCTTGATCACGTTCCAGGCAAGTTCGCTTCTTAAGGCATAACCGCTATTGCCGTGCCCCTCACCTCAGGGTGTCTTGGTTGTTGCGCCCCTTTCGGGTTGCACGCTGCGCTGCCTCCGAAGCGCACGCAGCGGCAAGAAGGTCTCGCCCCAATAATCTGGGCCCCACGATAGGATAGGAGGACACTTTCCACCCAGGGTAAGAAGGCCGGTCGCCCGGCTCTTTGGAGGTCTTCGTCGCTTGACTGTTGTTACACCCGAAGGCGCGATCGGGAAGTGCAAGTAGCACGTCTCTTGTGCTGCCTGAACTCTGCTAAGCCCAATCCTCCCACTTGTGCTATGGACTGATTCCTACCTTGTGGTCGGTCTTGTACACGACTAAAAACTTGAGGAGATGTGGAGGGAAAATGGACAGCGACTTTCTTCTTCCGTGAAACACTCGTGCTCCATTTCCTGAATGCCTCGCCAGCCTGATACGGCGGGTGACTGCGCGTCCTTGTACCGATCCACAAAACGTCTGTCTTCCCCATCCTCGAGTCCATCTCAACAATTGCGTCAATCAGCATTGACGTAAGCGCTTCGTGGGCGAAGGGCCTGCTTTGCACGAATTACCACCGGTTCACTGGAACTGTCACATCACTCACGTCACCGTTGCTTCAACTGTGTCAATGCTTGTCGCGCTGCTGTGTTCGACCCTCACGATTCAAGTGGAGCCACATACATGCGGGGATCAAGCTTCCCATCTTACTCGTGTATGCAGTAGAACGGGGAGCCCCACGTACACCAAAGCACGAAAAATATAACACCAAGCACAGCAGACTGGTGGCTATGTCGCGGCAGTAGCGCCATGGCATGGCATGCCGTCGTCCGACCTGATGTACGAGCATGGCATCACCACAGGATATAATGTCGTGGCCCTCATTAAATATCGACGTTATATGTGCATTCGATCAGCATTGGCAATGTCGGCAGATTCATGTGCGTGGAACGTCCCCATTGTCATGACGATCATCCGCAGTACGAGCCGCATTCGTCACGACGTAGACGAGATATCGTCGCTAGTTTCGCACTGGAATAGTACCGCCGACACGCAATTGTTGCTGCAGCGATTGCAAACGACAACAAGTACGCACCAAACCGAGTTATCGTAGCACTTAATCGCTTCACCTTTCGCTTAGTTCGCCATTTGATAGCACTAAAGCAGCTCCTGTAGTTGACTGTCGTGTGTTCATTCACTCATTTATTCATTCATCCACCTTCTTGACTGGCAGCAGCATCAACTTGCAGCTAAATGAGACCTGCACATCCTGTCGATATGCGACACACTGTCATGTCCCATGCAATGCGTTCCAACCTGTAGCCACTTTCTTTCCAGTCCCTATCCCATCCCATGGGTTTTTATGTCGTCGTCGGATCGCTCACATGCTGGACGACGGGACTGTCTATACCCGCCATGTCGACCACACGAATCGTCGCAGCCAACCAAATCGTGGCCATGTCACGCCTAGCGCGTCAGTGTCTCTTTTGCTTTTCCAGGGTACAGAATGGAGCCACTTGGCGCAGGTAAAGGCCATCGCAAGCCCCAGGCTGGCGCCAAGGTGAACAAACAGAAGCGCAAAGCGTTTGAGAAGCAGAAAAAGGAGCAACCTTCCCTAGCGGAGCAGCGCAAGAACCCCAAGGCTTTTGGAGTCACGAAAGCTGGTCGGGCGCGCAAGACGATTCAGCGCAATTTAGACCGGGCACACCGCAAAGAGTATGTCCCGCAACATGATCGAGGCGAAGAGCTGCCACCTCCTGTCTCCGTGGTGGTCATGGGTCCACCTGGCAGTGGCAAGAGTACTGTCATCCGTTCACTAGTAAAGCGGTACACGCGCCACAACCTCGTGGACGTAAAGGGTCCAGTCACAGTCGTCAGTGGCAAAGACCGTCGGATCACTTTTTTCGAGTGTCCGAATGACTTGAATGCGATGATTGACTTGGCAAAGATTGCTGACCTCGTGTTGCTGCTTGTGGACGCGAGTTTTGGCTTTGAAATGGAGACATTTGAGTTCCTCAACATCCTCCAAGTCTCGGGGTTTCCCAAAGTCATGGGCATCTTGACGCATTTGGACGGCTTTAAAAAGAACAAGAGTCTTCGCAAGACGAAAAAGCGACTGAAAGCGCGATTCTGGACGGAGATCTACCAAGGAGCGAAGCTGTTTTACTTTTCGGGCATCTCCGCCTCCAAGTATCCGAAAGGCGAGATTAATAACT
This sequence comes from Peronospora matthiolae, assembly GCA_921007115.2. Lineage (NCBI taxonomy): Eukaryota > Oomycota > Peronosporomycetes > Peronosporales > Peronosporaceae > Peronospora > Peronospora matthiolae. The sequence goes on along the minus strand of CAKLBY020000223.1, from coordinate 979,619 downwards.
TGTCGCTCTACATTTCCAGGATGAAGTTTCGACCGCTCACGTGGCGCAATTCGCATCCATACATGCTTGCCGATCGATTCGAAGATGTGACAGCGCCTGACGATATTCAGCGCAATGCATTGACGGATCGACGGGTGACTTTGTATGGGTATCTGCGGGGAACACACTTGAAACCCGGGATGAAGATGCACATTGCTGGTGCAGGGGATTTCTACATGGACAGCGTGACAGCGATGCCTGACCCGTGCAATATCCCGTCGAGCAAGAAGAGTGCAGATGGCACCGTGAAGAAGAAGCACTTGACTCAGAAGGACACGCTGCTGTACGCGCCAATGTCCGACGTCGGGAGCATCATGTACGACAAGGACGCCATGTACATTAATTTGAGCCAGCTGAACTACACAAACCCGGACACTGGCGATGTTGTGGCTGAGGAGCAAGACTTGAACGACACAGACGGCACTACTGCCAACGGCGTACGGATTGGACTGGGTGGCGAAGGTGTGGAAATGGTTCAGAGTATGCAGAAGATGGACGTTGGTCTCGACGAGAGGCTGAAGGGAGCGAGTTTGTCATTGTTCAAGGGCACCACTGCTATTCGCGCGGACGAAATAGACAGCGAAGAGGAGTGTGATAGCGATGATGACGATAGCGAAGACGGTGACGATGATGATGAGGATGACAATGGACAGCCCACCATTGGCAACCCCAAGGAGATTCTTGTGTGTGACGGCTCTGGCCGGATGCGTCGACGAGCAGTGTTTGACGAGGGCGAAGAGTCGAGCAAATTGATGGAAAGCGGTGCTGTCGCCGACTCAGATGACGGTAGTGACGACGAAGACGAAGACGAAGAGGAAGAAGAGCAAGTGGTCACCGAAGAGCAGTCGAAGCTGCGGTGGAAGGAAGACATGGTGTCTCGTGCCGCTGCCAACTTTTTTGAGCGTGAGCAGGCTGATGTCAACCTGATGGAGTTGGTTTACGGGGAGCGCCAGAAGCTTCACATCACCGAGCGTGAATTGGAAAACGAGGAGAATGCTGCTCCAGCGGATGATAGCGACGATGACGAGAACAGCTTCTTTCGACTCAAGCGCAAGTCTGATGCATCGGGATTGTCTTCGTCATCATCCGAACGATACAACGCTGTCAATGCAATGGATTGCTCACGTTTGCACTCGGGTTTCGGCGACGAGCGTGACTGGGCGAATACTGATATTCTCGAGAGCATTCGTGACCGATTCGTGACTGGATCATGGAAACGTGTGAACAAAAAGAGCAGCAGCGATGACTACGAAGAGGATGTCGATGCTGATCCCCTGAATGATGACGATATGGACGGTTCGTTTGAAGATCTAGAGAATACCGGGGTGCCCACAGATGCCGAGAGTGAAAGGAATGGTGATCGCAACAGCAACGAGGGCAGTGACGATGAGGTGAATGAGGATGAGACTGACGAAAGCATTCGCGAGCGTCTTCGTGCGGAGAAAGCAGCCAAGCAGACTGTAAAGGACAATGACGACGATGTAGAAGAAGGCGGTCGAACAAAAAACAAGGAAGATGAGGATGAAGAAGTGACGGAGGTGATGGTCGAAGCAAAGCGCCTTCGTGAAGAGCAGGCAAAGCGTAATGCCGAGGAGTTTGGTGAAGAAGGTGAGGACATGCGCCTGCAGCTGGAAGGCTTTCGTAACGGGCTTTACGTCCGGATCGAGTTTTCAGGTGTGCCCGCTGAATTCGTTCGGCACTATGATCCTAGAAACCCGATCGTTGTGGGCGGATTGCCGAACATGGAGGACGTCCTAGGGCTCGTACGGATGCGCTTTAAGAAGCACCGTTGGCACAGGAAGATTTTGAAAACCAACGACCCGCTCGTATTCTCTATCGGTTGGCGGCGGTTTCAGAGTTTGCCGCTGTACTCGATCGAAGACACGAATGAGCGTCATCGGTACTTGAAGTACACACCGGAGCACATGCATTGTCACGCTACGATATTTGGACCCATGTGTCCTCCCAACACTGGTGTGCTGGCCTTCCAGACACTGGCTAACAATGCTGAAGGATTTCGGGTAAGTGGCACTGGTGTCGTATTGGAGCTGGACCACAAGTTTGATGTTGTGAAGAAGCTCAAGTTGATCGGTGTGCCGAGCAAGATTCACAAGAACACTGCTTTCATCAAGGGCATGTTCAACACGGAATTGGAAGTTGCCAAGTTTGAGGGTGCTAGCGTCCGTACAGTGAGTGGGGTGCGAGGTCGCATTAAGAAGGCGCTTCGCGGCGAGAAGGGTGACTTTCGAGCTACCTTTGAAGACAAGATCTTGAAGAGTGACCTCGTGTTTTGTCGTACGTGGGTACCCGTGGAGCCCAAGCACTTGTACAACCCAGTGACGTCTCTGCTTACGAACATCAAGGGCTCTAGCAAAAGTACTCTGGGGCTCATGAAAACGACGTACGAGCTGCGCAAGGAGCAGAAGTTGGCCGTCCCTGTCAACCCGGATTCGCTGTACAAACCAATCGTGCGAAAGGAGCGTAAGTTTGCTGCTCTGAAGGTGCCTAAGAAGCTGCAGGCCGATTTGCCGTTTGCTAGCAAACCGAAGGAAGACAAGAAGAAGGGAGTGAAGAAGGGATATCTCGCTAGTCGAGCAGTGGTGCTAGAGCCGGAGGAGAAGAAGAAGTACGGCTTCATGCTGCGTGTGAATACTGTAAGACGTGATCGAGAAGCTACGCGCAAGGAGCGACAGAACCAGCGAAATGCAGACAATCTGAAGCGCAAACAGCGTGAAGGAATGCAGTTTGAAAGCGTGCACAAAGCAGAGAAGAAGGCCAAGTATCGGGCGGAGGGCAAGGACGCCGCTTACCGTGCGAAAAAGACAGCCGCGCATTGATCCACAGGTGTGAATCGACGAATGACTGTAGTTCATCCTGGGACTGCGGTGCTTCATGCACAGCATCCGGTCGAGTAGATATCGTCTCTCTGCTAAGCATCCGCAGTGCAAACATGTAAGTTTCTGCCTTGAGGCTACGACATGGTACTGAAGCAACTGGTGCTACACATTGCTACACAGGCTGCTCGTACGGACTTTCGCGGTATCATGCAAGGCACCTCAGAGCGGACTCGTGGTCGTTTCAAGCAAAACGAACGCATTGTGTGAAGTGCAAGAGACCCAGAGCTATTCAACTACCATTCTTCCTTCGCAGTCAGGTCGGTTGACAGACAACTGCTCCGTGTTCATAGGTGAATTCGACGTATGTTTCGTCCCGAGCTCACTCACATGAAGCCGATCAGCTTCACTGATGCTGTTCGAGGACTTCCTTGTAGCTAGTAAGTGGCGAACGGTAAGACACAAAGATGGACGTGTAGATCTATAGATACGTAAAATGCATTCGCAGTGATCGTCTCGGGTACAGCAAGAAAGATAATCACTCTACTCCACGCCGTCCGTTTGTCGAAATCGCTTCAGGATCCCCATGAAGAACGCTTTGCGGTTGTTCACACGGTCGCTCACGCAACGGTTGAACTCCTCCAGCGCGTTCTTGGCCGTTTCGTAGTCGAACCAGGACAAGAAGTCGATCATTCGATCATCCACATCTTCCTGTTGCAAGTTGTACTGTGGTCCGTCAATGTGGTTCTGAACCAGCGCCTTGGTCTTCTCCACTTGGACGCTGCTCTGCTTCTTCCTCAGCACATCCAGCTTCGTTCGTCGGTTCTCCGAATTGGTGCCACCCCCACTAGCGGTCAACTCGACATTGATCCGACGTCCCTGCAGCAACGTGTGATGCCGCGAAAGCGCTGCGCCCAATGCTTTGCTGTCCTTTACCTCAATGAACGCCATCCCTCTGAACTTCTTGGTCTTCTTGTCCGTCAACATGCGCAGCTTGATCTCCCCCGCTTCCGAAAAGTGGTTCCGGATCATACCTTCAGTCGCTCGAAAGGGCAGCTGGCCAACAAACAGCGTCAAGTGGATACTCTTATGAGCTCCAGAGGCCTCATCTTGTCCGTTTTCCTGACCAGCTCCGGTCATTTTCTTCGGCTCGTGCTTCCGCTTCTTCTGCAGTCGTTGCGTCCCGTCCACTCGTTTGCGCTTCCCCATTGACAGCTGGTCTCGCTGGTTGTCATCGCTCGTCTTGAAGGTAGTCACTTTGTCCGACTCGTGTTGTCCGATCGATCCGACCATCGCTTGTTGCGTGACTTTCTCGGTGCTGCTGCCATCGTTTTGCTCCTGTTGTTGTTGTTGATGCTGCAACTGCTCGCGCAGGAGTCTGCGGCGCTGCTTGGCGTTCAACTTTGTTTCCATTAACCTCACTGTCTGTGAAGGTATCATCTGACAGTCGATTGGGTGGTCAGCAGTGATTTGAACGGCGAATACTAGAGATTTGCTGCGGACCTTCAGGTCGTAGAAGGAAAAGCTGAAGCTTTTACGCTTGGCAATGTGTTGTAGCCTGAGGAGGGCGGTGAAAGGATAAGAGTAGCAGTGGACCAAGAGGTGCACGGCTGGATGAATTACCGCAGAGTAATGCCTCACACTTTGATGAACGTTCTTATGGGATGCACTGCTTCCCTAACTTGAACACCTTTTCGCACCACTCCGCTATCGACATTGATTCAAAACTATGTATCAGCTCAAGCATCGGCACCTCCGATGCCGAGGCTCATTTGATCAGCAATGACACTGAGCCGTAGTCGTAGTAACTGTTGGTTTATTTCCGCGTCAATCGTGACTGGTTTAAGTTTGCTGTTAAACGATTGCTTCGCTCAGGCCAGACGAAGAGGAGTTGACACTCATCACTTGTGTGGATTTAGACCGCAAGTGTTAGTGAGCTGAAATATGGGTCGGTCGATCTAGTGCGCTCGACGTGACTAGTTCGTACGATACCTATCATCGGTATCATGCTCAAGCCAACTCATATCATACGCTACGAGGTGTAAGTACAGGAGAACTGTTAGCATGTAGATCAGAAAAGTGGGTACTCCGTCTGTTGGCACCTCTGAATGATGCAGATGCACACCACTGGCAATGTCGTAGATGAGGCGCGAATGATCGCGTTGAGGTCACGTTATTACTTACAGCCATTTTACAGGCCTTACTCGACAACACAAATAAACAGTATGATCACACTCGTTACCGAAACATCACGTATTTAAGTCGTCGCTGAGCAGCTCGAGCTCCATGTTAGTCAAGTATCTCAAGCACCGTTACTTTCGCCATGGGAGTCTATACATCAAGTCGGATGCAACAAGCGTACAATATTGCGTAAGCAGAATAACACACGTCAAGCCACGTCCCGATCGCATTTGGATGCAAGTCAACCGCATCTCTTTGCTGTAAGCATCTCCTGCACGAATTCTAGACTCACAAGTAGCAGCACAGCCATGTCTTGTGGCTTCTAAGGTCAAAGGGTACTACAAACGAGCAGACACAAGTACCCCTCGTGTACTTTCGTTGTGTTCTGAAATCCTCTGAACACTCAGGGCTTTGCCTATGTTAATACTAGTGTCAGCGTGTTCATATGACTGTTTATGGATGTGCTTGTTTATACGTCTGATACGTTTGGAGCTCTAACGTGACTGCATCGAGACTCCGTGTGGATGCCAACGGTGATCGACTCCAACATTTACAACACCAATCCTTTTTTATCCAGCGTCCCGTATCAAAGTCTTTTTCCACCAGTGAATTATGGACATACCTGCCGACCTTGTGGTTGTTCCTTCTTCAGTCCGCTGGATTGTTCGCTATCTCCCGATCAAACGTACCTTAGTTACAGTCGGTGCAACCTCGACCGATCACATGTTAATAACTCGTAGCATCCATCACTGACGATATCCCTGGACTCTTCTTTAGCGACAGTCTAGTTAGTTTATAACGACATTTCTGTACAGTTCCATCAAAAGCACCTCCACCGGGCCACTTCATCTGATGCTACATCTCTAAAGTGAAGTACATTTGAAGTATTTGCGTCCCCATCGCTCCACTTTAAAATACCTCGAGTTTTGAGAATACCCGATCTCTTCGGCCCAAACTCCAAATTTGGAATGACTCCAAATTTTTCCCCAAAACTTACACGTAGCAAGTTGCCACTAAAACTACATCAACTCCTCGCACGCACTTCCCATATGAGCTCTAGACGCCTGAACCCTAATCAAATATGATGCCTTGCTACAAACAGAATAAAATGTGTTTGCTGCGGGCTGCAACTGTGGCAGGAATTTTAATGCAGCGTTGTCAGTTTTGAAGTGGTAGAATACGCACAATTAATTGCGAGTCCGAAGGGTGAAGCTGTTTGTGAAGTGTGCGCAAGGTTGAATACTGAGCTTTTAAATCGTACTTATCCATCTGTGTGTCTGTGTGTACCTGACTCGTACCAAGTGCGATCGAGCCTGTTCCCCCTCATAGGTCGATCGCGTTGCCCAAGTAATATGTACCGGATCGATCCATACATTTGTAGCACCATACTCCTTGTCAGTAACTGCTGCTGTTGTACAGTGTTTTGTAACTTGATCCAGTTCTCCGAACTGGATTACTCTTACCAAAGGGCGAGCTCCAGAGCTTGCTCCCCTATCTCACTCTTAAGTGTTGAAGTGGTATACTTCGGGTGTGGAATTTTAGGGGATGAGTATTTTAATCGCGTAGTCCACTCGAAGTAGCACGTCAGATTAGAGATGCTTTGATGTGGTGAAGTAGAGATACTCTGAAAAGCATGGTCTGTAAATTTCGCGCGAATTTCTTCTAATTTGGACTCGGTTTTTTACAGCTACCAAAAGTTACCGGCGTGCGGACAATTCATCACTTGTACGACCACATGAAGTTGTAAAAAGTGCCCAAATTTGAGCGCTGGGCAAAAGAACCCGCAGCCAACCAACTCGTCGGAAATGAGCACAACCGCTCGCGACTCGCTAGATGCGCCTCGGCGTCCGCGCGGGCGCCCTCCGAACCGATCATGGGCTTTCTTTACGTCCGTCACGGAGCCCCAGAAACTGCCGTCGGCCGTCTGCCGCCACTGCAATCAATTGGTGCACCACCGTCACAAATGGGGCCAAGCGCGTACCCATTTGATGAAATGTCCCCAATTTCTGAATTTGATGGACACACTTCCAGCCAATGAGATGCCCGAGTGGTACCTCGCAGAAGCGAGTCGACGTCATCATTTGTTGAGCCAATCCAATTTGGCGACGTTTACGAATCACGGCATTCCAAATTATCAAGTATTGCAGGATTACCACCCGACCCCGCCACTATCAGCTTTGAAAGGACGTCATGCACTGTCGGTAACAGGAGCAGCACCTGTGCCAATTATTATGGAAAATCGTGCCAATATTGCAGTACAGATCCCAATTGAGCGTGATATCAAGGAGGTTGAGGAAAACCTAGCCATGCATTTGTTCACGACTACGGCCGTGGAAAAGATAGTGGACGGAACAGCAAAGCTTTCGTTCTTGGAATCGGCGCTCCAAGCCTGGAGTCAGGACTTTGTGCTTCCGAATCGAGCAAAGCTGTTGACGGAACTACTGAACTGCTGTTTCAACAATGTGAAAAAACGAGTTGCGGATTTTTTTCAATCCGGGTCGATGGTACCTGCGACTCTGCTGCTGGATGTGACAACACCACCAGGCGTGAAGAAAGATCCGGTTGTGCATTATATGACGAGCTTGGCCAGTTTCGAGAAGTATCCGATGTACCTGGAGTCTGTTGTTGCTCCAAGTAGTGAAAAAAAACAAGATGACGTGGAATGGAGGACAAAAGATGTGGCACGAATGGTGGAAAAGCTGTCGCATCCTGTTGCTGGATGCGTGATGGCCTGCTCGTCGCCAGAGAGCCAGCGGTTACGTGGACTACTGGCGAAAAGGTTCCCAGGCATGTACTTTCATGGATGCATGCGGGATGCATTGTGGTCTTTCATTTGCCACATATTTGCGGGTCGTCGTACAACAGAGGACGACGGCAGCAGCATTCCGATGTCGTTTGTTCAAGAGATACAAGAGTTTGCGCTACAGTGCAAAGACCTGGCATTCTTTCTGCCACCGCTGAGCGACGAACTCTGCCTTAGCGAGGCCGTAGAAAGCAGCAAGAGTGTCATCCATGTGTCTCTGACGCGACGCTTGAGTGTTGCAGAAGCCTTTTTCGCCATTCTACAGGCTGAATGCTTCCTGGATACCGACAGTGTGTCGAATCAGAACTCCTCTGCTGGCTCACATGGACCTTGTTCAGATGGGTTGAGCTTTGCCCCTAATCGGGCGAATGTCGATCATCTGCAGACTGAGCTGATCGAGGTCGTGCAAAGTCCACGATTCACACAAAAAGTACGCAAGTTTTTGGCCGTGTTGCGTCCTGTCCATACATTGCTCAAGTCGTTGGATGGCGGTACTAGTGCGACGTCGTTGCTCCTTTCCGAGGTGCAGTCCTGTTTCTCGAGGCTTGCGCATCAATATGCATCGAGCACACAACTCTTGCCGGGAGAGAAAAATGCTTTGCAAGCACTTGTACGACAACAACAGGAAAACGTCGTGGGTCCGGCACATCTTTTGGCACTCCTTTTGGACCCCGTCTTGCTGGGCGAAAACTTGCCAGCGGATGCAAAAGCGGATGTGGAGCAAAAGCTGATGTCTTCGCTTCGAGCGGATGGCACTTGCCTATCTGACGTTGATAAGAACGCATTGCATGCTCAGTATATGGACTTCAAGCAATTCGCCAGGAACTTGAAGACCAGCAGAACCGAGACGCTTGGCTTCCGCTCACTAAAAGAGCGCAGATTATCTCCATTGCAGTTTTGGTTCGCCGACGGTAGTAAGTGGCCGGTGTTGCAGTCTATCGCCTGTCGTGTCTTCGTCATGCCAGTGTGCACGGTCAGTGCATCACGTGTATTTTCTGAAGCAGATGTGGCCCTGCGGTATCTTTGGAACGAGGCAGACTCTTTCTCTGCTAGTCAACTCGCGTACGTGCGGGTCAACACACACCAACTTGATTTGGCTGAAATGGTTGGAAGCTCGTTGATGGCTGAGCCGCAGAATGTAAGCAATACAAACGACATCACGGCTTCCATGGTCGTGTGATACCTGTCAAAGATTTCAACTATGAGCTACAAACTAGTTTGTCGACCGGTCTGTTCGAATTGCGTTATCTGTACACGTCGTCGTTGTCCACCGTCTACTCTTGCCAGACACACCTACGAACGTGTCTCGAATCGCTGATACCATACCGCCTTCACGTACGACTTGCAGGGTTTCGGGTGCCAGAGAACATGGTACTTGAAACATCTTTCAGAGTACTGAATGCCAGAGCGACATTGCGGGGAATAGTGTATCTCACGACTTTGTCGACAAACACATGCGACTGGCATGCGCTTCATGCTTTCAAGCCAGAACTGCGGGACTTGTTATTAGCAGCACACTGCTGTTCCTGACTCATCGGATGAGTTGCTTCGATGGCGACTCGAGGCACAGTTATTGACAGGCTCTTGTTCAGCCCCACGCGACTTTATCACAATGTTGACGTCTTGCAAAGTATCGCCAACTACTTGTGAACCGTATCATGTGGACAAACGCTTCTTCTTGACTTGTCCATGGACGACCCGTTCTAAGAGTCGAAAAAAATGCTAGCAATAGCTGCCACCGCGCTCGCGGGGGAACTGCAAGTGTCGAACTGGGCAGCCTGCAGTTCTTGAGCTTGCATTGACGCAAGGACCTGGATGCACGAGCGCAAGTGCGGGGCTTCCCGGTTGCAACATGTCGCGAGGTCGAGCTACTGATTGACAAACGCGCCGAGAACCGCGAAATTGCTTGCACTGTCTGCCAGGTGATGAGCTAGTAGTGATAGATGGGTGAGCTGCATCACCCAGCCAATTCAGACTAGGGTCTGCACATTGTCAGATATAACTGCACGCTCGCGCCTTTGCAACTCGGGGGGGAGAGTTTCCGCTGGCTTTTCCAAAGTTTTCTGGTACAACCACTGCCGCAAGCGTATCGTTGTGTGTCCTGTATCGGCCTGATCAACGGTGGTACAAAAGGCTGCAATTCGAGCGTCAGCCACTTCGGTCATCGGCTTCGGTCATCGCGGTTAGCTTTTGCCGGGGCTAGACGACTCTGTGTTGGAACTTCGAGTAGTAGCAGCGTACTCGTCCTGCAAACACTGCTGATTCGATACGCCTTCCACGAAAAAGCTGTCTGCGCTTTTGCCGATATCGTAATCTTGGAAGAGTCGCCAGCGTTCAGCATAGTCGACGTTGTCGTGTGAGCGTCTACTAGACTCCCGCAAACCTTCAATCTCGAGCGATTGTGCATATGGTAAACGTCCGACGGGCTGTAGAGTCTGAAGCGTTGCCACAGGCGCATCATTCGCCAAAGATTCTCCGATTGCTGAAGAAGTAGGCGAGCAACCTAAACGATGCCGTGATGGTTTCCCGAGCGGATGCTGCTGCGGCTGAATCTCAATGCTCAAAAGCTGCTCTTTGTACTCTTCAGCTTTGCTTTTCCATTCGACAACGCCCGCTTCGCATGTTGTGAGCTTTGTACGCAGCACCGCTGCTTCTTCGTTGACACTTTGGACACGAGCATGGGCCTCATTTACGAGAAACTCGCTGGCTGCAAGCTGTTTTCGCAACGTAGCAACCTGTGCTGCTTCACTTGTTTTGGCCTGCCTTTTGTGCTGGTGAGCTCGCCAGTTCGTCTCCTTCTGCACAGCCTCCATTTTCTCTTTGAGACGCACCTCGCACCGTTGTAGATTTGCCGCGTGTCTTTCCTCCATTGCACGGAGCTTTGTGTTAAGACCTACGTTTTCCAGTGACAGCTTCCGTTCGCGCTCTTTGCATGCTACAAGCTCCTTTGCTAATGTAGCGTTCTCATCCTCTTGATGTCGAACATGAGATTCGAGCTGAGATTTTTTGTTCTGAAGGTCACAGTAGGATGTGCACATCGACACAGCAACTGTGGCCTTTGCAACAACCCCTCTTGATGCTGTCGGACTGTTACTCAAATTATGCTGCTGGTTCATTCGCCAATGAGTCCACTTGCCCCACATTCCGCAAGCAGGTACAAAGTGTTCTGCATCATTTTTTGAGCAAAAGAAGCATTTTCCGGGCTTGAATGATGGCAAGACGGACACCATTTTCCGATCCAAAGGTCCGTCGTCGGTTCTCACCTCAGCATCTTCCTTTGCTGACGGTGGACCTGACGGAGTGGGGGTGGTCTCCGCCAGGCATCTATCTTTTCCCGACGAATGTCGTTCTTTCGTCACTTTCTGGAGTCGATTGTTCTCTGTTTTCTCATTTTGCTGCTGATCAACGGAGGACACAATCGTTTTCGTACACACCTTCTCCGATCGCATTTTTCGTGGTGGTGAATCTGCTGAAACTCCCGATACTCGTGTGCCCAGAGAGTCCATTGCTATCGCCGTCGGAACTCGTGCATTCAAAATAGCAGGATCAAAACCGGCTGTATACTCGGACACGATCCGTACAAGCAGCGGATACTCTTTTTCCATACCAGCTTGAAGCTGCGGATACAGGAAGCACGATCGTGTCAGGAACGACACAAGCTCTCTCCATGCACAGACGAACCAACCGAACACGCCCATGGCGATCACCACAGAAGCCAGCAGCAGACCGTACCCCACGCTATGAGCTGAAACAATAATCCAGGATGCAGGCATAGCTAGCGACATTACCCATAACACGAACGAACCGAGCACTGGAATTACCAGCAGCCATCGAAGCCGCCTCGTCATCACCACGAGAAACACCGTCACACCTGCACAGTGACTAAACCACGCCCAGCCCGTGTCTTCATCAACAAACTTCAACGTGTCTGGAAGTGATGTCCAGCTACCAAGCGTAAAAGCTCCCCAGAGTATCACCGCAACGACAAAAGATGTCGTGCCGTTCTTGGTGTTGGCTGTAATCCTACCACGCAGAGACAGCGTGTGCAGCAGCAACCATCCGTCTTCCTCACATCCTTGTCGTGAAGCTCCACCTTCCTCAGAGGTACGTGCAACTGCCAGAGTGATACTTTCACGCCGCAAACGTCGACGTAAAGCAAAGCGTTCGCGAGAATTGTACTCGGAGTAGTATGCAATGGTATTAAAGACCCAGACCATTGGCACCAAGAAGAAAATGCCCAGGACGCTCTCCGCTTGATGGAGCGGAGGTCGAACCACGAAACTGAGCACAGTGTACACTGCAGCCGTCGCCCAGCTGCCGTACAAAGACGACACATAGCCCAGCGGCGTCACTCTGGGAATTGTATAGAACGACAGTCCAAAGGTCACGAACAGCGCGTCCTATAACCCACAATCAACAACAATAGATCGACATATTAATGTAAGGAGTCTACGCGTCAAGCGGTATGATATATAAGATATGACGTACCCACTGACAAAGGCGGGTGCGTTGCAGAGCATAGAGCAGCAACGTGGGGATCCCACTGGCCACGGACACCATGAGCATTGTCTGCTCTCTTACACGTACTAGATTCCAGCGCACTAGCAGCCACGTGGCAACTTGAAGCATCTACAGATTACACGTCGTTCAGTTCTTAGGTAGGTATCTTCATATTTTATACTCAGAATCCCACAGTTTATCAACATACCGCGAGCAATACTCTTGATGGTACGGTAACCAGTAAATGCTCAACCGGATAATCGAGTCCATCGGCGAGTGCAAAGATGATTTGAAAGGCTGCAGCTGGTAGCAGCGAGCGAAGCCAGAGCGCTTTCTTGCGCGGATGCAGCTCCGCCTGATAAGCTTTTTCCAGTCCGGCGTCTTCGAACTGCAGCGTGAACTGGTTCAGCCGCACTGTCGAGTGCAGACGCTCGGTCTTCGTATCCCGATCCATGAGTTTCGACAGAAAATTAATTATGAGGTCCTGGGCGGAGCTAATGAACTCGCCACTCAAAAAATCACAAGCTCGGTTAGAGTACTGTAAACGATTAGAATTTGAACATCCGTTTCTAAAGTTAGTGTTAAGGTCGTTCTGTGTCATGTTGACGCAGAAATGGGTTCAATTGAAGTGCCTAGCTTTGCTCACGTTAAGAAGTCGCACGACGCGTTGATTTTGCCTGCAAAGTGAGCATGGAACATACTATCGGTGCTGTCCTTCCAAAGTCGTCTGAAGACTGTCCTGTCAATAGCCGAATGCAAAAGGGATGTGGCCTTGACCTTCTCTCTCCGTATCAGACACTCAGAACCGTGTCTGTTGCCGAGCCTTAAGTGTCGATCGACCAAGTTCATCTGTTGTTAAAGTTGCTGTTGCACGCGTTGCCTAAACTACACTTACGGGCACATTCACAGGCAGATGTTCGGGCAAATCTTGCTCAAGGCGTTGACCGGTGTCGCATCTTTTCGAGGGTGAACATGATGCAGACATCTTGAGAGGTTGCATATTTCATTGCTTGGTAGTGTCAAGCTGAGGACATTTGCACGTCACACTCATGCCAAGCTTGTCATAGACTAGCCTTCCTATTTGACAAGTAACGATCACCTTAGTGCCGGCACGGGCGAGTCGAATGAGCTCCGTTATAACGTACGGATGTTGACTCTTATAGATCTTAGAGCGGATCCAGTAGTCATTATAACCTAATATTTTTTCAATGTAATAACCTCATTTAGTTGTTTTACTCATAAAAGTGCGCCACAGCAGCGACATACAACGGGGATAACTCGAGAAAAGCAATTTTTCGTTATGCTGCCGACATTTTGCAGTCCTGCGACACCCGAGATAAGTTTTAGACTGCATGTCATTGACTTACAGATTTTGACATCGTTCGTTCGATTGGCTAAGACTAATCGCATGTCATTGGCCCACGTTAATCGAAAAAAATGAAATAAATGATGGAAGCGACCAGCTTTATATCGAAACTGATAAACTTCTTGTGAATTGCTGTCCCCACACCCACGTTTTGCTTTCCCCACATCTTTCATACCAGTACCCGTACTATAACATCGTTGGCTGGTAATAAAGAAGGAGTTTCCAGTACTAGTTCCACCACCATGGTGCGGGTTAGGAATCTTCAAAACTAAAAGACTAAATACGTCCAGGCTGGGATGTGAGCGATCGACTGGTTTCAAGTGACCAGAAATGACCCCTGTATTGGTAGTATCATGAAAGTGAAACTGACCGATGTGACTGATATACAAAAATGCCAAGAAGAAATAAATGCTGCTGTCTGCCCCACAATACTTCAAATTCAAGCATTTTGATTCTAAAACCAAGCATCACGTGGCGAGGTTTTATCAGCATCTATCTACTCCTCTTGCTGGCGATCATCAGTCTTCTTCTCTTCTTTACTACGGTTTTACAAAGAAAATCGTTTAGCTCACCCCCAATCAATCGTTCCAGGGAGGAGGTCTGGACATACTTCACGACACAGTCAGCCAAGTCCCGAGATGTCTTTTACAACTCCTGCGAAACTTTTCACAAGAGATTTTTAGCAAATCTACTTGGCGCTCCTTCGCAGAGGAAGTCTTAGACTCAAAGAGTCTCTTATTCATAACAACCCAACAACGACGTACAGTCGTTCAAGCGTACAAGCTTAACAATCCCGGTTCCAAAGGGATTACGATTCACAGAATCACACACTAACAAGAGACTGATGCTTGAACTAGACTGAGCGCCTTTACAAGACTGATGCTCTTAACAACATACCATGCCTTCACTAGGCACTTGTGTCCAACAAGTCAAAAGTGGAACTAAACTTTGTTTATCTTTAACTACGGTGATAAACCACAAAACCTTGTCTGACTGATTTTTACATTGCGATACTGTGACAGAAGTTTCCTAAACGATAAGGTGCGGTATTACCATAAGTACATGGTACCAATACTGTACCACTCAAATCCACCGATCTTTGTTTGGCGAGGACACACAACATAACCGGTTCGATCACCGCCGTGCAACCCCGTTATACCCTCCTTCACCGAATTGTCGACAGCCTTGTGTCGACAATTTTTCTACTGCTCTATGAGGTAATTCAAACCTCTGGTCCTAACCATCGTATTACAACACACTTCAAAATGACTTTTTAAACCTTTGCCCAACACCCTTGAGAAATTTGTCGAAGAGTATGTGGTGGACTAAGAGAGTGACACCGTAGCGTTGAGTGTCTATGACCCACCTCTAGCTACGTTACCGGTGCATGACATCACGTGCACCGCGCCTAATCCATTTGTAAAACGCGAGGAGATACCTTTCATCCTTGTAACGCGTGCAGCCGTCGACCCTGTGTTGGGTGTGTTGCACAACACACTGGATAAAGATCAAGCTTAATGTATATATCTGTTCAATGACAGCAGGCGTCAGGTACAATGTGAAGCCACAACGTATGCTCACAGGGGTTACCGCTTCACACCAACGAGTGTGTATGAACGCATTCTTCATACAGCCCGGCAGTCATTCGCAACATGGGTCACGGGACCTAAGGCTGCCACATCCAAAGCACTTGCGGAGATGGAGGCTCTTAGCGCGAGATAAATGGGGGTCGATGTAAGACCGTTCAAAACTACCTCTACAGGCTGAATTTGACAGCACTAGGAGCATCATTGTCCGCCATGCGGACAATATCCGTCGTTCTCTTACCTGATGAGACGGATGCGTAAAATGATGTCGTCCCACGCGATAGGCTCACAGAGCTTGCCGTATACCAAGCCTGTAGAATCTCCAAGAGAGCGCTTCACTTGCTGATGTTCGGCTTGAACATCAGCTGCGCTTTGGTTTGCAAAACAAAAAAACCGAGGCCAACTGCGATCGTTCTATCAACCCCTCTATGCTGCAGCAGCTACGGACCCGCATACCAGTGCACCTGATGCACCTGCAGCCCCCTCCACCCCGCACCTACTAGTGGTAAACAGTATGAGTCGACTGACCCTGAAGACGACGTTTAAAGACTTCAACGGCATACGGACAAATCTGCCGCAATGTCACATCGTACTCCCATGATTTCTCCGACTCCGGGTACCCTCGCCACTGTACCAAGCACTGGTACTGACCATATTGACGACGTCGCTGCAGGATTCATTCAACATGGTACTGTTGATCCCCTTGCTCGCCAACGAGAGCAGGCGTGAGCCGATGAATCTCGATGCGTCGTCTACGAGTTAGTGGGTGAGGTTCATAGTCTTCGTGACCGCGTGGCGCGTCTTGAAGAACAACTGGATCTTCTCTTTAGGATTCGTCGACTTGTGGCAGCTCCAGTTCCTTTGGCGCAAGCGCCTCGTGATCCACTTACAACGGATCAAGACAAGACATATGCAAGACGACGTAAAACACTGGGTGTGTTTGCACCTTGCATGGAAGGTTAAGCGTAAACGCAAGACCCTTCTATCTCAAAACCGTAAGCTTACAAATGAAGCGAGGATACAAATCGGTCCTATAGACTGCTGACGCTACCTTGGTAGGTAGATTCTTAGCGTTAAGTAAGACTAGGTATCCAACTTCATGACTTTCTGCCTTTTGCATCTGCTTGTCCCTTCTGTTTGCCTTGATTACCAGCAATTGCGTCACGTACATGTCTCAAGACATTCAGTTGCGTAGCAAGAAAGACCTGCCTACCTGCTTTTGAACAGAATTAGGGCTGACATCAGCAAGCCGGTCGACTGTTCCTTTCCCAACAAGTCCAGAACCACGTATTGGAAGCGTTAAATGAACGCATGGGTGAGTAAGAACATTCACGTAAAATGGAGTAAATTTCGTAGAGGCATGAACAGCGTTGTTTAACGCAAACTCAACCGCAGGGAGTATAGAGATCCAACGCTAAGGCGTATCAGCGCAAACACTGCGCAAAATGTCACCAATGACACGGTGACACGGTCAGTTTGAACATCGGTCTGCGGTTGTTCTGCTATGGACATGTCCAACCTGGTGACCAGCACCTTGAAGATGAAAGTCCGAAACTTGCCAGTGAAACGTCGATCACAATTAGAGCCTTTTGCCACAGGCAAATCGTGTTGACGAAGCACACGGTCGATAAACAGCTTCGCTGTACTTTACCATCGATGTAATCAGGCACATCCGCTAATGATCCATCTTTCTCAAAGGGTCAACAAAGACCACAATATCAATGTTACATTCTAAACCCTTTGGTAGGCTAAACGCAAAGTCCATACTGATGGACTCCCAACACCTGAAGGGTACGGGCAAACTACCCAGCGGTTTAACCGCATGAGCTGAGGGTTTGACCCGTTGACAAGATTTACACGTACGCGCATATGTGCTCAACCATTTGTACATCTTGGGCCCCCAATGCGTCTGGCTGACTGAGCTATATGTCTTCTCACGACCGAGATGAACGCTCAAAGCAATGTCATGTTTCTCAAAGAGAATACGATCCTTCAAGTCATCAACATAAGGAACAACGATGCGAGGCACATCTTCAAAACCCGTGTAATAGCGCAACAACCCACCAACGATGACGTACCAATGTAGGCTCGCACATAAACGTGCCGACAATTTGATGTTGTAGTTTTCTAAACTCTTTCGCTTCCAATAGTACGTAGCTATGCTACACATTGCTCATCACGTGCATATGCCGCACGAATATAATCCACAATGGATGGCGACAGAGTCGCAACACGAATAAGCTCATAATCAGGTCTGCGTGACAACGCATCAGCAAAAGCGTTGTTCTTGCCCGGCTTATGCTTCACCTCGAAGTTGTATTCAGCATATAATGAAGGCAAAGGGCCATACAGTGTGAGAGTTGAAGCGACTATATCGCAGTGCGAAACGACGCGTGATCTGTGAAGATCACAAAAGGCTTTAAGCCAAGTAGGTGGACTCTGCACTTGACAAGAGCCTATTTCATTGCGAGTAACTCCTTGTCGCGAACTGATTAGTTCACCACTGCAGTCTTTATCTGACGAGATTCAAGCGCAATGACACGTTCATGTCCATCGACATCTGTCTACAATAATGCAAAATCAACAGAAAAATTAGACGTGTCACAGACGAAACTGAAAGGCCGCTCATGGTCAGGCAAAGTCAAAATTGGAGCATGAAGGAGACTGTTCTTTATAGCTTCAAAAGCTTGAGAATAACTGCTTCCCAGAACTAAATCACATCCTTCTTGAAGGGGTTGGGTAAATGGTCTTGCCATTTCAGCGTAGTTTGAACTATACTTGTTGCAAATTATGAGCTAGGCCGAGCCATTACGTAAGCCCTTTTGGTTCAATGGAATCGTCAACCAGTCAACAATTGACCTTACCTTAGCGGACCACTCGAAGGCCACATTTACCAATGAAGCACCCGAGAAAGGGAATCTCTTCAGCATCAAAATTTTGCTTCAATGCATTTGCATACATCTTGTTTGTACGCATGCACTCGAGCACTGCTAGTAAATGGTCAATGTGATTGTTCGCATCTGACCTACCATGTTCTGCACGGCTATGGACAAAGACGTCATCAAATTAGCTATGTGCATATCCTCAGTGAGATCGGAACAATTGCGTCACAAGACGATGAAATGTAGCTGGGGCATTAGACAGCCCTTGAGTCATGACGAGCCACCCCCAAAGCATGCCGCTTGTAGTAATGAACTGCTGTATGAGGAAAATTAAACGCTTGCACGCGCAATTGACAATACCCGTCGACCAAATTGAGTGAACTGAGCATGTTACAACCTACCATGGCGGTTTGAGGAGCATCCTTTCTAGGAAAGGTGTCTGTGCCGGTATAGTGGCTGCAATGAGCTTATTGTAAGCCCGCACACTGCGCCGCTTGCCATTTGGACTTCTGACACTAAATATAGGTGTCGAGAGGGGAATTTCTCTTGTGCACCATGCCA
Organism: Peronospora matthiolae; assembly: GCA_921007115.2. NCBI lineage: Eukaryota > Oomycota > Peronosporomycetes > Peronosporales > Peronosporaceae > Peronospora > Peronospora matthiolae. The sequence continues at coordinate 960,867 of CAKLBY020000223.1, read as the reverse complement.
GACGCGTACTTTGCACAAAAAAACATCAATGAGGTCACACTGCTCCATTGGTAGGGGCCATAGTCGTGTCACACAGTAATTGGTTCCAGGAATCAGGTCAATCTCATGACGTACGCCTCAATCAGGAGGCAGAGTGGAAGTCGAGTCGTGAGAGACAAGAAGATAAAATTAATCTGTAGAATATTTCAAGATCGATGTCCCACTTCGATCACTCAGTGCCGCCTTTGTGTCCTTCAAGACAATTTAATCAAGAATTACGACGGGTTCAACTCACGTTCATATCGAATGACCACCACTTCAGATAAGTCTCCTGACTTGAGGCGTGGCCAAACTCATCGACAGACATTTCGTCTAGCTCTAACAGAGAATTCAGTGAGAGTAAAGTCTTAAGACTCAATGACCTATCTACGTCACTGGTTACTTCAATAACAAGTGTACATATCTGCTCGCTAGTATTGCTCAGTGACGTAACAGACGCCTTGCATTGCATAGTAGCAATCTGGCGTATCTGCCGTCTCTGTAACGAGACTGAACATCTCAAGTAGAATAGAGCTTTCTCTGTCACAAGGTTGATATCATCATCATCCATAGCTTACTCTATACAAATTCCGGTGCCATTACCGTCACCCGGGACATCGATGTCTCAAAATTAACGTACCCATCATCCGTAAGTTGCTCATAACCAGAGCCGATTTCATAACCAACATCTGGGACTACACTACCCGCAAGGTAACGAACCGCGTCAACCTTAATTTGCTCAATATCAGGGCAAGTGTCATCACTGACATCTATGACTACACTATCCCCAAGGTAGAGAACTGCGTTAACCATATTTGCTCAAAATTAGGGCTGATACCATTACCAACATCCGGGACTACACTGTCCCCAAGGTGACGAATTACGTCAACCTTAATTTGATCGATATCAGATCCGATGTCATTACCGACATCTGGTGATGAGTCACTTCCAGTGACACCACCACCCAGTGGGTAATTACGTCCCACTCTACGCTCATCAAATGGGCCTAGCCCTTGATAACTTGGTATTTCCCCAACAATGTCCTGACAGACATTCAGTGTGTCACAATTACGGCCGTCATCAATCAGTGGGTACTTACGTGGCACTCCACGCTCATCATAAGGGTTCAACCCGTGATGACTTGGCTCTAGGCCAACAAAGCTTTCAGCGTTCAACGATTCGTTATCACAACATTAATCATTCGTTGGATTACATGCCGTTTCACTAACAGTCAACGCGCTTGGCATACAACTAACGTTTTTAACATTGTCCAACTCATTGAGTTCAGCCATACCGATGTCCAGCACAATGACTATCTCATTCCGTGGCTCGCGCCAATATTGCTTCTGTTTTCTAGCAGAGGTGGGCTCATGACTCGCAAAAGCTCTTTAGGAACAGTGCTAGTTGCGCCTATGGTCTATAACCTCCAATCAATCCATAGCTTATGGCGTTCTAGCCAAGCCATTTCAAGGATGAGATCATACCTATCATATAAGTCTAGGACTAGACAGCGTTTAAGACTGTCCAAATGCGATACCTTAACACTTCAATTCACAAAAACTTTAGGCACATTTACTTATGCACCTGTCGCCAAGCGAATAGTTGTAGTCTCATTCTTTTCCGCTTTCAGCACCTCAGCATACTTCTGACTCCTTTTCAAGATACAACGTCGGACAAAACTTCCAGACGCCTCGGAGTCGATCAATATCGACTATAACTATTCAAAGCCCTTCACCGTTTCTTTTGCCACAAACAAGCCTGTCTGTTACTCATGCTTTGTGACATTGCTCACGAAGCCACTTGGGGCTAGGCCCTGTTCCTTACCCTTCCCAGAGCTACAAAGAGCTTACAAATTTTCCATAAGGGCGCCCTGCGCCCACTGAGAATCGATGCTCTCTCAAGACTTGCCATATCATTAGTTAACGATGAGAGGTCGGCTAGAATGATCCTGCCTGGTACTTCTCGAAGGACAACTGGGGCAATGTGTTTGATGCTTTCGCACGTAAAACATCTACGGGTATTCGAACGCTCTTGACGGTGTCAAGCTCAGCTGCTTCTTCCCTCTCAGCAAGACTAAGATCAATGAGTTCTACCCTATTCATAAGATAAGCATTGCTTGACGGGTTCAATTTGAATGCATGAGTCATTTAACAGGCAGCTTTAAAGTCGTACTATGTGTTTAACACTACGTCCACTGCACCATCAAATGTCGAGGGTTGGGTACGGAACACTTCCGTTATGGCAACGACCGTGAGATGACCCTCCAATAAATTTGGTTACCAAAACCGTCTCAGGTAAAGGGTCAAGCTGCATAGCAACAATAAGAGTTCGCAACTCCTGGACATAATTAACCAAGTCTTTTTTGCCTGGCGGGTTGACAGAAAGCGTGATCGCACGCGATATGCCTAATTAGGCGGGAAAAGCACCCGAGGTAGTTGCTGTTTTAGCATATCTCAGGTGGGAAACTCCTCGTCTATCGAGGTTCCAAAAGTGAAGGCCCACTCCCTGGCCCTTTCACCTAACTTCGATAGGACCAGGCCCACCTTTTGCTGCTCTGACCGCAGCAGGGTCGAGCTGATGTCAGTCCTCATCTCTCGAACCCACAAAATAAGATTTTTTCTCCTTGCTTCTCTCAAGAGTCCTGACACTCAAGACCAGAAGACAAGTCCTTGACTCAGTATCCGGTATGTAAACATATCGAGTGGGCATGGATAATGCCAAATGGTCATGTACCTGTCCAATCAACGTGGAATCGAAGATCTAGAAGGACTCAAGTCGTGTCAAGAAGTGTGTCGGGGCCTTGCGCCACTTTACGAGACACTTGGTCATGACCGAAAAACGCCTTGAGCTTCTCAAGCGTGATCTGCTGAGTTTCAGAGATGTTCATGGCAGTTTCCATCCTCGCAGAGGATTCAGTCTGTGAAGGCTTAGGTTTAGATTGACTACAAGTGCTACCAAGTGCAGCTAAGCTACTTAGCGCTACTTCGCAGAGGAAGTCTTAGACTCAAAGAGTCTCTTATTCATAACAAACCAACAACGACGTACAGTCGTTCAAGCATACAAGCTTAACAATCCCGGTTCCAAAGGGATTACGATTCACAGAATCACACACTAACTAGAGACTGATAGTTGAACAAGAATAAGCGCCTTTACAAGACTGATGCTCTTAACAACATACCATGTCTTTACTAGGCACTTGTGTCCAACAAGTCAAAAGTGGAACTAAACTTTGTTTATCTTTCACTATGGTGATAAAACCACAAAACCTTGTCTGACTGACTTCTACGTTGCGATCCTGTAACAGAAGTTTCCCTAACCGATAAGGTGCGGTATTACCGTAAGTACATGGTACCAATACTGTACCACTCAAATCCACCGATCTTTGTTTGGTGTAGTCACACAACATAACCGTTTCAAAAACCGCCGTGTAACCCCGTTACATACGTTATACCGGGCGTGTATAACTTCCAATACATAGTAGCGTACCGAAAGCTTTACATTCACGATGTGGGTCCGCCATGTTTCTTCACTATTAGTACTATTACAATCTGTGCTGAAGCGCATTGATGTTGTGATAGTGTTGACTTTTTAGCATAAAACGCGCATAGTGCGTCACAGATCACGATCTGTAACTTTCTGGGTCTCGTGAGCAGCTATAACAAGAAGTTCATCCAGGTTCCGAGCATTTTGATGCTGAACCGATCTTAACTATCTTCAATGTAACTTCTCGCAGCGCATCTATTCATGAAACGCGATTAGCACATTATCTCTATAAATGTCAAGAAACATCACCCGCCTGCTTTTCTGTACTAAAATTATGCATGATTTGAGTCTTGACTTGCTTCATCCAAGTGAGTTGATGTATTCATGTGTCAATTTGATTTAGCAGCGACCCCACTGTTGAATATTGCATAATCGTTCAAGAAGCTAGAGTACCTTCCCCTCTTTGACGTCCAGCTCTTCCGGTGTCCTCATGTAGATAATTTCACACACTATACTCTCTGCGTAGACGATTGGAATGTCGCCATGAGTCAGTCGTAGTCCAAGCATTCTTTATGGTACAAAAATGTACACGTACTGCTCACTTTTTTTCTCACCGGTGATTGTGTCTTTGAAAGTTCAACGCCATACTTCTGGCGAAATCGATCAAAAACTTTGTCGGGTGAAGTAGCTGATCAAGTAGAATGTTGCTAAGTCTCTAGTCGCATCGGTACTACTGTCTGGCAGGATTTCTTAGATTGGGTTAGGCATGCGGCAGAAAGTACGGGGTTACTGCGGGAAAAGAAGTAGCTAGCAATTTTGGGTGAAACAAATAGTTACTCTGAGGTACTACCTTTATATAGGTACCAAACTCACACTTCAAAAAGAATTTTTATTACCAAACGCTGTACCGATCCAATATGTGTGAGCCCAAAGGACAGTTAGGATGAGTTTAGAGGCGTCACTCTAAACTACGCAGATTCTGTGTGCAGGGAGGAGACGCAGGTGATCGCTCGCGAAAAAGGCACCACCGAGGAAATTTTGGTCACTCGCGAAAGTGTGGTTCAAGTCTTGTTGAGTATTTGCCTGGATGCGACATTTCGGTGGAGCAAGGATGATCTTTTCACGCCTGCATTTGATGTAAAGAGTTCAACATGGCTCTGATCGGTGGAAAACTGGTGTACAAGCAGCACCGCATATTGACATATTTAACGGAAGTATATTGGAGTTTATGAAACAATCCCTAAGAACAGACGCAAGGGCAAACCTTGAAACTCGCAAAATTTCAAGTTTCTTTTTCAAGTACTGTGGAGTAGATTTTGCGAATGCTCGCGCCTGAAAAGATCGGGTGCAAGCAAAATACCAGCAATAATACTCAAATAAAGTTTAGATCATGCAGCATCAATATCGCCGTGAGATGCAGCAAGAAGCCGCGGAGTTTTTGCAAGGAACGGCAAAACAAGCAGCTGATTTTTACTTTCAAAGGATAGCACATTTGAGACTGCAAGAACAGCTGAATTACCATGCCAACAATGCCCCGATGGGAGTGCGTAAAGTTTAAAAAAGGAACATGCTTTGTTCAGTACCGATATCAACTGATGGAAAAATCAGTATTAGATTTTCGATGGGGAATGAAGTATGCAAAGGATTCATTTTTATATTAGTCCAATGAGGACAACTCTTAGTTTATATAAATTGATTTAGCTGAAATAAGCATTCAAGTTTAGCTGGCCCTAGGAGTGCAAGGTGTCGCGATTTGGATAGTTTCAAAGTAGAAAATCTGCAAGATAATTCTATCAGCGCGTTCATAGTTGGTAGAGGATTACACCGACTATCGTGTCCTTAACAGACGATGTTTAGTTTATGTCAGATAGTCTTTTTGGTGTAAAAGAAATCAAGCTGTTTGCTGAACGGAAGGACAAAATTCAATCTGAAACGACCATTTGCTGATTTTGTCTGGTTTTCAAATTGCAAAAACTCGGGAGATGATTAAAATTTGGAAAATTAAGAGAAGCAAATTTATCCTGAATCTCAAGCCCTGCTAATTAGTCAATATGACAGATCCAGCACGGATTATTTGACTCATAATGAGGATCATATTTCCTTATCTTCGAGGATTCGATGATTAAACTACTTACTACAAGAAGGAGCCTCGCGCCTTCTTGAGTTTACATACAGATGCGATACTATGCCTCAAGTGTGTTCAGGTCGGTTATATTGCGTCACCGCCGCGCCAAAGCTACTGCACAACATTTAACGAGAGCTCATAGCTCTGGGGAAGGAGGTGATAGATGAGCATTTGCTGCTACTACAATAGATGATCTGGGTGTTAATTATTGGGTCCTCAAAGCTGGAGAGAGCTGTCACTTGGTTCATGACGTGTCAATTTTGTTTGAAAGTAAAGATTGTACAATCAGTGACATACTACGGCATACCGATAAGTCTTCATTGTAAGTTACAAAACGTGACACTTTCTATTTAGATACTGTTGATTATGGTGTCCATACAAAGATTTAGCTATCGAGGGCTTCCTACTTGCCAACATTGACACGAAATTTGGTGCCTTACGATCGTTTGGCGGAGCATGGGTGCAGCGGAGCTACCCTAACTCCTCAGTATGAGGAAGAATATTAGACTCGAATAGCATCTTAGTACATCCAACTAAGCGGGTTTAACTTAAAAGTGTATCAAGACTTATAGACTTAATAAAACATAACCCTAAGTGTATGTACAAGCTCTTAAGCTACTAGTAGTACTGGTTCAGGGGACTACAAATACACGAAAACACATGGCAATAATGTCCAAGAGTACTAAGCCTTAGCTCAGGCACTTAACTCTTACGACCAGAGACGTATTAGACAGACACGTATTTGAAACTGTAAAAAGGGAACTGAATATACTTACTAATTTAGAGCGAAAGCAAACCTTTGTAACGTCTGAAACCTTATAACTATACTGCCTAGCCGTACATCCTCACCGTTTCTTTTCTTGTGTACCACACTAGAACTACGTCGCCACTGTGAATAACCTACTACGATAGATTTCCTCGAGCCGCAACCGATAGGGTACAATATTATTGCTTAGCGTATGTGATGTTTAAGAATACCTACTAGCGATAACGATTTTTTTCTTTGATTACCTCACCAACGTACCTGGTCATCACAACCGTTTCCTTAACCCCTCTACAATAGGTACTCACTGGTACGTCATAATGGGCGACATACTGTCTTGGAAAATGGATCAGTCGTATTTTACGTAACGATGAGGAACCATGTAATGGCTGTTTTTACTTTAGCTGTTAGAACCGACTTCTCCTCGTATAGTGAAATTGTGCTGAGGGCTGTCAGAATTATAAACTCTTGTCTCGTGGTACCAATGGGTACACTGATACAGTTTCACGAGAGTTTTGAGCTATAACACAGTTAAAGATCGTTATCCCAATTCCGAGATTCAGCTAATTGATCATGTAAAGAAGCGTTGCATGAAGTGTTTATAAGGGAAACAAACACGCGCAGATTAACCTGGACACAACATTGGCAGGATTGCACGTACAGATCGTGTTGGAGGCGTGATTCCTAGTGATCCAAAGGTCCGATTACGCCGCGAGACCGTCGAGAAAACATGTACTGATCAATTTTTGACCACAAGACCATTTATTGCCGCATCTTTCTTTTCAAGACAAAAGATCAAGCAGCGAAAACGTTAAAGCATTATTTCGTATATTCTGAGAAGAGATACGATTGCTGAGTGCATGTGTTTCGAACTGTGGTTGTGCAGGTACAAGAATACTGATCTATTTTGATGCGATTCTGTTGATTTCCCTTAGTTAATCGGGGCTGGAATCCAGGCTGGTAACGTAGAGGCTGAGCGTATGCATCGAACGGTGATGAATTGGTTTTTCGGTATTAATTTATTGTGCAACTTGCCGCTTTTGATTTAGGTGATGCCGCAGAGAATTTGGTGTAAGTTATTGATTGAACACGCCCACGATTGAATCCAAATCGAGCGTCACCGATAGCGACGTTACCCGGAGTCCGATTTGTCTTGTAAAAAATTTCGCGTTTGGAATCTTGGTGAGAAGCTTTTTGTGACCCTCAAATAAAACTAGAGCGACATTTTAGGCACGATATTATTATCAAATAAAAAAATTTGCTAAAATAAAAAGGTGTCGTGTCCGGGTTCCGAAGGACCGTATTGTGATAACGTCTCGGCGTGTTTGTTGCGTTTCAACTCTTTCTGATTAAGCAAATGCTTAACACAGAGACGACTGTGGACGACACTTTGAACTAGCTTGTGCGCACGCGTCAAATTAGCTTAGTTTCCCCCCAAAAAAATGCTGCAAATCGTCGTGTAACAGTATCGCAGTCACCAGGACCTTTAGATTTAGTACGTTCTATAGTTTGTAATAGTGTTGCTACTCGAAACACATCGCGACGTTCTCGAAAAACAAAAAAAGAAGTCGGTTAAACTAGCTGAATCGTACATGTACATTCCAGCTGCATTAAATCCATCTAGAGCGCTGATAAAGTAGCCACTACGGCTGTTGCGTTGGAAACGTCGCCAGCAACCACCAATGTTGTCAATGCTGACCTTTCTATCGTCTCGCAGGTGTATAAATTATCATTTGGTGATACCCAAAGATAGCGAATTATCAAGAGGCTATAAGAAGTCCTGATTGAGAGCTATGGCTTCTGACCCATCTTTTAGAGCTACTGCATTAAAAGCTGATCACATTGTGAGGGTGGTCAATGTAGCGCCGAACGGTGCACAAATAAAGGCGGGCGATGGGGCAGTTAAAAGCTGCAGAGATAGACTGAAGGCATGTGGCAATAAACCAGTGCTTGGTGTTGACTATCTGTAAGCAATTGCTGCAGTCTTTGATGACATCACCAGCCTAGGACGTCATCACAAGGTTTCAGACATACATACTGGTGATACACGAGAAAGATGCTGAGGACACAAGAAGCATATACTGGCGACGCGAGCGAGACCAATCAAGAGATTTTATGGCACAGTCGTATATGCCCCCTTTCACTACACATAATGCAAATCATTCATTCTCTGTTTATCATCTGTAGCATATGTTCCACTTAAGCACAAAACCCTGCCCTGCAACAAACACACGCCTCAAACCGCTTGTCATAGATATGACAAACCCGAAAACCATATTTGCTTTCGCTTGTATTTGCCGTGTTCCAGCTAGTTATTTTGACGTGCCTAGTGAGTACGTACGCGCATCTAAGAGAGAATGGGTCGGCATCAATTTATATACCCGATGACAAGCATATTTCCCTTGGAGGAGCTGATTAAGCTTGGTGTCCGTACAACTAAGTTTCTGTCGCTTTGTAGGCGCACTTTTGATTGCTTTAAACAAGCTGGAGTATAAAGGAATGAACTTTTCCTTGAAACCTTAACATATTGTAGGTACGTACAGTGCACTACCGACAATTGTAATAATGATAAGGCTGATCGGGACTGAAATACGTTAGTGGAAACCTACGTTGGTGATCTCTTGGTGACTGTCACGTTTAATCAAATTGTGAGTACTTCTTCTTAAAAATGGCGAGCTTGGAGTTAAAGGACCTCGGACTTGCCGAACAAGTAGTCGGGGTGCATTGCCACTTTGATGCCAACAATGTGTACCGGCTTGATCAATAATGTACTATATTGCATTCGTTAAAGAAGAAAGGCCTCGTAAAAGATGATGCGGTGTAATGATCCATGGGAGGATAGAGAACAGATGAAGATCAAACTAATTTCAGGGTTTTACTACCAGCGGCTGGGCCTAGTAAGCATGAACATCCAAACATAAAACTGTTTCAGTAGCAACTTGTCAATTTTGGATAGGTTGCCCGATGAACGCGACCGAAAACTATTTTGATGTGCATCGTGCGGCTTGTCATACCCGTGCTCCCACAATTACGGATTTTATGAGCAAAACGTATCGCTCGCTATTTGACCGGGAGGGCCAGTTAGAATTACTGATAAAATAAGACGGTTCAACCGATCTTTTGCTTCGAATCGACTAATTTGCCGATACCGACATTGCGGGAGACAGTAAGACGTAAAGGCCGCTAGTGAAAACATTGTTTGCATCAGAGGAATTATCATGGGTTGGTATTGCAAGAAGCAAGTAGAAAAGTAGTTATCGACTTCTAAGGCGAATTATGATGTGGCGTCTTTTGGCAGGGAAGATATACTCGGATCGAAAGAATTGACCGGCGAGTTTAGACTCAATGGCGCTTCCGATGTGCATGAGTATGGACAACCAAGCCATCATCAAACAAGTAGATATAAATCAAGCTAGAGCTAGGCCAAGTGTGTGGATGTGAGATTTAAGTTTATTAGCGATATATAACGATCAATCGCCAATAAACTTGAATCTCACATCCACATCGTAAATGGCCAGATAGATCTATAACGATCTATCTGGCCATTTACTATGTGCTAGCTAACATTATGACCAATCCAATTCAGCGCCTTAAAAATAGCTTTGCGTGAGGCTATCGGACTCGAGCAGACTTCCAACACTGTAGAGTAGTGTTAAAAGACGGTGGCTAATCAAGTGAGATTTTTTCCAGACCATTGACGGGCCTAGGCAAACGGTACACCAGAACATTTTATTCGGGGTGCAGCATGCGGCAGAAAGTAAGTGTTTAAGAATGGAAGGACAGATGTTCTAATATTTAAAGTAGAACGGGTCGATGTAACGGGTGGTTAATCGAAGGTACGTCCATAGTACTGGTGATATGATCACTCTGCAAAAAGACTTCGTTTACACGAAACGTTGTCCGATCCGATGAGTCTTACTTTAAAATCTCAACGTCACCATCAGCATCATAATGATCATTAAAACCCATTTGTCGTCCACAATGTTTATACCTTTTTTGGCTCGTTGAACACTGCCCAGGTTCCATTTTTGCTGAGTGCATTTACCTCTGCCTCCATCGCATCAATCCAATCTGCCTCTTCAGGAAGAGTCGTGGCTTCCTTAATCATTTATAGCTGGTCCGCTCGTAAAACCACCAGTGCGGAGCCGTCAAAAATATTGAGTAGCCATGGTGACATGATAACGCTTGCGTCGTTTTGCCAAGATTTTTTTCACCACTATTCTTATCAGTCCCGGATGCCTCACAATCAGAAGCTATTGAGCCATCTTTAATTGGAGTCGGTATGCTCTCAGTGTCAGATATAGTAAGGGTGGTTTCATCATATCCAGCACTTATATTCTTGTCGATGCTCATCCGCAAAGTGAATTGAATGGACAAGCTGCAATAATGAGAGCTTATTTGTGCTATAATAAGCACGCGACGACCCTCCACCTTATCATCAAACCAATTAAATATGCCGTGTTCACAAATCTTTCGTGTACCCATGAACTAAGTCAACAGCGGGAACTAGTTGGACTTAGCACGCATTAATAAAACTTCTTTGTAGCTAGACGCATAGTTAACGACATGAAAAAGGGTGAGTGCTGCCTTTGTAACCTAATGAATAACGTTACTCTCGAAATCAGCTTTAATTACGGCAACATTTTTAGACCGTTTGTGCTGATTCGGAACTATAGTTTGCGCTGTAGCACTTCTTGTTTGCTTCCCCTTGCAACATGCACCACAGTCGCTTCGCTTATTATCCGAGATATGCAGACCATCAACAAGTACAGAATTTTTAATCTTTGCTACATCCGCAATGTTGACACGGCCAATTCGAACACGTCATTTCATGATGCTGTCATTAGGTTTTGCTGCGATATCTGCAACGGCTGATTTGATTGCATGCCCATTATGGTAGCAAAGTCTATTGAATCACGTCGCAACACAAACACCAGGTTTGACTTCCATGCCAACTTTTTATAAAGTAATGCACCTTGCTCGGTAAATGAGATAAGTATACCTTTTCTTAAAGTTGGCCAATCGATATCAGTTTTTTGCACAGCTTTGGACCTACTCGCACTTGTCTTGCAGCATAATCATGATTTTCTTTTCATCGGTATAATTCTTTATTTTGAGGTGGCCAAATGTGGAAGACTGGATGGTGCAATTTATGCTACAGTCATGGACACATTGCATGCGTACGGGTGAATTAGAGCAAATCTGAAATTTCATATGTGATGCCTAGTGTCTGAGTCTAGCAACCAGTTTTGTTCATCCCGGATGCTTATGTAAACTTCTTATCATGAGGCGTACTGACAGCCCTTATCGTCAGTCCAAAAGAGCTCGAGAGATATACCCACCCCAATTATCGAGCCCGTTGACCTTTTCTTCATTTCGAGAATCTCCATCTTGAGCGAACAAGATAAAGCAATTTGACCTGCATCTTCACAGAAGAAATAGTTACGCTTGAATTGCTTTTTGGTTCTTTGTAAGATGATCACATCACCAATTTTATTCCTCGACTTCCGCTTTTTCTTCTCAAAACTCAGTTTATCGCTCCCAGCATGCGCGTACAGTTTCGTCGCCCCCTTTGACTTACAGAAGAATCCCTTTTAGTTTACTGTGATGGATGCCAGGCATCATGTAGCTTTCTATAGATCTATCCCGTACTTAATCTGTCTAGATCATTCTTCGCGAGTAAGCTTCTCTCCTTCGATGGGAAAAAGCATGAGCAGAATTATCAAAGAATGATCATGCTAGGATCCCATTCATACGGCTTACCAAAACTATCACGTTCTCACTGTTTGATTACCATGTTTCTTTGGCTCTATAAGTTACTTCAAGTAGCTTGAGAAATTGAGACCGGCTCAGCTTCACAGCAACATTGATTCTTCGTGGACCTTTAGACACTGTCGAAGTTGGTAGTGCGCCCTCGATCCGCGCGACGTTCTAAATTTATCTAAGGCGGGAAAACACATCGGCATAGCGCTCATTCGGTGCTCTTCGTTCCGCATCAAGCTATCGAATATTTTTGAGGGTATGCGTCTGCAAGTCGAATTGGTACATGAACGATTTCCTGTATTCTCCAATTCCCGAATTATCTTAATTTTCTAGTAAACTCACTGAAAATTTAATGCCTCCAATTTGGGTGGACCATCTGAACTATGTAATGCGAGCGATGAAGCTGGTGAGGCAGTGTGGGTCGTCTCATTAGATTTGCTTTGCCTCGAAATTAAGCTTTAGCTCTTCATTAGCAAACTTCTTGTTACAGTGTTCCAATTAATTGCAATATAACCATTTGATTCTATGGAGTCATCAATTTTTGTTGCTCTGATGACGAAGATGATAGGGGGGACTTCTATTTGCGTCATGGTTCTTAAATGGCCCCTTATCTTTAAACTGGGTAACAAGGATTTCGGTTAATGAGAAGGTACCATCATCTTTATAATCAATGTTTGAGTTTATAACCTTATCACGTTTTGACGCCACGTCCGCTATCTATCTTTGTTTGTGCTAGTTCTCCATCCCAGCAGTCGACTCTTCGATACTAGTTATGTTATACTTGCGCCCTTTGATGATAGTCTTGAGCTGTGAAGTACGTTGACGCGTTGACCACAAGCACTGGAAAGCGTTGTTTCATCTATCATAATTTTGCCTCTTTTAATGGACCTGTGGAGATGAGTGTACTTAAAACTGTGTGTTAAGCCATAAAACACTCTCTGCGTTGGACTTCTGAATTACAGGAAAACTACCCCGGTTCTTCGTATAGAACTTGACTAACCTTGTGTACCCGTCGGCTGGCGGGTTGCGCTCTTTGGTAGACTTGGGTGGAGAGGAATGAGTATCGGTCGTGATCAATGTAGAACTGGGACCCAATTGAACGTATTCCACTGGCTGGACCAGTAGGTGAACCTCGATCTATCCAGTCGTGAGTAGACTTATGACCAAGGTCTTCAGGTAGCTTGTTGCCTTTCTTTGCTGTCTCAGGGGTGTAATTTTTTTTTCCTGGCCCCTATTTTTCTCCCTAACCGTGCGGTATAGACACCGCTTCCGATAGCTAGCATTGAGTGGGGTGTTGCTACTCGACGAACCAACAGGCCAAAAACTTACTGTGTTTCTATCTGCCATGAAGACTTACCTAGCAACTGTCTTTGACGGGGTGGGGGATGGGCAAAAATACCTCCCTTTTCTGAACAGGTGAGTAGACTTACCGAGTTCCTTAACGTACGACGAAGCCGTGCCACGTGCATTGCAAATTGAGTAGTATTTGAAATCGTCTTATCCTTTATATTCTTTGCCTTATCCTACCCTTGACATCTGTCTGTCAATGTGACTGGTCATGAACAGCCGAATCTTGAAGTAACTCGGGCAATTGAACGGGGAACTCGGTAAACCGATGAGAGGCCAAGGTCTACCGATGAGGGACCAAGGTCTGCTGATGAGGGACAAGGTCTAATATCGAGATACCGAAGTCTACCAATGCGGGAACGGATTTTCTAGTGAGGGACCGCGGTCTTCCTTAAGAACCGCATCCTGAGATCGGCATCTAAATTCTTTAATAAATGTGTGTAGTCATCTTCTGTCGGTACCGCTTGAACGGTACTCGAGCAACGATCTTCCACTTAATTGGCTCTGCGGTTCTGTCTTCCCGGAGGGTCTGATCCCTTTTATGACTTCTTCTACCAGGCGCTTTTTTCTTGAAAGCAATTTAGAGTCCCTTCGTCCAAATAATCTCTGGTTACATTATACATTTTTAAACCCACTACCTAACAGACCTGAAAATATAATTGTTTACTACATAAAATTAATCGATTGACATTTACCTGGCGTAATCATAATCAAGTGAAGTGTTGGCAACAGCAACGGTTGATCTTCACTAGGCGTACACGTGGGAATGCGAAGGAGCGGCTTTACTTTGGTAGGCAATTCCTTTTCACATTAAAAAAACTGTTTGACAGTATCAGCTACAGCGTTAGGTGCGTAGTGCTGACGGCTGTGTGTGTAATTTCATTGGTCAGCATATCGCGCTGCCGAAGGTGTAACATTTCACTTGTAAGTCAGTGTAACAGTGGCAAGGCCAAATGTAGTTGGCGCCAAAAAAATAGCGGGAAAATATAATTGCGAGCCCAAAAGGGTGAATCCATTAGTGACTGTGCAAAAGGTGAATGCCGAATTATAAATCGATTGTATCTGTGCGTGTCTGAATGTCTGTATAAACGCGGCCAGGTGTAAATTACACCTACTAAGTTTAAGATAGCATTGCCCCTCCTTATACGTACATAGACATATCCGAAGTCATTTTTGACTCGGGAACCATTGCTGTGCGCGCGTGTAATAGTTTAAATTAAAAAGGCGAGTATCATGACATGGTGCTGGACGATTATAAACAGAGGCCGATCACGTTTCTTCGTTCAACTGCACTAAGTTTATACAGACATTGACAGCACCATACTCATTCTTCAGTGACTGCTGTTGTATAGTAATTTGCAACTTAATTTAGTGCTTCGGACTGAATCACATATATCAAAGGGCAAGCTCCAGAGCTTGCTTTTCTAGTTAGGACAAAGGAAGAGGATAAAAATGTCATTCCACCTTATCGACGATAATAAATACCCGAGTCATTTTTTGATTGGCAAATTTAATTGATGCGCACAGAACTGATTGGAGCGCGCTCAACTAAATTAAATACTACAAATTAGGAAGCTGGTATCTATCTTGCGCACGTGTTCCGTAAGCTTCAGCTCGCGAGCTCGCAATAGAGAAATTTTTAACCGAAAACGATGCATGACGATTGCAAACCCCATGCAGACACCATGTTTTTGTATTTGGTTAGCGATTAAATATCGTGACTTAAGAAACACACATTATGTACAAGTATAAACGGAACTAAGTGAAAGGCCTTGTAGTCCTTGAAGGACTTTGTCAAGACCGTCCCGCTCTTTTGACCCATATAATTTGTGTAGCTATGAGCGAATAAGTGTGGTTTGGCATGTTTGCTTTGCTTTAAGTTAAATTAAATGAAAATTTAAAATTACACCCCTTCCCTTTAATTCACTCCCTTCCTTGATTACTCTATACATTCAAACTCAATTCATTTAAGATTTTTGTTTTAATAGAAGGTAAAGCTCGATAAGAACGCTAAAACATAATCCTATAACACGTGAGAAATACCCAAAATATTACTCACGCCTGCATTCTAGCGACTTCGGCGTTTCCTGGTAGAGCGCCACGCGATAACATGCTTCCTAATCAGCAGCTGCGGCTGTTTCAACTGCAAAAAAATCAGGCATCATATCCTCCTGCAAAGACATTTAAGCCCGCTGGGTATATGGAGACCGCACCAGCGTCGAGTCCGGCCGGTGTGATTGGTGATAGTCGACTTTGTCGAAACTGGCGTATGCTCCTACCATTTTTAACCAGAAGCAACATGGATCCGAGTTCCCATACCTCCAGTAAAGAACGCATCAAACAACTCATCAGCTCCGATGATGCACCATAATTCATACTCATCATCGCGTCCGATTTTCGATGAAGATCACGTTGAAAAAAAGCGCTCAAGTTTTGAAATCGATGACAAGCGGAATACTGAATTCCGATCGACTTCTATCGATCTCTCTCACAGACTGGACTCAGATCTGTCAGTTCCACACTACCGTGCACCCGAACCGTACGCTAACACGATGACGTCTTCTTAGAGCAACGTCCGTGCCACAAGTCTGCGCCAACAATTTCGAAGCTAATTTCGATAAAATTGTCGGGTCGCGCAGATTCAAGGTCGCTGTGTCAATGACTTGGCGGACTCGTACTCGGAGATTTACGGGTCAAAAGCCATACGCTAGACAGACGAGTCAATTGTAATAAAAGAAACAAGTCTGGCATATGGTACAACATACCCTTCTTCGGTACCCGACGCTGGTTCATTAAGGTGCTCCAACTATTTACTCGACGGAGATAACACGGTGACAAGCTCGTCAGCAGTTCGGGACAGCTATGCATCTCCTGCAACTCAGTAGAGGACAGATTTGCGTAATTCTCAGTGCAGATTGGGCTCGATGCGAGAGAGCGGCGGTTACAACGTTAAGTCGCTTAACATCCTGGCTACTTGTATGTGAAAAAGAGCGGGCGACACTTTACTCTACAGATTTATCATCTGACTCATTGCTATAAACAGCCATGTGAACGCACGACTTGGCAGCAGCTTCATGTTCACGATTTATATTGGCTGCGGTGCACAGCTGGATTTGTCGCAGCATCAGCAGCAGTATACAAAAATAAATTGTCCAGTGAATACCACTGTGTTTTGTACACTTTTTTTGCTGCTGCAAAATACAAATATATATCATTTTCTCATGCTTTTCCTGTAATTTTTTTTGCTGCGGCGTGACAGAAATGCGATTTCAAGGGTCTTGTCGATGTGTTCCAATTTTTCGTTTTTAGGCAGATTAGTACGAACTGGACAAGCCTGTAGTAAAATACTGACATGTCTATAGCGTAAGATGCTCCCATAGATCTAAGAAATTGCTGATTCAATCGTTGGCGTGATTGATGCGTGCTTATTAGCTTTGTTGAATCCATTTTCATGTTTGCGTGAGATTCTAGGGGTATGTAACATAAGCTCAAACAATGCTGGATACGTCGCATCATGCTACCTATACGCTACTGTCCATCGTTCTGAGTAAGCGGAAAATAATTATACTAGCGATTAGGGGGTGACCATGCCGAGTGTCCATACGTCCAGCATTTCGAACAGATTAAAAAGCCGCTACGCCTTTGAACAGAGGTTCCACGGTCGGCTATGAACACATCTGGTCCGAAGAGATGATTTCAGAGAATAAGATCGCGATCATCTTGCAAGTATGAGTTGGATGCTGAATCGAATGAGAAAACATTTGGCAACCTTTGGACACGTGTGACGACGCTTGGGTGCTTGTCATATCGTTACTTAGACTAGATTTTGATATGAACGCAAATGTCGCGGCATTACCGGACCCGCAATGACGGAGAGCAGACAGAATCTGATATTTTGTCATCTCACGTTACTTCTTTTGTCTCTCAGCAAAGTAGGCATTTGACACCGCATTTCAGGGTTAAAAAAATTGGTACTATCGGCGTTTATACAATGTTGATAGCGCAAAAAAGGTATTGTCTTTAGAGCGTGAGACGAGTCTAAATTGTGTTCGAGTTCTTTGAAGTATGGAAGGGTACAATACTGCATGATTCAGAATTTTATGGTGTTCATCTGCTAATGCAGCTAAGTGATGACGTAATGCACTAAAATAGTGCCGAAGCATCAGTTCGACACAATAGGTTTCTAATCTATCAGCTTATAATGTTGCAGGCAAATTATCTGAGACAACTTCAACACAGTTCTACGAAATGGCTGACCTTACGTATAGCACTACTGCGTGGTACGATTCCGACAAAAGAGGAGGACCTTAGAAAAATGATTGATATAATGAGTTGTTTGCAGAGACGAGTCGCGAGAAAGAATTAATGTTAAGACGCTTCAGTGGTAAACAATTAATGCGCAGATGCGTATTTTTGACATTTGTCAAATTGATAAAGTCGCATTGGACGTATTTTCAAGTAATAGAGCTCCATCCACTGCAGGCTCAACAAAAGGAAGTAGGAAAATCGATAAATGATCAACGTCAAGGAGAAGTATTGCCCGGGTGTTATGATTCTCTTGACAAATTTGCAAATTATTCTTCAATCTTTTATTACTTTAGGAACTGTTAAGTTCGTCTGTAGTGACCTGGTGGATCGCAGGACCCACATTTCCTTTTTTTAGACATCCTGCGTCTTCAGCACGACCTTTATTTATATAGTCTTGTTATGTACTGCTATTCGGAAGGTTCCGGGAGCCACGAGGACGGCCGCAAGTTTCAGTGTTGATTTCAAATCTTTCAGCTCCACCACAGTGCTGCAGCCCTCCAAGAGTTGGGTCGATTGGGCAAAAGAATTTTTTTCTTGTTAATCTGGTCATCCCCTAACTTATTTTCAAGCATATTCCATTCCACGTAATAGCCTTAGATTCATCGCTTGCTTCCTATTGTACAACAGAAATACAATAGTAACGTTGTTTAGATGCACACTATAAGATAAACGCAAAACTGTTACGTCGCGTCGCCAATTCAGATGCAGTTGCTCATAAGAATCGTTTTTGCCTAATACACGCTTGCCGTTACTAACTTCTGGGCATGTGAGCACAAGGGGTACCCATTGTAGAGATAAGAAACAAAGTGCAACAAGCTTTATCTTCTGTTTTCTCAAGACACTTTCTAATCGAAAAAGAGAAAAATATCCCGGATACTGGAAAGGAAATAGATGGCAACTCAATGAAGTTTAATAAACTGTCTCTCGTGCGATGTGTTTCTTTGGCTCTAATTTGATGTTTATTATAAGAGTCAGTTTGTTGAGCACCGACAGCAAGTCCCCTGTTAGTACTTGTACGATTTTTTCACGTACGCATGGACGCCGACTCGTGATGTAGCTTTGTTGCTAAAATGGAGATACCTCGACGTCCAGGCATTTACAAAGCGTTCCTTGAACATAAGACACACGTTCATGAGGTATTTAAAAGCTATAGTTTCACTTTCAAAAGAGTTCAAGAGCTTTTCCACTGCAAGTTAAATCACATTTTCGTGTTAGTAGCTACCAGAATATTCCACTGATGAAGAAACAAGCTACATTTCTCGCTCGTCCCAATTGTCGTCAGCTGCTTGATAATATATGATGCTGAGTTGTCATATGCACAGTAGGTGGAATAAAGATGGGAATATTTTTTTAATGACTGCCATCAGCGACAGCTCACGATCCATCACAATTACGGCTGGGCATGTCTCATATGTCAGATGGTTGCAAGTTTTGGTAATGCCCGCATGTAAAGTATTTGCTTCTTTACTTAGGGAAAGCAGAAGCCCACCAAAAATTTGCTATCGAAGCTTGCCAAACCTGCAATGTGAAGTAAGGGGAGTCGGTGCTTGTTTGTCTTGTATGTGCAGTCCATAGGCACGACATGATAGTATCAGCAAGCAAGTCAAACACTTTATTTGTGAACGGAAAACGTGGGGTGTTAGTGTTTCAGCATCATCACCTCTGAGAAACTGCGTAAAATCGCTTGCTTGCAGATAATCATTAAGAGCTTGTTTCGGTGTCCTTCAGTTTCTCTTGTCCTCTTCGAAGTTTTGTACGCTCGTTATACGATGTAGAGAGGCTTGCTAGGGCCCCTTCTTACCTTGAGGGAAGGGATGGAAAATCTCTAACGGTTCGACACCAGCCAAAATCATCTTTATAATTGTATCGGTAACGGGGTGAACCGCTACATAACAATTTATAAGAAATTGTTAAGAGAACATAACTACAAGAGTTATATTCTCAGAATATTGTCATAAGGACAAATATTCTGTAGCACTTTCGAGTAGTTCTTAATTGGTTGATATAGGCCATTATATCAACCAACGAAGACGCGCCACGACAGACGCACGCAATGAGTGGTGAGCAGATAGTTGATATGCACATTTGTATTCAGACATAGTTAGATGAGGATAAATAGAGATTTATCAACAGACATTAACTATACTAAATACAGTTCTACTTTTTACTTTAACCAAGTACCCGCTTCTTCTTACCGTCTTCCTCTGCACGTACGAGTGTACGTGAAGTTCCGAGGCACCGCCTTATTCTGTCATCAGAATAAGTAGCTTGTACTGTCACCAGTACGAGCTTCAGGGTGCCCCGTTACACCTGGTAGCACTTCGTAGTCCGTCCAAGGACCACGTTCACATCTAACATGAATATGTTGGATGATGAAGATGACCAAAGCTTTCACGCTACGCGTGACGGCTACTCCCATTTGAGCGATGTCGAATGGGATGCGGTTGAACGGATGGGTTCAACCATGGGCATCCATGCTGTCAGCTCCATACTAGAGGATCTCAATAGAGATGCCCAACATGTTACTATCGCCAAGTTCATTCAAAAAGAACTTTACGCTGAACGCGAGAAAGTATCCTTGCTTCACCAACAAGGTTCTCAACAATCAGAGTTGTTAAGAGAACAGGGTGCTCAACAGGTTGAACTGTTGAGACAGCAGGCTGCTGCTGGTGGGTCGATGCACTTACGTCGACCCGAGACATCGAAGATTGACATCTCCAAGTATAGGGGAGTCGAAGAGGGCTCGCTCTTAAGATGATTCGTCGAATTGGACGACGCCATAAGGGCGCGTCGCATCGACTACGGGGAAATGCAAGTTGCATTTGCCCAATCAAATCTGGCAGGACGTGCCAAGACTTGGGCTTTGGGGCTCAAGTTGCACGACCCATATGCGTTTGGGTAGTTGGAAGTCTTCATGTTGCGGCTCAGACAAACGTTTGAACCGCCTGGAGCTGAGTTCAGAGCTCGAACTGAACTCTTGAAGCTCAAGCAGGGTAAGCGTGATGTGCACGCTTACGCACAACATATACGACATATCACGAGTTGTATAGGTTCCAACCCGGTTGATGAACGCACGTTGGTTTCGGTGTTCATGAAGGGTCTTGCGGATGGTTCCGTCAAGACTCACCTGTTCCGAATTGAACTAGATTCACTAAAACAAGCCGTTTTCATTGCGGAGCAGGAAGACTTCAGTCTGAGACAGGCTCGCGCCAGCTCGACATCGTATCTTCAACCGAGACGATGTGACAGCGGAGGTCCAGAGCCGATGGAACTCTGTTATGTAGAGAGCGAGAAGGCTCGCTCTACAGACTACAATAAGTTGCAGAAATGCAACAGATGTCAAAAGACAGGACACTACGCTTATGAGTGTGGTGCCCCTCGTCCAGTGTCTTGCAACACTGGGCGTAATGACCGTCCACCCATGAGAAAAGGTCAGGGACGCGGGTCCGCTGTTGGTGCAAAGACGCAACAACGGGATGGACCGTCAAAAAACGGACAGGATCAGTAGGTGCGGAGCACCCTACTGGTCCAGCAACGTCAAGAGAATTTGTAGGCCTCTTGATGAAGGTTGCTCCCAACACACAAACATTGTGCGTTGCTGCTCTAGGTAATGAGATCCCACTCATTACCTTGAAACTCGAAGTGACGAATAAGTTGTCCCTTCGAGCTCTAGTCGATTGTGGGGCGTCCAACAATTTTGTGCGACGCCAATCGCTAGAAGATGGTCATTTTAAGTTCAGTGTATGTGACACACCTCCTACGAGGATGACGGTACGTCTTGCGACAGGCGCATCCGTAACCGTCATGAAGAGTATAGTGACGATTCACTATACGCTAGAAGATACCCAATATGACGCTGACTTTATCGTACTGGATTTGGATGACAAATGATGTCATCCTTGGAATACCGTGGCTCAGAACGTACGAACCACTAGTTAACTGGCAACATCGAACAGTAACGATGCCTGCCGCTTGTTCATCAGATGGCCATCTGATGACGGTTTTGGAGCGTCCACAAGCGTGTGGATGTACTACGAGTGAATGCGACGGCCTCACTTGTGGTACGGTCGTTAGTACGACTGCACAAAACCTTAGTGTAACAAACATTTGCACTTCGGAGCAAGGTTCCGGCGGCTGTGAGGAAACAAAGGCTGCGCCGAAGGTCCACCACTCGATTAAGTCGAGTGGACCGGGACAAAGATGTATCCCTAGCGGGGAACATCTAGAAGAGAAACCATCGATCGCTCAGGTTAAGCGAAACGATAATCCTAGATCGACTGGAGAGTCTTTCGTAGAGGATCTCGCTGAGGTTGCGCAACCCCAGCTAGAGGAAGTTATGGGAATAAGTTCAGATATTACAGATACGGCGGAAATAAGTTCCCCGAAACCCGCGGGAATAAGTCCCCGGGAAGCCGAAGGAATAAGTCCTTCGAGGTTTGAGGGAATAAGCCCCCAGGAAATGACAGAGACATTGAATGTCATAGTCAATAACGGATCAAGTGTAGGCGCTTATACACTTGATCTGATTGCGCCTCCGAAGTTGACTTTGGAGATCACTCAGTTGCCAACTCTCGAATATAAAAGGTTCTTGCGTGATCTGCGTAGTGGCAAAGTCAAGCAGATCTGCGTACTCGTCGCTGACGACGAGTGTGTAGCCGACATAAGGTCAGCAACAGTATTCACTGAGAACGAGATAGTTCTCAGTAGTTCACCTATGGACGAAATCGTCCTAGATGAAAAGACACGAGTTGAGCGATATGACTCCCAATCGTGGGAATCGCTCAAGACAAATCCTCTCTATGAAGATTTGGTTGAATTCAAGGATGTATTCCCTGAAACTGTTCCGTGCGAATTACCGAAGGATAAAGGTATTCGACACGAGGTCGAGCTTAAACCAAGCTCGAAGTACTGTGTCATGAAGCAGCGGCCACTGCCTCGTGAACAAGTACTTGCGATCGACAAGTTCTTTGCCGATCGTTTAGCTGCGGGCCATGTGAGGGAATCAACTTCTCCACATAGCTCTCCGACCTTCTGTGTGCGAAAAGCAACAGGGGGTGGCGGATAGTGCATGCATTTAACAAGTTGAATGCTGCAACGGTACCGGCTCAGACGCCAATACCAAGGAAGGACGTAATCATTGATGGTATGTCAAAGAGTACCATCTTTTCGTCCATGGATTTGATGGATGGCTTCTATCAAATCCTTATGCGAGAACGGGATATACCCTATACCGCAGTTAGCACGCCTAGCGGCATGCTCTGGGAATGGCTAGTAATGCCACAAGGGCTTAGTAATGCCCCTGCCACGTTCAACAGATGTGTATTACATCTGTTGAGACCAGTACGAGAATTCGCGCCGAGTTATTTCGATGACGTATTCATCCATAGTCGGGCTATGGATGGAAAGTCGGATGTTGAGGTTCACAGGTACCACGTCCGACAGGTTCTTACAATCATGCGAAAGCATCAATTGTATGCAAACCTCAAGAAGTGTATATTTGCCGCAAGCGAAATACCACTTCTTGGGTGCATCGTTGGTAAGAACGGAGTACGTACTGATTCCGAAACGATCAAGGCGATCACCGACTGGCCTGTGCCGGTTGATGTCAAAGGTCTTCAAAAATTCCTTGGGATAGCGGCGTATTTGCATAAGTATTCACGCAATTACGCCGAGATGACTGTACATCTCTCTCGTTTGTTGAAAAAGAACGAGAGGTGGTTATGAAACGCTGGATGTCAGCGCTCCTTTGATGGTATCAAGCAGAGCTTGATACAATCCCCAGTCCTAGCAATTGCCGATCAGGACAGGCCATTTCATGTGGTCTGTGATGCCAGCGATTTTGCAATCGGCTGTGCATTAATGCAGCACGATCTTGAAGGCGATGAACGCGTCGTCTGCTATCAGTCGCGTTAGCTGCAACCAGCTGAGCGGAACTATCCAGTGCATGACAAGGAACTCCTTGCCATGAAGTATGCACTCGCGAAGTTCAGAGTCTATCTATTAGGAGATAGACCCTTCATTGTTTACACTGACCATGCGTCGTTACGCACGGCAGTAAATAGCCCGCACCTTTCACAACGAATGGCGCGGTGGTTGTCATTCTTTGCAGAATACAACTTTACGGTCGAGTACAAACCAGGACGACTTAATGTCGTCGCTGATGCACTCTCACGTCGTCCCGACTTTGAAACAGTCGTGAGACCCAACCGTGAGACAGTCACTGTTGCGGTTATGACGTCCTCAGTCCTATCTACAACATTGTATGATGATGTGAGGCGGGCATACGCCCAAGATGGTGAGATTGTGAAGTTGTTGACACATCTCTCACAGCCATCTCGAGAATCGTTGAAGCGATTGTCGTCTGCGTATCGATCTGGATCAGATCGATACACTACCCGCAACGGTTTACTGTATTACACAGCCGTTACTGGTGACACACCACGTGTTGTCATTTCAGATGATACTGATCTGCGTTTGCGGATCATGTTCGAGTATCACGATGCTCCTATAGGAGGACATCGTGGCCGTGAGAAAACATATCTCACGGTAAGTCGAGACTTTTACTGGCCCCGCCAGTGTCAGTTTGTGCGAAAGTATGTTCGCGCATGCGAAGTCTGTCAACGAGTGAAGTCTAGTTCTTCACTTTGTGCGCCTTTACAGACTCTACCAGTTCTGGTAGAGTGCTGGGAATCCATCTCAATGGATTTTGTCTTCGGGTTACCCAAAGACACACGCGGGAATACGGGTATTCTCGCATTTGTTGACAGATTCAGCAAGATGGTACACCTTGTGGCTGTACCAGAGTCAATAACGGCAAGTAGCTGTGCTTGTGTCTTTATTGACACCATCTTCCGACTTCATGAATTACCCCGTGAACTTGTATCCGACAGAGATCCACGCTTCACTGCTGATTTCTGGCGTTCCGTGTTCAAATCACTCGGAACGCGCTTGAAAATGTCTACATCTGATCATCCAGAGTCAGATGGTCAGACGGAACGAGCCAATCGTTTCCTCGAAGCGATACTTCGAGGATGCGTACACTCCTTTAAGATTTGGAGTGAGTTTTTGCCAATGGTAGAGTTTGCCATTAACAACTCGGTGCATGCGTCCACGACACATACACCGTTTTACGTGAATGGCTTGCGCCATCCGCGTGTACCCACCTTACTCGAGTGTAACTGTGATTTAAGAGGGGAGAGACTCGCGCGAGCAAAAACCGATTTGTTTCACGCTCATCTCGCTCTGACGATGAGGTCATTGCGTTTGATGCCGATCTCGACAACATCGATATCGAAGAAGATGATGCCAGTGAGAGCGCGGAAGCCCTCACTGAAGAAAAGATTGATGTTGCTGCAGTGCACTCACAGCGCACTGAAGCTAACGAGTCATCAGATGAGTTCATACTGGCTCATGAAACGGTAGGTCGTTTTGTGCAAGACTCCATCGCCGAAGCGGTGGATAAGCAAAAGCAAAACGCAGAAAAGAATGGAAGGGCAAACACTCTTTTATTTGATAAAGGTGACTTAGTCCTACTGTCTACGGGTAATCAACCGAAGCATGTAGTGAATAACTTGGGTAGCAGTAAACTAATACCCAAGTACATCGGCCCATTTCGTGTATTGCACCGCCTAGGCAATGCATACACGATCGAGTTACCACGTAAGATGCGAACGCATCCCACGTTTTACGTTGGTCGGCTTAAGCCGTACCATCAGTACGCTGCTTCTTCCGATGAAGAACGCCCTTGCGCTCAAGCATCTCGCAGAGAGCCTTCTCCTCCCGATGGTGGATATCAGCAATGGCCTGAAGAGCAGTTGTCTCAGCCCGAAACCAATCAATATCCCCGCGAGCTACCCTTAGCTCGTCACGCAGAGATGTCAAAGCTCTATCGTTCTCAAGCTGAGCACAAGCACACTCAGCTCGATGCTTTGAGACAATGTCCGCCAGTTGGAGACGCCTGTCCCGCTCATGTTCGAGGTCGCCGCGCAACGCAAGAGTTACGCGAAGAAAGAGTCTCTCGGAGAATACACGGATCCACACGATCGTGTGGAGAGCGTCTTTCCTCCTCCTCCACCTCCATTAGAGGACTCTCGAGGTGTCCAGCGCTATCTAGTTGAGCAGCTGTTGAACCACCGCGACGTGAACGGACGTCGGACGAGTTACCTCGTCCGGTGGCGCGGTTATCCCCCGTCCTGGGATACTCGGGAGCCCCGTTCCCAACTGATGACTGACATACTGGGTCTGGTTGAGCAGTACGACACGGCACATCCTGTGCTGCAGAAGGACCGCCGGAGAAAGTCTTCCCGGCACGGTCGTAGAGGGATTTCAGGTTGTCAATCCCTTCGTACATCTCAGTAGAGATACGAACGCGCCACCACGGGCTAGTAAGGAGGTAAGCCTCCTTAGGTGCGCGCGCAGAGTTGTATCCACAACAAGGGCACGGGTCTCCCCAGGAAAGACAAAGTAACCCACCATCCTTAAACAGACGATGCATCTTATAGCGTGCACCTGTCGGGGTCTTCTTATCTTACTTATCACAAGCTTTGATAAGTTTGTCGTTCCAAACGTCACGACCTACATCCCCAAGGTTATGGATGTAAGCGTTCCACGCTTGAAGCAGTGAGGGACCATCACGTTTGTGATTTCCACTGTACCATCGATGCTTACAGAGTGCATCGATGAAGAACTCATGTTCAGTGTGGTAGTCTATCGCACTGGGGTCAAGGTGATGGATCCTTGACGAATCGAACAATCGCTTTTGATAGCGATCACTTGTCGTCGTCGACAATCGATCGATGACTGAATTGGAGGCAGCCATGCCTTCTTTTTGGGAGCGAGACGCAACACGTTGCGGTCCCGCTCTTCCTGCGACGCGCCGACAGAAGTATTGGTACCTCGCTGCGAAGTGGTGTCAATAGGAGAACCGATACCGCTGTGAGCGCCCGAGTCATGCGATCTCGAGCGCCTTCGCTTTGGCGATGGTTCATCTGATTCGTCAGACGAACCAAAGATGCTACGACGCGTAGCATCATCCATGCCACGCTTGGCAGGCGGCTTGGTTTTAACCGCCTTCGATACGGACCCCTCTTCTGTATCAGGAGAGTATGAGACACCGAGCTCATACTCTGTGAAGACATGAGTGTCTTCACGAAGAGCGTATGCATCACCAGGTTACACATACTGAGACGCTTTAGCAACCGATGACACATCGGTTGCAGCGGTTTCTGCTTCGGCGTCTGCACAGAGACGTGCAGACGCGCTCTCAGCTGCATTGTTCGCGCACCGCATGGGCTTGTTTACCATGCGATGAAATTAATGGACTGTGGACTCGGACCAACAAGTGCAAACCCCGTCCCAAATTATTTGGGACGAGTAGTCCATTTAGTCAATCAGTCACAAAATAAACTGACGGTTAAGGGGGGGGTGATGTAACGGGGTGAATCGTTACATACAAATTTATAAGAAATTGTTAATAGAATATAACTACAAGAGTCATATTCTCAGAATATTGTCATAAGGACAAATATTGTGTAGCACTTACGAGTAGTTACTAATTGGTTGGTATAGGCCATTATATCAACCAACGAAGACGCGCCACGACAGACGCACGCAATGAGTGGTGAGCAGATAGGTGATATACACATTTGTATTTAGACATAGCTAGACAAGGATAAACAGTGATTCATTAACAGACATTAACTATTGTAAATACAGTTCAACTTTTTACTTTAACCAAGTACTCGCTTCATCTTACCGTCTTCCTCTGCACGTACCAGTGTACGTGAAGTTACGCGGCACCGCCTTATTCTGTCATCGGAAAAGTAGCTTGTACTATAGTACAAGCTTGAGGGTGCCCTGTTACAGTATCGGCCTGCTCGCTATACATCTTCCTGTGAGCCGAATGATTAGACGTTTGAAGTGACGGCTCGTAATTGGGGCAGCCTTTAAGCACATTTAACTTCCGAATACCCCTTTCTAAGATATTACTAGTTAGAAAAATTGAAGCATCCTTAAGTCTTTATGCTTTGACGCTGGCCTCGTTGCAAGTGCGGTAAGCGAAGTTGATTGTGTTAAGGTGGCGAAAACTTTAAGGATCTGTTCTTTCTTACCCTCCTTTATCATTTACATATGTGTAACGTGCTTGTAGCATAAGAAGCAACACTGTGAAACGAGAAAAACCCTTTTTAACTATACATTCCACTGTCGACCTCATCAATCACTCAATCACATAATCGATAGGTCGTACAGTACTAGGAGCAGAAGGTCACTTGCAATATCTTCGTTCGAGATCAGGCTTTCGCCAAACGTGAACTCACCTTTCCCGGTCTTTTCGTTTCTGATCATCGCATACAAAAAGAAACGGGCAATAAATTCGGCGTGATCTGGTCTGGCGTTGGCGCTCTTTTTTCAACCTTCAGTACATTAACGGCACCTCGATTAGATATAAGGAAGACGCCGTTACAGGGGAGCTCGTCACATGGTGCTGACACCAAACGGTGTCAACAGGGAGATTGTCTAGCGTGACAATCTACTGCTAACATTACCCGAGTTAGGTGATATTGAAGGAATAGTATTCCTTAGGATAATATTCACGTGCTGCTCGAAGATTGGTTGACATAAGACAGATCAACCAAATTAATACCAGTCGCTGCTAGACGCGTGCAGTGGGTAGTGAACAGGTTGTCGTCATACGATAATGTAATTAATATAGTTAGATAAAGACTAAAGTTATGTTGATAGCTTAAATATACATACTATACAGTATTCTTTACCTTTGCTTAAACTAGCGGTTTGAGTAGATTATCTTCCTCTGCACATAAGAGTGCGAGTGAAGTCTTGTGGCACCCAGTCTAAGGGTGCCGTTTTACAGACACGCTTTTCAGCAATTGGACTTCTAATTGTAACGGCATAATTTCGGCCACGTGCGAACGTCTGCACAGTATCCTTGAATTGCTCCCGACTGGCATACTCGAACTCGGGGGAAGAAAGCATTTATCGTGTGGTGCTCTACCTGGAAACGATGGAGGATCTAGAACACATGTGTGAGTAGCATGTCGGATGTTTCTTACCTATCAATTGTTTATGAATGGCAACGATTATCGAGTGAAGTGTAACGGGGCACCCTTTATTTGGGGTGCCGCGAAACTTCACGTACACTAGTACGTGCAGAGGAAGCTAATCTACTTGAACGACTCGGTCAAGTTTAGGTAAAAAGAGAACTGTATTTAATATAGTTAAGCTATCAATATAACTACAATCTTTATTTAACTATATTAAACTACGTCGTCGTATGACGACAACCTGCTCACCACTCATTGCGCGCGTTTAGCAGCGATTAAGCTAATCTATGGTTGATATGTCTTATGTCAACCAATCTTGGAGCTGCGCATGAATGTAATCCAAAAGGGGATAATATTCCTTCAATATTATCCATCTCGGATAATTTTGATAGAATAATGTCATGCTAGACAATCTCTCTATTGACACCGTTTGGTGTCAATTTCATGTAACGGGCTACCTCGTTACATAACCCCCCCTTCTTGGACATTAACCACCCGTTGATTATTTAGAATTGATTGGGACAGGGTGACCACCGTTGGATCACTTTGACAACGGGAGTACGTTTTGGTCAAATTCCATTCATTTCCCAATCCAATGCATGGTTCCAAAAATTACGCGAGCTTCTACTGCAGAAGCAAGAAGAGCGGCTGCACGCATGCGTGCGGCCGCGGAAAGCGCCTCTCACGCCTCAGCAGAAGGCGATTCGTCTCCCGTTGTCGTGAATCCTCCACGTGGTGTGTCACCACGTGCGACAGGTACTTCCCTTGCGTCTGCAGAGGGTACCTCGAATCGTAATCCAGACGAGTCTGAGATAGAGCTCATCTATTCCGGCGAGTCGGATGATGCATCCGATTCGAAGGCGACACCTCACGCCTCGAGATAATTCGGGGCGGACGCTGCAAAAGCCAGGCTGACTGTCTCTGGTCAACGCGGCGGTAACACGTCCGAGATATTCGGATCAAGAGAGTGATTATTCCGATGAGTCTCCACCTCACGCAAGTCCATCCAACGATAGGAAGCGTAGAGATGGTGGTGATTCTACTATACATAACCACGAAAGAAGTGACTTAAGGGATCGGGGTAACACTGGTGCCAGTGCTCTTGATAGCACCAATCAAGAGGCCAGGGGCCGAAATGTCCTGCGCCACGCGCCCCAAGTGGAATCTCCGTAGATGCCTCCATCCAGAGAGTTTGAACGGTTGGCCGGCACGACTACCGAACGGGATCGAATCCCGTTATTCGATTGCAGGAAGATTTGCCCACCTGATTCCAGCACGGAAACTATCCGTTCTGAGGAAGAATTCTTTACCAATGCGTTTTTAAACATCGGTGGTACAATGGCAGCTGTGGTCGAGACGGTAAGGCGTTGGTGCAAGGATGGAATTCCCTCATCCATAACATCGATTGCATTGGCCTTGAGGCCTGGCTAGCCGAACTTGATGCAGCTCGCATCAGGTTTGAGAAACGCAACCCCGTCGGGGCGCGATAAAAGTGCACCGGCTATCAAGAGATGCAGGATTACCCTGTCTCTTGTGGGGTGATTCGTTTCTAGGTTGCCTAGACAATTCAAACCGTGCCCTTAGGGAGGCCTACCTCCCTAATGATCCATACTGGAGGGCGCTCATCTCTTCCGAGATGGACGAAGGGATCGACACTTTGCAATCACTGTACTCGCATTCGGGGAGGTCGTTTTTCGACGGCCCTTTTTCAAACGCAGCGGGTGGGTATCGTCGTACTGCTCGACGAGACCAAGGACATCAACAATCAGCGGGAACGAGGCTCGTAGCTGTCCCACGCCGGTGGATTGCCACGCCAGCGGACGAAGTAACTCGTCCGGACGCCATTCATGTCGCGGTGGCTCAAAATACGCTCCACTAGAAAGCGTTGACCACCTCCTGAGTCCACCAAAGGATGTGGTGGAGGCAGGAACACCTGATCCGGCTCTCGAGCCGGATTAGCTTGATGTTCAGTAGTTGAACCGTGTAACGGAACAGTTGCACGATGACCTGGCTCGTGAACGGACTCGGCGTTATGAGCTTCATGGACTTGTAAGGGATTTCTGCAATTCCTTAGTGCACGATCGTTCGGATGATCGTACCGCTTTTGCGTTCGCGCAACTTAAGAACGAACCTTCGAATCGTTCTCTTCGTGACGAGCTGACTGTAGCTCGTCGAGACATCGTTGAACTGCGTGAGCAGGTCGCTTCGCTAGTCGACCAGACTGGCTCATTGAAACGGGAACACTCGAAGGTGGTCTCGGCTCTCGACCGCGGAGGTGTTCTTCGCATCTCGAAACGGGCTCGTACTGATAGTACGGGCGGAGACGACCAACGTAAAATGTAGGGTACGTACGCATCTTACGGGGCAGTTCCCAATCGTGTATGCGTTGCCCATTCGGCTCAACACACGAAATGCACTAATATACTTAGGCAGTAATTTTTTGCTGTCCACGTTCTTCACCGCGTGTTTCGGTAAGTTTACTGCAGACAGTAAAGCTAGGTCTCCTCTATCAAATGAAAGAACGTTTGCTCTTCCATGTTTGTCTGTATTTCTTTTCTGTCTGTCTAGTGCATCTGCAATCGAGTCTTATACGAAGCGGACAACCGTTTCGCGAGTCAGCAGAAATTCCTCTGCTGATTCATCCTTGTCAACAGCAGTGCGCTTCGTGTGCACTGCTAGAAGAACGTTGTCTTCACAGGTGAGGGCGTCATCGTCCTCACTTTGGCAGTCATTGGAGATGCTGAATATACCAGCATCGTTGTCATCATCATCATCGATATCGATGTGATCGACATCGGCACCAAATCCGGATTTTATATTATTTCAACACCAATAGGTCTTTTAACGAATTTACAAGCTAAAAAATTAAATGTCCCATCACGTCGACACCATTGTCGGCGTGCAATGAGCAAGAACCAGATCGGTTTTTGTTCGAGCGAGTCCAACCGCCCCCTTAAATTAAGGTCACACTTTAAGAAGGCGGGTAAACGTGGATGGCGAAGGCCATTCACGAAGAACGGTGTATGTGTTGTAGACGCGTGCACCGAGTTGTTGATGGCGAATTTCGCCATCGGCAAGAATTCACTCCAGCTCGTAAACAAGCGGACGTACCCTCGAAGTATCTCTTCGAGAACGCGGTTGACGCGTTCCGTCTGACCATCTGTTTCGGGATGGTCAGAAGTTAACATCGTCAAACGTGTCCTAAGTGAACGGAACACGGATTGCCAGAACTCCGCTTTGAAGCGGGGGTTCCTATCGGACACGAGTTCACGGGTAACCTGTGAAGTCGGAAGATAGCAGTGATGAAGACACGCGCACAGCCCTGGGCTGTAGTTGACTCGGTACAGCAACAAGATGTACCATCTTGCTGAACCGATCAACAAACACAAGAATGCCAGTATTCTCGTGAACGTCTTTGGGAAACCCGAAGACGAATTCCACCGATACGGACTGCCAACACTCTGCTAAATCGGAAGAGGCTGCACGGGTGCGCGGGATGAAAGATTAGGCTTTCCCGTTGACAAATTTCGCAAGATCGAAGGCATTTCCACACAAACTCATACTGGCGGGGCTAGTAGAAGTCACGGCTCATTATGCGGTAAGTCTTTATCTACCGCGATTCTCACTTAATGGGGCATCGTGACACTCATATATGATGTGCAATCGCAAATCATTATGAGCTGGAACGACGACACGAGGCGTGTCGCCGCTGACTGCTGTACAGTACAGCAGTCCATCACGAACGGAACACCGTTCGGTTAAAGAGTAGTATTGAAACGTTAAGCTTCCAAATCTTTACTGAATGGCTTGGATACGTTATCCATCAAATTCCGAAGAGACTCATCTTCTGTGTATGATTTCCACACGTCGTCGAGCAGGTTTGACGACGAAACCTTCACTTATAGTGTTGCTACAGTGGGGTCACGCCTACTGCTGGGTTGAGTAGTCGGCTCGAAATCGGGCCGACGCGAAAGAGCATCAGCGACGACATTGAGTCGTCCTGGTTTATACTCGACGGAGAGGTTGTACTCCGCGAAGAAAGACAGCCACCTCGCCATTCGTTGCGAGGGGTGTTAAATCTTTACGGCCCTGCGTAACGACGCACGGTAGGTATAAACGATGAAGGGCCCATCTCCTGATGGATTTACCCGAAACTTAGCCAGTGCATATTTCATGGCAAGGAGTTCCTTGTCATGCATCGATTAATTTCGCTCAGCTGCTTGCAGCTGACGCGATTGATAACAGCCGACGCGCTCTACGCCGTCTGAATCGTACTGCATTAACACACAGCCGATTGCAAATTTGCTGGCTTCACGGACCACATGAAATGGCCGATCCTGGTCTGCAATCGCCAACACAGGCGATTGAATCAAGCTTTTCTTGATGCCTTCAAAAGAGTGCTGACACTCAGCGCTCCATGACCAACTCTCGTTTTTCTATAGTAGACGATAGAGATGCACGGTCATCTCGGCACAGCTGCGCGAGTATTTGTGCAAGTACGCTGCCAAGCCAAGGAACTTTCGAAGTCCCTTGACGTCAACTGGCACAGGCCAGTCGCTAATCGCCTTGATCTTTTCCGGATCATGGCGTACACCGTTGTTACCCACGATGCAGCCAAGAAGTGGTATTTCGTTCGCTGCGAATATACACTTCTTAAGGTTCGCGAACAACTAATGCTCTCGCATTAAAGAGGAAACCTTATGGACGTGGATTCTAGAAACCTCCACGTCCGGCTTTCCATTTATAGCCCGGCTATAGACGAAGATATCGTCAAAGTAATTCGGTGCAAAATCTCGCACCGATCGCAACAGATTCGTAACACATCTGTTAAACGTTGCAGGGGCGTAACTTAGCCCTTGAGGCAGCACTAGCCACTCCCAGGGCATACCACTCGGGATGCTCACTGCTGTGTACGGGATGTCCCGTTCACGCATGAGGATCTGATAGAATTCATCCATCAAATTCATGGACGAAAAGATGGTACTCTTTGCCCTACCATCAATGGTGACATCCTTTCTTGGGATCGGCGTTTGAGCCGGTAATGTTGCAGCGTTCAGTTTGCTGAACGCGTGCACTATCCGCCACCCTTCTGTGGCCTTTAGCACACAGAAGGTCGGAGAGCTATGTGGGGATGTTGATCTCCTCACATGAACAGCCGCTGAACGATCGGCAAAGAACTTGTCGATCGCTGTGACCTGTTCTCGAGGCAGTGACCACTGCTTCATGACACAGTATTTAGAACCAAGTTTCAGTTCAATCTCATGCTGATTGCCTTTGTCCTTGGGCAGTTCGCATGGCACGGATTCCGGGAAGACTTCCCTGAATTCAACCAAATACTCACATAAAGAATTTGTCATCAAAGTTTTCCGATATCGAGACGTCAATCACCTAATCCGAGTCTTCTCATCGAGGACACTCTCGTCCATCGATGAGCTACTGAGAACCCGTTTGTTCTCAGCAAACACTTGTGCCGACCGAATATCGGCGACGTTCTCGTCCTCTGTGACGAGTACGCAGATCTCGCAAAAATCTTTTAGATTCTAGCGTTTGCAACTCGATAACCTCCGAAGCTGACTTCGGGGGTTTAACCAGATCAAGTGTATAAGCGCCTTTACTTGATCCGTCATTCACCATTAACTGACTCGGAAATTTCCTGGGAAAACACATCCGCAGGTGGTTGGGGATCCACACTCTCAACATAACTCTCTCGGGAGTTATTGCTCCCAGGAACGCCGGAATTTTTTCCCGTTACGT
Source organism: Peronospora matthiolae (assembly GCA_921007115.2). Lineage (NCBI taxonomy): Eukaryota > Oomycota > Peronosporomycetes > Peronosporales > Peronosporaceae > Peronospora > Peronospora matthiolae. The sequence goes on along the minus strand of CAKLBY020000223.1, from coordinate 926,246 downwards.
GTACTATCACGGTCACGTCCTCTTCGATCGACTAAAATCTAGTCGATCGGGCTTGCTTTACGATCGACTCTCTGATAATCGATCTCGCTTTAACGTGTTGTTCATCCTGAACAACACTAATCTCTCTTCTCGGATGCACCCTTCTCGGTGTGCATCCGTGTTCCAGTCCACTCGATCTCTTCGAGTGGTGAACCTTAGGCGCAGTCTGTATCTCAACACAGGTGCCGGAAACTGGTTCCACAGCGTCTTGGCCTTCTACACTATGATCTTTTGCAATCATACTAACGACCGTACCACAAGTGAGGCCATCGCACTCACTCGTAGTACATCCAAACGCTTGTGGATGCATCAAGACGTTCATCAGATGGCCATCCGATGAACAAACGGCAGGCATCTTCACGGATCGGTGCTTCCAGCTAATCCATGGCTGGTACTTTCTAAGCCATGACAGACCGAGGATGACACCAAATTTATCATCCAAATCCAGTTCGATGAAGTCATCTTCGTACTGCTTTCCTTCTAGCGTGTAGTGGATTCCCACTACACGTTTGTTCACTGTTACGGATGCCCCTGTAGCAATCCCACCGTCATCCTCGTTGGAGGGAACTCTCGCTCAACATAGTTGAGCCTACTATCTTCCAGCGACTGGCGTCGAAAGAAACTGTCGACGCACCACAGTCAACTAGGGCACAAAGTAACATTCCACTTGTCACTTCGATCTTCAAAGTGATGAGGGATACCTCATCACTAGGGGCAGTAACACACAGCGACTGTGTGTTGGAAGCAATCTTCGTCAAGAGTCCTGCAAATTCTCTTGACGTTGCTGGATCAGCAGGGTGCTCCGCCCCTACTGACCCTGACCGTTTTTGACGGTCCGACTTGCTGTTGCGGCTTATCGACATGTTCAGACCTGCGCCTTGGACCTTTCTTAGGCCAACGGCGGTCATCACGTCCTGTCTTTGGGCGTGATGAGGTGCTTAAGACACTACACTCATGTGCGTAGTATCCGATCTTCTGACAGCGATGGCATCTTGCCGTTTGCTTGTTGCTCTGGGACCGAGTTCTTGCTCTCGATGTAACAGAGGTCCGGAGGTTCGGGACCTCCTGTTTCCTGTCACCTCGTCGGACGATAGTTTTTACGAGTTAGCCTGAGACTGTCTCAGGCTGAAGTCTTCTTGTTCCGCACACGCTATCGCTTTTTCAGCGTATGGAAGTCCTTTTGGAACATGTAGGTATTGACCGGTCCATCTACAAGGCTGTAGCTGAAGACTTTGATAAACGTGTGCTCATCAACAGGTTATTACGTGACGCTACTCGCAAGGTGGCGTAGGTGTTGTGCGTGAGCGTGCACGTCACGCTTACCTTGCTTGAGACTCAAGTATGCAAAGCGTGCTCTGAATTCGGCTCTCGGCGGATCAAACGTCTCTTTAAGCCGAGACTTTAAGATTCATAACGAGATTAACACGTTTGGGTCGTGAAGCTTGAGCCCTAAGGCCCAAGTCTTTGCTCGTCCTGTCAAATTTGACAGGTTGAAGTGACTTGCATCTCGTTACCCTCGATGTGACGGGCCCTGATGGCATCGTCTAGCTCGACGAACCATCTCAAAAGGAATCTTCATCGGTTCCCTTGTACCTTGAGATATCTGTCTTCAAGGTTTCGGATCGACGCATGTGTGTCGGCCCGCCCATCGACTGATGAGAGCCTTGCTGATGTAGCAAGGCTATCTACTGTCGTTCGACGGCAAGTTCCCCTTGTAGGAACTTGTTGATAGCAGCATGTTGCTGGTCTCTGCTTAGAGACTCCGACATACCACTGTTGGCGGGTTCGCACATGAGCACACTCGTGCGGCCAACTACCTCCCATTCTGAGTCATCCAGATGAGTGTAGCCGTTACGTGTGACGTGAAAGCTGTAGTCTTCTACGTTCAACATATTCATGTTGGACGGACACTAAATAGTCTTTGGACGGACTACGAAGTGCTACCAGGTATAACGGGGCACCCTTCGTTTGGGGTGCCGCGAAACTTCACGTACACTAGTACGTGCAGAGGAAGCTAATCTACTTGAACGACTCGGTCAAGTTTAGGTAAAAAGAGAACTGTATTTAATATAGTTAAGCTATCAATATAACTACAATCTTTATTTAACTATATTAAACTACGTCGTCGTATGACGACAACCTGCTCACCACTCATTGCGCGCGTTTAGCAGCGATTAAGCTAATCTATGGTTGATATGTCTTATGTCAACCAATCTTGGAGCTGCGCATGAATGTAATCCAAAAGGGGATAATATTCCTTCAATATTATCCATCTCGGATAATTTTGATAGAATAATGTCATGCTAGACAATATTCCTATTGACACCGTTTGGTGTCAATATCATGTATCGGGCTACCCCGTTACATGAGCCTTTGTCAGAATACAAATTAAATTGAATAGAGCTTTAATACAAAAGTTATACAAGGAACGGAGTGAATTTAAGGGAAAGGGGTGTGAATTTCACAATTTTCAAATTTCAACGCCGACTGCCAGTACTATATCGGGAAAGATAGGCTGGCATAGGTATGTCACAGACACAACATTTATAAGCGGACGATCTGTGTGGTAGGAGCATCAGCCAAGATCGACAAGGTCCTTTGTTAAACGCAACTACTGTATCATCTTATAAGAGTGCAGCAGCTATCTCCTGATGATCAACGGAGACGGTGCTGGATAGCTCGTCGCCTCGCAAAGCGACATGTATCGGTCTAATAAATTATGAAGCAAAGTGGAAAAAAAAACAAAGCAAACTTTTCAGAGCGCGATGCTGTCTACGTGGAAACCGTCCCAGTCGCGTTAAACAGAATCTTTGCCCCAGCGAGCAGTCCATTTGTCACTGATTTGCCACCACGCCAGATATTCTGGCATGACGACCGGTGAAGTTAAGACGCTGTAACGACGTGGCTTGCATGCTCCGATGTGAGCTCGCACCACGACTTCGTGCTACCCATACCACCAAAATAGATCCACGGATGATTCCGCACCCATTGTATGAACCAATGAGGTCTCCTAGCTTCTGCTGTCAATGACTGCTTCAGGACACCAGACCATCGCCAACGATAGTACAATAAAGGCGAGCACGTCATCTCGCCATGCTGTCGCCATTTCAATCAACCACATTCATCCTCACTTCATGTTCATTGCCAATCGATTCGCCCACCGCTTTCCAATTGGCCGAAGCTCGACATGTCGAGTCTCAGGATCACCTTCCACATACGAGATCCTGACCTCCAACCTTTCTCTCGGCAAACAAGCTTCATCCAAGCGCTCTGGCCACTCCACTAGCGTAATCCCTATCACCAGAAAGCAGGAGAACAAGTACATCATGAATCGAAACTTGCGCACAGCTTATCTCGTACACACACCACCAAGTCGGTACCTTGTTCAAATGCCGCAGCCAAACCAAAAGCAGCTGCATCTTGTTCCGTCACGGTTTGTAACCGGTACAAATCCACGTGATACACGATCGCCACGTCAGCTGCTTCATCGTACGTATTGACCAGCAAATACGTTGGAGACGGCACGACCATCTCTTTTTGACGCGTGTGTGCCCGCACGAACCCTCTAGCAAGACACGTCTTCCCACAGCCCAAATCTCTGCGAATTTCGACACACACCAAACGTCATCAATTGCATCACATACATCAGCACAGCCACTGCATTTCCTCTCCATTTCTAATGCATAAAAATCCACATCAACAGCTTCAAGGCTCGTCAACGAACCCTTGCAGAAAAAGGACGTCGCCGGGCTGTCGCCCGTGAGCCAATCGTTCGCCCAGCAGCTCCATATCTCGTGGAGATCGAATCATCGGAGTGTGAGACAACCACGGATCGGTAGTTGCTTCCTTACTTGTACTAGACGAGCTAAAATAAGATCCATTGACGAATGCGCAACGCCGTAAGCAGCTGCGGCGCAGTAGAGCTACACTGGAGCGCTGCAATAACATGACCGTATGTTTGTTACAGCATGTGTTTGGTTGTTGAGTACTGTGCATGTGGCATACACAAAAACAGAGCCCATGTTTGTGTGGTGTACGTAGATACAGCGACCATGGACCTATTCAACACGGCGTCTTATTGGACAAAACCAGGCACTTCAACGTCGACTTGGAAATGGTGCTGCAGCTTCGTGATCCTTGTCCAATGTTGACACGCTAAAGTAGGTCCGACTGCTGTCGACTTCACAAGGGGACGACAAATGGGAAGAGAAGAAGAAAGAGAAGAAGAAAGAGAGGGGGTGTCAGCATTGGTGTGGTCTACATGAACCACACCCTGCCCCGCACTCATTCTTTTGCTCCAATCAACGCTCGTCAATTGACAATGTCAGGCTGGGTAAGTGCGTGGCTGCAGAACAAGGGCGAGGGCGACCACGAGAGCAAGAGCGAAAGCGACGCGTCACGAGGAAGCACGACTGCGCTTGGAGCTCAAGGTGCCGCGCCTGTATCCGCTGATGAGATCCGTCGTAAACGGCTCGAGCGGCTACAAGAGCAGCAGCATGTGACGCCGCCGTGTATTTCATCCAATGAGAACACGACAAAGAAAACGCAAGATCTTGACATGTCCATATCAGCCAATCAGATGACTGCCCTAACCCCACCCGCACTTAAAGCTGAAACATCTGATATGGTTTCATCAGTACGTAAAAAGGGCACTTCACCTAATGTTTACGTCAACAATGTACTACAGCGCGTTCTCCGCGTGACGCTGTCGTCTGCTCGTAGCAGCAGCGACTTGCTGCTCTTGGAAGTCGACATGGCTACAGACGAAGCGCAACCCAATGAGCTCTTGAGTCCAGCAAACGTCAGTGAAGTGCTCTACGCTCGCGTCATTCGGAATCCGGCAGATCTTCCTGGAGGGTCGCAGCATCCGCTGGCTGCTGTGGCTTACCTCGAGCAGGTTTTCTATCGCTGTCGAGACGAGATGCAGAAGCTCCAGTCGTCGTTCGTTCGACTACCAGCTGAGATCAAGGAGCAGACTCTCGAGTGTCTGCAGAGTATCCGCGACATGTGCGTGAATTACAGTGCCACGGCATTGACAGATCCCGAGATCTTCCCATTTGAAGCAGGCACGATCAATGTTGATGCATTGGAGAAGATTGTGAGAACACAGGCTAACGCAGAGACACCGGAGTTTGTTGACGGTGTTGTAGCCCAGCTGGAAGCGGGCAATGCCACGCTGGCCGTGTTTGCACCTATCTTCCAGAAATTACTGTCGGAGCTGTTTCTAATTTCACCACCGTCCCTGATGTCCAATTTTTACTCCAACATGTACACACTCACGGTGTTGTGTCGCAATAAGGCGTTGGCGCTAGTGTTTACGCAAATTCCTGGATTCTTGCTCACAGCAGGTCTACCTATGACTGGTCGACGGCTTCAGGATGCTACAGCGCTCGGATTGTTACTGCGCTTTAGCTGCAATCAGGATCCAGCCGTCACGCAAATGTTCACGAATATTACGAAACGCACGAAGAATGATGTGGACAGCTCGATCCTGACTATTCGTAACAAGCTTGATAGCGTCCAGACGTCAGTTACGGATATCGTCACGTTGCTACTGAAGGCTGGCGCGCTCTCTCGTGAACGAGTACTGACATGGTTGGAACAGGCAATGCAGGCGAACGCAGAGCGGGCTAAAGAAAACCCGGACGTTAATATCACGGCAACGAACGGAATGTTTGTCAATCTGACGATGGTGCTGCTAAAGCTGTGTGGTCCTTTCATGGCTCCGAAGTCGAAGAAAGTTCAATTCATTAAGACAGATTATTTGGCTAGTCAAAACCCGTTGTTTCCAGCTGACGAGACAAGGTTGGTCGGTTCAGGTGCTCCAGATGCAGATATGGCCGAAGACGACCGCCAGGTAGTGAACGCCTCTGACTTTCATTTTGTCACGCGTTGCTACTTCATCACAGTTCGGGCGATGCACCTGGGACCTGTGGGCATGATGGGGCAATACATGCGTTTGCTCCGCCAACTTTCTTACTTTCAAAGTCGCATGGGTGATCAGAATGCAGACCCTCGTTTGCGAGCACACTTTGACCAGATGGCCACCACGAAAATGATTATGGACGCCGAGCTCTTGCACCCGGAGTTTTTGCATGAAATGATCCGCTTCTCTTTGCTGACGTGTGCAGTCGTGAACTCTATCTGTACCGGATTGGACATGTACGACGAGCGTCCGGTGCTCGATTTGCCACTGCCGACACCTGACACAGACGCGAATGTTGTTTTGAAGCACATTCCCGAGCATTTGGTAGACGACTTGTGTACAACACTGAAGTTTGTAGCTCGAATTGAGCCGAAGGCACTGAATGCGTTCGAGCTGAAGGAATTACTCAGGATGATCATCATTTTCCTATCCAGCCCAGCATATGTGCACAGTCCTCACTTGCGCGCCAAGATGAGCGAGGTCCTCTTCCATGTATTTTTACCATCGGACGAGTCCGATGAACGTGAGACTGCTGGAACGGCTTTTGGAACGGAACTCCTCATGACGGACGTGTTGGCACAGCGCCATCTTGCTCCGTGCCTGTTGGCGCTTTATGGAGATGTTGAGCACACAGGTTTTTACGAGAAGCTCGAACACCGCTACAATATCGCATGTTTACTCAAGTATATGTGGAAGCTGAATGGTCACAAGCCAGCCTTTCTTCTCATCGCCAAAGACAAGGACAACTTTATGAAATTTGCGCATGGGTTGATGAACCACATCAACAGTTTGGTAACAGATGCGCTTGTCGCTCTACCTGAGATCAAGATGCTACAAGAAGAGATGAACGATACCACGCGTTGGATGTCCCTTGACGAGACTGTTCGCGAGCAAAAGCAGAGTCTTTTGTCGGATAAGGAGCGGACCGTCACGTCAAGCCTTCAGCTCGCCAATGAGACTATCCACATGATGTCATACCTGACGTCTGAGATTCAGGAGCCTTTCGTCGAGATGCCGGAGCTTGAGGACCGCCTTGTGAGCATGCTGAACAGCGTGATTGTCAAGCTTGCTGGTCCGCGTGGCGTGGAGCTTAAAGTGAACAATCCGGAGCAGTACAAGTTTCGCCCGAAGGTGATGCTGAAGGAGATCGTGGAGACGCTATTGCACTTCGCACACTACCCAAGCTTTCTGGAAGCCGTGGCCACAAATGGCTTCTATGATGGTGGGGTGTTCCGTAAGTGCGCCCAAATTGTGGCTCGTACGCAGTTGTTAGACCCGAGCGACGTCCAGAAATTCGGGACGTTTGTGGAAGATATCGGGCGGGCTGCTGAGGGAGCAGCGATACGAGAGGAGGCTCTTGGCGATATTCCAGAGGAATTTCTTGACCCGTTGGTGTGTACACTGATGAAAGATCCGGTACTGTTGCCTAGTGGGTACACGATGGACCGATCGTGCATTTCCCAACATTTGCTGAACGACCAGAGTGATCCATTTACCCGCGTACCTCTGACGGCGAGCCAATTGCAATCAAATACCGACCTAAAGATAAAAATTGAGCAATGGATCCTTGAGCAGCAGCAGAAGTCTGCCGACTCGTAGAAGGGTAGCTGGTCAACCAATACAGAGACGAACAGGCTGTTCTTCGTTCGTATTCTATGATTGGTGGTTGTCTCGTGCTAGCAAAGCGGCATTGTTGAAGTAATCGATCGATCGGTTTGCTAGTGGTCAAAGGCGTGGCAAAAAGGAATGTGTTGGTCCTGTGTTAGATGCTGTGCGTTCTGCGTGCGTAAGTCATGGTTACTGGTATGCATTTTGCATGCAGCATGGTATCCGCGCGCCCAGGTGTATCACGTATCAGTCTCATATTCCATGCCGAACCAGGACTTTTTGCCAACCACTGCAGTAGTTTTGATGTCTTCCGCTGGTGGATATTGTACTCGAATATCTGATGACCATTTGCTTAGTTGCTTTGTGCTACAACGTTTACTCGAAATAATGATTGTAAAAGTAGTCGCCAAACTAGAAGAAGTCCGAGTCAAAGTGTCTTGCATTTTGAATTGCAGCCAGCTCTTTATGCGGATCTCGCTTTTCAGCAGTGATTGTATTGACGCTTTGGTCGTGACGAACGAGTGAGCACACCGGATGCCACATGAAACCTTCCTTTGCATTATACTGCTGCCAAACATGATCAAACACGGCAAGCAGCTCTTGTATGAAACTTCTAATCTCGAAGCTGTAGCCAAGCCAATTTTCGTAAAACACCCCTTTTGTCAGTGCACGTGTTACGGAAGGACCTGTTGATTGACATGCTATCTACTACGGCAGCGAGTCCGATGCCCAACATGCAGAAACTAAAGACCGTGTTGCAGTGTCACCCTTTTCGTAGAATCAAGATGTAGGCCTAAAGTATAGAAAACGCGACAAATAGACTGGTTGAGATTGAACGCAAGTAGAACCTGGGCGATCTCAAAGCTGTTTACAGAACTCAGATGCTTTCACTCTGTGCGTGCGTCATAGCTATGGCGCGTGTTTGTACGATGAATTGGACGAGATGGAAGTAAAGTATGTACTTATTTGGGACTTGGCAAAGTTTTCGCCCCGATCAGAATGGTGCAAAGTAACCAACCGAGTAAACTCACTCCGTAATTGACGTGCGTTCTTTGTCCTCCTCATTCCTTGCAGACTTCTGCAGTATGTGATTGCAACGATACTGGACCGATCAATAGCTTTCACGGATATATCCTCTTTCCCGCTCTCTCGATATGCCAACTGAGTATAGCCACACGTTCTTGTTGTACTCACACGACTGTGCAGTGTACTGATGCAATATAGATTCGGAGCTAGTACTGGGTTGATATCAGCATGGCGCTGTTCACAACTTGAATAAATCGGTCAAGCTGTGATATCGATCAGTAGGTCAGAAGATGCTACCCAGAGCATATAGTGTGCCACCGTTCTTCGCAATAGCGTATGACATGCATCTGATAGTGTCAGGAAGCTCTTTTTGGTAGCAGCACGTGACACTACTTGCAGTATGCACGATATAACTCGAGGCACGCTTGTTTTTTTGCTTGTCACACATGAACGAAGACACAAATGTGAGGCATGCGTATGACATAATGAAGTTAGCACGATGTTTATCCTTCCAGAGCCTTGCCTAGCTTCTTTGTGTGTCAACGCAGATATTTACAAGATACGGTCGGTGCAGCGTACTGTGTGGCTATTCACGCAGATCGAGGTATTAAAGGAACCGCCAGTGAAAACTATAGCATTGTCTGAGGTACAGCTAGTACAGACTTATTACTAACACACGCTTTTGTTTGACAATGATCTCGAAAAGCATGTCTGTCATGATCCTTTTGTGTGTGCCAGAAGACAACTTCAGCAGACTTGTTGAGCTATAAAAGAACAGACCACCGTCTTTCCTAGAACAGCACGTCGAGGCCATTTTTGACATCTCCAATCTGCACGCAACCACGCTTAGCTTCCTCGTAATCAAACAAGGCTGGCCAAAGCTGGGTGATATTGAAGTAGCCAAGAGCAGCTACCACTGAAGTAAGTAAGCTAGAACGGTGTTCGTACCATACCACAATCATTCGTCGAGTGAATGACTCAGAAGTGATTTCATAGTCGGCTATCCGTGAGCAAACATATCTTGAAATACGTTGACATACACTTCAATTCCGTTGAGGAACACGTCCTTCGAGAGACTTTCGTTGTGCTCGTGCAAAAGAATCTCGGTTTGCTTCATTGGGGAGAATCCGATGGCGGGTACTCCAATCTTGCGGAGGAAGCGACTATCCGTAGCTGCTGGGAAAATCTCTGTCTCCAACTCCACTCCCATGCGGGCACAGGACGACTGAAAAAGCTGCCACCAGGTATTGTCAGCATCGAGTGAGGTGATGTAATGCTCATGCATTGGATTCGTCCACGACGCAAATTCCCAGGAGACGCCCACGGTAGCGCACCATTCATCTAGTTTTTCGCCCATTTCCTTAAAGTCCATCTTAGGTGATACGCGGATATCAAATCCAGCGATGGCTTCGTTCGGGATCACATTAAGGGCATGGGTCTTCCCACCGTCCTGCGAAACACCACTTTGAAGCGCCGTGATATTAATCGTCGTAACGTCTCCGAGGGTTTTCTTCTTCATGTCCGCGTGCCTGCATCCGTCATCAGCCCCGAGCGCCTTTTCCTGCTCGTCCCGAAACGCCAATGCTTTATTACAGATGTCTAAGATCTTGGAGACCGCCGTATCCTTGATGAAACGGCTGCCATGACCTGTTGGCCCCTCTGCCTTCACATACACCCACCATGGAGATCGTTCTCCATAGAACACCGTGAACACATCCTTGGGATTTGCCAAGCCTTCGTCAAACGCGAACGCAACGGGCATGATAGCCTTGAACGGATCGCTTTCCAAGAGTTTCTCCATTCCCTCTGCACCTCCAATTTCTTCGTCCGGCACAAAGGAGAGGTAGACATTGCGCTTGGGTTTAAACCCTGACGAGAGGAGGACGTGCACAGCTTCAACGTACTGAATGCATACGCTCTTCATATCTTGTGTTCCTCGTGCGTAAATGCGACCGTCACCCAGGACTTGAGCCTGAACTCGACACAACGACAAGTGAGACAAAAGCACAAGTGGGACAGCGAGAGATAACGCAAAACGCATTGTCAGTCTTCTCTTCAAAGCTCCAGACACAAGCTCTTTTATCGAGAGTGCTTACATCAAATGGATCGTACTGCCAGTGCTCTGCTACCGCTGGCACCACATCATAATGCGAATTCAAAAGAATCCCTGGAAGCGTCGGATCTTCTCCATGCCATGTCGCCTGTAAAAAAATCAAATGCGGCAAAAATCTCTATCAGACGCAAGTCCGTAAACGTATTAAAATGCATCGAACAAACCACCACGATACTAAAATCAAATAAATAAGATCGACCAACGAACCAGCACGACAGGTTTATGAGCAACAGGTGCAAACACTTGGACCGGGAGGCCAACTAGCACGACCACGTATAGAAACACCGTCTTATTCCTCCACCCGCTTCTTCTTGTTCAATAGAAATGGCCACATTATGATCGTTTGATACAGTAACGTTACGACATACGTTCTTCAAGGTATCGACGTAGCCACTCCGCACACTGTGACCGTTCCAGCCATATAAAAAAAAACACAACCAGTCCCTTGTCAGCCCTTCACGCACACCACACCCTAATCCTGCTCTTCTTACCTCTTCATAGCTACCACTCGGTCCTTCCGAGCTCACCGTGCGCAGACGCAGCAGCTCGAGAAACCGCTCGACTGGATCCTTCCACTCCATTCGTAACGGATACTCAACTTGTCGGGCGTAATCACGTCTTTTTTTTTCTTAGTCGCTGCTTTAGAAAAAAGAACCCTTTCAATTGACCACGTTTCTATCCAGCAACTAAACAGCTGGTGGCAATTTGAATGGACGAGATTCGTCACGCGATTCGCCACGGCCGCGACTTAGCGACTCGAGGCGCCTACGAGCGCGCGCGAGAGACGTGGAAAGCAGCTCAACGCAGCGCTTACCTCGCTCAAGACCGCGCTGCTCTGTTCGTCTTGTCGGTCAATATTGGAGAGGCGTGTGTCCGTTTGGCAACGCAGTCTTCAGATTCTAGAAACGATCGAACACGGCAACAAGTTACAGAAGCAAAGGCGAATCTCGAGTATGCGCTGCAGTTGGTGACAGAGTGTGGGTTTGAACGAGGGGTGGAACAAAACGGCACTTTATCTCGAGGAGTGCGGCGAGCTGAGACGTTGCAGGATGAGGTGGCAAAGCTGTTGGACTCTGTGATGCAAGTGGTGGAAGAAGGACCGATCGTGAGGGATGACGAGACGGAGGTTGGGTGTGCCACGTGTGGAGAACGTGGAGGGAAGCGAGATAAGATGGTGCTGGATGAGAGGGACAGCTGCTATTACTGTCGAGAGTGCTATGACGAGTATTATGCGACGACGGCGATTGGTGCTGGTGGTCATCAGATTGGCGACGAGTCAAGTGTGGGTGAAGCTAGGAAAGTGGCGGATAAAGAAAAGTGTGATGGATGCTATGGTGATGAGGAAGGAGACGTGGTTGTTGATACTGTTGCGTCCCAGTCGAGACGGACAGTTGATAGTGTTGTGCGTCATGAAAAGAAGGACGAACGGATCACTGAAGTAGATGGAGAAACGACTGATAGAGTCGTAGTAGATCGTATCCGATACGACCGTGTCGATCTAGGATCACTCGCAGACTTTCTGGCTGGAAGGAATGAGGTTGGCGACAACGCAGAGAAGCTGAGAAGTAGTAAGCCGATCGGCGGTATGGATGATACAACTGTATCAGTAGCAGCCGCTCTTGCTGATGACTGCCACGTCCAAGTATGCAGCAAAAAGCCTTCCGCAACAAGTGACAAATTGCGGGAGATGCCTCGTGAGACATGTCTAGCTACATCGGAGGAAGTCGCTTCGTGCACGGAAGATACAGAGCTGGTGGACGAGGACCCAGCCGATCAATCTCAGGAAGAAAGACGCAAGTACTCGGTCGTCCAATTGCTGGAACTTCGAAAGGTCTCGCCTTGCGGTTGTCCAGAGTCTCTCTTGGAGTCTCCCGTGCGAGATGACGGTTCAGTTTGCAACCGCTCTCATAGTAGAGCTGGTTCTTCTCGTAAGGCATCAAGCACCAAGTCGTCGTCACGGTAAGTGTTGCGTGGTGCAGAACCTACAACCATGACTCACAGTGTTGTCTATGTCTAGATCAGCGGCATGCAGTAGGCCAAATGGCACAGTCATCAGCGACTTTGCACCGGCCAAAACGTCCGAAAACCCCGAAGCTACACTGTTGAGCTCCCCACTTCCGTCATTGGCATTGTGCGATACGTTGCGTGAAGTTTTTCAGCATACACAGCAAACGGATATCGCTGCCAGCTGCCACAACATGATGATAGCTTCTGGAGCATCAAATACGTTGTCGTGTAATTTGTCCAGCATCATGCCGATTACGGCAGTAGTGTCTGACAATAACTCGGCTTTGCACGATTGTGCAGGTCGTGAGCAGCAGCAGCAGCAGTCGACTGTGTAATAAATCACAATTAAGTTCAAGCTTGCAGCTGTATTTCTTACTACATATTACTGTGACGAGTCTAACACGGGCGTTAGTTAGCTGATGGAAAACTTCGAGCATTGTGTTTGCGACTACATTCGTAATGCTGGATTGCGTGACCATTTCCTGTATATCCAAGTGTACCAAGTATTGGAGGACCTCTGAACTGTCATCTCCATCTCGAGAGAAAAAGAGTGATGGTCTCATCTCGCACCACGCACGCCACACAGAGTAAGCGACGAATGGGAGGCCACGAGGCCACACGTGCAGAGCTGACGCGGTCCTTTGGCATGCTGAAAGAAGCGCTGCAGGCGACACCGATCACAGATGATCAAGAGGTGCGTGTCTCCTTTTCTAGCTCATCGTGCGTCAATCGTGGCTATCGATTGACTATCTGCTTTTTATAACATTCGCTTTTTATGAAATGTCTATTTTTGTCTTTTTCTGTAGGCTGTTATGGTCACGCGGATGTGCGTTGACTCGCGCTATATTGAGGAATTTGAGCGTCTACTGCGCGTGATCCTTAAGACGACACACACTGTGGGTCACGTATCGACTTGCGTCGTGCGTCCGCCGCCTGGAGAATTCACCTACACGTCGATCGTACGTGCTTTTTTGCTTGCACAACAAGTATTATTTATGGCATGTTTTGTAAAAAGTGTTTTTTATTGATCAGGTCAAGTATTCGAACCTACTACTAATGCGACAGACTTATCCGGCTACCATTGAAGACGGTCCAGAGTTTTACAAACTGCTGGCCGCACGTGATTCCCTGCTGCTTGAGCCTCCTATGTACGAGATTGAAGCTGGCATTTTCGGCACGTGGATCGAGTCTGACGGCAATACGAAGCCAATGTGGGGCGACGACCCCGAAGAAGACGTGAGTCTCATGTATCAGAGCGTCCCTGGTCCGTGCTGTAATGATTCGTGTGAAAACCCGCACGGATTGAACGTCCGAGCGTCTTTTGTTGCTCCTACCAAGAATTTCCAGCTCTTTCGACAACGATATCAGCGGAACAATAAGAAAGGGGGACAGAAGAACTTGCGCTGCTTCCCGTGCTGTCGGAATGGACATCATGTGAGCTCAGGTTTTTGTGGAGATTCGATTAAAGTGCACGTGGCAGTCAGTCGCGTGACCAAGTCAGGAGGTGTGAAGATGTGCCCCATCCATATGACCCGTCCAAGCGTACTGGCTTTCGCGCGTTTTCTGAACCTTGACGGCGCTTTCGTCCCAACAGTTTCGGGACCAGAGGTCATCCCTGGACAGACGATTGAAAAGGTGGAGGTGCTGGCGTGGGTGCGCGACAAGCAACACCCGATGAGCCCGCTGTTCCCGGGCATTCTTCGTGGTGCCGCCATGGAGACATCATCTCAGTCGGCCATTTTCGAGTTTAATGCTGAATGCAAAGCATGGCATTACGGTTGGACTGCTCCACGTGGTCAGGGGCTATCAGGAAACGATACGCGCCATGTGCTGGAAGTGCTCTTTATGAAACCAATGGGCTCGTACATGTACTGTCTCGAACGTTTGCGCTCAGACGGCTTCTCCATCTACTCCAGTCGTCGAGCCAACCCTGCCGCAATCAAGCCTGAGGCTGATGCTTTCGCTAGCCAAGAAATTGATGACATTAGAAACCATAAGCGGAAGCGTTTTGCTCACGCGGAAAAAGCAGCTTTGCCTCCAACGGATACGACGATGATGCCCCAGTCTCCAGCCTCTCCGGTATCGACGGTCGTGTCAAGCTGTCCAATAAGCTCTCCTATCTTTTCACCCTCGAAAGAAAACATAAGGAACGGACGCCGCCAAAGTGTTGCACCTGCGATGCGAGTAACTACCCTCTCGACATCCGCTGGCTGTGTTGATTTTACGTCGCCGATGCATGATGTATTACCATTCAAGATGGAGAGTATGTTTGGGTCGATATCATCCCCTCTGGCTGTCTGTCCTCCATCGTCTTCCGTTCTAGTGGACAGTGTGTCGTCAGGTTTTGACTACCGGGGTCTGGAGAACCTGATGTCCAGTAACGGAATGCCACAAAACCAGAGCTCGTATCAACAACTTCAGCAACAACTTGGTCGACAACATCGACAAGTACTGGTAGACCAGCAAAACCAACAGCTTTGCAGACACCAGCGCGAACAGCAAGAATTGTTGCAGCACCAGCAGCGACTTGTCCAGCAATTAGCGGACCAGATGATGATCAGCCAACAGCAAGAGCAGCAACTGCATGTGAATTACTCACAAGGCTCCTCGGAAGAGCTCCAGAATCACTCGCTGTTCCAGGAAGAGCAAACCGCTTGTCGGGTTGTTTCAACGGACGAGCTGCCGTGGACCGAGCTGTACAACTTGTTCGACCCGTCTCCGCCTTCTCCCGCCAGTACTGACGATGACCCTGACAACGACGAGGAGAGCCTGTCGAACCCTAGCAGTAGTCCAGCACCGTTTCCGACTACCAAAGTGACCATGGACTTCTCTGTGACGTCTGTACCGCAGACTGTTTCGAACCACTTCTAGTGTAGCAGCTCAAGAGACACCCTCGACTGTGGTTGTTGATCCACAGCAATGTGCACGCGCAGGAAAAGGGTCCCCAGTCCTGAAGTGAACTGCGAGTTGAGGCAGAGGCAGCAGAGGACACAGGCTGCAATCGATGCAGCACCTTAAGCGTGGCTGAAGACGACCACACCGATATGCACACAGCGCTCACGTGGAAAACAAGCACTACGCATGCTCAAATCAGAGAGCTAGAGTGAGAAACGAGGCGGGCAAATGGCAGACGAGGGGTACGCTATATTGTAGTCGAGACTGGAAAGGTGATGACTCCGGTGCTCGTTGTAAATATCCCGTTCACTGTAGATCCCTCGTAAAATCAGGTGAGCGGACCTCTTGTCAGTGAGTGTCAAGCTTCCAGGCGACACACAATGCCCTGGTGTCGCATCATGTCTGCTGTTTGCTTACTGAATCATAACCCGCTTCAGGTAATAAATTAGCTCGTTTCTTCTTCATCACGACGACGCAAACTCTTTGGCGTGGGCCATACACCAGCCTTTGCGTTGGGCCCACTTCGAGCATTTGTCAAATCGACAGCGCACACCGCCGCCGTGCGTACGACACAGATGCTTCAAGTGAGCCTTCTTGTTGCATCCTTCGACGGCACAATACTCCCCGCCGCCATGAGATTTGCACAGTCCTTTTGACTGAGCTGCTCGAATACAGCCCTCCTTCTTGCACCGAGAGCCGCCGCCATGCGCGATGCACAACCCGCGGCTCTGACTGTTCTTCGTGCAGCCCTCGAACACACAGTGGTGTGCACCTCCATGTTTCTTGCATTTTTGATGGGACCGCGCCCGATTTTGACAGCCTGGAAACTCGCACTGCCGACTGCGTGGACGCTTTTTAGCCTTTGCGCTAGATGTGCCAGATACAGCTGACGTCGACGTGACTGTCGATGTGACTGTCGATGTTGAAGCTACAGTCCCGTCCGAGGCACCTGCCGTTTGGCTTGTCGCAGCCGGAGCTGTAATCAGTGGCGATCGTTCGTCGTGATGCAATTCCACTCGCTTTTTCGGCTCGATCGCTGAGTTTTGAGGCAAAGTCCAGTGCGAGCTCGCGACCATTTCCCTTGAAGCTGCTTCAATGGTCGAGCTCGTCCCGACTGGTACAGCAGCGCAGGGCGCATCCACACGTCCACCACGAGACTTCATCATCAAACGTTCCGACACATTCTCCAGTCCCGTCGTAGCTCTATCTCGTTTCACAAGCTGCTCAGCTGCAGTCGCAGACACGAGCGACTTTTCCAGGAGCGATTCTCTTGTACCCATTGGCAACTGGGCACCATGACCATTGCCACTTTTCCGGTCAATCGTCACGAGCCGATCCATTTTCATACTGCAATTTGTATGTGTACCGAGCGGCGTCGTGGGCGAAGGACCGCCGGATTCCATCGTCTCGTTCAAGTACGAGTCCAAGTCCTGATGGAACTCCGACAGATGCGGGTAATCGATCTTCAACTCGTCGTCTGACGTCAAGTACAACGAAGACGGAGCCTCCGGCGCGTGGTTCGGCCCTGGTTCTTGGTGGTGGTGGTGGTGAGGGGTACTCTCCGTCTCGTACCCCAGCACGGAGTCACTATTGCCAGGTCCGGTCCAGAGCGAATAGAGCGTCGGGTCGTCCTCAGGCAGGAACGAGTCCACAAACATGGCCACTCCTCCTCCTCCCTGCATCGATCCAGAGTCTGCTCCCGTACCAGTGCAATGGCCCTGCATCCCCATTGGATTGGCAGTAGAACTACTAGTACTACAAGTACTAGTAGTGCTTCCACTGGCACAAAGTGCTGTAGCTTGAGCTGCTAAGGTACTGGAGGCACCCCGCAGCACCCCGCTGTTAATAGTATGGCGAGGGTAGAACACACCTCCCCAATAATTGGCGTGACAATCCGCTGACAATAACGGGTCAATACAAAGTGGTACAGACAAGGGTCCCGAGTGCGATGAAGCGGGTAGGGCTACTGGTGGGGGTAGGGACAAGAAACTACTACCACTGCTCGTGTTGCTGCTGCTACTTGACCGCGAGCGCTTGGGACAGGACGGGAACCCGGACGCCGCAGTGAGCAGGTGCTCGCTTGACGCCGGGCGCAGGGGCGAGTAGAAGAGCACCGCGTTCCTGGCCGCCTTTGGGCCCACGCTCGGGCCGTCCATGCTGCGGTGGGTTGCTGCTGTCCTGTCACGTGTTCCGACCCGGGGGTTCAGTGCGCCCTGCGACATGTGTGGGTTGGCAGCTGCGACACGCGCGATGAGACGAATGGCCAATAAGAGACGTGCATCTGGGCTGTCGTGGCGAGGAGATCCGCTAGGAGTTGCACGACCTTGTTTTGTGAATTGAGAGCGACTGCTTTTGGAACAACAGGTGTGACTGATGTGGTGGGTTCGGCCGGATTGTTTTTACGTGTCGGGGTTTGCGATGTTTTTAGTTCATGCTGTGCTGGTCTCTCTCTGTTGTTTTATTTGTATGTGTTTCAGTATGCTGGTTGAGGACCCCGTTGCTGGCACTTTGTTGAAGTGGTGAGGCTGTCTGTGTCCTGGAGGTGCAGTGAGGAATGGACTCTGCCTCTTTTTAGCAACACGCGGTGTCATGATTTGGTCTGGTAACAAAACAGGGGAAGAAAGAGAATTAATGGGTCAACGAACAGAGCGGCGAGATGATGTGTGCGTGTCAACTGTTTGTAAACAGAAACGGGACGAGATACAGGTGTATTGCAACCTGTGTTATTCAGTATTAGCCACAACAGTTTTTTTACTCGATCAAGAGATCGAGATAAAACAGGTGTAGCGGGATACACGTAACCCCATCGGATCAGTGACCAAGATGCATCACAAAAAGTAGATATATTTTATATAATATATTTAATCAGGATATTACGATAAATCTCGATATAGACAGTATCAGGATAAAACGTAGAATCAGAAATCATGCTTTATCCGGACGATATGAAAGCTTGCCGGCCTCTCGAAACGAAAGCGTGTCAATATTCAAACTGCACATTATCTACACGACAAACTCGACGGGATGTGGCGATAGCAAAAAGCGTGTGGACTGCAATCATCACCCCTTAGGTCCAAAAGTAGTTGGAATGAACGTATTGCCACCTGCAATCAAGCAGCTTGTACTTTGTGTGTCAAATGCTTCATCACAGACGTAATTAACAAGACCAACACACTAAAGGCTCATCACGCCGGCTCGGGTCTACTTCTAGTGACTGAATTAGTGCTAAACAATTAGAGTTGAAGCAAACGTCCGGCAGCAAATGGCTACAGGTGACGCCGTACTTTAGTCACGGCGGGTGTTTCTGCAACTTCCTGCTAGAAGTCGTATCACACTCTACTATGATGCGATCTCCACATAACAGAGACCCCCTTGGCCTGCCCGCAGCGATACAAGTCAGTAATGAACTCAAAATCACACTCACAAGTCATTGATCTTCTCGTCGACCGAAAGGGAGACCATAACCGCTCGATTAATTGGTGTGGTGAGCTCGTTAGGAGCGTATCTGCGTCGTGTTGGAGAGCCTTTGGACCGCTGCTGCTCGTACCCTCTTTCCAGAATGCTACTGCTGCCTATGAATATGCTATTGGTGGTGGCTGCACTAAGTGTTGCGACCACAATCAGAATATTTTGTTGACGTCACGGAGTAGGCAGTTGTCAGACTGAACCGCTCGACGAGCGCGCATGCCATTTGACGCGCGGTTGTGGCTTGCGGGTACCGTGAACTGCAGCTCCAACAACCACATCATTGGCAAAAGTCTTTGGAAACAGCGATAGTTGATAGTATAATCCATTCGTAATGCGAGAATGGTTGATAGTGTAATCCATTCGTATGGAGAGTCAAGTTGAAGCGAAGGCTCATCTTTCTTACCACGCTCTGTCCGTGAACACGTCGAACGATGAAGGTGGCGTGATACCTGGATTCGGTCGTGGAGGATCGTTGTGACAAAGGCCCAGTCCACGACTTTGGACGCTCTTTACCAAAGCCTGGACTCAGGCATCGCTTTAGTCCATTGTGTCGCTTCCAGCAGCTAAGTTCCTCGCTAGGTTCAAATAGCCTTCCATGCAGCAGAACTTGCGTTTGTCAAGTGAAAAATGTGGACTTGTTGGTGATTGTCATCGCTGTAAAAAATGATGCACCTCCTCGCTTAGGTCCACTTTGTGGTGAAAAAGAAAACAGACAGTTGATGCTGCACCACTGACACTAAGGTTTGGTCAATCTGGATGGCTATCAAGTGTCTGAAGCGAGCTGCGAGCTGTCTCGCGCCAACACCACCATGGATATTACTGAAGAATGAAATATCACAACGATATGTCTCGGGCTATTTCACTGTCAAAGTACCTGTCTAGCATGGATGGCGGCTACAGACTGGTGCTTCAGCGACGCGAAACTCGTTGATGATGTCGCTATTGACCTGCGCCCGCTATTTGCAGTTGGGACACCTGTAGCAAAGTCGTCACGACATATTCACACTAGATACTAAAAAGGAGGCCCTTGTCCGTAATCGATCCCTTGCAGTAGGCCATCCCGCGTTTGTGAAAGTAGTCAAGCTGTGAGCAGGTAAAGCTGTGGAGTATCAGTATTGGAGATGAGGACAGTGGCGGTGATGGTTGCAGATACTGACGTACCGCTCCACTGGAAACGCCAAATCTTGCGAAGTGAACTGGACAAGTAGCTGCACACCAAATTGTTGTTGAGGCAGAGGTAGCAGTAGTTCCTGCGACAAGGCAGTGACAGGAGACTTTGCAGTAGCACGGTATCGATACAAAGCTGCATATGCCTGAGCAAATGGGACGGATGGGGTGCTGCTGCTTCCTCCAATTATGGTAGTTTTAGCGAAGGTCAAGCTCGAAGAACCATCCCTTCGTTGCCTAGCGCATGTGCTGGATTACCACTTCTGTATAGGTGTCTGTCAGCATGACATGGCACTTCCAGTGTCTTCCTTGGACTGAATTGCTCATATGAGAAGGCGGACCTCCTGAGCTTGCTTCCCTATACCTACTGTAAAACATCGACGAATTTTCGCGATCCAAACCAACAATGCAGATCGAAACGCCCTTGGTGGTTCGACGCTGCTCTCGGTGATAGACGTATACGGAGATGGAGCCGAGAAATTGCATGACCATCAAGTACTCTATATTAGGTGTTACAAGGGCCTCATCTTTCCTGTCGGCTAGTAGTCGTTCTCTCGAACGTTGTACATGTTAAGGCTTCCCTTTCACCTCTGCGACTCATGTCCGGTCCTGCCCGAACAATCCACACCCCAGCAATATCACAACGAATAACAACAAAGAAGTGCTCACAACACGCAAACAGGAGATTTAAAAACGCCAAATGGATGAATCAACAATTTGTAAACGCCACCCGCATCCTCCGTCGCTCGAAGCCGTCTTCGCCTCCACTTTGGTCAAAAAGGCAGACTTAGCTTGGCACTGGTACTCTGGCACATCTATCGATTACGGAATATCACGTCTGCCTCGAACAGCCGTAGGGGCTACATCCTGTGGTTTGGACCGTGCCAGACGAGTATGCACGCTGTGGACTTATTTTCCTAGCAGGTTGACAAAATGCTAAGTGGAAAGCATTGAAAAAGCATCACAATCTCATCAATCGTCCGGCTGGAGCTTTTTAATCTCCTTTCGCCATACTGCTACAGTATCGTGATGGCTGATCCTGCCGGATTTTGACCGCTTCGCGCTATTTGCTACATGAGCTTTTGCAAAGCGAAGTGCAGTCTGCACGATCAACGGCATGTGTGACAAGCACGAGCGCTACGAGTGTGTTTCTATTACGCTTCAAGCCGCTAAAATGGTGGACCTATTGGGTGCAAGCTTTTTGGCAGTGGTAAAGAATCACGGCTCTCTTTGGCTGGGTGCAGCAAACGGATTGTTTTTATGGCCAGCGGTGCTGCATGCTGTGCACTCGGTGTGGTCTGCACTTTGGCCTACGATACTCTGTACGCCTACCGGGCGAACAGAATGTTACGTAGATTGGTGGCTGCTCAACCGTGATGACATGCAATTAAACTGTACTAGATATGTCACATGCTTCTACCGCCACTGGATTTAGTACTAAGGATGCATGACTAGCAACCATAGCGGGTCGTTCTTCCTTGCTCACCTCGAGGAAGCAGTACACCTGAACTGAACTGGCAACAGGCGCGACAGAGCTCGACGATCCGCTTTGTTTGCAAGCGCGCTTTTGCTTTGATTACCTGGTAAAGGGCACTGATATCCGACGCAATTATCCCTGGCAAAATCGAGCTTTTATCACCAGCTGAAAGGAGGACGGCCACCCATTCACAACAATACGTTAGCTGGAACGATTTTCGTAAAGTCCCTCCCCTCAGCTCGTACAGTTTGCATTATAAGTTTCGTACGCTGACCTTTGGTTCATACAAGAGCAGAACAATGGCCAAGCACGCATCTAGAGGATAAACAAGTGTTCACATGTGTGTGAGGTTGATTCGATTTACACCGGTCCTTTGTCGGCTATTAGCGCATAGTTTTGATCGAGCTCTGTCGTGTATAATCGACTCGCGTAAGTATGTACAGTTGCTGTACGTAGAGCACAAGAGTGACTGTTGTTCATCTTATCTCGAGGACCAGCAGCATGATATCCTCGACAGTTTCTTCTTGTCGCTCGTATCTTCTTCCAATTTCGAGCCGTAACGCCGAGTCGCACTTTACCTTTCGCAGTCATCTTTCGTGTATGATAAACTGTCAGCAAGAAAATGTGAAGGGTACATCCGATTGCTCCCTATTTCTGAACGGATACACATGGTCTTTGCTGCTTCTACACAAAGGATATGAAATCGATAATGAAATTGCTCAGCAGATTTCGTCGTCACTGTTCTGTATAGTGAAGCAGGCAGTGCAGAGGCATTAGAACCCAGGTCTACAGCTCGAGAAGCCGTACAGAATAAAGCGACTACACCACACAAAACAAGGGGAAAAGAATGGGTCTCTTTCGGTACCATCATTTGCTCATATTCAAGGCATCTGACTGGACTCATACAATCGCTGAGTTCACGCTACATGGAAGCTCTGCTCACTATCGTCAAATAAATCGATAAGGACAATCCGCTCCGTGCTAACTCTACTTATCCATACCGTATCGCATCGACAAAGTCCGTGAATCCCCAATATGTAGCGTACTCCGGATAGGTCTTGATGTCAGACGGCTCCTTTCCTGACGCCATCTTCTTGGTATAATAGCACACCTCCTTGATCTTCGCAACAACTTTCTTTACGATGGTAGTGAACTGACCTCTTTCCTCGCTTTTCTTGTTTACTCGGTCTCCTTGTCTCAGCATCGGCTTGATGGGATCGCTTTTTCCTTCTGCGACGAGTGCTCGAGGTTCTTGTAAGGTGCTAACAGACGCGGAGTTCTTCCCAGATGTATGTTTCTCGACAGTCCACATAGCAGCAGTGACATCAGTGAGGAAAATGGTCGCAGCTACTAAGGTGACAAGAAGCCCATGTCTCATGCTGGCGGGACTCTCTAGCCACTGTATTGTCTTGGTGGATAATTGTCAAATGCTGGCAGTCTCAAGCCTGGAGCACATCGCTGGTACCTTTGGAACGTCTTCCGATAAGCCGTCCAACGCTTTGACTGCGCCAAAAGTTGATCTGTCTGGACAAAAAGGATTGATCGCAGCTGCGACATAGGCATGATACGCTGATTTGTAGCACAATGGACGGATGCAGCTGTTTGAGCCCCAGTCCTAATGAGCTCTCCACGTCCATCTCCGTGCTCTCAACTATGTCGTGAGCGATGCCAGATGTCATGTCGTGGAGCAAGAGCGCATCTCGATCGTCTGCTTCGTCCCTCAGGAACAGATCAAATCACACCCAAGAGGGAAATTGAAAAGCAGTGACACGATACACATTTAAGAGTGGTCCTTGTAGAGGCACATGCACTTGATCAAGATGTGCTGATAGGAAGACAAAGGGTGCAGGGTTCAGCGACATCATCTTTTCTCCTACAAGACGCTGGCAGGCTGCTCGAACGTAACACAATAGAGCTGGACTAGGCTGGGTGTACTGGATGACTACTTTGGACTGGAACCTCGGAACCTAGCACTCGTGTGCATGACAGTCGCTTTCCATGTCCCTTGTAGCAATCCAAGTCGTCTACTGCACCATCTCAAGGTTGCCTGTACCTGATAAGAGGACACACGTTGAAGCCGGATACCCGACAATTCCAGTAGAAAACGATCCAACAGCAGATTCAACTCCGGCGCAGTAGATATGGGGAAGAGAAGAGGATGGATCAAAGGTCGAGTCCGAGCTGTAACGGGTCCTGGATTCCACTCTGTAGACTGCCTTCAACGAGTTCACACGTTGAATCAGAGTCTGAAGAGCGAAAAGGAAGTGGAGCGTGGATTGCTCGACCGTCGTGGTCATCTTCTCCTACATTGTCTAAGCAAATCAATTTTCTGACAGACAAAGGAGAAGCCACGAATGTGGAAAAGGCGCAAGCTACCGCGATCAGTAGACTTTTTACCAAGAGTATATGTAGTAGCACGCAATTCAAACGTTCCGTAAGTAGAGCTATAGCAGTCGCCATGTTGCACAGTGTACCCGCCGAAGCTAGCGAGAAATGATGTCAGCTACAGAGGCCTTCATTCCAACAGACGGCGTTAAACTATCGAGTCGCGCTGTATGAGTACGAGGATGAGTTTGACTTGCGTCCCGCCGACTGTCAAATGAGGGGTATGAGGG
Source organism: Peronospora matthiolae (assembly GCA_921007115.2). Lineage (NCBI taxonomy): Eukaryota > Oomycota > Peronosporomycetes > Peronosporales > Peronosporaceae > Peronospora > Peronospora matthiolae. The sequence continues at coordinate 901,905 of CAKLBY020000223.1, read as the reverse complement.
GTTTGGGTCCGGTAGTGGGTCCGATTCTGCGCTTCTCGCGTGGTTGCTTGGCTTCGTGCTCGTTTTAAGTAATGCATGTTGCCGTTCCACGACGCACAGCAATGTATGGTCAAACTCGAAGTTTATGACGCTGTTTGCTTGTCTAACAAACAAAGTGAGGACCATCTTACCAGGATTCAAAAGAAGTCCATGCCAAAAGAGTGTCGAGGTGCTGTCGAGCTGAGGTGGGCTCATTTTTGCGAAGCCGGCGAGATCGCTTGGGACCCGTTGGACCCAGCTAGCTATGATGTGTCCATTGTGTTATTTTTATTGACCCCTTGCTGTGAATATCGAGACCTAGTAAGTGAGGGCTTGCCCTCGCTTTGAGGAAAACTCCAGTGCACCAGTAGCACATGCTCCGCTTAGGCAAGCAGGTCAGAGATTAGCATTGGGAGAATAAAGAACGACTTGAGAGACTGGGCTCATTAAAGCGGATCGTAAGCTTCGAAAGTCATGGAGAAGTGTAGGTAAGTGTAGCGTGGCACCCTTGATTTGGGGTGCCACGAAACTTCACGTACAATAGTACGTGCAGAGGAAACTAATCTACTCAAACAGCTAGCTTGAGTAAAGGATAAAAAGAGAACTGAATTTAATATAGTTAAGCTATCTATGTAACTTCAGTCTTTATCGAACTATATTAATCTGCATTGTCGTATGACGACAACCTGCTCACCACTCATTGCGCGCATCTCGCAGCGATTGGTGGTAATCTATGGTTGACATGTCTTTTATCAACCAATCTTGGAGCAGCGAATAAATGTTATCCTAACGGGACAATATTCCTTCAATATTATCCATCTCGAATAATATTGGTAGGGAATTGTCACGCAAGACATTATCCCTAATAAATTCGTTTGGCGTCGGGGCTACCCCGTTACGGTAGGGGAAGGCGTTCGTCTGCGTTGACTAGACCTTGGCTACGGTCGTATTCACTAAGAGGTGCAGCGGACCTTATCAGGAAGTGCATGACACAGCAAACACAGTCCCAGGAAGACGATTGGTGATCAATTGAGAATACGCCGAAGCTGAACACGTTTGCTCACATCTTTGTGGGCAAAGCAGGATGATACTGTGCGTTACTTGTACGCATGCATGACGGCTGCGCGCTGCGACATGCTGAGAGCAAAAATAATCCGAACATATCCTTGAAGTCTTGATGGTTAACAGCAGAAAACTTTGGAGTGACAACGCTTACATCTCATGACTTGCGTAACTAGAATGTATTATGGTAAGCAACATTTGCGGCTAGACTTACGTGTGCTATAACAAAACAAAAATCGCCATCATTTGGCTGCTTTATCGGGGCACTTTGAAGCCTGTACTGATGACAGTACAAGCTACTTATTCTGACGACAGAATAAGGCGGTGCCTCGGAACTTCACGTACACTGGTACGTGCAGAGGAAGACGGTAAGAAGGAGCGAGTACTTGGTTAAAGTAAAAAGTTGAACTGTATTTAGTATAGTTAATGTCTGTTAATAAACCACTGTTTATCCTCATCTAACTATGTCTGAATACAAATGTGCATATCAACTATCTGCTCATCACTCATTGCGGGCGTCTGTCGTGGCGCGTCTTCTTTAGTTGATATAATGGCCTGTATCAACCAATTAGGAACTACTCGTAAGTGCTACAAAATATTTGTCTCTATGACAATATTCTGAGAATACAACTCTTATAGTTATATTCTATTAGCAATTTCTTATAAATCGTTATGTAACGGTTCACCCCGTTGCATCACCCCCCCCTCAACCATCAGTCACGTTAGTGAGTGATTGACTTAATGAATACTCGTCCCAAATCATTTGGGACAGGGTTTGCACTTGTTGGTCCAAGTCCACTTTCCAACAGTTCATCGCATGGTTAACAAGTCCATGCGGTGCGCGAGCAAGGCCGCTGAGAGCGCGTCTGCACGTCTCTGTGCGGACGCCAAAGCAGAAAACGCAGCAACTGATGTGTCATCGGTTGCTAAAGCGACTCAGCCTGTGTCACCTGGTGATATAGGCGCTCGTCATGAAGACATGAGTGTCTTCATGAAGACACTCATGTCCTCTCAGAGGATGAGCTCGGTGTCTCATACTCTCCTGATGCGGAAGATGGATCTGTATCGACGGCGATCGAAACCAATCCGCCTGCCAAGCGTGGCATGGATGATGCTATGCGTCGTATCATCTTTGATTCATCTGACGAATCAGATGAACCATCGACGAAGCGAAGGCACTCGAGATCGCGAGACTCGGGCGCTAACAGTGGTGTCGGTTCTCCTATTGACACCACTTCGCAGCGAGGTACCAGTACTTCTGTCGGCACGTCGCAGGAAGAGCGGGACCGCAGCGTGTTGCGTCTCGCTCCCGAAAAGAAAGCATGGCTGCCTCCAAAATCAGTCATGGATCACTTGTCGGCGACGACGAGTGATCGTTATCGAACGCGATTGTTCGATTCATCAAGAATCCATCACCTTGACCCCAGTGCGAAAGACTATCGCGCTTAGAGTGATTTCTTTATCGATGCTTTCTTTAAACATCGATGGTACAGTGGGAATCACAAACGTGATGGTCCCTCACTACTTCAAGCGTGGAACGCCTACATCCACAACCTTGAGGATGTAGGTCGTGACGTTTGGAACGACAAACTTATCAAAGCTCGTGATATGTTGAGAAAAGAACCACGAAAGGTGCACAGCTGCATCGTCTGTCTAAGGAGAAAGGATTACCCTGTCTTTTCTGGGGAGAATCGTGTCCACGTTGTGTAAACAACTCAGCGCGCGCACCTAAGGAGGCTTACCTCCTTACTAGCCCGTGGCGGCGCGCACGTGTCTTTACTGAGATGTACGAAGGGATTAACAACCTGAAATCCCTTTATGACCGTGCCGGGAAGACTTTCTACGGCGGTCCTTCTGCGGCACAGGATGTGCCGCGTCGTACTGCTCAACCAGACCCAGTACGTCAACCATCAGTTGGGAGCGGGGCTTTAAAGTATCCCAGGACGGGGGATAGCCGCGCCACCAGACGAGATAACTCGTCCGACGTCCGTTCACGTCGCGGTGGCTCAACAGCTACTCAACCAGATAGCGCTGGCCACCGCGAGAGTACTCTAATGGAGGTGGAGGAGGAGGGAAGACGCTCTCCAAACTATCGTGGGGAAGCGTGTGTCCCCGAGAGCCTCTTTGATCGCTTAACTCTTGTGTTACGCGGCGAATTTGAACATGAGCGGGACAGGCGTCTCCAACTGGCGGACACTGTCTTAAAGCATCGAGCTGAGTTTGCCTTTGCTCAGCTTGAGAACGAGAGAGCTTTTACATCTCTGCGTGACGAGCTAAGGTTAGCTAGTGTGGATATTGACCGGTCTCGGGCTGAGATAAATGCTCTTCATACCCTTGTCGATGCCCACCATCGGGAGCACAAGGCTCTCTTCGAGATGCTTGAGCGCAAGGGCGTTCTTCATCAGAAGAAACAGCGTACTGATGGTACGGCTTAAGCCGACCAATGTAAAACGTGGGGTGAGTTCGCATCTTACGTGGCAGTTCGATTGTGTATGCGTTGCCTAGGCGATGCAATACACGAAATGGGCCGATGTACTTGGGTAGAAGTTTACTACTACCCAAGTTAGTCACTACATGCTTTGGTAGATTAACCGTAGACAGTATGACTAAGTCACCTCTATCAAACAAAAGAGTGTTTGCCCTTCCATTCTTGTCAGCGTTTTGCTTTTGCTTATCCACCGCTTCGGCGATGGATTCTTGCAAAAAACAGACTACCGTTTCAGGAGCCAGTATGAACTCATCTGATGACTCGTTAGCTTCAGTGCGCTGCGAGTGCACTGCAGCAACATCAACCTTTTCTTCAGTGAGGGCTTCCGCGCTCTCACTGGCATCATCTTTTTCTATATATGTTATTGATATCGGCATCAAACGCAATGACCTCTTCGTCAGAGCGTGATGAGCGTGAACCAAATCGGTTTTTGGTCGCGCGAGTCTCCCCCCCTTAAACCAGAGTTACGCTCTAGTAAGGTGGGTACACGCGGATGGCGCAAGCCATTCACGTAAAACGGTGTATGTGTCGTGGACGCATGCACCGAGTTGTTAACGGAAAAAGTTACCATTGGCAAGAACTCACTCCAACTCTTAAAGGAGTGTACGTATCCTCGAAGTATTTCTTCAAGGACACGATTGGCACGTTCCGTCTGACCATCTGACTCTGGATGATCAGATGTAGACATTTTCAAGCGCGTTCCGAGTGATATGAACACGGAACGCCAGAAATCAGCAGTGAAGCGTGGATCTATGTCTGATACGAGTTCACGGGGCAACCCTTGAAGTCGGAAGATGGTGTCGATAAAACACAAGCACAGCCACTTGCCGTGATTGACTCTGGTACAGCCACAAGGTGTACCATTTTGCTGAATCTGTCAACGAATGCGAGAATACCCGTATTCCCGCGTGCTTCTTTGAGTAACCCGAAGACGAAATCCATTGAGATGGATTCCCAGCACTCTGCCGGAACTGGTAGAGTCTGTAAAGGTGCACGCAGTGAAGGACTTGACTTCACTCGTTGACAGACTTCGCATGCGCGAACGTACTTTCGCACAAACTGATACTAGCGAGGCCAGTAAAAGTCTCGACTCACCGTGAGATATGTTTTCTCACGGCCACGATGTCCTCCTATAGAAGCATCGTGATACTCGAACATGATCCGCAAACGCAGATCAGTATCATCTGGAATGACAACACGTGTTGTGTCACCAGTAACGGCTGTATAATACAGTAAACCGTTGCGAGTAGTGTATCGATCTGATGCAGATCGATACGCAGACGATAATCCTTTTAACTATTCTCCAAACGGTTGTGAGAGATGTGTCAACAACTTCACAATCTCATTATCTTGGGCATACGCCCGCCTCACATCATCATGTAACGTTTAAGATGGTATGGTGGACGTCATAACCGCAACAGTGGCTGTCTCACTGTTGGGTTTCACGACTGGTTCAAAGTCGGCCCGACGTGAGAGTGCATCAGCGACGACATTAAGTCGTCCTGGTTTGTAATCGACCGTAAAGTTGTATTCTGCAAAGAATGACAACCACCGCGCCATTCGTTGTAAAAGGTGCGGGCAGTTTACTGCCGTGCGTGACGACACATGGTCAGTGTAAACAATGAAGGGTCTATCTCCTAACAGATAGAATCTGAACTTCGCGAGTGCGTACTTCATGGCAAGGAGTTCATTGTCATGCACTGGATAGTTCCGCTCAGCTGGTTGCAGCTGACGCGACTGATAGCAGACGACGCGTTTAACACCTTCAAGATCGTAATGAATTAATACACAACCGATTGCGAAATCGCTGGCATCACAGACCACATGAAATGGCCTGTCCTGATCGGCTATTGCTAGTACTGGGGATTGTATCAAGCTCTACTTGATATCATCAAAGGAGCGCTGACATTCAGCGTTCCATAACCACCTCTCGTTCTTTTTCAACAAACGAGAGAGGTGCACAGTCATCTCGGCGTAATTGCGTGAATACTTGTGCAAATACGCCGCTAGCCCAAGGAATTTTCGAAGACCTTTGACATCAACTGGCACAGGCCAGTCGGTGATCGCCTTGATCTTTTCGGGATCAGGACGTACACCGTTCTTACCAACGATGCACCCAAGAAGTGGTATTTCGCTTGTTGCAAATATACACTTCTTGAGGTTTGCATACAATTGATGCTTTCGCATGATTGTAAGAACCTGTCGGACGTGGTACCTGTAAATCTCAACGTCCGACTTTCCATCCATAGCTCGACTATGGATTAATACGTCATCGAAATAACTCGGTGCGAATTCTCGTACTGGTCTCAATAGATGTGATACACATCTGGTGAACTTGGCAGGGGCATTGCTAAGCCCTTGTGGCATTACTAGCCATTCCCAGAGCATGCCGCTAGGTGTGCTCACTGCGGTATAGGGTATGTCCCGTTCTCGCATAAGGAATTGATAGAAGCCATCCATTAAATCTATGGACGAAAAGATGGTACTCTTTGCCTAACCATCAATGATTACGTCCTTCCTTGGTATCGGCGTCTGAGCCGGTACCGTTGCAGCATTCAACTTGTTAAATGAATGCACAATCCGCCACTCTCCCGTTGCTTTTCTCACACAGAAGGTCGAAGAGCTATGTGGGGAAGTTAATTCCCTCACATGGCCCGCAGCTAAACGATCGGCAAAGAACTTGTCGATCGCAAGTACTTGTTCACGAGGCAGTGGCCACTGCTTCATGACACAGTACTTCGAGCCTGGTTTAAGCTCGATCTCGTGCCGAGTACCTTTATCCTTCGGTAACTCGCACGGAACAGTGTCAGGGAATACATCCTTGAATTCAACCAAATCTTCATAGAGAGGATTTGTCTTGAGCGATTCCCACGATTGGGAGTCATATCGCTCAACTCGTGTCTTTTCATCTAGGACAATTTCGTCCATAGGTGAACTACTGAGAACTATCTTGTTCTCAGTGAATACTGTTGCTGACTTTATGTCGGCTACACACTCGTCGTCAGCGACGAGTACACAGATCTGCTTGACTTTGCCACTACGCAGATCACGCAAGAACCTTTTACGTTCGAGCGTTGGCAACTGAGTGATCTCCGAAGTCAACTTCGGAGGCGCAATCAGATCAAGTGTGTAAGCGGCTACAATTGATCCATAATTGACTATGACATTCAATGTCTATGTCATTTCCTGGGGAATTATTCCCTCAGGCTTCGAAGGACTTATTCCTCCGGCTTGCCGGGGACTTATTCCCTCGGGTTTCGGGGACCTTGTTTCCACCGTATTTGTAATATCGGGACTTATTTCCTTAACTTTCTCTAGCTGTGGTTGCACAACCACAGCGAGATCCTCTACGAAAGACTCTCCAGTCGATCTGGGATTATCGTTTCGCTTAACCTGAGCGATCGATGGTTTCTCTTCTAGACGTTCTCCGTTAGGGATACATCTTTGTCCCGGTCCACTCGACTTATTCGAGGGGTGGACCTTCGGCGCAGCCTGTGTGTCCTCACAGCCGCCGGAATCTTGCTCCGAAGTGTAACTGTTTGTTACACTAAGGTTTTGTGCAGTCGTACTAACGACCGTACCACAAGTGAGACCATCGCACTCACTCGTAGTACATTACACGCTTGTGGACACTCCAAAAAAAAAACGTTCAACAGATGGCCATCTGATGAACAAGCGGCAGGCATCGTTACAGTTCGTTGTTGCCAGTTAACTCGTGGTTCGTACCTTCTGAGCCACGGTATTCCAAGGATGACATCAAATTTTTCATCCAAATCCAATTCGATAAAGTCATCGTCATATTGGGTATCTTCTAGCGTATAGTGGATCTTCACTATTCGCTTCATGACGGTTACGGATGCGCCTGTCGCAAGACGTACCGTCATCCTCGTAGGAGGTGTGTCACATTCACTGAACTTGAAGTGACCATCTTTTAGCGATTGGCGTCGCACAAAATTGTTGGACGCCCCACAATCGACTAGAGCTCGAAAGGACAACTTATTCGTCACTTCGAGTTTCAAGGTAATGAGTGAGATCTCATTACCTAGAGCAGCAACGCACAACGTTTGTGTGTTGGGAGCAACCTTCATTAGGAGCCCTACAAATTCTCTTGACGTTGCTAGGTCATTAGGGTGCTCCGCACCTACTGATCCTGTCCGTTTTTTGACGGTCCATCCCGTTGTTGCGTCTTGCACCAACAGCGGACCAGCGTTCCTGCCCCTTTCTCATGGGTGGAAGGTCACTACGCCCAGTGTTGCGAGACACTGGACGAGGGGCACTACACTCGTAAGCGTAGTGTCCTGTCTTTTGACATCTGTTGCATCTCTGCAACTTCTTGTAGTCTGTAGAGCGAGCCTTCTCGCTCTCTACATAACAGAGTTCCATCGGCTCTGGATCTCCGTTGTCATATCGCCTCGGTTGACGATCTGATGTCGAGCTGGCGCGAGCCTGTCTCAGACTGAAGTCTTCCTGTTCCGCAATGGAAATGGCTTGTTCTAGTAAATCTAGTTCAAGTCGGAACAGGTGAGTCTTGACGGGACCATCCGCAAGACCCTGCATGAACACCGAAACCAACGTGTGTTCATCAACCGGGTTGGAACTTATACAACTCGTGAGATGTCGTATGTTTATGCGTAAGCGTGCACATCACGCTTACCTTGTTGGAGATTCAAGACTTCAGTTCGAGCTCTGAACTCATCTCTATGCGGTTCAAACGTTTGTCTGAGCCGCGACTTGAAGAATTCCAACGACCCAAACGCATATGGGTCGTGCAACTTGAGCCCCAAAGCCAAAGTATTGGCACGTCCTGCCAGATTTGACTGGGCAAATGCAACTTGCATATCCCCGTCGTCGATGCGACGCGCCCTTATGGCGTCATCCAATTTGACGAACCATCTCAAGAGGGAGTCCGCTTCGACTCCCCTATACTTGAAGATGTCAATCCTAAAGGTCTCGGGTCGACGCGAGTGCATCGACCCACCAGCAGGGTGATCAACAGTTCAAACTGTTGATCACCCTGTTCTCTCAACAGCTCTGCTTGTTGAGAACCTTGGTGGCGAAGCAAGGCTACTTTCTCGCGTTCAGCGTCAAGTTCATTTTTAATGAACTTGGCGATAGTAGCATGTTGAGCATCTCTATTGAGAGCCTCTAGCATGACGCTAACAGCATGGATGCCCTTGGTTGAACCCATCCGTTCAACCGCATCCCATTCGGCATCGCTCAAATGTGAGTAGCCGTCGCGTGAAAGCTTTGGTCATCTTCATCATCTAACATATTCAGGTTAGATGTGAACGTGGTCCTTGGACGGACTACGAAGTGCTACCAGGTGTAATGGGGCACCCTGAAGCTTGTACTGATGACAGTACAAGCTACTTATTCTGACGACAGAATAAGGCGGTGCCTCGGAACTTCACGTACACTGGTACGTGCAGAGGAAGGCGGTAAGAAGGAGCGAGTACTTGGTTAAAGTAAAAAGTTGAACTGTATTTAGTATAGCTAATGTCTGTTAATAAACCACTGTTTATCCTCATCTAACTATGTCTGAATACAAATGTGCATATCAACTATCTGCTCATCACTCATTGCGGGCGTCTGTCGTGGCGCGTCTTCGTTAGTTGATATAATGGCCTGTATCAACCAATTAGGAACTACTTGTAAGTGCTACAAAATATTTGTCTCTATGACAATATTCTGAGAATACAACTCTTATAGTTATATTCTATTAGCAATTTCTTATAAATCGTTATGTAACGATTCACCCCATTACAGCTGCTCAACGATAACGCAAACATTAACATTTAGACTTCGCTGGGGCCATACGAGAAAGTCCGTAAATTTCGGTAATGCATGATGTCGAATGCCTTTCTCAGGTAACCCTAACCCTAAGCCCCGCTTAAGTGCGTATTTTATGTGGTACCGCAATAAGTACGTTATATTCAAATAAGTACGGATTAACGAGTCAAATCCTGTAAGAAAATCTACTTTTTGCCAGATTACGTCGTCTGTGAGTAAGTTTTATTAGCTTTTCAGAAAGCGATGGATGCAAAGCTCGCGTTCCTGATACTTCTATGTGTGCATATGAGTCTAGCTCGCAGACTCACTAAGCTAAACAAAAGAACGATACACAGGCGACGTTGAAATTGACGATTTAGGATTCAACTGTTGCAATGAGCGATACCGCTGTTTATCAATGATAAAATTTTAAAAATCAGCCATAGAACTTGGCTGCGTTGCTCAGTCAATTTGTACGGGTCAAGACCATGAACGCGAGCAAGAACACATGCAGTTATACAGGATCATAATGAAACTCTACGTATTTACAACAATGAGACGTGTCATCTGTCGAAAGCAGTACGCGGTATGGCCGATTGGAGTTGTAGCTACTGTGTGGTAGTTGAAGTCAGACCGTCTATTAGAATGGCACGGTTGCGGAATGATTTATGAACAGGCCCAGCTTGAGGTGAGTTTACAGTATGCTGTATGTTATCAAGTCTTTGCACGGTCATCTTCGGTGTTTCATAATGGATGCCAATTAATTTGATGCGCATCGTATCACCAATGAGCTATAGCCTGTGCTCGGGAGGTGCAGTCGTCTCATTGTTAAAAGGACGGTCGTCAAAGGTCCAATTTGTGCAAAAGCAGCTTGCAGACAAGACACAAAACCTCAAAAACTAAACTTGGTCCATCGAATTAAGCTTACGCAACGCATTTGCCCGCCTCAACTTGGACCAGATGTTTGCAGTTGCATCCACTTAAACGCTTGTTTTGATAGATTGCATCTATGAAAATTCCCGGCAAATTAATGTCGAGGCTCTGGCGAAATGTCAGAATTGCTGAGAAATACAAGTGCGCATTTTTCAGGCGAGGGTATAGGCAAAATAATCGACCGACTTACAGGTCAAGCTTTCAAGTAAATTGATTAAGCGCACGTAGCCGAGAATCAACGATGCGCTGATCGCGTGCTGCAATGCCGGACAGCCACTGGATATTCTCTCCGGTGGTCATATTGTGTTAATGTACGCCACTCTTATACGTATTTGCACTGCAAAATGGTTCATGCCAAATGTAAGGAAATGCCCCGTCACCTCACATTCAAGCCATTGAAGCGTTCTCACCTCGACCGGTATGGACATTGCAAAGCCTCTGATCAGCATACCTGGCGATTCATACCTTGTGGACATCGATACATTGGCCTGACCGACGTGCAGAGAAGTTGGTGTGATGCGCTGAACAGGCCTAACCGAAAGTAGTAGTGCATATGGGTAGTCAATCCACTGAGAGCATTTTCGGCATTCGTCTAATTGCTCCCGAAAACAAAATGTACCTCCAAGTAACAAAAATATGTGCATCTCTATTTGCTATCTCAGCTTTTGTCATTCTCCATTTGACTAACGACAGTGCTACTACAATAATGTGAAGTCCACATCTATTTACTCTTCATGAACGCTTCAATAAATGCTCAATAAACTTGTTATGACAAGACCTTAACGGGGTCACACGTCAGTTGAAACTACTGGTAGTATTTACAAAGGCAGATTAAATTCACTAAAACATGCGGATTTTACAGCATGCATCACAAGATGAGAAGATAAAAAAGAATCAGAGGCCACAAAATTCCCGTTTGTGCGAGTTTACAAACACTATAAACCCTTTACAAACATCATTGGAAATATTTCAAGAGGCGACGCAGCTTGAAAGTTTGACCAGAACGAGACACAGTTGTAGAAAACACCTGTGCAAGAATCAGTACAGTATAAAATGCACATAGTTTTCGAAGTTTAGATTGGACTTCGTCTTAGTTTTTGCTTTTAGCAGTTTACGTTTACTGGCAACCCACCATCGTGTGCGAAAGAGTAAAAATTGTCTTCTTTGCCCAAAAGTACATCGATTATACGTATACAAGTCCAGACACTGACGTTATGTAAATTCAATGGGAGGGGCAGGCAGACAAGGTTTTAATTTTATAAGGCTCTGACAACGTACATAACTCTATACTAACTCTTTCTTGATAACGGCAATTTTCTTTCTGAACAATGAATCAACTCCGCCATTGAGTAAGACCTTGCGTGGGGTGACGCCTGGAAAGCAGCAGCCCTTGGATCATTATTCACTCGTTTTAGTGAGATGCTATCTGCGCCGAGGACGTGTATCTCTTTTTAGATGATCGCGAGGACTTTTATCATATTAAGACGATCATAGCTGTCGCGTTGACGCTAAAGAGACTACATCGATCATTCGCTTAAAATGCATTCATCTCAACACTGCACATCAAACGAGGTACCAGGATCGCCAATTTATGTGGCGGGCACGGATTCGTCGATAGAAGAGTGTAACGGAGTCACACGTAGTTGGGTGCCTGGTACCCTGTGTCTTAGACACACGGATGATATCCTACTGAAAGAGATCTAGAATGTCTTATCGGTTTGTAGGGGCTGGCTGGTTCCAGCCACTAGATAGAAGAGATCTTAGTTTTACTTACTTAGGTTAAGGTATTCTATAGGTGTAAATGTAAAAAAACATTTAGGTCCCCTTTTGATCTTACGACACGTGCCTTGCGAGGCGTCTTTGGTCGTTGATCGCTGATCACGAAGAGTTTGCGACACCTCCCTGAGGTAGCTAGTTACTCTTGAGCACTGCGTGCTGTCGATTCACTGAATCGTTTGGTCCCCTGGAACAAGGACCATAAGCTTTAAGCTTTTTGACTCATTGAGTCTAGTTCTTTAGAAATAAGTGGCTCGTTGAGCGTTAAGTCTTCCTCTGACTTAAGGAGCTGTGTAGCTCCGCTACACTTGGTAGCACTAGTAGTCAATATACGCCTGATTCTCATAGACTGATCCTCTGTGAGGATGGAAAACCCCACTCCCCTCTCTGAGGCCCAAGTGGTCGCGCCAGATAAGCTGACCGCATCTTTGGGTCCAGAGTACGTGGAGTTCCTTGTCTCATAAGGCCCTGAGGCGCTAAATGCACGTGTTGAAGGCTTCATGCAGTATTAAGCGACCCTTCTAGGGCAGGTCCAGGACCAAGTAGTGTCGGCTATGCCGACACGATATGTGTCTGTACCAGAAGAAGAGGTTAGGCCTCGTCCACTCAGAGTGGAAGTTAGGAACTACTTCGGCGAGGAGGGTGAAATCCTCATCCTCTGGATCCGTGAGATTGAGATGGCCATGAGATCAGGCCTGATCAAGCTTGACCATCAACAGATCTCGCAGGCTATCTCCGAGCTTGATGGGAGAGCTAGAGAATGGGCCTTGACTTGTAGCACGTCGGTTGACCTAGCGTTTCCTAGATGGGAGTCGCTGAAGTCACAATGTTACAGGTGTTCTCACCAAGTAACCAAGCTTACCGAGTGTGTTCACACTTCTTGTCTACCAGTCAGAGTAAGAATGGGTTATCGGACTATGTCCAAGAGTTGAGAACTCTCATGGATGCAATGCAGTCTGACCATCTGCCCGAGACAGTTCATGTGACTATCTTCATGGAAGGTCTTCGCACTGGCATTGCTAGAGCCGAAGTTTTTCGGTTTCACCCCTCAACGTTAAAAGAGGCCGTGAGAATTGCTCTCAATGCTGAGCATAACTTCAAGTCGGCCAGGCTTGGCTGGAATGGGTACAGCCCTAGGTCTGCGAGAGCAACCTCCACAAGTGGTCCAGCGGTTAACAGGCCGGAATTGATGGATCTCAGCTATGCTGAAGATGAGAGTGAAGTTGAACTTCAAGACGATGAGCAGCAACGCGTCGTACGAAGATGTTTTACGTGCGGAAGCACTTAACACTTGCGGCCTGGTTGCCCTTTGCGTAAACAGCGTCAGGCTACAAGCCAACTCTCAACCCCGAGCCAGAAGTCTAGCATGGCACGGGGAAATGACGATGCCCAGTAGGCGTGGGGCGCCCTAATGGGGAAGAAATAGGTTCTGATACACATTTAGGAGGTAAAGTTAAACAGAGCTTAGCTTCAAAGATCTCCGTACCTATTGGTATGGATAGTGGATACAAGTCTGGCTGGTTTGTCGCCGAGGCGAAATAAAGGGCTTTGAGAGGCCTTGGTCGATGTTGATCGAGTCCGGATCATCTTGCAATTATGCTCGACTTCGTTCCCTTAAGAAAGTCAGTTTTGTGCTAAAGCGCTTACAGCGCACGAGAATTATTCTATCACGGTTCGTTTAGAGACTAGAAGTCGTGTTACTGTTCCTAAAGCATTGAACTTAGGTATACAGTTTTTAGACTTTGACAGCATTGGACGCTGTCTTGTTCTTTATCTGGACTCGAGATATGATCTCATCCTTGGAATGGCTTGTCTTGAACGCCATGAGCCATGATTTTATTGCAGGTCTAAGACTTTAGGCACCACGCGCAACGTTCCTAGTGAAGTTTTAAGGAGTCATGAACCCACCTTCGCTAGGCAATCGAAGCGCTACTGTCGCGAGCCTTTGGCAGAAGATGTCAATGAGCTGGACATTGGAATGCATGAGTTGTCTAGCTTTAATGTTGTAAACATATATTCAGAGCGTAGCTCGTTAAATATTAGTGATGTGGCACGTACTCCTTTGAGTGTTACTCATTGTAATAACGAGTCACTGCATACTAATAGCATGGTTGCCTAGGGCCGGCTCACAAGGATGTGATTCCTTTGATGTTTGTAAGGTGGCACTTGAAAGTTCACCGAGTGTGGGCGGCCGTAAGGGCACCACACTTCATGTCGGTAATGACATCGTTGGAATAACGCCGTTCAGTTCAGGTCTAGGTACGTATACTGTGCGCGGAGTGGAACGTGAAAATTCACTATTTGAAGAGATCGTGTCATGTAACACTCTACCGGATGTCATTCAAGACATCGGCTCTCATACAGAGCGTACTACTTTTTTAGTATTAGTAAAGAAGACGGTATTTTCCCAACCCCTAAGGGGTGTAAGGTCTCCAAGAGACGACTTGGACGTCAGGTGGCAACTGTTAAGCGCCAGGCGTCCACACAGTCACTAAGTGATAATAGTGATGCATTTAATACGCTTGTAAATGGAGTGACCGGTCAGTTTGATGGCAATATTAGCCTTGAAGCCCTTCCATCTTTGGATGCACATGAAATTGGCTTAGTTCCAGGAACTAAATACTGCGTAACACGGCAGTGGCCATTGCCTAAGGAACATTGAGACGTCATTAACGAGTTCTTTCGGGCTAAACACGCGGCTGGAATGGTTCTTGAGAGTAAATCTCCCCATTCAACACTGACATTATGTGCCAATGAGCCAAATGGCAAGTGGCGCATTTTGCATGCTTATAATAAGCTTAATGTAGCCACTATACCGGCTCAGACGCATATTTTCAAAAGGATTTGTTAAAAAAAAATATGCCAGGGTGTACATTGTACAGCGCAATCTACTTAGCTGACTGTTATTATCGATTGCTCATACTAGCGAGTGATATTTTGTTCACAGCGGTTAGTACTCCAAACGGTAGGCTTTGGGAGCAGGATGTCATGCCTCAAGGGATGTCTAACGCCCCGGCCTCTTAGTGACGCAACTGTTCAGACTTTAACGAGGTAACACACAAACGTATTTTGACAGCATCTTCGTCCATAGTCGTGCAACGAATAGTCGATCATATTTGAATAACAACACTGATCATTTACGAGCGGTGCTCGAGTGCATGTGCACGATTAAAATTGCACGCTAACGCGTCTAAGCGCATCTTTGGTGCAGAAGAGATTCCCCATTAGTTTGCTTTGTTGGAAAGCGAAGACTTCGAGTGGACCCCGCTAAGGTAAAATCCATTGTCGATTGGCCAATTCCTAAGAACCAAAAGGACTTACGCAAGAAGCTTGGCCTTGCCAATTAGTTGCATAAGTATAGTGCGAATTACGGAGACATGGCTAGGCCATTATTCAATATCCTAACAAAAGGTGTCGATTGGTGTTGGGTTCTAGCCGAATACAATGCTTTAAAGCGGTTAAGAAGGGTCTCCTTCATGCGACAGTATTGGCTTTGCCCGATCCTGACATGTCCTTCAGTGTCGTTTGTGACGCATCTGACTTTGCCATTGGCAGTGCTCTGTTACAAAAAAATGTTGATGGACGTGAGCGCGTCATTGCGTTTGAGTCTCGCCTGCTTAAAGCTGCTGAAAAGGACTATCCAGTTCATGACAAAGAGCCACTTTCTATGAAGTATGCTCTAGTCATATCCAGAGTACATCTTCCTGTCTCCAATCCTTTTGTGATCTATACAGATCAAGCGTCATTGCGCACTGCGACACAGTCAACGCATCTCTCTCAGATAATGGCTCGTTGGCTATCCTTATTTGCCGAATACAACTTCAAGGTGAAGTAAAACGGGAAATCAAAATGCCTTGGCTGATGCGCTATCGCGCCGACCTGACTATGAGCTTGCTCACGTTACGACACAGACATCGTCAGTCCCTGACTTAAATCATGCGGCTTATGCCAAGGACGAACAGTTGTAGCTTTGCTACCTGCTCTTGGGACCGATGAGTTTAAAGACTCGGACATGACATTGTCGGCACGTTTACGTGCAAGGCTACATCGGTAATATATCTGTAATGACCTGTTGTGCTATCTAACGACTACTGAGGATACCCCTCGTATTGCTGTCCCTCATGATAGGGAGTTGAAGCATCGAATCTTCTACGAGGCATATGATACCGCTTTAAGTGGTCATCTCGGTCGTGAGAAGACCTATGGCTCAGAGAGCCAGGCTTATTTGTGGCCCAAGATGTACGAATGGGTGAGCACCTATGTGCGTACGTGCGAAACGTTAAAACGGGCAAACCCTCAGCACATGCGGCTGCACCGCTGGCTAGTCTGACTGTACCCACTGGGTGTTAAGAGTCCATGAGTATAGATTTCGTGTTTGGCATACTGAAAGATTTGGAAGGCAACACTGGTATTATGATTTTTGTTGACCGTTTGAGCAAGGTGTTTCGACAGCATGGCTTGCCTGTGTCAATTGTCACAGATAGATATGCCCGCTAAACTAAAATAATTTGGACTTTCATCTTGGTGGTGCTGGGCACCCGATTGGACATGCCCAAGTTGGATCATCCGCAGACCAATGGTCAAACTGAGCGTGTTAATCGCGTCATTAATGACATTTGAGCAGTGTTTGCGCTGATAAGCCACAGCGTTGGAGCTCAATGTTCTCTGTAGTTGAATTTGCATTGAAAACGCTGTTCATTCCTCCACAGTCTTTAATACGTTTTATGTAAACGGTCTCACCCAAAATTGCGTTCCGTTAACGCTACCACTCTGTGCTTGGTGGGGGAGAGGTTGCCGTTTGGTTTGCTTATGTCAGCCTTGCTACTGTTCAAAAACAGGTATTCGAGTTTCTCGCAACGCGATTGAATGTCGTAAGACATGCGGGTGACGCAATGGATGATAGCCAAGAACGATAAATTCAACAAGCTGATGCCAAAGGCATAAATTGAATTGAAAGTAATTAGATCGATTGCCAAGCACTACTCAATTCTAATAACCAACCTACAAACG
Source organism: Peronospora matthiolae (assembly GCA_921007115.2). Classification (NCBI taxonomy): domain Eukaryota; phylum Oomycota; class Peronosporomycetes; order Peronosporales; family Peronosporaceae; genus Peronospora; species Peronospora matthiolae. Next base: position 884,849 of record CAKLBY020000223.1, on the reverse strand, counting down.
TAGTGTGTGCTGTCTTTAAGAAAAAGTTGCGTTTACGCTTCATCAGACCGTTTACGTTCACTGCCAAGAATGGCCTTGCGTATACGCTCAACCTTCCACGCACATTAAACAAATACCCTGTGTTCTACGTAGGCTTACTGAAGCCGTATCGGGATCTTTCCCGTGTGAACTTTGAGACGCTGGCGCCAAAGACGAGGGCGGTGCCCCGGATTGCTGCAAGTGAATCAGCAAGTCCAACTGAGCTTCACATAGAGTTTAAGCATGCTCCATCGCCTGAAGGCGGCTCTGCATCGCATCCAGCATGCATTTGGTCTTCCTCAGGGTCTTTGAATACCCAACACTTCAAGAACCAATTTTTTCTAAGCTGCCACCAGTACACAGGCCGCCACCGGCGCCGCTTGATGAGCATGGGTGTCGTCATTTTCATGTCAAGAGACGACTGAAACGAAGTCGTCGTTATGGCCACTACAATTATTTGGTAAAGTGGCGTGGGTACCCTGAGTTTGAGGACTCATGGGAATACGAGGTACACCTACGGCAAGATTGCTGTTGTGCTTTGGATGTCTTTGAACATCTTGGCCAAGGTCATCTTGAGACCTAGGCCGTTTCCCACCACTAGTGGTGTGAGTCGGCGGGTTGGTGGTCATAGTTCGACCAACACTCGCGGCTACTGTAGTAGCCGAAGCACATCCCGTGGGATTACGCAAAATGCCTCTGGTCTTAAGCTTGGCATGGTCGTATCGAATCTTTCGTTTCAGACACAAATCAGCCACATTGGCACTAGCTCTAAAAGCATATGTACTGCTGTGGCGACGTATGCGGTGCACTCGGCGGACGAAAGCATTGTCTTCTTTGCTCTCTGTTTCGTATGCCTACAAGTGACTGGGTAAACCCTTGATCGGTGGGACCAACTCCCCACGTGCTTCCATGTCAAGGCGTGCCTTGTATTGGCCTTGGGTCGTTAGGTGAGGATCCATGTACCTCTCGCGAAGTGCCTGTCCGCTCTCCACCTTCTTGGGAGACTTTGTCCCACGGTCAATGATCCACGTTACCAACTATTGGCCGGCCGCTTGACGTAAGCGTTCATCTACACTGAGTGAAGTGAACACATATTCACGTTGGTGATCGAGGGTCGAGACCATTTATGCATGGCGCCGAGTGCTTTCTCTTGTCAAAGGATTATTTATTGTTGCTCATCGAGCAGATTCGTGATGATGGTATCATCCGAACCGGGGGTTGGGCGGGGCACTAATGGCGAATTCTCATTATCACGTTCAGGGAACGGACAGGGGGCAGTACGAAGTTGTACCTCAGACACGGGTGTAACGGACATTGTCCCTGAATCATTCGGGACATTGTTATCGGTAACACAGTCTAAAATCTCTTCCATTTCGAGGTAATCACTGAGCGTCTTTGAATCGTTAGGTGATGAGGACATCGTGCTAGGAACTTTACGTTACCGTAATGAAACCGCAAGTACACTGACCTCGTAAAAAAAGTTCGATGAGAACGTTCGATTAAGACGAGGTCCAATGAGGACGAGGTTCGATTTAAGACGAGGTCCGATTGGGACGAGGTTCGATTGACGTTTTATGAAACGTCAGTCTGGTGGGGAGAGCGTAACAGAGTCACACGGAGTTGGGTACCTGGTACCCTGTGTCTTAGACACACGGATGATATCCCACTGAAAGAGATATAGAACATCCTATCAGTTTGTAGGGGCTGTCTGGTGCCAGCCACTGGATAGGAGAGATCTTAGTTTTACTTACTTAGGTTAAGGTATTCTATAGGTGTAAGTGTAAAAAAACATTTAGTTCCCCTTTTGATCTTTAAAACACGTGCCTTGCGAGGAGTCTTTGGTCGTTGATCTCTGATCACTAAGAGTTAGCAACACCTTTCTGAGGTAGCTAGTTACTCTTGAGCACTGCGTGCTGTCGATTCATTGAATCGTTTGGTCCCCTGGAAGAAGGACCATAATTTTTACGCTTGTTGACTCATTGAGTCTAGTTCTTTGGAACTAAGTGGCTCGTTGAGCGTTAAGCATTCCTCTGACTTAAGGAGCTGTGTAGCTCCGCTAGAACGATCATAGCTGTCGCGTTGACGTCAAAGAGACTATGTCAATCATTCGCTTGAAATGTACACACCTGAACACTGCACATCAAACCAGTTACCAGGATCGCCACTTTATGTAGCGGGCATAATTCTCCAGTATGAGAGAGCGCGCACCTCAACGAAACGTCGCGCAAAAAAGTATTCTCGTTTTCTGATGTTATCCTAAGCAATGACTCGTTGATAGCAGAGATACCGGCGCCTTTTATATCGGTCGTTGCTGCAATCGGATGTCAAGGAGGTGCATCTTGACGACTACGAGCCAGGTGGAATACCTGTCAAGGATGTTGCTGTGATAAATTGTTCTAGCATTTCATTGCTGTTCTACTCTTCCTCTCGAGAGACCCTGTGGGCTAAAAAAGTGGGCTACCAGTAAGCACATGCTGTAACTCTGGATGTGGAAAAGTAGACAAAATATTGCAAGCTGCTGATTATGAAAATTTGCGGATCCGCGTCATTTATCGTCCTACGGAGGTAAGCGTAAGTTGTTGCAAAAAGCATTTATCGCACTGTTTTGCGTTTTGGATTTATTACGTTCTGTATCTGTGTTCGCGTGTGTTACATATTGGAAATGACCAATAATTTACACGAGTATCCTATACACTTCTGCTGATAGATCGTGAAACTGTTGGGTGTGTAATTGTACCTATTACGCTAAGCGGTAATACCTTACCTAATCGATTACGGCTTGATAGTATCTATTGTAAAACGTATTCTAAGTAAGACGTTGTTCGGTTAATAAGATCAGAAGACCCAAAATCGTGATTTATCGCATAAGGTAGTATACTTTAATAGTTAAATGAGTAGATGCTGCTTAATCAGGTTACAAATGCAGAAAGCTTATTTTTCCTATCAGATCATCGAGAGACATCGTCTAGCAAAGTAGTCTTCCGTTTGAGGTAAGAATCTGCATTGAGGCTATCACCTTTGGGCATTAGTGCCACGTGCTTTCTAGGATTAGTTAGTCCCGTAAACCAGAACTAGAAGCTTGCGACGTTGTTTAGATTCCTAGAGTTATGTCTTGTTAAATCTGTAAAGACTTGAGGCCCTTGGATTTCAAAACAGCTATATTTAATACATTAAAAGAACAGACAACCATATAAGTCTTCCTCTGACAAAGAAGTAAGGGAAGTTCCACTACAGCTAAAGTACAATTTACCCATGATACAGTCGCATGACAAAGTGCGATCGGAAGATTGCGCCTATCATCGTCTGTACATAGTTTTAGACCTTTTGTATTCATCCGGTGTGTGCATACTTTAAAAATTCAAGTGTTGTAAAAAACACAGACAAAAATATGATAGGAAGGCACTACCGAGTCAACGTTATTAGATATTGTGTCAAACATTCATGGATTCTAACCACAGCGTATCGAAAAGTCAGGCGCCACGCACTAGCACGGGCTATCCCAATCACTCAGAGTAATCCCCTAAATTAGCGCTGATAGCCAAGCTGTGACTTCTTTTCGATCAAAATTGCTTTGGTGGGTCCTGCTAAAATTAACCCACAATTTTCTGGGTTATAGAATTGCTGTCAGGAAATGTCTTTGTGCTGAAAATTAGGTATGTGGTGGTGGTGGTACTAGTACGAAAAACTTCGATTTTAGTAGCCAATCCCCAATTGATTCCTTGTAGGTACCGACTTGGGGTATACAAAGATCGCAAAATGCGGGTGTGAGAATCGTCATCCACACTACATTCGTTAAATTTTTACGTTTTTCTCATGATTTTGTGCATACTTCATTTCTTAGCTTGAGATGTAATCTTTAAATTCCGTATGATTTGGCAGAAGATTTTTTACCAAGTAGTAGCATAAATTTTTGCGAGCCCGAAGGGTGAAGCTATTAGTGATTGTGCGCAAGGTAAATTGCGAACCCTTTAATTCGTACTCACCTGTATGTATATCTGTAAAAACACGTCTATGTGTACCTTACACGTACCGAATGCGATCTATCGTGTCCTCCTTCATACGTAAATATAAATATACGAAATCACTTTTTGGTCAGGTCATTATTTTGACGCACACACCTGATTGGCTTAAAATTGATTAAATGTGAGCATGATCACATATGCAAATGTTGGATACTCATAAGCAAAGGCCGATCGCGTTTCTCTACCATAATGCTCTAATTTAATGCAGACTTAACGGCATCATGCTCATTCTTCAGTGTCTGCTGTTGCATTGTAATTGCAATCTGATTCAGTTCTCCTAGCTGGATTACCTTTATCAAAGAGCTTGCTCCAGAGCTTGCTCCTCTATCTAATGATGTTTGGGGACATAGGCTCTTCGGCAAACTTTAAGGGCAATAGCAGCTCCATTTCTGGTTCTAACAACTTTAAGTTACATCGTACAAATACAATTGTTTGGTTTGTTTACTGGAGCGGGAATGCTCGACTAAGGTCGGAAGTACGTGGCTAAGCAAACAGAAATATCAAGCTAGCAGTATTCTGAAGCGAATACCACTCCATCCGTGCGTGTGGAACAAGCCTCGTGCTTAGTTATCCGAAGAGAAGCACTTGTCGTCTCCCCTTTTTATTTGCCATGTCATCCATTGCCTTATTGAAGAAAAGCATCGACGCCTTTTCGATAAGCGCTCATAAAAACAGTCTAATGCTCGCAATGGAGATGAAGCCACTCGCAAACAATTTATCACATGCAGTCATACTTATCGCATGTGAGGTGAGATCCGGGGATGATCTACGTTCACACCGCTCCCTTCGTGAATACACACCTCACCATTGTACAGCTGCCTTTTTGGCATACACTCCCACGTAACATAATTTCATCCCACGATACGTTTCTTGTTAACCAGGTACCGCACACATGTTCTTTAGTTTTTCCGCTTTCTACAATGATACACATCCTATCGAACGAAGTAAATGTACTCTCCACACAAGCCTCTTTTGTTCAGCAAGGCTGTACTTTCTGTCGGTCAAGCATTGATTTTTACACCTTTGCAAGTGTATCGTTCATACGAGGAGTTGACGTGCGCGTTTTTGCAGCTGTAAAACCAAATTCGGCTGATGTACGACACGCTTTTTCAGACGCGCAAAAGAAACTGACTACTTTTTAGTTGACAAGAGCTTATATCAAGGGTACGTTCTCCCATGTCGTTTCTATTATTTCTACGGGTAATATAATTGCAAACAAATCGAATTGACGATGGGTGTCTGCGAATGTTTAGCAGCACAACTCGGTCCCACATCAACGCATAAAAGTAAAAACCTACAAATGGTATCGGAACACATCCGCAGCAGCGATGATTACGTCAGTTGTGTGACGACGATTGTAGGTGTGATAACTTCTTACGCCCACCATCAGAGATGACATTGCTGGTAGCACATTAATCCAATGAATCAAAAAATGAAAATCACGAGCGCTAGATATCTGTCGATTAAATAAGCTTCACTGCATAGCCTTCCAGTCTCACCTGGGTGACGGAATTTTTTTTTCGGTTACAGATGGTCTATTTTCACGGAATTAACTACGTGCATGATCTCTGGTACGGCCTTAGCCATGATGTAAGCGCCGGAGGATCCGGGGGCTGACCTTGGCTGGTTGCGAGCAGGACTGGTGACCCTTTCGGCTCGTTCTCGAGTAAATCGATGCATGCATATAGCATGGCACCCCTAATAGTCGAAGACAATTGTCTATGCTCTCTTGTCGCAATGCCGCAAAGTTGGCGGATGCATGTAGCCCAAAAACAGGTCGTGGTGCTGGCGATGTCTTTCTTGAGTGACAGATAGAACGCGTCGTTCCGGTCAGCCCATAGCGTGGTGACATATCGTCGCGAAAATATGCCATAGTCGCTTTCACATCCGTTCAGTCGCTTCCAAATCCTCCTGGAATCGGTCCGCAAGGAGGGCCTACTGTACTCTATCATGCTGGAGACTTGTCTGCTGGCACACGCGCCAAAGTAGTGTTTGAGTACCTGGCGAGAAGCACGCCCCCCCCCGTCCAGTGCCCGACCAGCTTGGTCCCTACCGCGATAGCATAGGGGCAGTCTTAGAAAAAGTGTGCCAAAGTCTGCACTTCACCCGTACAGCCTAGTTATCTTGGACAGGCATTGCTCTCGAGTCGCCCTGTATGGTGCACATTATGTTACCTGGTGGCAACCCGATATAAGTCCAGAATTGATAAGCTGTGAGGCCATGACTATGGTCCCGAACGGCTTCGGCGTTTAACTGAGTGCCGCGCGTTGCCGTTCGTCTTGCCCCGACCGTTTCCCAAGACGATACAGGAAGTTCCCCAGGGATCGAACCAACACTTTTTTGTGATACCTGAAGGCTGGCCGTTTGAGAGCCGCTTGGACGGACCGATTCGGAGTAGTATCCGGGACTGCCCACGGCAACCTTTGAACCCGTGGGTGCGCCTCGAAGACGAGGCCGTGTTCCCGCTGTTCTTGGCTTAAAGCCCGCTGTTCGACAGAAGACCAAGCGAACAGCTCCAAAACGAGTTCTCTGCACCTCCAATGCATGCAATCGGTCCCTTTGTACAGCATTATATACTGCGGTAAAGCCCGCGCGACACCCAAAGGTCGTCCCGCGATAAAGCCGTCGCAAATCAGCGACCAAACATAGGTCGCTAAAACTGGCGGATCGTGACGTAGTCGTGGTGCCCAAATCCGGCAGAGAATTAATCCCAAGGCAATGTTCGGCGATGAGAGCAGAAGAAATGTTGCCAACCGCTGATATTTAGCGGTAGAGTGAGTTCTGGATTGATTAGCAGGCCTTAAAAATTGTTAGAACATAACGTATTCTGTTTGCCCCGTGAGCGCGAGACCGAGTTGCTCCAGCATGCAGGCCGCGACCCGAGTATTTACGGATTTGGTCAACATATTGCCGCTGTAATCTCGGATCCAAGATTTTATCCAACCATTTAAACGTGGTCCAAAAACTCAGGATCTCTTTCGGCTATCATCGGCGCCTATCGGTCGGTTGGATACCTGTTTCAACCCACCGACTCAGTTGATGTTGCTGATCTGATGTTGGTGCCAACCGTTTATCCAGCGATCTCCTCTACTCCAAACCAGAAATAGAGTGACGCCTAGGAGCCTACTGGTGCAGCGCCGCAACTGGAGTCATCTGCCCGACAGTAGACTGGGTCAACCTACGAAAGGCCCAGATGCGCTAGGCTTCGAAGTACTTGTCTAATCATTAAGTAAGCCAAAGAATGGCATGCTTGGTTCGTTGTGTTTTTATTGCGACCGACACGTCGGCAAGCCCAATACCCCCCTCGTTCCGGGGTGTTACTAATTTCCCCGGTCCAACCTTATGGCGCCATACGTCCGTCGAAGTATCGTGTGCCCACAAAAATTGCTTTTAGAGATTGTGCAGCTCCTTTTCAGCCCACAGCGGTATCTTGAAAACGCTCTCTGTAAACAGCACGGCAGGAAAACGATAAAGTTTAGAATATTTACTCTGTTCTCCACACTGGTCGCGACTCAAGTTGCCGTTAAGAGACGTTTATGAATCCAAAGGGTCCAATTCTTGTTCTCTTAATCTCCGGTACCAATTTTTCATCCCAGGTATCTGGCAGTGCCTCCAGATGGCACGAATTCGATCCCCTCGTAGCGCTCGGCAAAGATTGCCTTTTTTTAAAAAATGAGCTCGCTTCAAGACGGTCGTACCTTCAAGCCTGGCAGTGCGCCAAATACTTTGACAATGCTTAAAGCTTGCGATATTTGCTCAGCATTCGTGAGAAAAAGCGTGGAGTCGTCTGCGAACGCTGAGAAAAGGTGCGTGTGGCAAGACAGCCCGGGTGCTTCCAACCCCTGTAATGTTGTTTCCTGCTGTAAAGCAAGTCTGAGCACCTCCACCACCAGCAAAAATAAGAGCGGAGCGATCGGACATCCCTGAATTATTCTAGAGATTATCGGGAGTGTACGGCGACGGAATAGGTGGGTTGTAATCATATGGACAAGCTACACATCTCTTCATTTTGTCACAGTCACACACACGCGCACCTGAGTCGGATCTCACGCGATGAAAGTCGAACACATTGTACGATCCCGTAGGATTGTCGTAGACGACCGCGTAGGCACAAGCCAGTCATAGAATGGTAGGAGACTGAATCGCCTGGGATGTTTGTCTTGCAAAAGAGGCAGCTATATTTGACTTGATTGTGTGCCTACTAAGGGCGCGATGGATACATACATCATCCTTAGATGAGTACATGCACATTTCCCGTGTAGTGGCGGCTACTTTACAACCCTTCCTTCAGCACACCTAATGTGACGAAGAATGTGCTATACTATCTAGCATCGTGTTACCTTGTACCTTTCCTTCTGGCGTGAGAAGGTCGTTTGTTATAAGCGACAAAGTCGTTAATTTCAATTCAATGTACGCATAGCTGCATTAGTCCATCAATTGGTGCTGTTATCACTACTGCTTCTTCTGCTGTCACCAGTCCGATTTTACCTCGCATGGACCGGATATAGTTGTGCTGGTAACGTATTTTTAAAGAGTGTCCAAACGACTTCAGGAGTGTCAAAAATGCGTCTCCCCGTTCAGCTTATCAGCATCGTACAATTCCACCAATTGTAAAGCCACATCGCGGCAAGGGACCCCGTCTTATTTTTTTTGCTATATACCGTCCCCCTGCTTCCGTGATAACAATGCTTCCATGTGGACTGCAATCTACCACATAGCCACCGTTTCTCTGCTCTCTACAACAGTCACGATGTACTTGTTTTGGAATTAAACAGGGTACGCACTGATTCTACACTAGAAAGTAACCGCAGTAGACAGGGACGATGAGGAGAAAGATGTCATATTCTTTTACTCTTTATGTTTGTGGGACCGCTTTTTATGCTTGTAGTAATTTAAATGCTGTAAGTACTGTACACTCATTGCGACGAACGAAGCGCTGTTGGGTATGATTCCTCGTGCGGGCTAAAATCACTTCCTTTTGATTGAGTACATTTACAGATGATGCTTTTAAACACAAAACTGGTTGTCGCGCTTGTTGTATCTTTTGATATCAACGTAGCTTCCATGTAACAAATAAGACGTTAGTATATTTGGGCTTACAACATTGAAAAATGGTACCGCCAGATGAGTCTCGCTCTTTGCCTCAGGCTTGTGTGATATATGCACATCATCTAGTTCGGCGTCAGAAGTTGGGTAAGGCTAAAGTTCCTAATATCCGTGTCCGTTCTCATTTGCCGGTGAGCAATCACTTCGTTATGCGATTCGGCAATCATGGGCAAACAGCGCCGACTGTGTCACCAATTAATTTAATACTTCAGGTGTAAACTGTATGTAGAAAGAGGAGCTTAGGTTTGGTTTGTAATCGCAATATATGCTAGGTGAGCACACAGGTAGTGAAGGTAAGAAGATCGCTTATATAATGCTTTTTTTTTTAAAGTAATGAAGGAAATTTAGCGACTAAATATTGTAGCATATTTTAGACTGTAGTTAGAGATGCTAAATTGATTAAAAAAATTGGGTTAATTCAGACATACACAGCATCATACTGCCTCTTCAGTGACTGCTGTTGAAATGTGTCTCGCAACTTAATTTAGTTCTACAAACTGTATCACTTTAGCTTAAGAGCGAGCTCCACAGCTTGCGTCCCTATCTTATAAAAGAAGAAGGTGTCGCCTTACTTCATGGGGTGTTGGCCAAGTTAGTAGGATAATTGATAGGCTGCATATTATCGCACTATCTATATTTAAATTTCAAAAAATGATAAACTTGCAGGAGATGCTTTACATAGAATAAAGCTCAGAGAATTTCAACAAAATTAAAACGGATGTGTACGTAAATCATTCGATCGACTATTTCTCGTAACTTAATATACAAACTTGATTTCGATAAAGCAATTTTAAATCATTCTGTATCTTGTAATGTGTCATGTGTATAAACAGCAATGGCTTGCATTGAATATATTGTTACAATGCAATTATCAATTGAGCACTTTTTATAGATGACTTACAAGCGAAATAACTCCTAACGTGAGGTAGTACGATGAGTGGCTCGACCCAAAGACTCCATTATAGACCGACGATAGAATAGAGGATCAGAAACTGTCATCCAATGCTGAGCTCGCTCTTAATGGGGTGATAAGGAAACTGATAATCAAAATGTGCTGTAATGCCCTAGCTATTTTGCTCACTATTTCGCAAACTAAGTCTCTGTATCCGCCGCTATTGCTATGCAGTTTTTTTTGCTGCTCTACCCTCCACCACCGCTCCGACGACGCGCTTCTACCTGTCGGCAGCTGCAAGCCTCTACACCTATCTTTGCTGCTCCTTCATCTGTTGACTGCTCTTTTTTACAATTACGAACAGTCGCTGACACCACCTTGGTCTGGCGTATCATGCCACACATCGCGACTGCTATTCTCATTCGATAACATCTTCCCTGTCGACAAATTCATCTGCGCTTGCACAATGTGAAGCAGAGATCACAATTCGACCGTCTTGGCTGCATCGAGTGCTTTGGTGAGCACATCCGCGAGCATTAGCTCGCTCGTCACATACTGTGGCACCACAAAGCTTTGACGAGCGTAGTTGCACAATTAATTGACTCTCACATCGAGGTGATTAGCTTTAGTAGACGGCGCTTCTCCCTCAATCTGCTGTCTTGCTGGCTGGTTATCTAAAAGATTTTTATTAGTTATGTAGGTGACTCACCAAACTAATTCAAAGTATCTTTTAACGCCAAGTAGCTCCCCTCCAACCTCAGACGCTGTCACTATTTCCGATGCCATTGTCAAAAGCGTCACACCTTTTTTCTTGTTCAAGGACCCGCTGGCAATATGCCTGCCAGTTTGATAAAGGTACCGGTAAATGACTTTTCGTCTGCTTTGTCGGCTGCTTAGTCTGCTTTGTCGGCTGCTTAGTCTGCTTCGCTGTAGCTTACTAATCATGTAGTGTAGTTTCATCGACTTCTGGCTTCACACTGATCTTTAACGCACGCGTGCCACAAAAGTAACGCACGATGTGCTTAGCCAATTTCCATTCATGTATCCGTAGTCGTGTGTCTGACTAGTTGCCTTGTGTATCAAAAATGGGATGTCGGGAAGTGTGCACCTCGCCACCCGGAGCAACAACCCGACGATAGATCTAAAATCACGAACGCTGGGTTGAACTCGAGCATCCTTGACTAAAAGTAGTCCGCTGTATGCCCTTTGAACTTCAAAAACATCTGCTCCATTAGGTGCACGACTAAAGTTGGCATCAGTTATGCCGTGTTCACGAAGTAAGTAGACAATAGTCTTCTCCTATTCAACCAAATATACAAATATAATCTTCGTTGCGCGTCACACGCAACTTCAAAAACTATGACACTGGACCAATTTTTCTGATTGAAAGACATTCGAGGCTTGCAAAGAAATTGTCAACTGCAACAGCACATGTTTGAGTCACCAGAAAACCATCTACGTAGACTTCGAAGGTGACGACTCCATTTATTCCTCTCTTGACATTCAACTTAAGTTCTCTGATGCAGCGAGTAAATCCGGCTCATACTAAACAATTCTTAAGCAAATGGATACACGAGCGCCCTGCTTGATTATAAACCTTGAGACTTTCCAACAGTTCAGGAAAAACATCTTCAATATTCGCTGCCCCTAGTACTTCTATCTGTCTTGGTCTAATTGTGATGCCTTTGTAAACATGCATCAGAATCCTGAGATGCTGACCCTTCTATGATTTTACGTAAGCATTTAAAACGTCTTCGTGCATATTCGGGACACCCGTGTAGCAGCTAGCGCCAAGATTATTTTCACAATCGTCATGTTCCTGACGGCAGCGAATGTAAGCGCTTAGTCCGCGCCAAATCTTGGTCATTTAGCATCTATAGAAACGCGCTTTGTGCCTTTTCAGATGTCCATCAGCAGTCGTCCTGCTCTTACAGACCTATTTGCCGTGGATAGAGTTGATGTTACTATATATGAGCGCCAAGTGCCAAACCTTGTTGTTGCAGCGCGTCCAGCGCCTCACGCATTGCTATTTGCCAATCGTTTTTCTTCTTGCTCTTCATTGCTTCACCAAAGTCGAGAGGGTCTCTTTCTAAATCTTCATTGACGAACTCAGCGCGGATTGATTTTTCTTGGCCTGCAGCTGCTTCCTTGGTTTTTCCTCTTGTCTTGTGTGGCCGCAAGTCCACTGTTTCTTTGTTTTGGGCTTCTTGCCCGCAGAAGCACTAATTCTCAGTGCCACTAGTGTATTCGTGTCTTCATTTGCATCTGCCCGGTCATCGCCATCAAGAGCCAGTTGCATCTGCCGTTCTGAGCTACAGAATATTTTTTGGCACGCTGTATTTTGTGATGACCTTGTTTTCCCTACTCATAAATACTCTGAAAAATTTGGTTTGGTTAGTGAATACCACGATCGTGTCCGCTTAAGCGTGACGTGCGAACAAGTTATTGCTTGGACAAAGGTAGAAGGTACAGTGAAAGCCAAAAATTAAGATACTGCGCAAATACGGCAACGTATGCGTCAAAATTTCAAGCGTCGACGCTCTTTTGGGATTTGGATTTGCAGAACTTCTGTTTAGAATAAACGTAGAGTTTTCAGCTGCATCACCTCAAATAAGCAACTTAAACGCGAAGATCATCTCTTGTGAAATGATTAAAGCACGCATTTGCATTTTTTTAGCGTTACCATTCCACTTTTAATGTATCGCTAAACTCACTAGTTTTGCAACGCCTGTTGACTTGCAGAACACATCAACAACACTTTGGTATTCTCCACGTTTATCTGCTCTGAGGACCACGACTCTACACTCGAATTTTCTTTCAAAGAACACCAAGAAATGCTCAAGATTCTTTGTCCCAGCAAATTTTGTTCGTGCTAGGAATACTTGATATTAGATGATCTTGTAATCGATGGAATTAATCAAATAACGATTCCCGAGTCGATCTGCATATTTCACAGGATCCTTGTAATTTAAAAAGATGACAACACCGATGCGGTCGATCGGGGCGTTCTGTTTAAAGTCTTTCTGGTTCTACTTGTTTGTTGTATTCTTTTATTGTGCGCACTTGATGCATTTCAGACGCTTGTGGTCTGTCATCTCGATACCCAAGCTTACACTTCTCGTGATTTTATTAATCGTATCGTACGAGAGATGCCCTAGAAGCTGACGAAACTGCAGCAGTGAGCCACGATGCATCTCCGAAGATAGTTCATCTGCTGACTTCTCCCGAATGGTTTCATTGTGAAATCCGCTGTCTCTTTTTTGCGCACTCATTTTCACGTCGTGACGATTAGCAAATTGTACTCGATAGTCACGTTAGACGCGACCTGGTCGTCACTCAATCGAGCTACTTATTACTTTTCATTATTCTACTTCATTCTGTATCCATTTTGATTCAGCTTTCCATAGATTTTGATGCTTCGGGTTAAAGTGAAATATAGTAGACGTCCGTGATTTTGTTTTGTTTTACTTGTCCTTTGGCCATCACGGAGATTCTCACGCTGCCAAAATTGGACAGCTCACCATTGTCGGCTAGCAAGCCTTCATCGGTGCAATTCTCTGCGTCGATCAGCAGGCGATTGTCATTTACCGGATGTCGACTGGTATCGCTGTCGACTATCCAGACTTCGCTTTCATTGACGCTGTGAGCGCTAACATCAAGCAGCAACTTGCCGTCGTTCTTGGCGCTCTTGTTAAAGTTCTTTTTTTACCTGCATTCAATCTTCTATTGCCCTTGTTTTACACAATAGTAACATGAGCGTGTCGTCTTGCGACTTCTTTTATTAGTGACAGCAGCGACAATCTCGCTTCCCAACGTCTTTTTGGTCTTGTTCTCGAGCTCTACAGACTTTACAAATTGTGCAATCCAATTGTCTAGGCTTACATGATCGTGTCTTTCACCACTGTTTTTCAACATCAACACTATCTTTAGATACGCTGACGCATAATGGACAATGTTGTGGCTAACTTGTGCCGCTGCACCTCCACCGCAAGCGCCACATACAGCTACCATGTACAGGTAGTGTTCAGACCATGAACGTTTGGGATCGTCCCTGGCAGTGAAGCGGTTTATGCTTTGCGACGCTTTGATGGTGTTCTAAAGTGTGTTGCGATCACTTCATAGCGTAATCAAGAAAGGCTTCTTCAAGCCACCAAACGTCCACTTGCTTTTGGTAGTACCGCTCCGCTTTAACCGTAAAATAGTGTCTCATCGAGTCAATCTAGACATCTCCAGCCCACGCAAATCCACAGGCCTGCTGCGCCATCTTGACTTGGCGCAAGAACGTACGACCCCTGTCAGCGAAACCTGGTCCGACACCATAGTAAAGTTCTATGACATCGAACTTGCGAAAATTGGTCTTACTTTGGCGTGCGTTCGAGACACACAACAGAACTCCTGCATTAATGCTTGCTGCAATGGTGGCACGAGCGTATCAACGATCTTCAAAAGCTGGAGGCGAAACTGGCTGTTGCGAACCGACATAATCTGACCCAAATTGCTGCAACAGCGATTCATCTGGTTGCGTCACGCGAACAAGTCCACGCGGCTACTTCGGCGCGTCGTATACTAGCGCATCGGGGCGGAAATGTTGTACCTCTCATGCTATGTTCCAGCGCTGACGCGAAGAAGCCACTGTCGATCACGCCTCGTAGTCGCTCGTCCTCGTCGATTTGCATCGGCGACGCCTTAGGCGCTTGCATGCGTTTCGTGAGCCCAGTCAGCATTGTGAGGATCCTTTCGTCCGTCCCTGCACCCCTTTTGTGGGCTCGGGAATTTATAACAAAGCGGCCCTTTCGTGGCCGTGTCCTGCAGGTGCAGATGTCTAAGTTTCATCAGTTTGAGGAGCCATCGGGGCTTGAGCTCATAACCCGCTGGCCAATGCTGAGCTCGCACTTTATGAGGTAGAAATAAAACTAACTTTCGGATCGTGCAATTTGATCCTAGCTATTTTGCTCGCTATCTCGCACACTAGGTCTCTGTATCTGCCGATCTTACTAGGTCGGTTTGCTGTTTCCTTTTAAAATCTACACCACCACTCGGACGACGCGCTTCCTGCCTGTCGGCTGCTGCAAGCTTCTCTATTAATCTTTGCAGCTTCTTCATCCGTCGACTACTCTCTTACGCACATAAAAACAGTCATCGACACCACCTTGATCCGTCGTGCATGCCGCACATAGCGGCTGCTCATCCTGATAGTTGACAGAAGCTTCCATCGGGTGCTGCTTGTATCGGAGCTACTTAGCGCTCCTGAACAGAGAGTTCTGAGACTCAAAGAGTCTTTTACTTTTAACAATATAAAATGACGTACAGTCATCCAAGCGTAAAATCTTAACAATGCTGGTTTTAAGAGGATTACGATTCACATAATCACACTAACAAGTCGCTACTAGTTTAAGAAGACTAAGCGCCTTTACAAGAATAATGCTCTTAACAACACACTACGCCTTTACAAGGTATACGTGTCCAACGATCCAAAAGGGAAACTGAGCTTCATTTATCTTTTAACTTCGGCAACAAAACCACAAAACCTTTTCGACTGACTTCTGTATTGCGATACTTCGACAGAAGTCTTATCCCTTGTTCTTACCCGACAAGGCGTGGTATTACCGTAAGTACGTGGTTATAATACTGTACCACTCAGATCCACCGATCTTACTTAGTGTGAACGCGCAGTATAACCGGTTCAGTAACCGCCGTGTGACCCCGTCAAACCCTCTTTCACCAAACTGTCAAAACCTCGTGCTGACAATTTGTATTGCTATTTAAGGTCCATCAAAGCTCTAGTCTCTACTATCGTGTTGAAAACACATGCTTAAATGACTAAGTCAATGCCTTCGTCTTGCACCTTTTGAAATTCATCGAAGCGGGTGTGGTGGACTACAAGAGAGACACCGTCGCGTCAAGTGTCTATGACTTCTCTCCATCTACGCCACGATTTTGTGACACCACCCGCGTCGTGCCTAATTTATTCTTGGAACTCGAGGAGGTACCTTCACACCTTGTACAGCTTGCAGTAAGCGAGCCTGCGTCGGGTGTGGTACAAAACACTCTTGATGAGGATCAGACTCAACATATTCAGTATTTAGATTACCGCAGTCGTCAAGCACAATGTGTAGCCACAGCGTATGCTCACAGTGGTTACCGCTTCACACTACCGAGTGCGGATGAACGCATTCGTCAGACTGCCGAGCCGTCACTCGCAACATTAATCACGGGAGCTAAGGATGCCACAGCCACAACACTAGCAATGAGGGAGGTTTACAGAGAGACACCTGTGGGTAAAGAGCATGACCGTTTAAGATTATCTCGATAGACTGAATCTGCAAGCAAGAGGTGCGTCAGTGTCCGCCTTGCGGACAATACCCGTCGTTTTCTTTCCCGGTAAGACAGAGGTGGACAATGATGTCATCATTACGCGTTAAACTCACAGTGCTCGCCGTCTGCCAAGCCTGTGGAATCTCCAAGAGAGCTCTTAACTTGCTGACGTTGGGCTCGAACGAAAGACGCGCTTTGACTTTGCAAAAAAAAGAGGCCAAAGGCCAACTGCGATCGGTTTATCACACCCACTATGGTGCGACAGCTACCGACCCGCGCATTAGCGCACCTGCTGCAGCTGCAACTCTCTCCATTCCCGCATCGACTAGGGGGAAGTAGTATGGGCCGATTAAATCTGAAGACGACGTTTAAAAACATCAACGATATTCGAATTATCCTGCCTTAGTGGTTCTACGTACTTCCATGAGGTATCCGAATCAGGGTACTCCCGCCACTGTACCAAGTACTGGTGCTTACCGTCGCGATGACGTCGCTGCAGGATTCTTTCATCATGGTACTGTTTATCCCCTTGCTCGTAAACGAGACCGGGCGGTGGAAGGTGAATCTCGACGCGCTGTCAACGATCTAGTGCACGAGGAGCATGGTCTTCGTGACCGCGTGGCACGTCTTAAAGTACAATTGGATCTTCTCTTTAGGTTTCCTCAAATTGTGGCAGTGTGGCAAAGTCACTACTCAAATTTTGTACGAGGATCGGTGGCCACACCTTTAAAGCGCCGCTTGCTGGTGGAAAAGGAGGCCATGAGACTCGGCGATCCAATACGGAGGTGGAAGATGATATTAACGGGATCGGCGAACCGGTCCAACTGTCGTTAGACTAATGGGTGTGAATCGACCTGGGACGGAGCGATCTGGAACGATTTACATGGAACAATCTGGGACAAGGATCTGGGACCGGGTGATGGGATATGACTCTGCGACGAAGGTGTAACACCTTGCAGAATGTTATGGGGCGATTTGGAACAAGACGTCGGGATGAAGTCATACAGCTCATTGGAATGCCGGTCAAGAAGAAGTATACGTACATTGAAGCAGGCTAAGATCAGATCGCAGATCGGCATGTTGTGGCAACGGTTTGTTGGAGAATTGACACATCTGGGACAAGGTGACTCCCCAAAGTGCATCTGGGACCAGGTGGTACAGGTCGGTGAATCGGCAAAGAAGGTGCAACACCATACGGATCGGTGATACTCTTTACCGATCCTAAATTGGGAGTACTGATTTTGGTTAATTATACGCCGATCTGGAAGTTTTGCATACTCAGGGGAGTCAAGGAAACCGATGTCGAGACGTATGAATGAAGTGGTCGATTGGATAACACTGGAGGATGATATTGAAGCACGTATGAGGATATAAAAAAGTGTTAATTGCCGATTTAGACCGGATCGACCTCCAACATCTCGATATTGGATGACAGATCGGTCATGTTCCACACTGATCATGAATATATGGTTGATGAAGACACTGGATCATGTGGAATATACTTGGTAGAGGTCACTAAGTGATGTCAAGAAGTTTCATGCCGAAAGAGCCAGTGGAAGCTGTCCGAATTGACGTCGCAAAATGGATTTAGACGCCTTCGGCATTTGGGCACTATTTTGGGCTTTTGGGTACCTAAAATGGGTATTTGGTACCCCATTTGGGATTTGGTCCTCTTTTGGCGTTCAGGTACGGTATCGGGAATATTGGCGCTATCATTGGAGTACAGGGCACGAAATTTCGACACGTGGCAAGGGGGCGATCCAGATTCAAGGCGATATCGGTTTGAAGAGTGACCTACAGTTAAAAATAGGCTTAAGGGTAGGTTGGATAGTAATCTGGTTGGTTAATAAACAGACTTGAACTCTACTTCTTCTGCTCACGACGCACGTTATCCTCCCCTCTTCTCCAGGCAAGATTGATTTGGCTTCCCCGGCGGGTTAAGGCACGCGTGTTACAGGGACACAGAAGACCGATCTTGGATTGTTGGCCAAGATCGAGAAGAGCGATCCCGGGATATCTGGCCCAGATCGATCAAGTACTCACACTCAACTCAACTGCTAGGGTAGCAGCACACAACGGAAAAGGAAAAGGATTTTGGACACAGGATCGCGAGACGGCTCAAGTGGTCAGAAGATCTGGACAAGGCGTTCAAGACAAGACCGAGCAGGATCGAAGCGATCTCCTGGACAGATCGGCACGTTTCATTTTGGCGAGACAAGACACCGATCTACCCAAATTGCGCACTTCCGGCAAGATCGGCCGATCCCAAGACCAGATCGGACCGATCCCAAGGCAAGATCGACGCAGGACTTTTATTTGCTGAGTGAAGATTCCCGCACAGCAAAGACCCCGATCTCGAAGACAAATCAAGATCGGTGCGATCCAAGATCGGGATCGCAGAACCCCCGTTCGTGGTGTGAAGATTTCCGCAGCGGAAGCGAACCCTCAACCCAACCTCTCAGCGAGATCGACATCTCCCAAGGCCGATACGAAGAGCTCAAGCCAGCCCAACCGACGGGTACACAAGGTGAGCACAAGGTCATACAACAAGGCACGGATCGGAGTACCCCCTCCGTGAGTCGGCAATTCTGGGCAAGTGGAAGATCGACACTCATACAAGCAATTTTGTGAGGCCATAATCCTACAGATGGTAGCTTGGCGGCACTAGCTTTTCAGCATCGACTTCACCACAATGGTGCGCGTGCCCGGATCTTCTGAGGCCTCTGGATTTCACCGTGAGTCCACTGGCGACGATGTCAAGATTAAGCAAGAACTTGGGATTGAAGTGTCAGCGACAAAGGGATCGACGCAGACACGCAGAAGCACAAGATCCTCAGATCATCAGAGTTTTGGGAGGGGCTCTGATGAAATGAAAATGAAAGAGGAAGATCGAGAGATCGATCTGGAAGATAAACCTCAATTCCCTCCTAGGGTCCCTTCGGGGGCCACCGCAGATCGCTCTGCAAAGAGCGATCTGCTGGATGAAAATCCAACGGTGAAAACCAAATCGGCGAAAGCCAAACCCTATATCTTAGTCGATAGATCGCCCGACCTCAAGCCGAAGAGCACAATCGCGAGATCGACCACATCAGAACGATCCGCGACGAGATCGATGGGATCAGATGTCAAAGATCGCCAGATCGGCCGAACCGTGCAATCGAAGATCGGAGCCAAAGAGGAATACGATGAAACACCAGATAAGATCGCGATGCCAAAGACGGAATATAACCCAATTAAGATCGCGTCCATGGAGAAGGAGACGACGGGTGAAGCGCGAAAGCGTGCAAAATGGCAGTACTATTATGGCCAGTTGAAGACGCTGCTCAAGACGGACCCAGTGTTCAAGATGTTAAGGCCCAAGGTGATTGGTCCTCTGGATAAGCCGATCTCGGTCCCACTTCACGGGACCAACAAAGTCGACGAGATCAATGTGATTTTGCAGATGTTGGACGACATGGGTATCTGCCCTGACGCTTTTGATGGAGATGAACTGCTGAGTTGCAGCTTGGAACAGTTGAAGGACGCGGCGAACGAGTTTGTAGAGATCATGATAATGCTGGTGGGCAAAGCGAATACTCCTGAAGACAAGATCGGGACGCCCTCGGGCTCGCTCTGTAAACACCCCGCGGGATCGCCCGCTACGCCTCGGATGACTCCGAGAGCGAGTCAGATGGATCCATCAGCATTCGTCAGATGTCTCTAGGACCATCGGGTGGAAGGTTCTTAAAGGACAAGATCGGACAAGCCAAGATCGACGCCTATAAGGGACAAGCCAAGAGCAACATGCCGCAGAGATCGGCCAGTACCCGCACTGGGCTGGAGGATCAAGAAGAGGGCGATCTAAGTCGGTACTTCAATTCAGCCATGAAGAAGTACGAGGCGGAGCAACGTACAGCTCAGCGAATGAATCGACAGCCAAACCGCTACCCAGATCGACGTACTTTGCTCCAACCTTCACACGAAAGCCTTGACATGCCGGATGTGGAGATGGAGTCGGTGGGGTCGGACATTTACCAACATATCCATGAGGCGGCGGAATACGACCCGGATGATCTATGGATGCCCGAACCACGGCGCCCTCAAGTAGCCGCGACCGGTGCGGCTACCGGAGGGGGAAACATCACGCAGAGGATCAGAATCTCAGCGATTTCTGAGCTGAAAGAATTCTCAGGGAAGGATCGGGAAGAAGACAAAGCACGGACCTGGATCGGCAAAGTGAAATCAGCGTTTATCCGGGACCAACCACCGGACGAGGAGAGATGTCTGGTCTTCGGTGATCTCATGGTGGGCCCAGCCCGCTACTGGTACCGATAGCTGAGTAGATCGACGAGATTCAATTGGAAAGAATTGATGAACAGTTTTCTTGTGGAGTTGGGGGAGAGGGGATGTCCGCGAGCAGGCAATACTACCATGCAAAGAAACGATCGGAGGAAGATCCTTTGCAGTACCTGTATCGGCTTAATGTGATGGGAATGCAGGCGAAGATACTGGTGATGACTGGATTGCCAGCTGCGCGCAAGGAACATGTCAATCATTTCATTGACACCTTGGACGACCCCGATCTGTCCAATCAATTGCTACTGCTGAATGTAGAAGACGCGGAGGCCATGCAAAAGACACTGCACGGATATCAACAAGGGAGATCGCGTCAAGGGAAAGTGATGATGGGATCGTCCAAATTCAGACAGAAGGGAACTCAGGGTCCAGCGCTGTCTAAGCCTGCACGAGCGGTAAGGATGGTCCGTACCGAGGACGTCTGCAGCGAGTCAGGATCAGACACCTGCGGATCGGATTTGGAAGATCGATTGAGATCGATCCATGTGGCTGCTACTGCGGATCGCCGTTCATTCCCCAATGAAGTTGCAGCAAACGCGAGATCGGTCGACCCGAACACTCGTCAAGACCATCAAGACCGCAATGTGCCAGTGAAGCCGTGTACTCATTGCGGATCGACCAAGCATGGAGATCTCGGTTGTTGGAAGCGGCTCACTTGCCAGAAGTGTGGGCGTAAAGGACACCCCTCTGACAATTGTTTTTTCGTGTGTCGTGCTTGCGGTGAGATGCACGACCCGAGGAAGTGTCCCATGGAGGAGTTCTACAACATGATCCGTCAGTGGTACGTCCCGAATAAGCATGCGGGGATGCTACCAGAGAAGGCCGAGAAGATGTTAAACTAGGACGCTCGCCAGGTTTGAATCTGGTACGAGCCGAGCGTTCTGGGCTCTGCATTATTGCATACGTGAAAAAAAAGAAGACAGATCGCGAGAGTAAGCAGGATATTGACGTGGAAACAAAAATATCTCGTTCGAAGTTAAAACGTGTCGCTTCCGTGTCCCATCTGAAGCGGATCGATGAGTACTCACGATCTGAACCAGCTATGGAGATCGAGCTCGCTTATGGTGAATCTCGCGGATACTGGAAACATTTTTCACCCGGGAAGTGGTTCAAACAAGCGAAAGCCGTTGGCAAGATCAACAACGTAAAAGCTACTCTGTTATTTGATTCTGGTGCTGAAGTGTCGATCATTGACACACCCTTTGCTCGTGAGGTCGGTTGCAATGTTGACGAAAGTCAACGACAAGAATGTATCGGGATTGGAGAAACTCCGTACATGACGGTAGGACGTACCAAGATCAAGGTGACCCTCGCGGGATCGCTGGTATACTATTTCAATGTATGGGTAGGCGATCTGGCAGGGCAAGAAGCGATTCTGGGTATGGATTTTATGGTGCCTGCTGGAGTGCGGCTCGATCTAGCGGATGGCGCGCTATGTCTACCAGAAGAAATCCGTATTCATCTCGCAGGACGTCGCCCCGCGTACGGATCAAAGATACAACATATAACGGCGAAGGACCAACACGTGGTGATCCCGGTCGGAGAGTCAAGGGAAGTGGAGATCGGGATCGGAGGGGCTAAGATGAAGTTGTGGGTCGCTAGAGGACTAGATTGGGTCCCCACTGTGATCTCGGGGTGGGGTAAGACGAAATACCTGCAGATGACCAACATTGGCGACCGGGAGATCATACTGCCCACCCACACTATATTAGGCATGTGGGTCGAAGGCGATATGGTACCGCGAACCCAAGGTTTGGTGACAGTCGGGTCGGGGAAGTACAAAAAATGGCAAACTCTGGCATATGAGGCTACGACGGATCGAGTGAACGAACTCCCGAAAGAACCGATCGGACCATTGGTAGATCGTCCTACGTATGCCTCTCCCAAACGCATCTTGAAACGTCCGTCTGATGCGTTACAGAACCTGTCTCCGGCGATCTCCACGGTAACGCCGCAAGCTAACGATGACGATTCGCAAAAGGCAGATGCTTTAGTTGCGAGGGAAGTAACGGTCAGGGGAGCCGAACTATCGCGGATGGAGAACGGTCATGAGATCGGTACCCAACATGCAACGAAGGGAGACCGCGACACCGGGCAAAAATGGCTACGTGACAGATCGTCTCTACCGAAGGCTGAGCCGACTGACCGACTGTTGAAATTGGGCCAGCCGGAAGAGACGAAGGAGCCTAAAGAAGAAATAATGCTAAATACTGAAGACGTCGAGATTGCAGAAATACCAGTTCACCACCACGAGAGCGGAGATTTGTTTGCGGAAGATATCGAGCAGCATATGGCCGTGCTACCAGAGATGTCGGCGACTACGGAAGAAGTTACGATTGAGGACATTCAGATCGGTGATCCCGATGTGCCTCTCACCACAGATCAACAACGGCTCAGATCGCTGATCTGGAAGAGCCGTCACCTCCTCATGGGTAAAGGTAATGCTCTACCACCAGCAGCACGAGGCGCGATCTGTGATATTGATGTCGGTGGGGCAGCACCGATAGCGCAACCCAAATATCGGGAGAAGCTGTCAGATCTCATCAAAGGACTATTAGCAGCCAAAATCGTTCAGCCATCCACGTCACCTTGGGTGTCTCCGATAGTGGTGATCGTCAAGAAGAACGGAGTGGATATTCGCCTTTGCATTGATTATCGAAGAGTTAACCAGCTGACGCGTCTGATGGTTTATCCCATGCCGTTGATCAGCGATCTGTTGGAAGATCTGGATAAAGCTCTATGGTACTGTTCGCTAGACATGGCTAGTGGATTTTGGGTCGTCGAAATGACTGAACGAACAAAACTGATCTCAGCGTTTGTCACACCGTTTGGCTTGTTCGAGTGGCTGCGAATGCCTTTTGGGCTTAAGAACGCGCCCCAGATCTACCAACGTCTGGTGGACAATGCGTTGTATGGATATCTCAAGATCGGCCAGAGATCAGCTTCTGATGGCCCGATCGACGTGTTCAAAGATGGAGAACCTGAGACAGATCGACGACCGTCTATACTGGGACGCCGATCTTACATTGACGATATTCTCATACCAGCCACGTCATGGGGATCTTTGTACACAAAAGTAGAATGGTTGCTGGAGGCATGTGATAAGTGGAATCTGTCTATCAGCCTCACGAAGAGCTTTTGGGGGTGCCATAAGGTCGATTATTTGGGACATCGAGTGTCGATGGATGGTCTGGAGGCTCAGCCCAAGAACCTAGAGTCGTTGGTTAACATCCCGTTTCCTAGCACGCTACGAGCTATGCAATCCTTTCTCGGGAGCTTGAACTACTACCGTCGCTTCATTGAGGATTTCGCGGTGTATGCCGCGGTGTTGTATGATTTAAGAGAATCGGATTTCTTCGAGATCGGCCGATCTCAGCTTGCAGCAGGAGACGAATGCTCCAACGAGGGTCGATGGACGGAAGCCAAGGTTGCTTTCACTATGCTAAAAGCTAAGATAGCTACAGCTCCCATGCTCAAGCATTTCGACCCAGATCGGTCCCCCGTAATCGTGGTCTACGCTAGCAAGTGGGCTGTCTCAGCGGCCCTGATACAGAAGTACGATGGCGTGTACCATCCGGTGACGTTTACTAGCCGCACTTTAAAGCCTAATGAGCTTAACTACGGAACGGTAGAAAAAGAAGTGCTGGCGCTACTTTGTGTGTTAAATGTATGCTATACTACGCTTGCCTCGCGGGAGATCACTGTACTGACCCGACATTCTACGTTAGCCTGGTTGATGCAGTCTCGAGGGCTCAACGGGAAATTAGGACGGTGGGCTGCTTTGTTGTCAAATTGGACTATGGAGGTGAAGAAATGTGAAAGAGGAGAGGAAGAGATCCTGGGCATGTTAGCAGCGAGTATCACTCCGAGAGGAGAAGTGGAAGAAATGCTGATTGCGATCTCCCCACGAAAAGACTGTCGACTCAAAATATCGATGCCTCCTCCAACGGTGGAAACAGATGAGGAGTTGCTGGTGGCCAGTTTCGATGGATCGGCTAGGATAAAAAAGAAAGGAGGGTCGTTCAGTGCCGTGATATGGAAGTTACCCGAATGGACGATCGTGGCGGCCGAATCGAGATATGTTCACGATCTGACTGTGAATTAAGCTGAGTATAATGGCTTGCTACTGTGCTTTGAGTTACTCGCCGATCTGGATAGGGGGCGAGTAATACTGTGTGGAGATTCCAGTCTGGTGATTCGACAGATGCGCGGTGAGATCGACTGCAAGGCACCGGGCCTTCAGCTTCTGAGACACAAAGCGTTGGAGAAGCTGCAGTCATGGCCTAGTCACGAGTTTCTGCATATGAAGCGAGAATGGAATCAGAGCGCAGATCGACTAGCCAGCACAGCATTGCAGAGCGAAAAGGGAAGAACGGTTGTAGCTGAAGAGGATCGGCAAGATCTGATGACTCTGAACCGTCTCGATGAATTGTTGAAGCCCAAGCAAGATGGTCAGCTAGCTCGGGTAACTGCGATCGCGAGATCAGCCAGGAGGATACGTCATGAACCTGAAATGATACAGGAGGAGATAGTACAGAGGATCAGGATTCAACATATTGTCCAAGCTCAAGATGAAGAGCGTTGGATTGTCAATCTCAAGACATACCTAAGTGGCGATGTATCAAACTTGGATGCGGTAGAAGTGAAGATGTGCGCCAAACTGGCGCCGGAATACGAGATCGATGAGAACAATCTGCTATTTTTTTGCCCCATGGCGAAAAGAGAGTCGGAAGATCGCGATGGTTTGATGCGGTTGGTGATCCCTGAGACGTTGCAGCAGGATTTTTTGCATCACTATCACACGAGTCTGGAAGGAGGCCATCAGGGTATTGGCCGAACCTATCAGAGGATCAGATCGCGATTTCATTGGAGAGGACTGTATCGGAGCGTTCAACGATATGTGGGCGAATGTACCGACTGTGAGACCGGGAAAGGAAACCCGATGATTCATGGGAAATCCCCGGGCAATCTACACGCAACCTATCCATTCCAGATCATCGCCATGGATCATATACCGTCGTTGCCCAAGTCCATCAAGGGGAACACCGAACTGCTCATTTGGGTCGACCTTTTCTCGGGATATGTAATTGCAAAGGCTAGCTCCTCTCGGACGGCACAAACAATAGCGGAGAATTACGAAGAATGTGTGTTTCGACGCTTCGGAGCTAGCGAGGCTATCAGGCACGATCGAGAACCGGGATTTATGTCCGACTTCTTTCGAGCCTTCAGTCGGATCGTAGGACAAAAACAGCGTGCTACTATGGCTTACAGGCCACAAGCAAATGGAACAGCCGAACGAATGGTGCAAACCCTGACACATTCGCTCAAGATGTACGTGGCTGAAGTTGACCAGCGAGACTGGGATGAGTATGCTGAGCGGCTCACCTTTGCCATTAACACTGCACAAGATCGGATCCGGGGGGACACCCCATTTTATCTGATTCATGGGTGGGACCCGCGATCGACTTTGGAGGCTACGCTACCAGTGGGGAATACGGGGACACGAGATCGCGATCCAAAGAGGTGGAGATACAAAATCCAAAGACAATACCTGCGAGCCCGATCTGCAGTGAACGATCGTTTACAAGCCGCGATCCAGGAGCGAGCGGATCGACACAACGAAGATCTGGAACCACACGAGATCGAAGTAGGAGCGCAAGTTTGGCTATACCTGGACCGAGTTAAAGAGGGATATGCGAAGAAGCTAGCGCACATGTGGCATGGGCCATTCCGAGTTGCGGACGTATGTGGAGATCATGCTGTAAAATTGGAGATCGCTGGAACCCCATATCGGTTATTTCCGATTGTACACATATCGAAGCTAAAAAAGGTAAAGACGTTCCCTGAACGCCCGAAGGATCAGCTTACGATAGAGGAATCAGATCGCTTGGATTTCGATGAAGCTCTGCTGCCGGAAGACAGTTGGGATGGCGATCTTGAAGAAGGGGAATACGAAGTGGAGGTAATATTGGACGTGCGATCTGGTAGAAAAACCCGTTATGGGCGAGTACACCGGCAGTTTCTGGTGAAGTTGAAGGGCTATCCCGATCTAAGTTGGGTGGACGAGGCCGATCTACGTTGTGGGGCGATCTTGCAAGAGTTTGAGCGGAACCGAGTGAGTCGAAACCGTTTCGACGTAATGCAGTCTCATGAAGGCAAGTCGGACGAACCTTAACAGTTCGAACAAGTATGCGGGAGGTAGCATATGCGGATGTAGGGGTTGAAAGATGTGCTAGACGGTAGCACATGCTGGTGGATGAGGTTTTTGTATGTGAGTATGGAGATAGTCAAGTGAATTACCTTCCTGAATGATGTGGAGCGAGGAGGATCGAGATCGTGGAAGTTGCAAAGAATGGAAGTACCAAAAAAGAAGATGATTGAATGACTTACACGATTATGAAAGACGATCGGGCTTGGATATTGATCTTGGACTAAGACGATGGAGCAGGTTTGAACTTGTCCTGCAGACGAGGGATCTGCGATCCGGGATGATCCCAATAGGCGTTACGGAATTGGTTGCGCCAAGTATCCTCTTGGTCTGCCATGTCCAACGCCTCTAGCAAGTCAGCTGGGTCGTTAGAGTGTCCTAACCCTGGATACCAAACTCGGTCTTCATGTGAGCGCGGATAGTGGAGGAAGAAGGGATCTAGCAAGATGTCGAGATCACAGTGGCCAGCGATCATGCCACTGAGTATCATCTTCAAGAAGTTCTTCCAACGCGCTCCAAAGCGAGAACGACGATGTTTTTGTTGGCGCCAGAATGTCTGCATGAACCGTTCAGATCGCCTTTGAGCCGGAGGAATCGGGAAAGCATGAGTAGATTCCCACAGAGCTTGTCGATGAGTAGACTCAAGCTCCAGGTACCGATGACCCATATCACGATACCATCCAGTCATGGTGAATGATATCGGGTTCACTGGGACTATGATATTATCCCAAGGGGCTAAAGCATAAAGAGCCTCGATGTGTTGCCGCGAGATCAGCCCAGAAGCCCAAGTCCCCGTAGGCGGAGCTCGTCCATGATTGTAGAAGGGAAACAGAAAATTCTGGGTTTGGAGTAGTGGTGAAACAACAGCTCAATGGTCATGGTCCTCACGCAAACCATCGCGATCCGCGAAACGGACCATGGAGCGATCTCGGAAGCTACCCGTCGGGAGGGCGCCAGATAGTTGGGAATCCACCGATCCCGTGGTTGCTGGAGTGGCGGAAGATTGTCGAAGTCCGCGGAAGAGAAAACTCTGTTAGCCACTTGGCGTGCCGGAAGGGTGATGCTGTTTTCGCTATCGGACGAATGGCGATCCGAAAGCGTAGTAGACTCCGGAGGCGGACTAACAGAGCCAGTCTCGCTGTGTGTCTCCCCTGTTGGCGATACCTCCACGTCTTCTACGCCGCCATCATCTTGAATTTCGACTACGGGGACAGCCGCGACCGGAGTGGATGGGTACGAAAGATAACGAGGCTCCGGAACGTCTGGAGAAGGCGAACGCAACAGTGCTTGAGCCAACGCAGTAGCTGCGGGAGAAGCGGGAACAACCCGAGCGGCCGGAGAGGGGTTCGGGGTCGAAGATCGGGCATCCGATCTAGGTTGACGACGAGAGGCCGATCTCGATTGGGATAATGCAGCACGAGTCAAATCATCCGAGCTAGAATCCGACTCGGTCAGCTCCTCACTTCCCGATCCAGTCCCAGAAGCCGCGGACGAAAGCGGAGAACAAGAAGAATTGGGTGGAGGCTCGGGTGGGGCCAATCCGGGAAGTTTGTTTAAAGGTGTTGAAGGGTTTAACGACAATAGCCGGGAAGCCACACGGGCGGTGGAAGAATCACTGGATTGTGACCTTGGTTGAATACGCCGACGCTTGGCAGGCGGGCCGGACGATCTCGATCTGGACCTACGGGCAAGCGATCTCGATCCCGGGGTAGTGGGAGCAGGGGCCGATCCGACCGGAGTAGCACTCTTAGGCGTCGATCGAGCGATCAACGCAGACGACCGGGATCCGAGTATAGCACTGTTCAGTGTGTCGAGGAGAGCTCGGTGTTCAGCTATAGCCTGATCCCGATCATGCTCCACCACCTGCAACTGGTCGTATATCTCGAGGTGTTCCGCAAGCTGACGACGTAGGTTGGCGTTCTCCGCCCGCGAAAGTGCCAACTGACCCTCTAGGGGAGTCAAACCATCCACTTGTTGCATGAGATCGCTGATCGAAGACAGTCCATCTGCGATCTCCTCCTGAGACTGAGCCAATTGCTCCTTCAAGTGCAAAAAATCTATGTGAAGGAAGGATTTGTCCATGGTCAGCTGATCACGCTGCTGTCGGAGAGAGTTGAGTTCGGCTTGGAGCGAATGAAGCTGAGCCCTCAAAGCATCCACCTGTCGTTCCAAGTTCCCCTGAGCCTCGTCGTTGGCACATATCAAAGTGCGTAGCCGACGAATCTCCTCCGATTGATCTCGATATGTCCGCAGAGCTCGATGGCAATCACTCAAAGAATGCACTGCGTCGACGTAGCGGCCCTGCATCCAGTCATATCGAAGCTGGACGAAGGAGACAAAAGGAGCGGCTGATCTGTATAGCGAATCAAGCTCGTCTTGTAAGCGATCCCCCCGGACGACGGCATCTTGGTAGGATTGCTGGAGCGCATGAATGGTGTCGGCTTGGCTGCAGAAGGTAGCCTCTCGATCCCACAAATACGAGATCGTGGCCATCGTGAGACGAACGTCGTCGGCAGAGAATCTGGGAACGAAGTCGGTGACGCCCACAGCTGGAGCAGACCTTTCACGAGATTCATTAGCGGCCGGGATGTCGGATCTGGACGCATCTGGGGCCGCCGGAGGAGTGGGAAGCGGGAATGGCGCGGAGGAACGATCTGATAATTCCGCGGCGGTCGAGAGTGATCCGACCGATCTGGGATTACTGAGAGACTCATGTTGATCTGGGACGATAGGAGCATACCACCCGCGATCTGGCGATCTAGATGGCGAGTCTCGGGATGGAGACGAGGGTCTGGTCGGCTGTCGATCTGGCGATCCTATGGGGATTGTGGGCGATCCGGTTGGGCCTAGATGGCGCGGAGACCCAGGCCGATCGGGGACCGCTGGGGTGTGTCCTCCGAGATCGGGCGATCCGGGCGACAGGTCGCGGTCCGGAGACAGAAACATGGTGGGTCCTTCTGATGAGATCAGCGAGGTGGGTAGATGCGTCGGAGAGGCCATGAGACGGACTTGAGTGCTTGAAACGAAGTTGATGAGTGACTGTACTGAGGTCAATTGCTGTACAAAAGACTTCAGTACAGGGGGCGGTTGTGGCAAAGTCACTACTCAAATTTTGTACGAGGATCGGTGGCCACACCTTTAAAGCGCCGCTTACTGGTGGAAAAGGAGGCCATGAGACTCGGCGATCCAATACGGAGGTGGAAGATGATATTAACGGGATCGGCGAACCGGTCCAACTGTCGTTAGACTAATGGGTGTGAATCGACCTGGGACGGAGCGATCTGGAACGATTTACATGGAACAATCTGGGACAAGGATCTGGGACCGGGTGATGGGATATGACTCTGCGACGAAGGTGTAACACCTTGCAGAATGTTATGGGGCGATTTGGAACCAGACGTCGGGATGAAGTCATACAGCTCATTGGAATGCCGGTCAAGAAGAAGTATACGTACATTGAAGCAGGCTAAGATCAGATCGCAGATCGGCATGTTGTGGCAACGGTTTGTTGGAGAATTGACACATCTGGGACAAGGTGACTCCCCAAAGTGCATCTGGGACCAGGTGGTACAGGTCGGTGAATCGGCAAAGAAGGTGCAACACCATACGGATCGGTGATACTCTTTACCGATCCTAAATTGGGAGTACTGATTTTGGTTAATTATACGCCGATCTGGAAGTTTTGCATACTCAGGGGAGTCAAGGAAACCGATGTCGAGACGTATGAATGAAGTGGTCGATTGGATAACACTGGAGGATGATATTGAAGCACGTATGAGGAGATAAAAAAGTGTTAATTGCCGATTTAGACCGGATCGACCTCCAACATCTCGATATTGGATGACAGATCGGTCATGTTCCACACTGATCATGAATATATGGTTGATGAAGACACTGGATCATGTGGAATATACTTGGTAGAGGTCACTAAGTGATGTCAAGAAGTTTCATGCCGAAAGAGCCAGTGGAAGCTGTCCGAATTGACGTCGCAAAATGGATTTAGACGCCTTCGGCATTTGGGCACTATTTTGGGCTTTTGGGTACCTAAAATGGGTATTTGGTACCCCATTTGGGATTTGGTCCTCTTTTGGCGTTCAGGTACGGTATCGGGAATATTGGCGCTATCATTGGAGTACAGGGCACGAAATTTCGACACGTGGCAAGGGGGCGATCCAGATTCAAGGCGATATCGGTTTGAAGAGTGACCTACAGTTAAAAATAGGCTTAAGGGTAGGTTGGATAGTAATCTGGTTGGTTAATAAACAGACTTGAACTCTACTTCTTCTGCTCACGACGCACGTTATCCTCCCCTCTTCTCCAGGCAAGATTGATTTGGCTTCCCCGGAGGGTTAAGGCACGCGTGTTACAGGGACACAGAAGACCGATCTTGGATTGTTGGCCAAGATCGAGAAGAGCGATCCCGGGATATCTGGCCCAGATCGATCAAGTACTCACACTCAACTCAACTGCTAGGGTAGCAGCACACAACGGAAAAGGAAAAGGATTTTGGACACAGGATCGCGAGACGGCTCAAGTGGTCAGAAGATCTGGACAAGGCGTTCAAGACAAGACCGAGCAGGATCGAAGCGATCTCCTGGACAGATCGGCACGTTTCATTTTGGCGAGACAAGACACCGATCTACCCAAATTGCGCACTTCCGGCAAGATCGGCCGATCCCAAGACCAGATCGGACCGATCCCAAGGCAAGATCGACGCAGGACTTTTATTTGCTGAGTGAAGATTCCCGCACAGCAAAGACCCCGATCTCGAAGACAAATCAAGATCGGTGCGATCCAAGATCGGGATCACAGAACCCCCGTTCGTGGTGTGAAGATTTCCGCACCGGAAGCGAACCCTCAACCCAACCTCTCAGCGAGATCGACATCTCCCAAGGCCGTTACGAAGAGCTCAAGCCAGCCCAACCGACGGGTACACAAGGTGAGCACAAGGTCATACAACAAGGCACGGATCGGAGTACCCCCTCCGTGAGTCGGCAAGTCTGGGCAAGTGGAAGAGTGACACTCATACAAGCAATTTTGTGAGATCGACTTCACCACAGCAGCAACAACTCCGTCGGCGCAAGCACCTCGTGATCCACGTGCTACAGATCAAGATAAGGCTTAAACAAGCCGACGTAAAAAACTGGGTGTGTTTGCATCTTGCGGGGGAGGGTTATGCGTGTACGCTAGGCCTTTCTTGGCCACAATTAGAAAAGGCCCAATGAAGCGAGGACACAAATTGGTCCTACAGACCGCTAAAACCACCAATAATGTAGATTCTTAGCGTTGAGTAAGACTAGGTCTGCAACTCGATAACGCTCAATGCACTATTGCCTTTGGCATCAGTTTGTTCTTTTTTGTCCTGGCTATCAGCCACTACGTCATGCACATGTCGGAAGAGATTCACTCGCGCAGCGAGAAACTCGCTCACCTGTTTCCGAACAGTATTTGGGCTGACATCAGCAAGCTGATAGGTTATTCCTGCCTAGAATCACGGATTGGTAGCTTTAACGGAACGTGTGGGAGGGTGAGAACAGAATGAATAATATCCAGTAGATGCATTTACAGCGCTGTTTAACGCAAACTCGACCACTATGAGCATAAAGCTCCAACGCCGAGGCGCATCAGCGCAATTATTGCGCAAAGTGTACTTAATGATACGATTGACACACTCAGTTTGACCATCGGTCTGCGGATGATCCGCTGTATACATGTCAAGCCTGGTGCTCAGCACCTTGATGATGGAAGTCTAAAACTTACCAGTGAAATGTAAATCACAATCAGAGAAATTTGTTACATGCAACACGTGTTGGCGATACACACGGTCGATAATCAGCTTTGCTGTACTGTCACTATCGATGGAATCAGGATCAGCCGCTAAATGAGCCATCTTGCTCAAACGGTCAATAAAGACCACAATACCAGTGTTGCCTTCTGAATTTGTTAGTAGGCCAAACAACAAAGTCCATACTGATAAAATCCCAACACCCAGTAGTTTCAGGTAAACTAGCTAACGGTTCAACCGCATGTGCTGAAAGTTTGACCTGTTGACACGATTAACATGTACGCACATGTGTGCTCACAGATGTGCTCGCACATTTGTAAAGATTCAGCATCTAATAAGTCCAGCTGACTACTCTTTAGGTCTTCTTACGACCGAGTTGACCGCTCCAAGCAGTGTCATTGGCCTCAAAGAGGGTACAATAATCTAAGTTTTCATCATGAAGAACAACGATGCGAGGGACATCCTCAACACCCGTGAAATAGCACAACAATTCACGATCGATGAAACACCAATGTAGGCTCGCACGTATACGTGCCGACAATTTGATGTCCGAGTCTTTATACTCCTGTACTCAAAGCATATTGCAATGCTACACATTGCTTATTACGTGCATATCCCGCACGAAATCAAATCAAAATGGATGACGACAGAGTCGCAACATGAACAGGATCATAATCAGGTCCGCGTAACAACGCATTATCCAAAGCATTTTTCTTTCCCGGCTTACACTCCACCTCGAAGGTGCATATAACAAAGAATGAAAGCCAACGGTCCATACGACGTGAGAGGTGAGTCGACTGTGTCGCTGTGCGTGATGACGCATGATAGGTGAAGACCACAAAAGGCTTTCGGCCAAGAAGATGAACTCTGAACTAAACAAGAGCAAATTTCATTGCGAGCAATTCTTTGTTATGAACTGTGTAGTACTATTCTGCAGCCTTGATCTAAAGAGAATCGTACGCAATGACACTTTAAGGTCCATCGATATTTGCCTGCATACGCACAACCAATAGCAAATTAGACGCGTCACAGACGACTATGAAATGCTGTTCAGGGTCAGGAAAAGCCAAAATTAAAGCATGAAGGAGACTTTCCTTTTTGGCTTCAGAGATTTGAGTATGGACTGCGTCCCAACACCAAATAGAATCCTTCTTGAAGACGAGACTGACCTTGATAGCTTTAAAAGCTTGAGCATCGACTGCGTCCCAACACCAAACTGCATTATTCGTGAAAAAGATGTTTAACGGTCTTGCCATGTCAGCGTAGTTTGCACTGTACCTGCGCAAGTAATCAGCAAAAGCCGAGCCATTTACGCAAGTCCTTTTGGTTCGACGGAATCAGCCAGTTAAGTCAACATTTGACTTTACCTCAGCGGGATCTGCTCGAAGGCCACGCTTTCCAATAAATCACCCGAGGAGGAGATTTTTTTGCATCATAAATACAACGAGGTATTTGTGCATACAGCTTGTTTTGACGCACGCACTCGAGCACTGCTCGTAAATGGTTTATGTAATTGTCCACATCTGACCTACTATGTTCTGCAAGAGTATGGACAAGTATGGCTTTTGAATAGCTTTGTGCTTATCCTAGGTGAGGTTGGAACAATTGCGTCACAAGAAAATTAAATGAAGACGATGAATTAGACAGCCCTTGAGGCATGACGATCTGCTCCCAAAGCCTACCGCTTGGAGTACTAACCGCTGTGAACTAAATATCACTCGCTCGTATGAGCAATTGATAATGCTCATCGTCAAACTCGAAAGCACTGAACATGGTACAACCTACCATATAGTTCTGAAGAACATACTTTTTAGTAGTAGGAGTCTTTGCCGGTATAGTGGCTGCATTAAGCTTATTGTAAGCATGCAAAATGCGCCACTTGCCATTTGACTTTCTGACACAAAATGTCGGTGTCGAGTGCAGAGCCTTTCTCTCACGCACCATGCCAGCCGCTTGCTTTGAACAAAAGAATTCGTCAATTACGTCACACTGCTTCTTGGAAGGGGAAATTGCCGTGTCACACAAAAATTGATTCCAGGGGCCAGGTCAATCTCATGACGTACACCACGATCAGGAGGCTATGTGGAAGGTAGATCATGACACCACATTCTGAAACTTCTTAACCAAACTATTTAATGACCCCATAGAATAAATCAAAACCAATGATCCGCTTCGAGCTCTCGGTGCCGCCTTTATTCCCGTCGAGACATCCTCGTCAAATAGGGACGATGCGTTCAAATAAAAATCGGATCCAATGACCACCACTCCAGAACAGTCTCCTGACTTTAAGGTCAGACCAAACTCGTATACATACATTTCGTTTAGCTCTACCAGAGTATTCAAAGAGGGAAGTGTGGTTAGACTCACTTATTTATCAACGTCGCCGATTACTCCATTGAAGAGTGTGCATTTCTGCTCGCTAGTATCACTATGTGACGTAACAGAAGCGTTGCATTGCATTAATCAATCTGGCATCGCTGTCGTTTCTGCGACGATACTGAACGTCTCAACGAGACGGGAGCTTTCTGCAACCTAAGGTTGATTGCATCATCATCAATTAGCTTGCTCTATTCATGATTCGGTGTCACTAACGACACCCAGTTTATCAATGTCCCCAAGAGTAAAACGACCGTCAACTTTATGTTGCTTATAACCAGATCTGATTTTATTACCAACATCCGGGACTTTACCGCCTCCAAGGTGACTTACTGCGTCAGCATAAATTTCTCGTTACTAGAGCCGATGTCATTACCGACACCTGAAACTACACTGTTCCCAAGGTGACGGACTGCGTCAACCTTAATTTTATCTTTATGTGTCCGACGTCATTACCGACATCTGGTACTATGATGTCCCCAAGGTGACGAACTGCGTCAGCCTTAATTTGATCTTTATCATATCCGATTTCATAACCGACATCTGATGATGATTTACTTCCAGTGATACGACCCATCAGTGTGTACTTACGTGCCACTCCACGCTAATGAAATGAGCCTCGCCCTTAGTTACTTGGTGTTTCACCAACAATATCCTGACTGACATTCAGTGTGTCGCAATCACGGCCAACATAAATCAGTGGCTACTTACGTGCTACTCCAAGCTCATCAGATGGGTTCGACCCATGATGACTCAGCTCTAGGCCAACGATGCATTCAGTGATTCATTTTTTAACAACAATCAGTCGATGGAGCACGTGCTGTTTCACTAACAGCCAACGAGCTTGGCTCGCAACTAACGCTTTTATCATCATCCAACTCAATGAGTTCAGCCATACAGATGTCCAGCACGCCGACTGTCTCTGTCCGTGGCTTGCGCCAATTGCGTTTCTGTTTCCTAGCAGAGGTAGGCTAATGGCTCTCCAGAGATTAACTGAAAAGTGCGCGTTGCGTCTAATATCATTGACCTCCAATCAAACCACGGCTCATGGCGTACTATCCAAGCCTTACCTAGGATAAGAATATACCTCCCATCCAAGTCAAGGACTAGACATCGTTCAATACTGTCAAAGTCCAAAAACTATTTGCCTAAATTTATAGTAACGTTAGGCACAGTGACTAATACACATGTCGCCAAGGAAAAAATGATAATCTCACTCTTCGCGCTTACAGAGCCTCATCATACTGCTGACTCCCTCCAGGGAACAACGTCGAACATAATTACCCGACGCCTCAGAGTCAATCATTATCGACCATGGCTTGTCAAAGCCCTTCACCGTTACTTTCACAATTTACAAGCCTGGCTTGTACTCATGCATCGTGATTGACCACGAAGCCACTTGGGATGAGGCCCTGTTCTCCTTCATCTCCAAGAGGTACGACAGAGCTTAAATATTCCTCAGCACGGCGCCCGCGCCTGTTGGGACTCGAAGTTTTCCCGCGCCTTACTAACTCGTTGTTAGCGACGGGAGGTCGGCTCAAATAAGTCTGTCTGGTTCTTTCAAAGAACAATTGGGGCGAAGATGTTTAACGCTCCTGTGCGTAAAACAGCTACGGATGTATGAGCGCTGTTCAACAGCGTAAAGTTCAGATTCTTTGTCTCTCAGCGAGACTAAAATCCATGGTATCTTCCCAATCAAAAAATAAGCATTGCTCGACAAGTTCAATTTATAACCGTGAGTCCCATGACGGGCGGCTTTAAAGTAGAGCTCTGCGTTCAACGCTATATCCCCTGCACCCTCAAATGTCGAGGTGTAGGCACGAAAAACTTCCGTTTTAGCAACACCAGTGCAAAGACCCTCCATAAAAGTGATTACCAAAATCGTCCAGGTAAAGGTTCAAGCTGCATAGCAGCAATGAGAGTTCGCAACTCCTACACATAATCGACTAAGTCCATTTACCCTGGCGGGTTGACAGAATGCGTGATCGCACGCTATATGCCTGCTTAGGCGGGGCAAACACCCGAGATAGTTACTGTTATAGCATATCCCTGGTGGGAAAGCCTCGTCTATCGAGGTGCCAGAAGTAAAGGCCCCCTCTCTGGCTTTCCCCCTTAATTTGGATAGGCCCAGGTCCACTTTTGCTGCTCTGACCGCAGCAGGGCGGAGCTGATGGCAACCTCCATCTCTCGAACCCACAAAAAGAGATTTCTCCCAATTTTTTGTTTAAAAGTCTTGACACTTTAGACCAGAGGGCGAGTCCTTGACTCAGTGTCCGGTTTTGGACCATACCGAGTGGGTATGGCAGATGCCAAATGGTCATGGAGCTGTCCAATTAACGTGGACTGAGAGTTCGAGAAGGCCTCGAGCCGTGCACGAAGTGCGTCCGGGCCTTGTGTTACCATAAGTGCCACTTTCTCCTGTCCGGTAAACGCCTTAAGCTTCTCAAGCGTGGTCTGCTAGGCCTCAGAGAGGTTCATGCCGTTTTCATACTCACAGAGGATTCGGTCTATGAAGACTCAGGTGTGGATTGACTACAATTGCAACCAAGTTCAGCGGAGCTACTTAGCGCTCCTTAGCAGAGGAAGCCTTAGACTCAAAGAGTCTCTTAGTTATGATAAACTAACAACGAAGTACATTCGTTCAAGCGTACAAGCTTAACCATTCCGGTTCCTAAGAGATTACGATTCACCGAATCACACATTGATTAGTCACTGCTACTTAAACAAGAGTAAGCTCCCTTGTGAGGCTGAAGCTCTTAGCAACGCACTGCGCCTTTACAAGGCACTTATGTCCAACGATCCAAAAGGGAAACTGCGCTTTATTTATCCTCTAACTTCGGCAATAAAACCACAAAACCTTGTCTGACTGACTTCTGCAATGCGATCTTATGACAGAAGTCTTATCCCTTGTTCTCACCCGATAAGGCGCGGTATTACCGTAAGCACATGGTTCCAATACTGTACCACTCACATCCACCGATCTTTTCTTGGTGTGGACACACAACATCACCGGTTCAATACCCGCCGTGTCACCACGTTACACAGCTCGCCGAAGAAATACAAGCAAAATTTACAGCTTTTGTGCTCTTCAAGTGCTGGCGCGACTTATCGCAGCACAACAAATATCGGTAGATCAAACAAGTGCTGGCAGCCGAGCGGATACTTTGCCAGTACCATTTTTTAAACCTGCAATTCAAGTTAAATCTTCGTAGTGTGCATGGTAAACATTCAACAAATGCAGAAACAGAAGCATCGTCACATGAAAGTACTTCCTCTCAAACTGTACGAAAAAGGTCTAGTGAGTATTTAATATGAGCTATGACTTCTATCCCTGCGAGCGTGAATGCAAGATTTCCGCCAAGGAGATCACAAGACCTTGCCTGTCACAATGGAAGCAAATACGAGCGCTCCAAACCATTTGTTTGACGCAAAACGCGCTTGCAAACTCAGTGTGTCGTCGAGATCGGCTGTGTTCACTTGCCAGACCAAGTGCGCTGCTCCGGCAGTAAGCCCCAGGTAGAAAGGCCAATCAAGGCCGGCCATGTACCCTGCAGTGCCAAATCCAGCAATGGCAGCAGCAGAAAACGCATTCAGCACTGGTTTCGTGTGATCACCAAAGAGCAGCGCGGTCGAGCGGACCCCAATCTTGATATCGTCTTTCTTGTCCTGGTGGGCGTAGAGGGTGTCGTATACCAACGTCCAGGCCACACCGCCCGCATAGAGTGGCAGTACGACTGGCCATGCACATGACCCGTGCACTGCAGCCCAGCCCAAGAGAGCCCCGTAATTAAAAGTTAAGCCCAAGAAAGCTTGTGGCCAATAGGTCCACCGCTTCATCACCGGGTAGGCAGCCACCAGTGCAAGGGAAGAAGCGCCCATAACGACACTGTAGCCATTAAGCTGCAGCAGAACAGCCAACCCCGCCGATAATTGGGCAGCAAGGAACGTCCACGCCTGTGCGTCCGTGAGCTTCCCCGCTGCAAGTGGCCGCTGATTGGTGCGCTCCACCAGCTTGTCAAAGTCCTTGTCCCACATGTCGTTGATCGTGCAGCCTGCACTCCGCATGACCAGAGCTCCTGTTGCAAAGAGCGTCAAGAGCTTGAGATCGGGAAGGTGACCAGCAGGAGCAGCGAGTGCGAGGCTCCAGCAGCATGGCCACAAGAGCATGAACGTCCCTGCTGGACGATTGAGGCGGGCGAGTTGGATGTACGGCAGCATCCACGTGGGACTGTAGCGCTCGGCCCACGTGTGTTTTTCGATACTATAGTTTGTTGTTGGCTTGGGTGGTGCCGGCGGATCGCCATTTTTTGTGTGTGTCTGGAGCCACTTGGTGGTATACAGATGACGGCGATGGGGCGGGGTGAGGAAAGAGCTTTGAGTGGTTGCAATGGACGGGCAAGTGAACGACTGAGCACGACATAGCGGGACGGAGAGACGTTGAGACAATCGCGACTTTGAGCGACGGAGGAGGCGAGCGGCCATTTGAGATTGTGATGTGGATGCAAAGATGAGCGGAGACCTTTTGTTTGTTTTAACTTTTGAGTTGAATGCTGGGGCTGCTAATCAGTTGCTAATCAAAATATTGTAAACGGGTCAACACTCCATTCATTGTGTAACATTTGGAGTTCGTTTTGAGCGATGCTATTGTTACAATTGTCGGGACTAATCTTTTTGGATCGCATCTTCAGGAACATTTGACCAGCACTGACGTCTTGTATGATCTTCATCGCTAAGGGCTGGAACTTAATGTGTCGGATGTGATGATAGTGGGTAAAGCTGAGTTAGTAGGTCGTAGTGAGTCATGAGCTATCGCTCTTGGGCACCATCAAAGGATGTTGAATTATACTGATGCTATTGCAGCTTTAGGTGCTGCTGCCTGTGCCGTTCTGTAGTGCCATGAATACGCAGGTGCCCTACAAGTTCAACGAAGCACGATTTTAATCTATTTGAGCATGAAAGCCGTGCATTCAATCCTAACGGCGATCAAAACTGCGTATGATAGAGTCATACATCAAATCCCGTTTGTCGGAAGCAGCGCAAGAAGAAGCACAAGCAACACAAGCAGCGCACAATGTGCCTTCCTCTGTTTCAAGATAATCAACGTGTAATTAGTCGAGGTCTTTCACCGTGCACTAAAACTATCAGCAACGCTATAAGATTCCTGCTTCATTTCTCTCACTAATATCCACTAGAAGTTGCCTCCGACACGCTAGAGCAAAACCTAATGGTGGCTAACAAACATGCAGCAGCTGGGGTCGCTCGAACAAGGTCGGAAGTGAGTGGCTGATCAAACAGAAACACTAAGCGAGCAGTATTTTAAAAGCTAACCCCATTCTATCGGTGCGTGTGAAACAAGTCCCATGCTTTGTTATCCGAAGAGAAGCACTTGTCGTCTCCCCTTTTATTTGCCATGTCATCTATTGCCTTATTGAAGCGTCGACGCCTTTTCGATAAGCGCTCTTAAAAACAGTCTAATGCTCGCAATGGAGATGGAACCACTCGAAACCAATTTATCATATGCAGTCATACTCATCGCATGTGAGGTGAGATCCGGGGATGATCTACGTTCACACCACGCCCTTCGTGAATACACACCTCACCATTGTACAGCTACCTTTTTGGCATACACTCCCACGTAACATAATTTCATCCCACGATACGTCTCTTGGTAACCAGGTACCGCGCACATGCTTTTTAGTTTTCCGCTTTCTACAATGATATACAGCATATCGAACGAAGCAAAGGTACTCTCCATCACAAGCCTCTTTTGTGCAGCAAGGCTGTAATTTCTGTCGGTCAAGCATCGATTTTTAAACCTTTGCAAGTGTATCGTTCATACGAGGAGTTGTCGTGTGCTTTTTTGAAGCTGCAAAATCGAACAAGATTGACGTACGCATGCTTTTACAGACGCGCGAACGTAAAACGTAAGACATCCTTTTCACCGACAAGGACTTATATTGGGGGTAAGTCCTCCCATGTCATTTCTACTATTCCTACAGGTGTAATATTCGCAAACAAATCAATTTGAAGATGGGTTTATGCGAATGTTTAGCAGCACAACTCGGTCCCACATCAACACTAAAAATGAAAACCTACAAATGGTATCGGAACACATCCGCAGCAGCGATAATTACGTCAATTATGTGACGACGACTGTATGTGTGATAACTTCTTACGTCTAATATAAAAATGATTCTGTCGGTCGCACAACAATGCATCAATCAAAAATGGAAATCACGAGCGCTGAATATCTGTCGATTGAATACGCTTCACTGCGTAGCCATTCAGTATCATCTAAGCGACGGAATAGGTTGGTTGTAATCGCATGGACAAGATACACATCTCTTCATTTTGTCACAGTCACACACACGCAATTGAGTCGGATCTCACGAGATAAAAGATCAACACATCATAATACCCCGTAGGATTGTCGTAGGCGACCGCGTAAGCACAAGCCAGTCATAGAATGTTAGGAGACTAAATTGCCTGGGGTGTTTGCACCGCAAAAGACGCAGCTATATTTGACTTGATTGTGTGCCTACGAAGGGGAAGATGGATACGTTTATCATCCTTAGATGAGTGCACGCGTTTTGCCCATGTCGTGTCAGCGACTTTATAATCCTTCATTCAGCACACCTAACTTAACAAGGGTTTGCTATACTACGTAGTTTCGTGTTACCTTGTACCTTTCCTTCTGGCGTGAGACGATCGTTTGTTATAAGCGACAAAGTCGTTAATCTCAATTCAATGTACGCATAGCTGCATTCGTCCATCAATTGGTGCTGTTATCACTAGCGCTTCTTCTGCTGTCACCAGTCCAATTTTATCTTGTACGGACCGGATATATTTGTGCGGGTAACGTATTTTTAAAGAGTGTCCAAACGGCTGCAGGAGTGTCGAAAATGCGTCTCCCCGTTCAGCTTATCAGCATCGTATAATTCCACCAATATTAAAGCCTCCTCGTGGTAAGGGACCCCCGTCTTATTTTGTTTTACAGTATGTCATCTCCCTGCTTCCGTGATACCACTGCTTCCATGTGGACTGCAATCTACCACATAGCCACCGTTTCTCTGCTCTCCACAACAGTCACGATGTACTTGTTTTGGAATTAAACAGGGTATGCACTGATTTAATACTGAGAAAGTAACTGCAGTAGACAAGGACGATGAGTAGAAAGATGTCATAATCTTTTACTCTTTATGTTTGTGAGACCGCGACTTCATGCATACAGTGATTTAAATGCTGGAAATACTGTACACTCATTGCGACGAACGAGGCGCTGTCGGGTATGATCCCTCGTGTGGGCTAAAATCACTTCGTTTTTATTGAGTACACTGACAGATGATACTTTTCAACACAAAACTGATTGTCGCTCTTGTTGTATCTTTTGACATCGACGTAGCTGCCATGTAACAAATGAGACGTTAGTAGATTTGGGCTTACAACATTGGAAAAATGTATCGCCAGATGAGTCTCGCTCTTTGCCTCAGTCTTGTGTGGTGTATGCACTTCATCTATTTCGGCGTCAGATGTTGGGTAAGGCTGAAGTTCCTAATATCCGTGTCCGTCCTCATTTGCTGGTGGCCAATCACTTCGTTATGCGATTCGGCAATCATGAGCAGACAGCGCAGACTAAGCTGTGTCATCATCCAATGCGACTCCTCAGGTTTTGTACTGTATGTAAAAAGAGGGGCTTGGCTTTAACTTTTGATCGTAATGACATGCATGCCAGATGAGCACAAGGGGAGTGAAGGTAAGATCGTTAACATAAAGCTGCTTGCTGAAGTAAGGTAGCAAATAAAGCGGCTAAATAGTGTACCTGTTATTGACTGAAGTTAAATATTCTACATTCACCAAAACGAAGGCGGTCTACCAGCGTGAACACGTTATCATGGCGATCACGTCGTAGAAGATCTGTATTCCGTGGTATTTTAACTTGTATGTGGACAAACCTCATGGAGCAGATTCAAATGATAAACGGACATAGAACCAATGGCATTAACCTACCATTGCGAAATGCTTACGCTCATTTAAATCGCAACGACATTGGCAGGCGCATGATCGATAAAGTACATACTTTATCGAATCCAAAATATGAGCACACTCGTACGTACAATTGAAAGTTAATCGGTCATAGGATGAGGTTTCCCTCTTTTGTTTCGATCTTGTGATGTTAAATTATTTTCACACATTTTCACTTTATTATTTTCTCATGCTGATTAAGACATACTCGTCTTCGTCAGTACGCGTACAGTATCTTACTGCCGAGATGGCGCCAAAGGAAGAGGTGGTAAAAATTGGGAATACACCGTATCCCGCTCAGATTAGTCCGCCCTCTGTGATGATGCAGAACATCACTAATGATGCCTGTCGACGTGCATACTTTGCGCAATCGTTGATTCGCCGCTCAACTCATGCGCACATTTGGATGACCTGTTAAGCGCACAGGATACATTCAAACGGTTTTTTTGAAGTATTGGTGCTCACGACCATTTTTAGCCACATAGCACACGCTGAACATGACGGTCAACGCCATACCTCTGGCTCATCCGAGTCAATGCGCACATACTGCTCAGGATTTTCGAAAGAAGCTTAATTTGTGCACGCATCAGTACTGCATCGACTTAGATACAACTTTACAAAGTTGCATCTAAGGCTTTTTTTAGCAATGAAAACAAACTGACTTTCCGCTTTGTGTGGTTCGTTCTTGACATTATTGCTGTCCAGAGATCTTAATGCAGAGAGGTCGATTTTTGAACATCGTAACTGTCAACTGACAGATTGAGCGATGCAATCTTGTCATGAAGTGTTGGATGTTAGAATCATCTAGCTGAACTAGATGGTTTGTCATACGTACAGCTTAAGTACCTCGAATACGAGAAAAGATACATTCAGTCGGCAGCACCTCAACTACACAATGTCCGCGACAAACAATAGGCGTGTCGTCTCTTTGAAAGAATGGTATGTGTATGATTTGGTATTGCACCATCACATCTACAGCAGAGAAGTCACTTGTAGACGACAGGTTGACTCTCAAACATCTTCAGACGGCCACACCTTCGAAACACGAACGCGAGACCTGGTGGAGATAAGTTCGTGGACGCAATGCATCATCGAATCTACGCATGTTCATCGTCGATGGAGTGAGCAAACGATACAAGTCAGCGTACTGAATGAACGACTTTTTCCAAGCAAGCTGCCTACGATCAGGTAGTTCTCCCCGGTCCGAGTTGCAGCAAAATTCAGCGTGTTGGCAGACGTGACGCATATGTCCACCTGACCTGTTGCATGATGCCTACATCACTCGACTCGCCGTCTCAAATTGGAACATGTACGTAACCTTAGACCGTCAAAACGCTTGGTGTTGCAACGATGCGTCTGCGAATACAAGTTCTGGCAACTGACCACCGCATTGCTGGTGAAGCGATTGTAAAGCCGAAAAGTGAGAGGGCTGCATTGCATACGTGTGCGGCTATAAACCGCATAAGCGTCCATTTGGTATGAAGGATAGCGCCACGAGAGCCATTAGAAGCACATTGTAGGTGGGAAAAGTACGTAC
Organism: Peronospora matthiolae; assembly: GCA_921007115.2. Taxonomy (NCBI): domain Eukaryota; phylum Oomycota; class Peronosporomycetes; order Peronosporales; family Peronosporaceae; genus Peronospora; species Peronospora matthiolae. The sequence goes on along the minus strand of CAKLBY020000223.1, from coordinate 840,233 downwards.
TTCAAATCTTGGATAGCCTTTGAGTGTTAGCGTCAAAGGAGGAGGAGGAGTTTCATGATTGTCTACTTTTTCAAGTTAACATGAGTAAGATGTCTAAAGGTCCTAAGCCAGGACACAAGCGTCGGGGTCGGCGGCTTGTCGTGACTGATGTCCCGAAAAGTTACAGCATTGCGCTCCACTTAAAGATGGACTTGGCAAATGGAACTTAAAACGAACCAGATGCGTCTAAAAATCACTAGCTGCTGCCCTGTGATCATCCTGAAAGCGATGCATCAGAAGCTGGCGGAGATGATGTGTTATTGATGGAGTACGCCGATGGGCACAGCGCTCAGAGTTGTTGATAACCGAGGATCCCCCGGCCCTCTCTCCAATATAATACTGAAGTAATAGGCTCCAATACGCGCGGGCAGTGGGACACGCTCAGAAAAATGTGCAGGACGGTCTCTTTGCATCCGTTGCAGAGCACGAGTTTTCTGCGGCTATTGTCGGCAGCCCGACCAACATGATACAGGCTCAGCTGGTTAGTTGCTATCCGATAACAAGTCCAGACTTGATACTCAGTGAGGCTATTCGCGTAGGTCCAGACGTGTGAAGGACTTTGATGTGCTACCGTGTTCGCGTCAAAGGACAACGTCATGTAAAGTGGAGACAGGTGGTGAGGATAGGCGACCGTGATTTTACTGGCGGCATACTACCTTGCAATCCTAGGTGCATCCTATGTCGTGAGCTAGAAAAAGAGCTTTGCGCCACCTACGAGTCAACGATTTTGAGCCTATACATTGTAGTTCCCCACTCAACCAATAATGAACGATACAAGTGCTTTCGTCATGTTACTCCTGTCATTGAAAAGTGGAAGCGGATCAGAGTGACGATTGCGAACTTTTGATGCGTCTACGATGTCTGTATGGAACCCAACCTGAGTCTTAGCCGTGACTACATCGACCTTCTCCTCGCTGGCTCGAGATTCAGGTACAGCTTTGACAGTCCTTGGACCATCCTGACTCGTACCTGGCATGCACAGATGTACTCCGGAACGGGATCGACCATTCAGCATCTTGCTCGGAGGGTCTATCCGCGGCGTCTGGTTTCACGCTCAATGAACGAGTCAGCGACTTCAAAAGACGAACGCAATAAAGTAAAACCCTGTTTATGCCTAAGTGCAGGCGGTCGATACTCTTGTAACGTGTCCGATACCTCGGGACGTCTCGCCTGTTGTATCCCGGATAGTTCGCACGCTAAAAGATGGTTTCCCCCTCTCAGCCTGGGCTTCATTATTATAGTGGTTACCCTGCTTTAGAGAAAGGGGCCGATACACTGGCTCTTCAAAGGTCTTCGTCGCGTCGTCGTTCCTTTTCTTGAGCTCAATTCGGAAGTGGTTTGGCTATTGGCTGAGTACAATCGGAACAACTGTTTACTGACGTGTTGAAAGTCGCGCGAGATGCTTACGCCTGATTAAGGTGTTACCGAATGATCACGTGCACGTTGTTGATTGATTCGTCCTAGTCTTTGTGGGGCATTCGGACTGGACTTTCCTTCTTAATATCGAAAAAAGCTGCGGTCAAGCATGCGACGTCTTTGTTTCACTGTCTTGCTGGCTGCTGCGGTCCCCCTCCTTTCTGTCACCGCTTCTGCTACGCAGACCGTTCAGCAGTCTGACGCTATGGAGTCCAACCCTCCACAACAGGTTCAGGAACCCACCGCAGCAGAGAAGAGGGATCCCGCCAAGTTGTCACTGAGAAAAGGAGACGCGGAAAAGGAGGACGCCGAGGAGAGACTTGGTCCCACCGGTTCCATAGTGACGACGCTTAGTGACACGATCAGTACAGTGATAACGGGCAGCAAGTGGGTATGGGCAGGCATTGAGTCGTTGGCGACGAGGCTTTATTACAAGAACAAGAGACTGAGGCAGTATCGCAAGTGGTTTAAGGCCGGCAAGTCGCATCTTGACATCGATGATTACACGGGCACCACTACTGAGAAGGGATATTATAATTATCTCTATCATCGAGCGCACCCGAACGGAGATTATTATATGGGCTAATCGTCACTGCTTGCTGTCCTCCGGCATCGGCGCACCTTTCGTGTAATGTGAACCCCAGTGCTGGCATAAGTTCCTGATAGGTGCTTACAAGCTAAGTACGTGGTGTGATCGATAGAGTGTCGTCCTTCTGTTCTGTCTTGTGTACGATCGCTACAATGTACAAATATGGACTGCAAAACAAACAACTTGGTCAAACTCTAGAAAAGCTAGGATTGTTCAATTGCATTTGACTTTGTGGACATTTTTACGGTGCTGTACCAGGTTATTTCCAAGCTTATGCAGCATCCGAAAACGTAGAAAGCGACAGCGGCGAAGAGGAGGCTGAAAAAGCTGGCAAAGACAGCGAATTCTGACCAAATTGATCAGAGTCGACGAAACTTCCGCTCGGTTGCGGTCCTCCAGCCACCTTGGAATGCGTCATGCACATGCCTTGACGCTGAGACCACTTTTCACAGTTTACTACACGGCACTTGATGCCGCCGCCGTGTTTGCGGCAGAGGCGCTTGAGATGCGCCTTCTTGTCACAACCTGCCACAATGCAGGGACGGCCGCCGCCGTGCAGCTTGCACCGACCATGACTCTGCGACGCACGGGTGCAGCCACTCTCCTGACACCGGGACCCACCACCGTGGCGGATACACAGCCCACGACTCTGAACGCTCTTAGTACACCCTGGACTCGAGCATCGTTTGGATCCACCATGCCGTTTACATCGGTTAAAGGCTCGGGCTTGGCTCAAACAGCCTTCTACGCAGCACAACTTGCGTTTGTCGGGTGAAAACTTGGGCTTGTCGGTAACTGCCATTGCCGTAAAAGGCTCTCTCAATGCACCTCCTCGCTTAGGTCTGCTGAGTGGGGCAGCCGTGGACAAACTACTGGGAGGTGTGCCACCGACACTTAGATTCGGTCGAGCTGGACAGCTGTTCAGTGGCTGTCGCAAGTTTTCTCGCTCCCATGGTTCCGTTGACATCGCGGGCGATTGGAACATACTCGACGAGATTTCTTGTGCGATTTCATTGTCAAAGTCTCCATCCTGGTATTCCAATAGAAACGGCGGCAAAAAGTGCTGCTGCTGCTCCAGCGTCGAATAACCTGCTGGCAATGCCGGCATTGAGCTGCGGCGTGACTGAGATGAAGGTAGCTCCAATTGAGACGGTGGCAAAAAGTGCTGCTGCTGCTGCTCCAGCGACGAATAACTTGCTGACAATGACGTCACTGAGCTGCGACGTGATTGGGAAGACGGTAGCTCCAACAGAGACGTCGGCAAAAAGTGCTGCTGCTGCTGCTGCTGCTCCAGCGACGAATAACTTGCTGGCAATGTCGGCACTGAGCTGCGACGTGACTGAGGAGAAGGTAGCGGTGGCAGTGCACCGCCATCATAAAACGACCCATTTTGGGCCGAATAGAGTGGCTGGAACTCCGTCGCTTCTTCCACTTGTGGCAAGCCCAGTGACTGGAATGCCGCCCCGTTGTACGCAGATGTGCTTGAAAATTCCGTGTTCCGTGGGAAAGGCGATCGAGGTGGCATGGTCCACCCCATACTGGACGAGGCAGAGAGGTCACGAGAAGCAGCGGCGTACACGGCACTCTTCCCAGATTTCAACGTGCGTGGCGAACAAGAACTAGGTTTTACGAGGGGGGGGGAATTCGGCCATTGTTCTTGTCAGCGCTCAAGCACCTTTCTCATAAAAAAGGTTGACCAGAAAAAGTGAACTTCAACACCGGTCAAACTGGTAGATATCGGTGGCCCGTGGCTGATTTGATCCCTGCGCTTCAAAATCCATTCTATTGACGAGGTCAACATTCGACGAGTTGTACAAGCAAGTGCGTCCGTCCCCACTTACGATGACTTTGCTGCCGGCTTGCTACATGACTTGGACGGCGGGTCGTACGGGATCGTAAACACCGAAACATTCAGAACGTTCTTCACTTCCCACACGACGGTGATGACGATGTGCACGTACGCAGCCAATGAGAGGAAAAAGAACTCTCGCACAATAAGCTCTTCGTTGATGGCGTCATAGATGCCTTCCATCATGCAAAAGGCGCAGTGTCCAGCAACATAAAAGATGGGCACCAACGTCTTGCGAAAGGGGTGGTACTCTTCCCCGCACAAGTGAGCTAACATGAGATGAAGCTGATCATCACATAAAAAACATGACAAAGAATGAGAAGGACCACAGCTGCACCACCAAACACGTGTGCGCGTACCACCAACTTGCTGTTCAGCAGCCCGAGCATCCACAGGAACATTCGCGGGTGTGTCAAGAAAATATCCGAGGGAGAGTACAAAGCCCACAGCCCAGCAAGAGCGTTAATTATGATGAACGGCAGAAGTCGCGTAAAGGCGACAAGAACCGAGTCTTGATTCAGGTGCACCGCCTTGAGGACATTCCGCACACTAGTGACGCAAAACGGACGATGCCAAGGCAAGAAAACGACACACAACAACGTCAGTGTCGAGTACGAGAACAACTGCAGCAGAAGCGTCCCCCCCTCACACACAAAGACAAAGACAAAAGACAACGTACTTGACCAGCAGCGTCGCGCACAAACTGACGATCAGCACGCAAACAAGCAGCGAGTTGTTCTGCACGCCGTCGATCAGCTCGTGCGTCCAAAAGTCCACACCCACACAGGCCGTAAAGAGCTTGAGAGCAATTCCCAGCAGAATGCCTTCCGTCGGACCATTAATCACCGGCAGCTCGAGCGAGCCCGAGTAGTACCTGCTCACCGCCAAGTCAAGTCGCGAACGACACAAGCAACACGTAAGAGATCCAAGAGCTCGTCCTCAGTTCAAGCAGCTGCACAGCCATCACGTACTCTTCCCACGTGGCAAAGATAAAGGCAAAGTGGCCACTAAGAACGACCGCCAGAGTCTTCCACGTCGCCCCCAGCTGCAATACACTGGCCATAGTGATGGTCCCGACCGAGACGTTAAGGGCGTCGCAGCCGTGGTCAAAGAGCAGCCCCAAGGGCGACGACGACTGCGTCCGACGCGCCTGTTTGCCGTCCAAGTTGTCGAGCGTCTGGTACGCAAAGAGCGCAGCGGCTGCGGCCGTGAGCGCCCACGCCGGCACGTCGCCCTCGAGCAGCGGACAGAGCCAGGCGAGCACCGCGTGGGAGCTGCCCACGAGCACAAGGCCCAGGAGCGTGATGACGTTGGGCGCGAGCCAGAGCGGCAGGCGCTCGACCAGCGCGTTGTTCATGGGCGTGAGCACGTGCTTGAAGACGAGCGACTTGTCCGCGCCGTGGTACTGGTACGTCCGGAGCTTCTCGGACCCTTCGTGCGACACGTACTTGCCAAAGTACATGGACTTGCCGTCGCCCACGCTGCGATGGCGGACGCGCTGCTTGAGCGCGCGGACGTCGGACGACGCGCTGGGGACCATGGCGGGTGAGTGGCGGAGTGACGGACTGAGGAGGGACTAGCTGCGAGCGGGTGGAATGGAGACTGCTGATGGGCATGACGGGCGATTGTCTGGCAGGAATGCGAGTCGGAGGGGGTGGGGCTGGGTTTATGCGGTTTGAGAAGGGATGGCTTGTGGGAGGGGAGATTTGATGGTTAAGATGTGGGGAGGGGACGTGGTTTGAAGGGGTATGGAGTGTGAGAGGGGAGATGTTGTCGACGTTGAGGTGGTTGTTGTTGTGTTTTTTTTTGGGCTTTTGGACTTGGGATATTTGATTGCGGATCGGCGAGCAGGTCGCTGGACGTACGGTGCTGGTGCGCGTTATTGCTATAGAGAGGAGCTGCTGCAGACGGGTCGTGTCTCTGCCGTTGCTTGGTTTTCATTGGCTGCGAGGTCGTTTTGAGGCATTGGGGAGTGAGCGACGTGCGCCACATACATTTAGTTGACGACTGCGATGTCGACGTGAGGAACCGACATGCGAGTTGTCTTTTTTTTGAAATTACTGGGATAGGGGACAAACGCCCATTTATCAAAGAAATGATTCGGATAGAGCTGAACCATATTTCTAAATTCACGTACCCATTTCGGGTGGCACGGGTTGTATCGTGTTGTTAAGTTATGAAAGTGCTGATGGATTGTGTGCTGAGGCTACACGTTGATGTTGATAGTGTTTGTAAATTGACAAGACAATAGGGACCGATTTTGATACTGCTTGGTAACGCCATTGGCCACAAATACAACTAACGACATACTAGTGATTGATGAGAACGGGAAATTCTATTGAAGGAAGCTGCTGCTCCCACCGAGAGAAGAGGGTGACCATAAATCATCACTTTTCAGTTTACAAGGTTGGCGGTTAAATCCACTTCACACTTTCTATTTGCCAAGGTCCGAGATTCTCGCTTGAAGCATTGAGCATAGACCTCTGTTCACAAGGTCGCTCTTGAGCTAATCGCGTGTGGATTTAGAGAGTGTGCACGATTTACACTTTCTTCGCGGTCAAAAAGTAGTCGCCTCGTCATTCAGGAGCACCTAAAGTGCAGATCAAAAAAATGGTTTTTTTTTATAAATAAATTAAGAAATTTATCGATGATCTACCCACACAGCACTAGGCACGACGTGCAACGTACGCAGACAAACACAGACGCACACGCACAGAGATTGATAAACAGCCAGATTCGCCATTCACCTTGTGCACAGTAGTCACTCATAGCCTTACTTCCAAGGCTCGCACCAATAAAAACGACGAAATAAGAGAGAGCGATCAATATTTGTCAGTGCAAAAAACTAGAAGTTTGACTGCGACGTGGCGGGTTATGCAGAGGAGACAGAGTGGGGACGGGTTGACGAACGGATTGACCTGCAGACATCACGTCTCTACTGGATGATGGACTTTCGACATTTCAGTGAGCGAGGCTGTGCACATGAAGACGACGGCACCGTCTCAATGGACTTTTTGTGAAATCCGAGTTGTCAGAGGCTCTCATAGTTGATACCGAAACGACGCGTCAAAACGAAGTCAAGAGTTGATAAGCGATATTGCGAGACGAGTGCGAGTCGCAACTGACAGCTTCGGACATGATAGGACCCTTGACATTGATGAAGTGAGAGAGAAGTGGACCGAAGACAACCTCACGTTCGACGAGTTAGACTACGAATCCGAGGATGTTTCACAACGTAGTCTAGCCGTGCTGTGGGCTATGATGCATCGTGGGACATCAGAGGAGGCAAGAACAGCAAAGCGACGGCGACTTGGTGTGCCACTAAAGTAGGACTTTGATTCTAATTTGTTCGGTCGAACGCACACGAGTGTTTGCGATCCGCACCGATTGAGCCCTTCACACCACCACCACTATGCGAAGACGTCGTCTGGATCGCGAATAACTACAGTCAAATTGTGGCAAGGTGCTACCCTCTATCAAGAGATCGCCAAGCGGGAAGTCATCTTGACTTCTTACCCCTCCCCTGCCTGGGCACGTCGCTTCCGTCAACTAAAGCTAGTGAGTACGCTTGCTGCTATCTCGACGCAGGCAATAATCGTGATCAATACATTCAACCGCATTCTCGAAGAAACAAGTTCAATCGCTGGAACGAGGGGCGGCAACGTACATATTGACAAGGCGGCGCCGCACCACATCAGATGCAGTACAACAATCATTGCATGGTGTCTAAATCCCACGCTGCAATGCACCTACTCCTTTAGCTTGCTTCAGTGAGCAATCGGCGGCTCGAGCGGCTATCTTGTATTAATCACCCAGAGAGATCATCACTGAGTCAGGTCATCGCGTCGAAACTCCCGACAATCACCAAGCTGGCTACGCCGACTAAATTCGTTTTGGCCTGCTTCACCTGCCATGTCGTCCAAAGGTCACGCAACCGTCGCAGGAGCTGGAAACAATCGCTGCACTTTTTGAACACCCTTCCGAGCCAAAAAGCGCACCTTCGTCGTCTCAACAAAGATCTGATACTGTCAGCCACCAAGGGCTGGCAGAGCAATCTCCCAATGATAACAGGTCGTAGTCACGGTGTAGAACAACAACCACAGAAAGCCAATGGGGTTGAACACGCGTGAAGCACTTGCACCGCTGGAACGAGATGGCAAAATCGAACATATTAGCTACAACCTTTAACTCCGCTTATTATGACCACCTCGGCCACCACCACGTCCGCCATGGCCACGACTACCGCCCCGACCTCGACCTCCGCCACGGCCTCCTTTCTGCACACGACTAGCCGATTTGTATCGTTTATCACCTCCTTCTCCTTCCTCGCCGTCTTCATGGTCTCGTGTGTAGCGCCCACGCTTTGTACTGGTGCCATTTGCAACCGCATCTTTCATCTCAATCGTAGCAATACGTTGCGCCTCATTCACACGCTCCAACATGACCAATACGGTCTCCTCTTCGCAAGGGTAAGCGTCCAGCTTCGTGCCGAGCAAATGCTCAATCCGCTGGTACAATTCAACGTCATACTGCGTGACGAACGAAATCGCGACACCAGCGCGACCAGCACGGGCAGTCCGCCCCACTCGATGGATATAGTCCTTGCCATGTGTTGGGATATCGTAATTTATGACCACATCAACACTCGGGATATCCAGTCCTCGAGACGCCACATCCGTGCACACAAGCACATTCCTTGCTTTAGCTTTAAATCGATTCAGAGCGCCAAGACGACTGGGTTGCTGCATTTGGCCGTGCAGACAAATCGCTTGAAAGCCCAAATTCCGCAGCATCAGCGTCACTTTCTGCGTACCGTTGCACGTGCTGGCAAAGATAAGCACCGATTGACCTGCCACTTCATTCAATACGTACGCCAAGTAGCAGTCCTTGAACTTGGCTGGTATAAACAGATAGTGCTGTTTCAGCGTCTCGGGCGTTGCGAACTTGTGTGTCACTTCCACTTTGATTGGATCTCTCAGCGACGCGCGCTGAAGTTTCCGTACTTTCGACGTCATCGTGGCACTAAATAAGTACGTCGTCCGTTCCGCCGGCATGAGCTGGACAATCTGGTTGATCTCTTCTTCAAAGTCCATGCTCAACATCCGGTCTGCTTCGTCCAGAACAAGAAACTTCATCGTGCGCAGACTAAAGCCTTTGGTGTTCTCCAAGTGGTCCACCAGACGTCCAGGCGTGGCAATCACCACGTGGGGCTTCCGAGCGAGCGCCACTTGTTGCTGCATCATATCAATGCCACCAACAACACAGGTGCTTTTTAACCCAATGGACGCGCCTAGGGCTTCAAACTGCTCGCCGATCTGATAGGCCAATTCTCGCGTGGGGGCCAGTACGAGCGCGTAGAGACGCTGTGGCTGTTGGAGTAGACTCTGTAAGATCGGGATCACGAACGCGCCCGTTTTGCCTGAACCCGTTTCGGCCAATCCAATAATGTCGTGGCCTTTGAGGCCGTACGGAATCGCTTGTTGCTGGATCTTGCTGGGCGTGGACCACCCGACAGCTGCAATGGCGTCGCAGATGGACGGGTCCACGCCTAGCTCGGCAAACGACTTGGAGCCACTGAAGCCGCTCGAAGCTTCGTCGTGCGTAGCGTCTGCGGGCGCATCAAGTGTAGCCATGATGGAGCTCTTGACGTGGTCGTGGAACGGATTTGATATGACTGGCACGGAGGTGGAGAGGTCATTCGACGATTTGATTGGCTGTTAGTCGGGAGACGGTAGGACGATGAGATGGATGAGATGCTGTGTGGACACCGTAAATAAGGACGTGCTGGACAGCTCCCTGAAATAAGGCACCACGTGCTGGTATGATTAGTTGAGATGATGGGGTATTAAAAAGAAGAGGTTTTCTCGGTAAAAAGTTGTGCTCAAGAGATAAGATGGATCAAGTGTAATGGACGTTATTTCTGAAGAGATAAGATGAAGAGCGAGCTCTGGAGCTTGTCCTTTCATTTGCGTAGATCGGTTCAAAAAGGTGTATCGAATTTTAAAAATTTACGTCCCCATGTTGGGTAGTTGGCGGCATGGGTTGTGTTATGTGTGTTAACTGACGAAGGTGGTGATAGATTGTTTGTTGAGAGAGACGTTGTGCGTTTTAAAAGAAACGAAAGTTACACAATTAGGGATGAAAGATGATCATGCGTGTAAATGCCGCCACCTACATCGTACAGCCGAATATTTAGTATAGAATGATGAAAAACGAGGAATAGGGGGCCTCCTCTGCCATCGACAGAGGAAAGCGGCCGTAAATTCTTACGTTACAATATAGAAGGTAATAATTTATGGACGAATCCAACTACTCCACATCAACTGTGTAATGGGGTCACACAAATGGTTGGCATAATCGGTATGGTGTTGTGTGATCCATACATTAAGAGATCAGTGAAACTGAAAAGCGCATTATTACATCCAATGCGCTAGGCGATAATACCATACCTAATCGATTACGGCTAGATGGTGTCTGTCGTAAGAGGTATTTAAAAGGTCTCGTTGTTCTGATTAAAAAACAACAACAACAGAACATAAATTAGGCTTTGTAACAGGACACCTTTTGTTTGGGGTGCGGCGAAACTTCACGTACACTTGTACGTGCAGAGGAAGCTAATCTGCTTAAACAGCTAGGTTGAATAAAGGGTAAAAATAGAACTGCATTTAATTTAGCTGAGCCATCAATATAACTTCAGTCTTTATCTAACTATATTAAACTACATTGTCGTATGACGACAACTGCTCACCACTCATTGCGCGCGTCTAGCAGCGATTGGTGGTAATTTTGGTTGATGTGTCTTTATCAACCAATCTTTGAGTAGCGCGTGAATATTATCCTACAAAGGGGATAATTTTCCTTCAATATTAACCATCTCAGATAATATTGGTCGGGATTGTCACGCTAGACAATCTCCCTATTGACACCGTTTGGTGTCAATACCATGTCACGAGCTACCCTGTTACGATAACATAACTCATTCGATAGTCGCATATGAGTAACCACGAGTAAGAACGAGTAACCACGAGTAACCACGTTACTCATGTTACCCATGGGATGGGCGCATTACTGACATCCGGACCGTACTTTTAGTTTGTCGCTTTCTGGCCGATATATAACCTATACAGTAACGACAACTGTCATCGCCTCAACTGTTTCTTAAGTTCTTCTCTTGCTTCCGCAGCAGGTGATCCTTTACCTGCTGTTGCGATTCAGCAACAGGCGGTGAATGTTATGAACAGTCCACGTGGAGAGTCACCACGTGCAACAGGTACATCCGCTACGTCTGCAGCGGGTCCTGTGAATCGCAATGTAAATGAGTCTAATATAAAGCTCATCTATTCTGGCGAGTCGGATGATGCATCCGACACGACGGCGACACCTCACGCCTCCGGATCATCCAGGGCGGACACTGCAAGAGTCAGGTTGACCGGCTCTGGGGGACGTGACGGCATCATATCCGATATCTTCGGACCGAGGGATTTGTCTGAAGGATCTTCGTCTCACGCAAGTCTATCCGACGATAGATCGTGTGGTGATGGTGGTGATTCCCATATGCATCACTACGAGAGAAGCGACTCAAAAGACCGAGTTGCCACTGGTGTCAGTGCTCGTGCTGACACCCTCAAAAGGCCAGGGACCGCAACGTCCTGCGCCACGCTCCTCAAGTGGAGTCTCCTTGGATGCCATCATTTAAAGAGTGGGATCGAGTGGCTGGCATGACCATAGTACGGGATCAAATTCCGTTGTTCGACTGTAGGATGATCTGTCCTCCTAGTTGTATCTAGGAAACTATCCGTGCTAAGGAAGAGTTATTTACCGATGTATTTTTCAAACTAGTACAATGGCAACCGTGGTCAAGACGGTAAGGCCTTGATACAAGGAGGGAATGCTTTCATTCATAACATCGAGTGCATTGGCCGTGAGGCCTGGCTTGATAAACTTGATGCAGCTCTCATCAGGTTTGAGAAGCACATCTCAGTCGGTGTACGGTACAAGTTGCATCGACTGTCAAGAGAGGCAGGATATATTGTTTCTCGTGGGGCGACCCTTGTCCGGTTTGCCTGGGCAATTCGAACCGTGTCCATAGGGAGGCATACCTCCCTAAAAACCTCCCTGATGATCCCTACTGGAGGTAGCGCATCTCTTCTGAGATGGACGAAGGGATTGACACTTTGCAATCTCTGTACTTGCGTTCGGAGAGGTCGTTTTTCGACGGCCCTTCTTCGAACGGGTGGGTCTCGTCATACTGCTCGACGAAACCCAGAACATTAACGATCAGCTGAACACGAGGCCTACAGCTGTTGCATGATGGCGGATAGCCACACCAGCGGACGAGGTAACTCGTCCGGACGCCCTTCACGTCGCAGTGGTTCAAAATACGCTCCACTAGAAAGCGTTGACCACCGCCTGAGTCCACCAAAGAATGTGGTGGTGGCGGGAACACCTGATCCGGCTCGAGGGTCGGATCAGCTTGATGTTCAGGAGCTGAACCTTCTAACGGAACATTTGCAAGAGGACCTGGCTCATGAACGGACTCGGCGTTATGAGCTTCAGGATCTTGAAAGGGATAAATACAATTCCATAGCGCACGATCGTTCGGTAGATCTTGCCGCGTTTGCGTTCGCACAACTTGAGAACGAACGTTCGACTTGTTCTCTTCGTGACGAGCTGTCTGTAGCTCGTCGAGACATCGCTCAACTGCGTGAGCAGGTCGCTTCGCTTGTCGACCAGACTGGCTCGTTGATACGGGGCCACTCGAAGATGGTCTCGGATCTCGACCGCGGAGGTGTTCTTCGCCTCTCGAAACGGGCTCGTACTGATAGTACAGGCGGAGGCGTCCAACGTAAAACTAAGAATGCGTACGCATCTTACGAGGTACTTCGATCCTGTATGCGTTGCTCATTCGGCGCGACACACGAAATGGAACGATACACTTGGGCAGTAATTTACTGCTGCCCACGATTGTCACTGCGTGTTTCGGTAGATTTACTGTAGACAGTCAAACTAAGTCCCCTACATCAAATGAAAGAACATTTGCTCTTCCATGTTTGTCTGCGTCTCTTTTCTGTCTGTCTATTGCATCTGCAACAGAGTCTTGAACGAAGCGGACAACTGCTTCGCGAGTCAGCAGAAATTCCTCTGCTGACTCATCCTTGTTACCAGCAGTTCGCATCGTGTGCACTGATGAAAGAACGTTGTCTTCACTAGTGAGTGCGTCATCGTCCTCAATGTGGCAGTCATTGGCGATGCTGAATATGCAAGCATCGTCGTCGTCATCATCATCGGTGTCGATCGACCGACATCGTCATCCATCATGTCGACACAATTGTCGACGTGTGATGATCAAGAACCAGATCGGTTTTTGTTCGAGCAAGTCCACCCCTCCTTAAACTAGAGTCACACTCTAAGAAGGCGGGTAAACGTGGATGGCGTAGGCCATTCACGAAGAACGATGCATGCGTTGTCGACGCAGGTACCAAGTTGTTGATGGCGAATTTCGACGTAAGCAAGAACTCACTCTAACTCGTGAACGAGTGGACGTACCTTCGAAGTATCTCTTCGAGGACACGTTTGAAGCGTTCCGTTTGACCATCTGTTTCAGGATGGTCAGAAGTCTACATCTTCAACCGTGTTCCAGGTGAACGGAACACGGATTGCCAGAACATCGCAGTGAAGCAAGACTCACTATCAGACACGAGTTCGCGGGGTAACCCGTGAAGTCGGAAGATAGTATCGATGAAGACACGTTCACTGCCCTAAACTGTGATTGACTCCGGTACAGCAACAAGATGTACCATCTGCTGAACCGATCAACAATCACAAGAATACCAGTATTTTTGTGGCGTTAATGGAAAATCCAAAGACGAAGTCCATCAGTTCGGACTGCCAGCACTCTGCCGGAATCGGTAGAGGCTGCAAGGGTGCGCGGGATGAAGGGCTAGGCTTCACCCCTTGACAAACTTTGCTAGCACAAATGTATCTGCGCACAAACTCATACTGGTGGGGCCAGTAGAAGTCACGACACACCGTGAGGTAAGTATTTTCTCTACTTGTTGGGGCATCATGACACTCATACATAACGCACAATCGCAAATCGTCATGAGCGGAAAAGACGACACGAGGTGTGTCGCCGTTGACTGCTGTATAGTACAGTAGTCCATCACGAACCGAACACCGTTCGGTCAAAGAGCGGTATTGAGTCGACAGGATTTTCGAAGCTTGACGGCATGGATTGAATACAAAATCCATCAATCGCAGAAGAGACTCATCTTCTGTGTACGCTTTTCGCACGTCATCGAGCAGATTCGACAACGGAACACTCACTGTTAGTGTCGCTACAGTGGGATCATCCCTACTGTTGTGTTGAGCAGTCGACTCGAAATCGGGCCGACTCGAAAGAGTACCAGCGACGAAATTAAGTCGTCCTGGTTTACACTCAACGGAGAAGTTGTACTCCGCGAAGAAAGCCAGCCACCTCGCCATTCGTTGCAAGAGGTTTGGACTGTTTACGGCCGTGCGCAACGAAGCGTGGTCGGTATAAACGATGAAGGGCCTATCTCCTAAGAGATATACCCGAAACTTAGCCAGTGCATATTTCATGGCAAGGAGTTTCTTGTCATGCACCGGGTAATTGCTCGCATCTGCTTGCAGCTGACGCGATTAATAAAAGACGACGCGCTCAACACCGTCTGAGTCGTACTGCATTAAAGCGCAGCCGACCGCAAAAACGCTGGCGTCACAGACCACATGGAATGGTCTGTCCTGGTCTTCAATCGCCAGCACAGGCGATTGTATCAAGCTTTTCTTGATACCTGTAAAGGAATGCTGACACTCAGCGCTCCATGGCCACCTCTCGTTTTCTTTAGCAGACGCGATAGATGCACGGTAATCTCGGCGTAATTGTGCGAGTACTTGTGCAAGTACGCCGCCAAGCCAAGGAACCTTTGATGTCCCTTGACGTCTACTGGTACAGGCCAGTCGCTAATCGCCTTGATCTTTTCTGGATCAGGGCGTACACCGTTTTCACCCACGATGCAGCCAAGAAGTGGTGCTTCGTTTGCTGTGAATATACACTTCTTGAGGTTCGCGAAAAACTTTTGCTCTCGCATTAGTGTAAGAACCTTTTAAACGTGGATTTTTATGAACCTCCACGTCCGTCCATCTGTAGCCCGGCTATGGACGAAGACATCGTCGAAGTAACTCGGTGCGAAATCGTTCAACGATCGCAACAGATTCGTAACGTATATCTTGAACGTTGCAGAGGCGTTACTAAGCTCCTGTGGCATCACTAGCCACTCCCAGAGCATACCACTGTGGCTGCTCACTGCTGTGTAAGGGATGTCCCGTTCACGCATGAGGATCTGATAGAGTCTACCCATCAGATCCATGGGCAAAAGATGGAATTTTTGCCATAGCATCTATGATGATGTCCTTCCTTGGGATTGGCGTTTGAGCCGTTACCGTTGCAGCGTTCAATTTGTTGAACGCGTGCACTATCCGCCACCCTCCTGTGGACTTTCGCACACATAAGGTCGGAGAGCTGTGTGGGGATGTTGATTCCCTCACATGACCAGCCGCTAAGCGATCGGTAACGAATTTGTCGATCGCTGTGACCTGTTCACGAGGCAGTGGCCACTGCTTCATGATACAGTATTTCGAACCGAGTTTCAGTTCGATCTCAAGACGAGTGTCTTTGTCCTTAGGCAAAACATTCCTGGATTCAGCAAATTCTTATGCAACGGATTTTTTTAAAGACTACTAAGATTGAGACGTGTATCGCTCAATCCGAGTCTTCTCATCGATGACACCCTCGTCCATCGATGAGCTACTGAGAGCCTGTTCGTTCTCAATAATAACTTCAGCTGACCTACTATCAGCGACGTACTCGTCCTCTGTTACGAATACGCAGATCTGCTTGATCTTGTCACTACGCAGATCTCGTAAGAATCTTTAGATTCTAGCGTTGGCAGCTTGTTTACCTCTGAAGCTGACTTCGGCGGTATATCCAGATCAAGTGTATAAGCGCCTAAACTTGATCCACCATTCACCAAGACATTTACTGTCTCGGTGATTTCTTGAAAAACTACATCCGCAGGTGGTTGGGGAAACACACCCTCAACATAACGCTCTCTATAGTTATTACTCTCATGAACGCTGGAACTTTCTTTCAATACGTAAACTGACTGTGGGTGCATTACCACAGTCACGTCCTCTTCGATCGACTCTCTGATAGTCGATCTCGTTTCAACGTGTTGTTCATCCTGAACAACACTAATTTATCTCCTTCGATGCACCCTTCTTGGTGTGAATCCGTGTTCCAGTCCACTCGATCTCTTTGAGTGGTGAACCTTCGGCGCAGCCTGTGTCTCTACACAGGTGCCGGAAGCTGGTTCCACAGTGTAGTGACCTTCTACACTGTGATCTTGTGCAATCGTACTGACGAACGTACCACAAGCGAGGCCACCGCACTCACTCGAAGCACATCCATACGCTTGTGGACGCTCCAAGACTTTTATCAGATGGCCATCTGATGAACAAACGGCAGGCATCTTCACGGATCGATGCTGCCAGCTTATCCATGGCTAGTATTTTCTGAGCCATGGCAGACCGAGGGTGACATCAAATTTGTCAATCAAATTTAGTACGATAAAGTCATCATCGTACTGTCTTCCTTCTAGCGCGTAGTGGAGTCCCTCTGCACGTTTGTTCGCTGTTATGGATGCGCCTGTAGCAAGGCACACCGTCATCCTCGTTGGAGGGAACTCTTGCTCTACATAGTTGAGTCTACTATCTTCTAGCGACTGGCGTCGAATAAAACTGTCGACGCACCACAGTCAACTAGGGCGCAAAGTAACATTCCACTTGTCACTTCGATCTTCAAAGTGATGAGGGATACCTCATCACTAGGGGCAGAAACACACAGCGACTGTGTGTTGGGAACAATCTCCGTCAAGAGTCCTGCAAATTCTCTTGACGTTGCTGGATCAGTACGGTGCTCCGCCCCTACTGACCCTGACCATTTTGAGGCGGTCCGAATTGCTGTCGCGGCTTGGCGACATGGTCGGACCTGCGCCATGGACCATTCCTCTCGGTCAACGGCGATCATCACGTCCTGTCTTTGGACGTGATGCGGGGCTTGGGACACTACACTCGTGAGCGTTGTGCCCGATCTTCTGACAGCGATGGCATCAGACGTTTGCTTGTGACTCAGAGAGCGAGAGTTCTCGCTCTCGATGTAACAGAGGTCCATAGGTTCGGGACCTCCTGTTTTTATGCCGTCTCGTCGGAAGATAGTTTGACGAGTTAGCCTGAGACTGTCTTAGGCTGAAGTCTTCTTATTACGCATATGCTATCACCTTTTTCAGCATATAAGAGATCCTCTCGGAACATGTAGGTCTTTATCAGTCCATCTACAAGGCCTTAGATGAACACGTTTATGAGCGTGTGCTCATCAACAGGGTTTTCCGTGACGCTACTCGCAAGGTAGCGTAAGTGTTGTGCGTTAGCGTGCACATCACGCTTACCTTGCTTGAGCATCACGAGTGCAGAGCGTGCTCTGAACTCAGCTCTTGGCGACTCAAACGTCTCTTTTAGCCGGTACTTCAAGATCTCCAACGACCCAAACACGTTTGGGTCGTGAAGCTTGAGCCCTAAGGCCCAAGTCTTTGCTCGTCCTGTCAAATTTGACAGGTTGAAGGTGACTTGCATCTCGTCACCCTCGATGTGACGGGCCCTGATGGCGTCGTCCAACTCGACAAACCATCACAAAAGGAAATCTTCATCGATTCCCTTGCACCTTGAGATGTCTATCTTAAATATTTCTGGCCGACTCGTGTGCGTCAGCCCGCTCGTCGACTGATGAGAGCCTTGCTGTTGTAGCAAGGCTATCTTCTGTCTTTCGACGGCAAGTTCCCCTTGTAGGAACTTGTTGATAGCGGCATGTTGCTGGTCTCTGCTTAGAGACTCCAACATGCCACTGATGGCAAGTTCGCCCATGAGCACACTTATGCGGCCGACTACCTCCCATTCCGAGTCACTCAGATAGGAGTAGCCTTCACGTGTGACGTGAAAGCTGTCGTCTTCTACGTCCAACATGTTCATGTTGGACAGACACTAAGTAGTTGTTGGACGGACTACCAAGTGCTACCAGGTGTAACGGGGCACCCTTTGTTTGGGGTGCCGCGAAACTTCACGTACACTAGTACGTGTAGAGGAATCTAATCTACTTAAACAACTAGTTCGAGTAAAGGAAAATAGGAGAACTGTATTTAATAAAGTCAAGCTATCAAGATAACTTTAATCTTTATCTAGCTACATTAATATACATTGTCGTATGACGACAACCTGCTAACCACTCATTACGCACGTCTAGAAGGGATTGGTGGTAATCTATGGTTGATGTGTCTTTATCAACCAATCTTTGAGTAGCGCGTGAATATTATCATACAAAGGGGATAATTTTCCTTCAATATTAACCATCTCAGATAATATTGGTCGGGATTGTCACGCTAGACAATCTCCCTATTGACACCGTTTGGTGTCAATACCATGTCACGAGCTACCCTGTTACGATAACATAACTCATTTGATAGTCGCATATGAGTAACCACGAGTAAGAACGAGTAACCACGAGTAACCACGTTACTCATGTTACCCATGGGATGGGCGCATTACTGACATCCGGACCGTACTTTTAGTTTGTCGCTTGCTGGCCGATGTATAACCTATACAATAACGACAACTGTCATCGCCTCAACCATTTGATCAAATTTCATCATACGACATGATCTGCGAACACGAGACTGGAGAAGACAGAAACCGTGGCACATGTCGATCGCGTGGCAGAAGTTCAACGCAAGACTGCGTGTCAACAAAGTCGCTATCAAGGTAAAAAAGATCACGTTTTATATGATTACTTTATGCTTTCCCAGTTCTTGCAAATAATCACAACTCGACTTGACGCAACTGAATGATAGACGTGAGCGTCGTGGCAGAGTTTCCTACTTTGTAAGTAATTGATCATCATTTGTTTAAAGTTTGTGGAAAGTTCCAATAAACGATGTCAAGGAGATCTAAAGCCACATTGTCACCATTAGACACGTGCGCTTTCGCTTTCGATATCCACATGATCGACACTGCCGTAGTTCACAATTGCATCATAACCACAGTCTAGTCTCGCAGTGAATTGCAGGGCTCAATAAAAAAGCAAATTTTGTTGCATGCAATGCCGAAGATAGAGTACGTTTATAAAGACTTGTTGCAACTCTTCTATTGACTTCTTGTCATGAAACTGGCAGGATTCGCGATGCTGGGTGTGCGATCTTGACAAAGAAATGCAGGAGTACACACAGAGTTACGAGAGTTTTGAGCAAAAGTGTAAAGTGATGTGGAGAGCAAAGTGGACGCTCAGGTGCAGATATTAATGAAACTAGATGCACAAGATGTTGAGGTTGTCATGCGCTTGGTCGAGTAAGGAATGACTTTTGTAAATGAGATGGTGCAGGATGGTGTCCTGCGTCGATCACTGATGCATTTGTCTACTGGCTGATGCAAAGTGTGGCGGAAGTTTTTCAAACGTATTTGCACATGATACTGCTGGTAGAGCAGCAAGACGACGTGATGACAAAGCTGGCTACTGAATCAGTTCGTCCGCCAATCATCAAGAGCAGGGCAACGGACAAGTCTACAATGCGATCAAGTATCAGAAAGCACGTCACAAGACTGTGTTGCCGCCTTCTTTGTGTTGGAGCCATTTTCCGACTGGCAGTCGTCATCATTGCCACGGTGCTGGAGATAGCGTCGTAACCATCAAAAAGCTGTAAGAAGTACCACATGTAGCACAGATAACAGCTATATTGATTCTCACTTTGCATCGTTTTCAATGGCTTAGCCTTGTTCGTCAAGTCCGAAGACTGCCAATCTATTCGATCGCCTTCGGGGCCTTGAACACGTCGCCGATCGCCGATTTGAAGCAGTCGATATTGTAGTCGATAATTCCCTGCTTCATGAAGTTCTCGGCGCGCAGCAGGCACACTAGAGCAAGGTAGCTGCCAACACAACGGAAGGAAGAATAGCGTTAGATAGCCACCACCAACTGTTCATGCAGACCTCATCGTACTTGTTTACTTCACGGAGGTAGAGAACCATTCCGTTGTTGAGTTTAATCACTGATGACGACTTGGAGTCGTACGCGAGACCATCACCTTCTCCTTCATCTTTCATTCTAATGTGCAAGAACCACCACCACAAATGACGTGAACATGGGGAGCGCTCTATCAGCCATAGTTCGCGATCACGTACCCATAGATACACGAGACATCGATGACAACATCGATCATGTCGCTGCAGAGCTCATACGACTGCATGTCAACTGGGTTACTATCTGTCGCAATATAAACCTTGCTCACGACGTCAAACAAAAACGACTTCTCCATATTGCAACTCTGATGCGCGGAAACACGGAAACGCCGACAAATTTTCCAAACACATCAGTCATCTCAATTGCCGTACTATGTAAGCAAAGTACAACGCTTCGTCAGTCCACTCACCGTAATGAGAATGTTCAATAGATTCTCGAGCGTCGGTAGCTGAGGAATCAGCTTCTGCACAACCTTGCTAAACGCCTCAAAAATTGAGTGGTCGTAGATGCTGGTCAGGAAGAAACTCATGTGGACATCGAGCTCTTTATCTTTGATTTCATCCATGATCTGCTGCTGGATCTCGCGCTGGCAGTCTGTCGACAGAGCCCAGAAACGTGCTCTAGATCAGAAAACGGGATTCCACTGCCCTAAAATCATCGCAAATGTAGGTCGTTTCATACCGATCTTGTGGTCATCCGACAGAAAGAGGTCACCGTCCACCTTGTGGATAAACACCTCGAAGAGAATGTCCGGATTGTATCGGTGCACGCGAGTGACCGTATCGTGCAGCCGCGCCAATGCCTCAGCGTACGGTTCGTCCTGAGCGTCGATGACGAAAACAATGGAGCCGCAATTGCTGAAGATCATCTCTTCGTTCACGAGTTGTCCACCGTAGACCAAGTCCTCTGTCATGCAGGAAACAAAATCAGCAGCAGCAGCAGTAGCAGCAGCAACAGTCAAACAGTCAAATAAAGACGCAGTGGCGTCAGTCCGTTGCCAACTAAACCCACGAGCCCAACGTTCTTTTGTTCTGCACCTTTGAAGTCATAGTCGCCTGGAAAGTCCCAGATCTGGAACTGCACGAACGAATTGTTGGCAATGTACTTAATATCGAGACTGTTCGTGCCTTCCAAAAACAAAGTCTCGTGCGGCGACATCTTGTGGAAAACCACGCGCTGGATGCTCGACTTGCCACTTCTGCATCTCATTAAAAACAGAGCCAATACACGGCATTTAAGTACACAGGAAACGCTTTTTTAGTGACGTGAAACAGGTCGAATCAGGAAGAATCCGGAGCTTCCATCAACCTGCGGAGTCCCATGAGCAGGATACGGGGCTTGTTCTCGCCCGTCAGAGCCGTAGCTTCGTCTCCATAGCTACAAATGTAAAGCTGTAATTAGCCACGGTCGTACATAGCTTACGGCGTACCCAGATACGACGTACCCGTGGTTCAAACCGTACCCTTCCGAGTCTAATGAGTTCGTCCAAGCGTCATTCGGACAGCGAGCGATACAGAGCACAGAGAGGAACGAATTGTTTAGATAGCAAGTCAATCATGAAGAAGAAGAAGAAGAGACGGTGTGGCGGCTATGGAAACGAGCGCGGACGCAGAGAGGAGAGAGAGAGAGAGATAAAGACACGGACGTACAAGAGTTCTCCCAGTTTAGCTCCATTTTGATCGCGTCTTGCAGCGTAAATTACGACAGTGACTTTATTTTACGTACCCCCGTACCCTGTCGTGTCTATTTTGTAATTAACGACTTCTTACCTTATTTTCGACGTAAAACATACTAATTTGGGCATGGAAGCATTGCTGCGCCGCAACTTTGCGCTCGTCGATGCTAGCTTCTGCTTCGTAGCAAAGCGATGTGCGTCTCCGACTGTGCGTAGTGTATTGCTTGTGGCCAACAGCTTTGGCAGCACGCAGCTCACGCGACAGCATCTCGTGGAATTAGCAACTTATGCCCCAGACCTCCTTATTTTAGGGTCGAGTGTTCTCGCTCAGTCACGCGCAGTAGGTACGCGCGTACATAGCTAGAGTCCATGAATTTCGCGTCTTTTTGTGTTCCATTTGATACCAAATACTCTTTTTCGTCACTTTTTCGGTGTTGTGTTTCAGCCGATGTGTATGGTCCGGCTTTCTGTCATGACGATGACCTTGAAGTTGTGACATTTCCGTTAGTGCCACAGACGAGTCAACGGGCAAGTGCAAAAAGGAGAAAGTTGTTTGACGCCGCGTTACAGAAACGAGACGAACATGGTGACAAGTGTTTTGTCACAGTCAAGCAAGTGGGTACACAAGTACAACCGGTCCAAAATGGCTTGAAAAAGTCAACACCGACGTTGGTAGAGGTTACAAATGATGAAAAGCACAATGAGTGGCGATCGTCAGTCCTGAAAATGTTGCAGCAAATGGATTTGTGTACAACTCAAATTGTTCATGTCGAGAAACGTCCTGCGTGTGAAGCTCAGTATCGCCCTTTAGGGCCATTGCATTTATCGTCGCGAGTTTGTGCATCACTTCAGAAGTGCTACGACATTGCACAGTTGTACTCACACCAGTTTGAAGCCATCGAAGCAATTGGTCGTAAGGAAAACGTCGTACTGTCTACAAGGACAGCAAGTGGAAAGTCACTTGCGTACAATGTTTCGATGCTGGAAATGTTGCTTGAGGATGCGAACGCGACGTTCGTGTATCTGTTTCCGACGAAAGCACTGGCACAAGATCAACTCAAGTCGTTGCAACGATTATTAAAAGCTGCAGAACTACCACTGCATCTTGGCGCGACGTTCGTACGGTCATACGATCGGTTGACTAAGCGTGAAGTAGTTTGGTCGTAGCTGAAAATCTCATTGTTGGTGCTGTCGTGTAGGACGGCGACACGCCTATGAAAAGTCGATCGATGGTGATTCGGGAGACGCGAATATTCTTGACCAACGTGGACATGCTCCACGTGACAATTCTTCCTCAGCATCGACAATGGAAGCAGGTGTTTTCCAATCTCAGGTGAGGATAAATGAGTGAGGCTTATGGCAATGGCATTGATTACTAATATCACAATATTCTGATAATGTTGTGATGCAGACTACTTGTTGTGGACGAAGCGCACATGTACCGCGGTGTGTTTGGGTCTCATGTCGCGTGTGTGTTCCGTCGACTGTTTCGCTTATGCGCGCTGCACGGCTCAAACCCGCAGGTCGTCTGCTGCTCGGCTACTATCCAGAATCCAGAGATGCATTTCCGACAATTAATGCCGCTGCTTCCGCCTCTAGTTGATGAATCTGTATTGGCGTCAGCCGATGACACTAGTCGAGAGCAGCTGAAACAAGATCTTGGACCACCTAACCTGCACTTCTTTCGTCAGCGACTACTGAGAGTGATAACAAAAGACGGAGCTCCAAGTGCAGAGAAACTGTTCTGCATCTGGAATCCTAAGGTGCCAGGTAGGAGGTATTCAAACGACACTCAGGAGGACGAGAGTGCGTGCCATGAACCCGATTTGTTGCGACGTGCTACTTCCCAAAATGTGCTGCCGCGGATGAGGGCGGCAACGCGAAAGCGTAGACGAACAGCGAGTACACCGAGCAAAAAAGAAACAGGTGATGAAGGCCAAGAAGCAGAAGCTCGTGCAAGCTCAAGTGCGATTTTTCAGGGCTCTCGGATCCTCGCTCGTTTGGTAGAAGCTGAAATCGCTACGCTGATGTTTTGTCGTAGTCGAAAGCTAACTGAGCTCGTGCTCATGAACGTCCACTCGATTCTACAAACCGATCCGAAGACGCGACATTTAGTTCGTCGAGTCAGTTCCTACCGCGGTGGGTACACACTGGAATCGCGACGACGGATTGAGCAGAGACTGTTTAGTGGGGATTTGCTTGGAACGGTGGCAACGAATGCGTTGGAGCTAGGTATTGACGTCGGCGAATTGGACTGCACGATACACCTCGGACTGCCGTCGAGCATAGCATCCTTATGGCAACAAGCTGGTCGTGCAGGTCGCCGACAGCGGCAAACCGCACAGAAACAATCTGTTGCGGTCATAGTGTGCTTCGATTCGCCGTTGGATCAGTACTTTGCACAGCCGCAGCACTCTATGGAACTTTTTCAGCTGGAGCCAGAAGCTGTGAGTTTGAACCCGGTGAATCCCCGCATTCTTGGACAGCACATGCTGTGTGCTGCCCGTGAGTCAGCCCTATATTCGTCACAATCTGGAGCGGCTTACATTGATTCATTCATTTTCGGAAAGTTGAACGACCTCAAGTGTGACGGTCGTGTCGACTGTGGACAAGCAGTGGTGTCTGAAGTTCTACAGTCGCTTATAAAGGACAAGAAACTTATGGAGTGTTTCGAGTCAGGTAAGTGCGTGAACTATCGTGTCCATTCGTGCCTGCCAAAGAAGTTCCGGGCAGTGAGTTTGCGCAGTATCTGCGATGAGATATACAAAGTGGTGGTTACGACAAACAACGCTGTCATCGATGACGGAAACGGGGAGGTGCTGGATGAAATACCAGGGGACAAAGCTTTTTTTCAAGTGTACCCCAAGGCGGTGTATCTTCATCAGGCTCGAGAGTACGTGATCACCCGACTGGACAACGACCAGCGCATAGCGTTTGCAGTGAAGTGTCAGCAGCCGCTCACATATTTTACAACTTGCCGTGATTTTACCGATCTTGAGGTTGTCCGTATACAAAACACCACGCAGCTCGGACATGGTCGTAAAAATGCAAAACACGACTGTGTTCTGCTTGGTGTTGGCACTGTTTCTATCTTGACCCGAGTTTTCGGGTCCACGATGCTGGAAAAGCGTACGATGCGAGTTCTAGGATCAAACGAGTTTTCCTTGCCTCTTATGCAATCGTTTGGCGAGGCCGTATGGCTCGAATTTCCAGCTATACTGCGACAGCAAGTAGAGGCTAGGGATGGCGCATCATGGACAGCATCATTGCACGGGATCGGCCACCTTTTGACAGCACTGGTTCGTCTGTTTATATTGTGCGACGATGAAGATGTCGGTACCGAGCATGTCAACGAGTTCGAGCAGCGTACCAAGTGCGATGATTGTTGCACGTTAATCCTCGATGGTTTTAGTCTGCTAACATCTTGTAAATCTCTCTTGGCAGACCAAATCGGGTCACTATCTATGAGAGGCGCGAAGGAGGATGTGGGTTAGTTGCTGAGATCGTGAAGGTGCTTCCGGAGGTACGAGTGCTGCGTTGTTTCTTTAATTTGTTCGTCCAATCACTCATGGCTGTTTATGCTGGATCGGAAAGCAGCTGATCAAGAAGTCATGGACAATCATAAGTGAATGTGGGTGCTCGGAAGGCTGCCCATCTTGCATTCACTCACCTCGATGCTCCGAGTACAATCATGTGCTGGACAAGCAAGGGAGTCTTCACGTGCTTAACTACCTACGCAACATGACAAAAGAGACCACAACGTAGACGTGCTCTACGTGACAATTCTTCCTCAACATTGACGATGGAAGCAGGTGTTTTCCAATCTCAGGTGAGGAATGCATAAGTGAGACTTAGGGCAGTGGCATTGATTACTGATATCACAACATTCTTGCAATGTTGTGATGGTAGACGAACATGTAGCCCGGCACGTTCGGATCTCATGTCGCGTGTGTGTTCTGCCGATTGTTTCGTGCAGGCGTGCTGTACGGCTTAAACCTGCAGGAGTTTATCTACGTGCTACTCGCTAAGTGATTCAAGTTACGAGTTTGTAAAGTAATGACGTGCTGGTGGTTCTACACACTTTTAAAACGAAGTTTGAAAGTCAACTTCTATTCGGTTCAATGCTAAATTGCACCTTGTATTTTCAGCTCTTTTAGTAGTTTTGCTCAGCCGAAACACTATAGATCAATGCGAAAGTCGTAAACCTATGGTCAAAATGCTTTTTTAGTGAAAAGTAAGTAGTGCCTTTTACTTTTCTGCATCTTTAATTTCGACACAATTATTTGGCGTTGACTATAATTTCCGCTATTTTTAGTTTCTCTGATGAGATTTCTATGCGTCTTTGAGCTACATACTGTTGTAAAAGAAGCGACTCGGCATGCAAACGGCAACCACAAGAATGTACGTGCAGACAATTAGTAGTGCGCGACGTAGCGATTAGTAATGCGCGACATAGCGATTACTAATACGCGACTCTACGATTAGTAATGCGCGACATAGCGATTACTAATACGCGACTAAACGATTAGTAATGCGCGACATAGCGATTACTAATACGCGACTACACGATTAGTAATGCGCGATACAGCGATTACGATTGTGTTGTTGAAAGAATCCAGTAGGCTTAGACTAGCAAAAGAGATTGCGAACTAAGGACCTAAATATATTCATTTTGCATTTTGCATTTTGCTTTCTACAACCCAAGTGCTTTTTCAACAGGTTATGAGCCCAAGCTCTGCTGACTCTGCCCCCGACGCCGACTTTGCTTTCAACATGGACGCTGCCACCGCCACCAACGCTCGCATCAACAAGTTTGTTGGTACGAACTTCCACACTTGGAAGTTCAAAATTCAGATGGTGCTGGAGGAGCGGGACCTTTGGGAAGTGACAAGCGGGGAGATCAAGCTGGAACACCTTGCCACTACGCTGGATCAGTCAACGTTCAAGCGCAAGTCACGGAAGGCGCTCGCGATAATCTGTCTTGCGATGGAGGACTCGCAGCTGCCCCTGGTTCGGTCGGCAAGTGGAGCGTACGATGCATGGTCGCGGCTGGAAGGCCACTTTGAGAAGAAGAGCTTAGCTAACAAGCTCTTTCTTCGTCGCCGTTTCTTCACGGTCAAGATGAAGGAAGGCGATGATGTGCTTTCGCACATTAACAAGATAAAGACACTGGCGGAACAACTCGACGCGGTGGGTGCTCCGGTCAGCGAAGACGACCTGGTGATCACGCTTCTTGGAAGCTGTAGTGAGTCGTTTGCATTTCTCATTACTGCTTTGGAGTCAAGGGCCGACTCGCTGTCGTGGGAACTGGTGACATCCAGGCAGCTACATGAAGACATGAAGCGCAAAGAGCAAGGCAGTGACGGGGTCGCTGCAGGTCAAGCGTTCATGACAGGTGAGAAGAAGCGTAGTGGACGGCCATTCAAGAAGACTGGCGCGTGCAACTACTGCGGTAAGATGGGTCATTGGATCGCGGAATGTACGTCGCAGATCCATGACAACGTGGACCGGCAGCGTCCGCAGCGTGCGAATGTGGCGCACAACCAAGATGAAAACTTGAACGATTTCCTGTTTGCAGCTGGATTGGAGAGCAACGACGACGACAGCGTCAAGGATCCAGCATGGCTCATAGACTCTGGTGCGACGCAGCACATGTCATTCTCAAAGCGGTTTATGACAAACTACAAGACCATCGATCCAGTTAGCGTTCATCTCGCAGACGACGGGGTCGTGCAGGCAATTGGGACCGGCAACGTAGTGATGATGATGAAGACACCAAGTGGTGCCAAGAAGGGTGTGCTTACGAATGTGTGGCACATTCCAAAGTTTTCACGCAATCTGTTCTCAGTCGGTCGATTCACCAAGGATGTCGCGACAGTGACGTTTAATACGAGCACCTGTTATGCAAATTTTAAAAACCAGAAGTGGAGGATCGGCGAGCGTGCGGGCAAAGGTCTCTTTAAACTATGCATGACACCTGTGGAAAAACGCTATGGACGCGGGGCTAGTACAAGTGGTGTGCACACATGGTCAGTGCAAGGTACTGCGTCACCACTCGAAGCCATGTCGGCGCTTCTCGCATCTATTGATGAAGAAGAAGAAGAAGAAGAACATGAAGAAGACTGTGCTAAAGTCGTGGATCCAGTGGGAGAAGTGCCGATGACACTCTCATCGGCTATGGAATCCAGCGACGCAAGAAAGTGGCGAGAAGCGTGCGAATCAGAGTTTCAGTCATTGTGCAAGAACAACACGTGGGAACTCGTGCCGTTACCAAGTGATCGCAAGGCGATCAGCATCAAGTGGGTGTTTAAGGTGAAGGGGACTGTTGATGGACTCATCGAGCGATACAAAGCGCGCCTCGTGGCAAAAGGATTTTTGCAAAAGTACGGTGTGGGCTTCGAGGAGACGTTCGCACCAGTGGCCAAGCTCGCGTCGATCCGGATCATTGTGAGCCTCGCCGCGCAGCACAACCTCGTACTTCACCAGATGGACGTCAAAACGGCGTTTCTTAACGGTATGCTTGAAGAAGAGATCTACATGGAGCAGCCTGACGGATTCGTTGATGCCAATCATCCTCACCATGTGTGCAAGCTCAAGCGTGCGTTGTACGGACTCAAGCAATCCCCTCGTATGTGGAACCATACTATTGATGAATTCATGCGCAAGATTGGCTTCTTCAAGTGCGAGATGGATCATCGTGTCTACGCCAAGCGTGACGACATAGTCATGATGTTTGTTGTCATATACGTCGACGACCTCATCCTTGCGTGCAACAACATGGACATCCTCGCAGCCACCAAACGTGCATTGAGCGAGCGATTCGATATGTCCGATCTCGGTGAGCTTAAGTACTGCCTCGGAATAGAAGTCGAGCGCGATGACAAGTCAGGCGATGTATCGATGAAACAGCTTAAGTTCTTGCGATCGATTCTGACCAAGTCGGCATGCAAGACTCTAAGCCTGTTAAGACACCGCAAGATTCCGGACTGAAGTTGCCTAAGCGCATGTGCAAAGATGGATGCAAGCACAACTACGTTATGCAAATAGTGCCATACCGAAGTTGTGGGAAGTAGTATGCGCAGTAGAAAGACGATTAGATTCTGTATTCACATTTTATGTCTTCTCTTCTACCTGACACTTTTCCAAAGCCATCCACACCACCCATTTTGCTACGCAGCCGCTCTGCCTTCCTATCTAAACGAATGACGCTAATCGACACATCGCGCCGAATCTCCAATCCACCAAGGTAACAAATCCCTTGCTTTCCTACACTCCTCCTCGAGTGCGTTTTATGTTTTCGTCTCTTCCTTCTTTTCTCTCTTCCTCTCTTCTCTTCCTCTCTCTTCCTCTCCGATCCCTTTTGGACGTTGCAGACGCCCTTGTCCTTCATCTCCTCCATACTCGATCTCCTTCATCCTGAAGATCCTCACGCGTGCCTCCACCACACCCATACCCTGACACAGCCATCTCGCGCATCCAGCTCTTCATACGCATCACGCTCTTACTCGAGCCGCATCAGGCTACGCAGCGCCGCCAGCTTGTTTGCATCGACGTCCTTCGTCATCAGATCCGCTATCATCAGTTCGGATCGAACGTGCTGCGCCGTGATGATCCCACGACGAGCGAGGTCGCGCAGATACTTGTGCCGCACGTCGATGTGCTTGGCCTTGATCGACGAGGCTTCGCCTTCGATCTGACTGATGGCTGCCTGGTTGTCCACGTGCATCAGCATAGGGACAACCGGCGCCATGCCCACTTCTCCGAGCATCTGGTGCAAGCCAATGAGCTCGCGCGCAACCTCCGACGCCGCGACGAATTCGGCCTCCATCGTCGAGAGACTCACTCCGCCCTGTTTCTTCGCGGTCCATGACACCGCCATCCCATTTAGAAGCACGACGCCTCCAGTTAGTGACTTCCGGTCCGCTTTGTCAGCCGCGAAGTCGGCATCGCTATAGGCTTCGAGACGCAGCGCGTCTCGGCTCGTTCGCTCTGGCGCCATCTCGAGCTTGAGCATCGCTGTCCCCTTTAGGTACCGAGCAACACGCTTGGCGAGCTTCCAGTCGAGTACCCGCGGCGCATGTGTCTGCCTAGTTGCTTTATGCACTGCAAAGGCAATGTCAGGCCTTGAGCACCGTGCGACCCACAGCAGGCTCCCGACGAGGGACTGGAACGCGTTGATGGTTGCACCACCGCCCGTGCTCGTTGTTCCAAGAAGCGCGGCGTCGTCGCCTACGACCTCGTAGCAGTCACCTCCAATCGGCGTCTTCGTCGGATTCGCATCGCACATCCCATGAGCACGCAGTAGCTCCTTGATGGCCTCCTCCTGGTCGATGCGGTACGCGCCGTCGCTCCCGAGTTCCACTCGCATTCCCAGGAACTTGTGGACATGGCCAAGATCCTTGATTGACAGCGACGCCAGGCTCGCGAAGAAGCTCTCGACTGCCGCGACGCTCGTTCCCGTCGCCAGCAAATCATCGACGTAGACGCCAACTACGACCAGCTCTTCGCCGTCGCGCTTGTGGTACAGACACATGTCTGACACCCAGCGCACGTACCCCGCATCGCTGAGTCGCGCATGGAGCAACTGGCTCCAGAGGCGCCCGGCTTGCTTCAGCCCGTAAAGGCTTCTCCGCAGCTCCAAGACGACCTCGCCTGGATGCATAGCGCCAACATTGCGCAGAGTCCTCTCTGACACAGTCATACCGCGTGGCACCTGCAAGCAGATGTCGAGATGTGCTTCCTTCTCGGCACGCACGTAAGCGTTCGGGATGTCTCCATGCTTGGCCGGCACGCCCCAGGTTGCTGCGAGCGCCAGCACTACCTTTGCCGTCGAGATGTCCATCACTGCGGCAAAGGTCAGGTTGTAATCGACGCCGAGCACTTGCTCATTGCCACATGCGACAAGCCTCGCCTTATATCGCTCGAGCTCTCCATCGGCCCCTGTCTTGGTCTTGAAGACCCACTTGGAGTGAAGAGCGTTCACGCCCGGGCTACGCTTCGTCACGCGCCACACATCGTTGCTCTCCATAGCGGCGATCTCTTCTTGCATCGCCGTCTGCCACTCCGCACGCTTAGAGCTCCGCATGGCCTCGCCATAGTTGCATGGGTCGCGCTCGAAGGCTGCGTTGACCACCTCGTCGCTTGCAGATCTCTCCTCCTGGCGCGTAACTGCTTGCTTGCGCTTTGATGCGCTTCGTGTACCGTGCGCTTGTCGTGACCACGGCTTCTTACTCTTCTCGTGAGCACCGCGATAATCTCGCACTCGTATATTGTCATCACGGGTCGCCACTACAGCCTCTCCATCGGCTCGATCGCCAACTTCCAGCGCACGCTGCAGTTGTGCGTTCTGCGCATCCGAGAGCGTGGAGATATTCTTCACATGTTGTGTTACAACCACCTTGTTCTCTCGCTGGAGAAGAACCTTGTACCCCTTTGTCTCCTCGCTGACGCCCACGATGATGCCAGTCTGAGAGCGCCGCTGTAGCGATCTCTTGCGCGGGTCCCGGTAGACGCTACACGACGACCCAAAGACGACGATGCAGCGCAGATCCGGCGACTTACCCGTCAGCACCTCGATAGGCGACGCTCTCTTTGCATTGGCTCGCGTCGGGCTGCGGTTCAAGATGTGGACGGCGTACTGCACCGCGTCGCCCCAGAACTGCAACGGTAGCGCGCTCGCGAACATCATGCTGCGTGCGAGGTTTAGCACCGTGCGGTGCATCCTCTCTGCCTTGCCATTCGATGCCTGGTTGCGAGCTTCCGACACTTGGCGTGCGACACCCCTGCGTTTACAGAACAAGTCGACGTTTGCATACTCGCCTCCTCCGTCCGTCCGCAGAACGTGGACCTTGAAGCCGAAGAGCTTCTCAAAGTGGACGAGGAAGGCTTCAAACTGCTTCGCCGCCGCGTCTTTCGTGCGCGCAAGGAATACTCGACAATAGTTCGATTTATGGTCGATAAAGTTCACCATATATCGATTGCCAAGGCGATCCTGCGGCGTCATGGGACCCTTAAGGTCCGAGCAGATGACGCCGCCGATCCTGTCGATTGGCGAGTTGGTGCCGCTGTCTTGTTGTGACTGCGTGTTGCGCGTCTGTTTGCCCTCGAGGCATGATACGCATGCCATGCGCTTGTTGCTGGTCAATCGAATACCCGATGACGGATCTCGCGCCATACGCTCGATCGTATCGAACGCGAGGTGGCCAAGTCTCTGGTGCCAGTGCAGCAGCGAGGCTTCGTGCATGTCATCCGCATCACCATCCATCGCGCGCGCTTCGAGCGCAGCCACGATCGCATCTCCAGCTCTGTGCCTCTCGCGTGTCGCTGTCGTCTTAACGTATAACACGTTACTGTCAATCGCTACGTCGAACACGACTGTACCGTCGCTGCGCCGCGCTAGCGCTCGTTTGTTGCCATCGTACACGAGGGCAAACCCTTTGCTCTCCAGCTTCCCGTACGAGACGATGTTCTTCGCCAGACGTGGAGCAAGATAGACTTCTGTCAGAGTCACAGTCACCTTCACACCGCGCGCGAGGACCTCAAGGCGCACACTCCCGACACGCGTCAGCCGCAGTGACTCCCCATCTGCCATGACGATCTCGTAGACGCAGGCGGTCGAGTCGATCAGCAGCGACTCATCGTTCACGAGGTGCCTGCTCGCGCCACTGTCAAGTATCCAGTCGCCTCGATCGATGCCAATCGCATCATTTGCAGCTAGCACGAATCCGCCCGCGTTGTTCGCAGCTCGCACTTTATTCGCACGAACCGCTTTGCCTCGCGATTTCTTTTTCTTCTTGCTTTTGGCTTCTTTCGTGCGAGCCGCTGACCCTTTCTCCATGAGCGCAAGTACCATATCGACGCTGACACTCGTGTTTGTCGTTTCATCATCAAACACAACTCTTGCCTTGCATTCGGAAACGACGTGCCCCGTCCTCCCGCATCGGAAACACGTTCGCGTGTCTTGACGCTTCGTCTCAACATGCGCCGCAACGACCTCGCGACCAACCGCGCCACTGCCGAGCTCGATAGACTGCGCAAAGTGCGCCAACTCCTCAGCGTGGCGCAGGTAGTCGGACCGCGTTGGATCGTACTTAGCGCGCATGACATTCATCAGGTCTGGCGACGCATGATGGACGATGTTGTCGAGCACAAGCGAGTCGGCGCCACCGCACGCGTCGCTGACAGCCACCATGTAAAGAAAGTGCTCAGCCCAGGTGCGTCTCGCTTCTTTCCTTGTCATGAATAGCTTCATGGCCTGACTCGCCGTGATGGTCGTCTTGAACGTTAGGTGCAGCTGCTCCATGACGTGCTCGAGTCTTGGCTGCTGCACCCACCAAGTGTCGACCTGTTTGTGGTAGTAGCGCTCCGCCGTACCAGCCAAGAAATGCCCGAGTAGGTCCACCTTCACGTCCTCCGTCCAGGAGAAACCGCAAGACGCCTCAGCGAGGCTCACAGCGCGCATGAAGGTGCGTCCCCAGTCAAAGAACCCGCTCCCAAGCCCTTTGTAAAGCTCCGTCCCATCGAACTTGCGAATGTTGAGCTTTCTCTGACTAGCGCTCGGCATTCCGTAGTGTCCGATCGCTGGTGGCATAGCTTCTTGACGCGGCGCGACCATGGGCTCGGCCGATCGTTCCGGCATGCGATGCTGGGCTGACGGCTGTCCACGCGGCGGTGCGAGAGAGGCGAACATCGACTCACCGTTTTCTGGCCAGCGCTCCCGCGCGCGATGTTCTGCTGGTTTTTCCTCCAGCGACTTAAGCGCGTCGATGGTCATGGGGCGTCCACGCATGTTCGCTCCAAGCTTGGATGCAAACATGCCGCTCTCGACAGCTCCAAGCATCCTCTCATCTTCGTCCCGGACGCGCTGCGAAGACTCGAGCTTCGACAGGCGGTCGGTCACTGCGGCGAGGGCCGCGAGGATCTTGTCGTCGGTTGCCTCGCTCCTTTCGCGAGCGGGCGGTACTTCGACGACTCCCGGCGTGTCCCCCGATGAGGGCACACGCGCTGGCGAGACACGCCCTGGCGCAGCTCGCGCGACACCTCCTGGTGTCTTGGGGGTCGCTTCAGTTTCTCTAGCCATTGGGCTCATAACCTGTGGGAAGTAGTATGCGCAGTAGAAAGACGATTAGATTCTGTATTCACATTTTATGTCTTCTCTTCTACCTGACACTTTTCCAAAGCCATCCACACCACCCATTTTGCTACGCAGCCGCTCTGCCTTCCTATCTAAACGAATGACGCTAATCGACACATCGCGCCGAATCTCCAATCCACCAAGGTAACAAATCCCTTGCTTTCCTACAGAAGTGCCGTCGAAGCCTTGATGTACCTCATGGTAGGCACGCGTCCAGACCTCACAGCTTCAGTGGGAGTGCTCAGCCAGTTTGCTGCTGACCCGTGTCCGACACACTGGCAAGCACTCAAGCGCGTGCTACGGTACCTGCAAGCGACTCCTACACTTGGTATTAGTTTTATTGGCGCTGGCAATGGCAAGTTGCTTGGCTATTCCGATGCCGACTGGGCTGGAGATATCGATACTAGACAAAGTACCAGCGGCTAAGTATTTGTGCTTAACAACGGCTGCATCAGCTGGCGTAGCAAGAAACAGCGCAGCGTGGCACTCTCGTCTACCGAAGCAGAGTACATGGCACTGTCGGAGGTGACCCAAGAAGCGACGTGGCTCAAGACGTTCATGAGTAAGCTCGGCGAAGAAGCAGGCGATGACGCTCTAACTATCTATGAAGACAATCAAGGTGCTATTGCGTTGGCCAAGAACCCAGAGTTCCACAAACGCACCAAGCACATCGACATTCGCTACCACTTCGTGCGAGAAAAGGTCGAAAAGAATCAAGTCGTGCTACAGTACTATCCGACGCAAGATATGCTCGCTGACATCATGACCAAGGCAATCGCAGCGCCACAGTTTACCATCCTCCGTACTGAACTCGGCATCACTGTCGGTGTCGCTACCGAGTCGAGTGGGAGTGTTGTAAAAGAAGCGACTCGGCATGCAAACGGCGACCACAAGAATGTACGTGCAGACAATTAGTAGTGCGCGACGTAGCGATTAGTAATGCGCGACATAGCGATTACTAATACGCGACTAAACGATTAGTAATGCGTGACATAGCGATTACTAATACGCGACTACACGATTAGTAATGCGCGATACAGCGATTACGATTGTGTTGTTGAAAGAAT
The DNA here is from genome assembly GCA_921007115.2 of Peronospora matthiolae. Taxonomy (NCBI): domain Eukaryota; phylum Oomycota; class Peronosporomycetes; order Peronosporales; family Peronosporaceae; genus Peronospora; species Peronospora matthiolae. Next base: position 805,324 of record CAKLBY020000223.1, on the reverse strand, counting down.
CCAGTAGGCTTAGACTAGCAAAAGCGATTGCGAACTAAGGACCTAAATATATTCATTTTGCATTTTGCTTTCTACAACCCAAGTGCCTTTTCAACACATACATGGGTAAACTTGCGAGCCTGAAAGGTGGAGCTATTAGTGCCTTTGCGTAGGGTGAATGCCCAACTTTTAAATCGTACTTACCTGTGTGTGTCTGTAAATAAAACGACCAGGTGTACGTACGCATATTAAGTGCGATCTAGCCTGTCCCCACCATGGGTCGATAAGTATGGAAGGTGTCACTCTTTGGGTATTTCAATAATTGCGGTAGCACCGATAGTTAAAGTCGCACTAAAGTACGCATGTGGGGTTAGCTCGAAGGTCGTACGACACCAAAAAATACCAACAAAAAATAAAACGTTAACGCACGGCCGTTCAGAACTCAGAAGTATTTTCCTATCTGACACAACCAAATGAGCATCTCTACGAGCATATATGCTACCAGTTGTAGTGCAGCAAGCAGGTTGCCCATCCACAATGACTAAGTCTAAGAAGAAAGCTTCTTCTTGTAGATATGCCGGAGTCTCCAGAGTCGCCGAGGAGAACGCGACGACTTCTTAAAGGCGACGCGTCCAAACATTATGCGACAGACGTGTCTTGTAGCGGAGACACTTAGCGCTCCTTAAAAGAGGAAGTATTAGACTCAAAGAGTCCTTTAATTATAGCAAATTAACAACGATGTACGTTCGTCCAAGCGTGCAATCTTAACAATACCGGTCTCAAAGCAATCACGGTTCACAGAATATCATATTAATCAGTAACTACTAGTTTAACAAGAGTAAACGCCTATACAAGACTAACACTCTTACAACACGCTATGCCTTGACTAGGCACTAGCGTCCAACGATTCGAAAGGGAAACTGAATTCTTTAGCTACGGTAATAAAACTTTAAAATCTTGTCTGACTGGCTTCTACATTGCTATCCTATGACAGAATTCCGATCCCTTATCCTTAACCGATAAGGTGCGGTATTTACTATAGGTACGTGGTAACAAAACTGTACCACTCAGATCCACCGATCTTTACTTAATGTGGTCACTAACATTACCGGTCCAATGACAGCATGTAACCCCGTTACATGCCGCTTCATCGAGTGACACCGCCACAATTGCTCATCGGAAACAGGCAGCAGCGGGCAATTGACTTGGGCAGGTGATTATTGTCCCACCATCATACATACCCTGTATTTGTGTTTGCATTTATGGTGTTTGCCCATATTGTGGTTTTTTACAATTGCATGATTTGATTATATAAATAGATTATCATATTTTTAATCGTGTCGGAAGTATACAAAACATTTTAAAAATGTGTGCAGATTTGTTAGAGTTACGAAAAACAAGAGAACCTAGCTATCTCTAAATATCATACAAATTGTAGCTATGAGAGCTGGGAGCGCAGCGGAAACAAAATCCGAAAGGCAAGCTCGCCTCTCACACAACAATCGAGGTACACGGTAATATACTTAAATCATTGCGAATAATACAATGATAAATCCCGTTTTATGCCTGATTGTTGTACCTTTTCCTCGACATCATCAAGCAGATGTCGCAAGCCGTCAATCTGTAAAAGAAGCTGAATATCAAGCTAGACATGCTCGAAACAGTCAAGGTTGGTATATGCTCAATGTATTTGTATCGGAAATGTTTTTGGTTCCTTAATCACTTATCAAGAAATCCTTCTTTTCAGCAAGAATAAATGAGGGCTGCTATTTTAGGTTTTGCTCTTATTTAAGCAATCAAATAATTCGAAAAATATTATGACATTATAATAGATAAAACTAATTTAAAACAAAATTGTTATATTTTGACTCATAATAAATGTTATTGAATATGAGCTCAATCTTTTTTTATCAATAAAGAACCGATACTCGTCGCCAAACTGAAACAAAGCTGATTCTCTCGCCAGACACGCTCAGTACATTCAAGATTTGCATTTACTTGATATTTTTAGATGTATTTTAACGCATTATCTAAGTCTACTGATTACCATTTAGGAATTGCCGCGCGCCATCAAATTGAAAACAGAAGCTGAGTCTAAAGCTAGACATACTCGAAATAGTCGAGGTTTGTAAATATTTGATGTAATTGTACTTACTCTCAGCACCATATTCCAGTGACATCCAAGAAATGCTGCTTGTCGTCTGAAACAGAAGCTGATTCTTTGGCTAGGCATGATCGGAACATTTAAAAAAAAATTTAAGCCAGACGTATCCGCGAAAATTTGTAATTTTGTATAATTTTTATGTATAATTCGTTTAGCAATCACTGCACGCCGCAATACTGCAACAGAAGATAAATATAGGCCAGGCGTGCTTATGATAGTCGAGGTACAATAATGCTTATATAATGTCCACGGTTTCAAGCCTATTGTATTTTTTAGTACACTTTGTGCTAACAACTGACTAGACTTTCAGTCCAAAGCTTGCAATACTCTTCACACTACAAGGTCGGAAGATAAGCAACGTTTTACATGTCTCCAAGAAAGAAAGGCACGAATATTATTAGGTAAAAACATGCAATCCCACCATTTATCGATATGTTTTCTTAGAATGAAATTTGAACTAGTTTGATGCGGTCGAGATGGCTACCTACATAGCAAGTTAGGTCCCATGAGATCATAAAAAAGTTTAATTGAAAACGTCCAAGTACAACCAAGGTCATTATTTCAATTGTCTGTCTACCGACGTGAACTAAGCATCCCTATATTATGTTAGCATACGCTGCAAGAGAGGTTTGATATACTGCGGTTTTTATTAAGTCGCATCCATTATTTACAACCTCACATCTCAAAAAGTTTAGCTTCTGCTGAGAATACGTTTTACCTGATAATGTTTTATTGCTACCTGATCACATAAAAGGCTTACTGAGAAACTGAAAATGGTTAAAGAAAAGCCGTTGTTGCCCTTTCTCCCTGTAAATAATGTTTTAAATCTCAAGACTGGTCAGATTATACATCGGAAATTTGTTGTCCACTTACAACAAGAATTTGTGACATTTGTTAATACCTCGTCTAGCTGATGAAACCCCCTATATTATCATGAAACGTGATACCCAGGACAACAAATCTGTATAGTACAAAGCCATTCGAGCACGGGTACTAGCGGATTGTAGATATTTAGTAAAACACCAATCATAATTCGTGAAGAGGAAAATTACCTTAAGCCAGGAAAATTGCAGCTTGCTACCTGAAAATGAAGTTTCACAATATTTTCCGAAATTATTGTCTACGATGGTGCTATCGTGGAAGCTGATCAAGGCCTTAGTTTCATCGATAATTATGATGAAGAAGAAGCACCATATCACTGCTTCGTTCGTGATTCTGGCAACGAACCTCTGGAGGTCGATCGTTTGCATCGCGCTTTTGCATCGTCTGATGCTGAAACTTAGCCAATCAAACACATCGAAACACCCAAAATAACCGTGATGACTTGTGTAAAAATCCTCTTGGGTTCGCAGACCTTACCTAACCCATTCAGCAGTTTGCTGTATCGGAAACTGATGCAACTTCTCATCTAATTCATTTTGCCAGAGAATATTCGCTAACTTAAAATTTTAATTGCTTTTTTGCGGAGCATCGATTTAAATTCCGGATGAGCGACAGAATAAGACTTTTTAGAACGCTACCACAATCTTACATTTATCTACAGACACTTTCAAGACGCACCTTTAACAATAAGCTATGTACAGCAAATGATGCACGACAACACATGCGAGAACTTGATGAACATGGCTTACTTCACATTAGAGATATCACTGGATCCGATGCTTACCAGTATCGAATTGACATCACAAATCGGAAGCAATATTTAGCGAAAATGGTGTGGCACCGCGTTTTTTTACGTTTAGCTTTGCCCGACTAATACTGGGAGGACCTTCATAGGTTGATGCCTGGTGGACTCGTAGAACCAAATGGGCGCTGTCTTAATGTTGCCAACGATACACTGCTGGTCGACTAGTACTTATCTACTTAGTTGTGTATTTCTAAGCATTCCTTTTTAAATTGTTCTTAACCTTTAATGGGAGTAGCACCGCAATGAATGATCTTAAATATGAAATCCACTCGTATGGTGTCGTCAAGCTGAATAATGATCATGTCATTCTGATGTTGGTCGCTACTACCAGTAGTGGAGAAACGTATGAAGAACAAATAGAACAGATTGGTTTTTAAAGTGACAATTTTGAACGACTTTAAGAAATTTGGACTCGCGGGAAATTAGCAAAGCAGCCTTTTGCAACCTTCACTGATGTCCATTTTACAGTGACGCATACACGGTCCGATTGAAACGTGATTCTGTGGCCGTACCAGATCCGTATTCATGTACCGAACTCATTAGAATTTCTAGATAGTCATGATTTTCTAGGTGCTGATTATCTGAAGAATTCACACTGCTGTCAGCGCCACAATAGTCGCCCCTACCCAAATTGCAAGTCGATAAGAAAGTTGGTCGTAAATTTAATTATCCAGATCAATTTCAACGTGGTACAACAATTAATTTGAAAAAAATTCTCCGTGCCGTGTAAAATTGCACGTTGAAGAATGACACATTGTAACAAGGCACCCTTTGTTCGGGGTGCCACCAAACTTCACGTACAATAGTACGTGTAGAGGAAGCTAATCTACTTAAACAGCTAGCTTGAGTAAAGGGTAATAGGAGAACTGTATTTAATATAGTCAAGCTATCAACATAACTTCAGTCTTTATCTAACTATATAATCTACATTTTCGAATGACGACAACCTGCTCACCACTCATTACGCACGTCTAGCAGCGATTGGTGGTAACTTTGGTTAGTATGTCTTTATCAACCAATCTTTGAGCAGCGCATGAATATTATCCTACAAAGGAGATAATGTTCCTTCAATATTATCCATCTCGGATAATATTGGTAGGGATTTGTCACGCTAGACAATGATATTGACACCGTTTGGTGTCAATATCATGTAACGGGCTACCCCATTACATCACCTCCCATTAACCATCAATCACCCGTTAATTAAATTTTGCTGATTGGGACAGGGTGACCACCGTTGGATCACTCTGGGAAGGGGAGCACTTGTTGGTCTAATTCCAACTCATTTTCCAATACATCAGATTGTGTCAAAGCTCACGCGACGTGCTGCCGAAACAGCACAGAAGGCGGTTGCACGCATGCATGCAGCCGAAGAGAGTTCTTCAATTGGTTCAGCAGCATGTGATCCTTAGCGTGCTGTTCGATTCAGCAACAGGTGGTACCTGTGGTGAACAGTCCACGTGGTGAGTCACCACGTGCGATAGATACATTCACTGCGTCTGCAGCGCGTGCTACGACTCGAAAAGCGGATGGGCCTAAAATAGAGCTCATCTATTCTGGCGAGTCGGATAATGCATATGACTCGAAGGCGACACCTCACGCCTCCGGGTCATCCGGGGCGGACACTGCAATTTCCAGGTTAATTGGCGCTGGGGGACATGGCGCTATCATGTCCGAGATCTTTGAACCGAGAGGTTTGTCTGACAAATCCTCGTCTCAATCAAGTCCGTCGGACACTAGGACGCGTGGTGATGGTGGTGACGCACCTAAGCGTCACTACGAGAGAAACAACTCGAGGCATCGAGCTGTTTCTGGTGTCAGTGTTCATGCTGACACCACTCAAGAGGCCAGGGACTGAAATGTCCTGCGCCAGGCTCCTCAAGTGGAGTCTCCTTGGATTCCGTCATCCGAAGAGTTGGATCGAGTGTCCGGTGTGACCATTGATCGGGATTAAATACAGTTGTTCGACTGTAGGAGGATTTGTCCTACTAATATCAGCACGACAACTATCCGTGCTGAGGAAGAGTTCTTTTTTGATGCGTTTTTAAACATCGGTGGTACAGTGGCAACTAAGGTCCAGACGGCAAGGCCTTAGTGCAAGGATGGAACGACTTCATCCATAACATCGAGTGTATTGGCCGTGAGGCCTGGCTCGGTAAACTTGACGCAGCTCGCATCAGGTTTGAGAAGCGCGACCCAGTCGGGGTGCAATACATCTTGCACCGACTGTCAGGAGAGGCAGGATTACCCTGTCTCTTGTGGGGCGATCATTGTCTAGGGTGCCTGGGGAAAATGCTAATCGTGCCCCTAGGGAGGTCTATCTTTCTATTGTTTCCTACTGGAGGGCGCGTAGCTTTTCTTAGATGACCGAAGAGGTTGACACTCTGCATTCCCTGTACTCGCGTTCGGGGAGGTCGTTTTTCGACGACCCTTCTTCTAACGCAACGGGTGGGTCTCGTCATATTGCTCGTCGAGACCCAGAACATCAACAATCAGCTGGGCACGAGGCTCCCAGCTGTCCCAGGCTGGTGGGTAGCCACGCCAGCGAACGAGGTAACTCGTCCGGATGCCATTCACGTTGCAGTGGTTCAAGACACGCTCCCACAAAAAGCGTTGACCACCGCGAGAATCCACCAAAGGATGTGGTGGAGGCGAAAACATCTGATACGGCTCGAGGGTCGGATCATCTTGATGTTCAGGAACTGGACCGCGTAACGGATCAGTTACACAATGTATTGGCTTATGAACAGACTCGGTGTTATGAGCTCCATGACTTTATAAAAAATAATTACAACTCCTTAGCGCGCGATCGTTTGTATTATCGTGCCGCGTTTGCGCTCGCGCAACTTGAAAACGAACGATCGATTCGTTCTCTTCGTGACGGACGAAATGCAGTTCGTCAGGACATCGCTCAACTGCGTGAGCAGGTCGCTTCGCTAGTCGACCAGACTGGCTCAATAAAACAAGACCACTCGAAGGTGGTCGCGGCCCTTGACCGCGGAGGAGTTCTTCGCCTCTCGGAACTGGCTCGTACTGATAGTACGGGCGGAGGCGTCCAACGTAAAACTAAGAATGCGTACGCATCTTACGAGGTACTTCGATCCTGTATGCGTTGCTCATTCGGCGCGACACACGAAATGGAACGATACACTTGGGCAGTAATTTACTGCTGCCCACGATTGTCACTGCGTGTTTCGGTAGATTTACTGTAGACAGTCAAACTAATTCCCCTACATCAAATGAAAGAACATTTGCTCTTCCATGTTTGTCTGCGTCTCTTTTCTGTCTGTCTATTGCATCTGCAACAGAGTCTTGAACGAAGCGGACAACTGCTTCGCGAGTCAGCAGAAATTCCTCTGCTGACTCATCCTTGTTACCAGCAGTTCGCATCGTGTGCACTGATGAAAGAACGTTGTCTTCACTAGTGAGTGCGTCATCGTCCTCAATGTGGCAGTCATTGGCGATGCTGAATATGCAAGCATCGTCGTCGTCATCATCATCGGTGTCGATCGACCGACATCGTCATCCATCATGTCAACACAATTGTCGACGTGTGATGATCAAGAACCAGATCGGTTTTTGTTCGAGCAAGTCCACCCCTCCTTAAACTAGAGTCACACTCTAAGAAGGCGGGTAAACGTGGATGGCGTAGGCCATTCACGAAGAATGGTGTATGCGTTATCGACACATGCACCGACTTGTTGATGGCGAATTATGCCATCGGCAAGAATTCACTTTGACTATTAAACGAGTGGACATACCCTCGAAGTATCTCTTCGAGGACGAGTTTGAAGCGTTCAGTTTGACCATCTGTTTCAGGATGGTCAGAAGTCTACATCTTCAACCGTGTTCCAGGTGAACGGAACACGGATTGCCAGAACATTGCAGTGAATCGAGACTCACTATCAGACACGAGTTCACGGGGTAACCCGTGAAGTCGCAAAATAGTATCAATGAAGACACGCGCACGATCCTGGGCTGTGATTGAATCCGGTACAGCAACAAGATGTACCATCTTGCTGAACCAATCAACAATCACAAGAATACCAGTATTCTTGTGAACGTCTTTGGGAAACTCAAAGACGAAGTCTATCGATACGGACTGCCAGCACTCTGCCGGAATCGGTAGAGTCTGCAAAGGTGCGCGGGATGAAGGACTAGGCTTCACCCCTTGACAAACTTTGCAAGCGAGAATGCATTTGCGCATAAACGCATACTGGCGGGGCCAGTAGAAGTCACGACTCACCATGAGGTTAGTCTTTTCTCTACCGCGATGCCCACTTGTTGGGTCATCGTGACACTCATACATGATGCGCAATCGCAAATAATCATGAGCCGGAACAACGACACGAGGTGTGTCGCAGTTGAAGGCTGTATAGTACAGCAGTCCATATCGAACCGAATACCGTTCGGTTGAAGAGCAGTATTAAGACGACAAGATTTTCAAAGCTTGATTGCACGGATTGGATACGTAAATTGTCAACCGCAGAAGAGACTCATCTTCTGTATATGCTTTTCGCACGCCATCGAGCAGATTCGACGACGGAACACTCACTGTTAGTGTAGCGGAGCTACACTGCTCCTTAAGTCAGAGGAAGACTTAACGCTATACGAGCAACTTAGCTCTAAAGAACTAACGACTTTACGAGTCAACAAGCTTTATAGCTTCAGATCCCTGTTCCAGGGGACCTAACGATTCAGTGAATCGACAGCACTTAGTGCTCAAGAGTAGCTACCTCAAGGAGGTGTCGCTAACTCTTAGTGATCAGAGATCAACGATCAAGGCGGCTCGCAAGCCACGTGTCTTTCAGATCAAAATGGGAACTGATTTTATTTTTGTTAAAGCCTATAGAATATCTTAATCCTACTCAAAGATCTTTCGTATCTAATGGCTGACACTTGTCAGCCCCTACAAACCGATAAGATATTCTATATCACCTTCACAGAAGCGAACCCTCAGGTGTGTAACACCTCTGGTACAAAGTACCATGATTTCGTGCAACCCCGTTACACCCTCCCCCACCAGACTGACGTTTGCCAAAACGTCAATCGAACTCGTGTTCTCAGCGAGAACAGTGCGCGTACGGTGAACCTCACGGTAACGTACGCTCCAGCACGATGTCCTCATCACCAAACGAGTCAAAGGCTCTGTGTGACTACCTTGGAATAGAGGAAGAGGTGGACTATGGTAGCGATACCAGTGTCCGCGGTGACACAGGGACAACGTCCGGCTCACTGATGCCTGAGGCACAACTTTCGAACACCCCAAATCCGTTTGCTGAACGTGGAGGTGCGAGCGCGCCGCCAGCGCAGCATGCAGCATCTGGTTCTGATGAGACTATCATCGCGAACCCGCTCGATGAGCAACAACAACTGCTTGTTCAAAGAGAAGAAAACGCTCAGCGTTATGCACAGATGACTACAACCCTTGAACGCCAGCGTGATTATGTGTTCACCCCACCCAGTGTGGAGGAACGTCTGCGTCAAGCGGCCGGCCAAACATTGGCAACGTGGGTCATTGGCCATGGGCCTAAGACTCCTGAGGAGGTGGTGAGCTGCCAGGCACTTCGTGAGAGGTACCTGGAGCCGCACCTAACGACTCAAAGTCAATACAAGGCACGCCTTGACATGCAAGCACGTGGTGCACCAGTTCCACCGATGAAGGGTATACCCATTCTCCTGCTCGCAGGCGAAACAGCGAGTGAAGAAGACGATGCCTTTATTCACTGGTTGCACTATGTGCGTCGCCTCAGCAACACTTTTGCTCTAAGGGCTAGTGCCCATGCGGCGGATGTGCGTCTCGAACGCAAGCTTCGGTATGATTATGCCAAGCTTAAGGCCAGAGGCCAATTGCGCAAGCGCACGCGCTATGCTTCGGCTACTAAGGTCGCCGCGAGTGCTGGTCAGTCTGTGACCAACAACCCGCCAACCCGCACCACTAGTGGTGGTGAACGGCCTCGGCCTCGAGATGACCATGGCCACGATGCTCAAAAGCCTCCAAAGCATATGGGCAGTCTTGCCGAAGGGGTACCTCAAATTCCCATGAGTTTTCAGACTCAGGGTACCCACGCCACTTTACCAGATACTGGTATTGGCCCTGACGACGACGTCGTTTCAGTAGTCTCTCGACATGGAATTGACGACACCCATGCTCATCGAGCAAAGTCGGTGGCGGCCGGTGTACCGGTGGAGGCCCACGAGAAATTGGTTCTCGAAGTGAAGGGTCTTCAAGAGGCCTTGGGTAAGTCCCAGTGCATGCTGGATGCGATGCAAAGCCGCCTTCAGGCGATGGAGCAAGCCTAAACTCGGAGCGAGGCTAAGTTGGACTTGCTGATTCGTCTACAGCAATCCGGGGCAGTGCCCTTGTCGTCGGCGCAAGCGCCTCCAAGTTCACATGGGAAGGATCCCGGTACGGCTTAAGTAAGCCTACGTAGAACACTGGATGTGTGCGCAATTTGCGCGGGAGGTTTAGCGTATACGCAAGTCCCTTCTTGGCCGTGACCGTAAACGGTTCAATAAAGCGTGGACGCAACTTTGTCTTAAAGACAGCAGACACTACATTTGTAGGTAGATTTTTAGCATTGAGTAGTACTTGGTCTCCGACCTCATAACGTTCAATACAATTTCTGCCTTTGGCATCAGCTTGTTGTTTTTGGTTATTTTGGCTGTCAGCCATTGCGTCACGCACATGTCTTAAGACATTTAATCGCGTTGCGAGAAACTCGCTTACCTGTTTTTGAACAGTAGCAGGACTGATATCAGCAAGCCGATCGGCAACCTCTCCCCCACCAAGCCCTGATTCATGTAGTGATAGCGTTAACGGAACGCGAGGGTGAGTGAGACCGTTTATATAGAACGGAGTAAAGCCTGTTGAGGCATGAACAGCGTTATTCAACGCAAACTCAACAACAGGGAGCATTGAGCTCCAACGCCTAGGTGTATCAGCGCAAAAACTGCGCAAAATGTCGTTGATGACGCGGTTTACACGCTCAGTTTGACCGTCGGTCTGCGGATGATTCGCTGTGGACATGTCCAACTGAGTGCCAAGCACCTTGAAGATAGACTTCCAAAACTTCCCAGTGAAGCGGGGGTCTCTATCAGAGATAATTGCCACCGGCAAGCCATGTTGGCGAAAGACACGGTCGATAAACAGCTTTGCTGTACCTTCAGCATCAATGCTATCCGGCACAGCCGCTAAGTGAGCCATCTTGCTCAATCGGTCAACAAAGACCACAATACCAGTGTTGCCTTCCGAATCTTTCGGTAGGCCAAACACAAAATCCATGCTCATGGACTCCCAACAACCACTGGGTACCGGCAAACTAGCCAGCGGCGCCGCCGCATATGCCGAGGGTTTTACCCGTTGACACGTTTCGCACGTACGCACATAGGTGCGCACCCACTTATAAAGTTTGGGCCACCAATAACTTTGGCTCACCGAGCTATAAGTCTTCTCACGACCGAGATGACCACTTAAAGCAGTATCATGTGCCTCATAGAGGATTCGATACATTAACTCCTCATCATGAGGCACAGCAATACGAGGGTTGTCCTCAATATCCGTGCGATAGCACAACAGGCCATTATCAATGGAATATCGATGTAGCCTCGCACGTAAACGTGCCGACAATTCTATGTCCGAGTCTTTAAACTCATTGCTCCCAAGAGCACGTAGCAAAGCTACACACTGATCGTCCTTGGCATATGCCGCACGAATTAAGTCAGGGACTGACGACGACAGGGTCGTAACATGAGCAAGCTCATAGTCAGGTCGACGCGATAGCGCATCAGCCAAAGCGTTTTGCTTACCTGGCTTGTACTTCACCTCGAAGTTATATTCGGCAAAGAAAGAAAGCCAACGAGCCATTCTCTGTGAGAGGTGAGACGACTGTGTCGCAGTGCGCAATGACGCATGATCGGTATAGATCACAAATGGCTTCGAGCCAAGCAGATGGACTCTGAATTTGACAAGAGCGTACTTCATAGCAAGTAGCTCTTTGTCATGAACAGGATAGTTCTTATCAGCAGCTTTCAGCTGTCGAGATTCAAATGCGATGACGCGTTCGCGTCCGTCGACATCTGTTTGTAACAGAGCACTGCCTATGGCAAAGTCAGATGCGTCACAGACGACACTGAAAGGCCGACCAGAATCGGGCAAAGCCAATATTGGCGCATGAAGGAGACTCTCCTTAACTGCTTCAAAATCATTATGTTCGGTGTTACCCCAACACCAACCCACATCCTTTTTAAGGAGATTGGACAATGGCCGAGCCATATCTGCGTAATTTGCACTGTACTTATGTAAGTAATTGGCAAGGCCAAGCCACTTACGCAAGTCCTTTTGGTTCTTGGGGACTGGCCAATCGACTATGGCTTTTACCTTAGCGGGATCCGCTCGAAGGCCTCGCTTCCCAATGAAGCACCCTAGAAAGGGAATCTCTTCTGCACCAAAGATGCACTTCGATGCGTTCGCATACAGCTTATTCGTTCGCATGCACTCGAGCACCGCTCGTAAATGATCAATGTGGTTATCCACATCTGATCGCCCATTCATTGCACGACTATGGACAAAAATGTCATCAAAGTACGTTTGTGCATAGCCTCGATGAGGTCTGAATAGTTGCGTTACCAACCGGTTAAATGTAGCCGGGGCGTTAGATAGCCCTTGCGGCATAACGAGCCACTCCCAAAGCATACCGCTCGGAGTACTCACCGCTGTTAGCGGAATATCGCTTGCTCGCATGAGCAGTTGGTAATAACCATCGACTAAGTCGAGTGCACTGTACAGTGTACATCCCGCCATATTGTTCTGAAGAACAACCTTTCTAGGAATAGGCGTCTGCGCCGGTATAGTGGCTGCATTAAGCTTATTGTAAGCATGCACAATACGCCACTTGCCATTTGGCTTTTTGACACAAAATGTCGGTGTTGAATAGGGAGATTTACTCTCACGAACCATTCCAGCCGCGTGCTTAGCACGAAAGAAATCGTCAATGACGTCGCACTGTTCTTTAGGCAAAGGCCACTGCCGTGTTACACAGTATTTAGGTTCAGGAACCAAGTCAATCTCATGACGTACACCTCTATCTGGAGGTAAGGCAGAAGGTGGGTTGTGACACACCACATCTTGAAATTCCTTGACTAAAGAAAAGAACGGATCCAAAGGATCTTTAAGGATCGAAGATCCACTTCGTGCACTAAGTGCCGCCTTTGTATCCTCTAGGACAGACTCATCCATTAACGAGGAAGAATTTAAGTCAGTATCAGGTCTAATAATTGCTAACTCGGATAACTCTCCTGCCTTCAAGGCCTGGCTAAACTCGCCATCAGACATTTCGTCTAGCTCACACAGAGCGTCCACAGATGGAAGGGTTTCGAGGCTCACGTTGCCATTAACCTGACCAGTCACTCCATTAACAAGTGTATATAGTGTATTGCTAATCTCACTATGTGACTGTGAGGACGCCTGGCGCTTTACAGCTGCTACTCGGCGTCTCGATTGTCTCTTCGAGACCTTACTCCCCTTAGGGGTCGGGACAATATTGTCCCCATGGTTACTACCAACCATAGTACGCTCTACACGAGAGCTTTTGTCTTGACCGACATTAGGTGTGGTGCCCTCACGGCCGTCCACACTATACGGCGTATCGCCAACAGTGTCATTACTGACATTAGGTGTGGTGCCCTTACGGCCGCCCACACTATACGGCGTATCGCCAACAACGCCATTACCGGCGTTAAGCGTGGTGCCCTCACGGCCGTCCACTCTATACGGCGTATCGCCAACAATATCATTACTGACATTAGGTGTGGTGCCCTCACGGCCGCCCACACCATATGGCGAATCGCCAACAACGCCATTACCGGCGTTAAGCGTGGTGCCCTCACGGCCGCCCACACTAAATGGCATATGGCCAAAAATGTCATTACCGACATTCAGTGCGGTGCTCTCACGGCCGACCGCACTCGGTGTAATTTCACGTGCCACCATACACACATCAAAGGAATCACGTCCTTGATCACTCGGCCCTAGGCCAACCATGCTTTCAGCATGCAGTGACTCGTTATCACAACAAGTACCACTCAACGGAGTACGTGCCGTTTCACTAGTTTTAGACGAGCTAGGCTCGAAACTTATGTTTTTAACATTGGAGTTAAATAACTCGGACATTCCAATATCCAGCACATTGACATCTTCTGTCAAAGGCTCGCGCCAATAGCGCTTCTGCTGCCTAGCAAAGGTGGGTTCATGACTCTCCAAAGCTTCGCTAGGAACATTGCGCGTAGCGCCTAAGGTCTTAGACCTCCAATCAATCCATGGCTCATGGCGCTCAAGCCAAGCCATACCTAGGATGAGATCATATCTCGAGTCCAAATCTAGGACAAGACAGCGCTCAATACTGTCAAAGTCTAAAAACTTTATACCTAAGTTCAATGGAACTTTAGGCACCGTTACGCGACTTCCAGTCGCTAAACGAACCGTGATAGAATCACCCGCATGCGCTGTAAGCGCCTCAGCATAACGCTGACTTCCCTCAAGGGAACGGCGTCGAGCATAATTGCAAGACGCTCCAGAATCGATCAATATCGACCAAGGCTTCTCGAAGCCCTTAATTTTCGCCTCGGCGACCAACAAGCCAGACTTGTATCCACGCACCATACCCGTAGGTATGGTACTCTTTGGGGCTAAGCCCTGCATTCCTTTACCTTCTAAAGGTGTAACAGAACATAGTTCTTCCCCAGTAGGGCGCCCCGCGCCTACTGGGTGTCGGCATTTCCCCGTGCCATGCCAGACTTCTGACTCGGGCTCGAGTGTTGGCTCGTAGTCTGGCGTTGCTTACGCAAAGGGCAACCAGGCCGCAAGTGTTTAGTGCTTCCGCACGTAAAGCATCGTCTTACAACGTGTTTCTGCTCAGCAGCTTGAAGCTCAGCTTCACCTCCATCTTCAGCATAGCTGAGATCCATCGGTTCCGGCCTATTATAGGCAGTGGTACCCGAATAGTTTGCTCTCACAGAGCGAGGATTGTATCCGTTCCAACCAAGTCTGGCCGACTTTAAGTTTTTCTCAGCATTAAGAGCAATTCTCACAGCCTCTTCAAACGTAGAGGGGTGAACCCGAAAAACTTCGGTTCTGGCAATGCCAGTACGTAGACCTTCCATGAAGATAGTCACATGGACTGCTTCAGGCAAAGGGTCAGACTGCATTGCAGCCATGAGCGTTCGCAGCTCTTGGACATAGTCCGATAATTCATTCTTACCCTGGCGGGTAGAAAGAAAGCGTGAGCGCACGCGGTAAGCCTGGTTAGGTGGAGAAAACACCTGTACCAATTGTAACTTGAGCGACTCCCATGTGGGAAACGCTATGTCCACCGACGTGCTACACATCAAGGCCCATTCTCTAGCTCTTCCATCGAGCTTCGAGATAGCCAGCGAGACCTGTTGATGGTCAAGCGTGATCAGGCCTGATCTCATGGCCATCTCGATCTCACGGATCCAGAGGATGAGGTTCTCGCCCTCCTTACCGGAGTAGTTTTTTACTTCCACTCTAAGTGGACGAGGCTTAGCCTCTTCGTCTGGTACAGACACGTAGCGTGTAGGCATAGCCGACGCTATTTGGTCTTGGACCTGCTCTAAAAGGGTCGATTCATACTGCATGAAGCTTTCAACACGTGCATTAAGCACTTCAGGACCTTGTGAAACAAGGAACTCCACGTACTCTGGACCCAAAGATGCGGTCAGCTTATCAAGCGCGACCTTTTGGGCCTCAGATAGGGGAGTGATGTTTTCCATCCTCACAGAGGATCAGTCTATGAGAATCAGGCGTAGATTGACTACAAGTGCTACCAAGTGTAGCGGAGCTACACAGCTCCTTAAGTCAGAGGAAGACTTAACGCTATACGAGCAGCTTAGTTCTAAAGAACTAACGACTTTACGAGTCAACAAGCTTTATAGCTTCAGATCCCTGTTCCAGGGGACCTAACGATTCAGTGAATCGACAGCACTTAGTGCTCAAGAGTAGCTACCTCAAGGAGGTGTCGCTAACTTTTAGTGATCAGAGATCAACGATCAAGGCGGCTCGCAAGCCACGTGTCTTTCAGATCAAAATGGGAACTGATTTTATTTTTGTTAAAGCCTATAGAATATCTTAATCCTACTCAAAGATCTTTCGTATCTAATGGCTGACACTTGTCAGCCCCTACAAACCGATAAGATATTCTATATCACCTTCACAGAAGCGAACCCTCAGGTTTGAAACACCTCTGGTACAAAGTACCATGATTTCGTGCAACCCCGTTACAGTTAGTGTTACTACAGTGAGATCACCCCGATTGTTGGGTTGAGCAGCCGGGTCGAAATCTGGCCGACGCGAAAGAGCATCAGCGACGACATTAAGTCGTCCTGGTTTACACTCGACGGAAAAGTTGTACTCCGCGAAGAAAGACAGCCACCTCGTCATTCGTTGCAAGAGGTTTGGACTGTTTACGGCCGTGCGTAACGAAGCGTGGTCGGTATAAACGATGAAGGGCCTATCTCCTAAGAGATATACCCGAAACTTAGCCAGTGCATATTTCATGGCAAGGAACTCCTTTTCATGCACCGATTAATTGCTCGCAGCTGCTTGCAGCTGACGCGATTGATAACAGACGACGCGCTCAACGCCGTCTGAGTCGTACTGCATTAAAGCTCAGCCGACCGCAAAATCGCTGGCGTCACAGACCACGTGGAATGGTCTGTCGTGGTCTTCAATTGCGAACAGAGGCGATTTTATAAAGCTTCTTATACTTCCAAAGGAGTGCTAACACTCAGCGCTCCATGACCACCTCTCGTTTTTCTTTAACGAACGAGATAGATGTACGGTAATCTCGGTGTAATTGCGCGAGTACTTGTGCAAGTACGCCGCCAAGCCAAGGAACTTGTAAAGTCCCTTGACGTCGACTGGCACAGGCCAGTCGCTAATCGCCTTGATTATTTCCATATCAGGGCGTACACAGTTTTTACCCACGATGCAGCCGAGAAGTGGTATTTCGTGCGCTGCGAATATACACTTTTGAGGTTCGCGAGCAACTTTTGCTCTCGCATTAGTGTAAGAACCTTCCGGACGTGGATTCAATGAACCTTTATGTCCGTCTTTCTATCCATAGCCCGGCTATGGACAAACACATCGTTGAAGTAACTCGGTGCGAAATCGCGCACCGATCGCAACAGATTCGTAACACATATCTTGAACGTTGTGGGGGCGTTACTTAACCCCTTTGGTTTCACTAGCCACTCGCAGAGCAAACCACGGAGGGGGGGGGTGCTCACGCTGTGTAAGGGATACCCCGTTCACACATGAGGATCTGACAGAGTCCTTCCATCAGATTCATAGACGAAAAGATGATACTTTTGCCATCCCATCAATGATGACGTCCTTCCTTAGTATCGACGTTAAAGCCGGTACCGTTGCAGTGTTCAATTTGTTGAACGCGTGCAATATCTGCCACTTTCCAGTGGCCTTTCGCACACAGAAGATCGAAGAGCTGTGTGAAGATGTTGATTCCCTCACATGATCAGCAACTAAGCGATCGTCAAAAAAAATTCTCGATCGCTGTTACCTATTCACGATGCAATGGCCACTGCTTCATGACACAGTTTTTTGAACTGGGTTTCAGTTCGATCTCATGCCGAGTGCCTTTGTATATAGGCAGCTCGCATGGCACGGATTCAGGAAAAACATACCTAGATTCAACCAAATCCTTATACAAAGGATATGTCTTTGAAGACTCCTAAGATTAAGACGTGTATCGCTCAATCCGAGTCTTCTCATCGAGGAAACTCTCGTCCATCGACGAGCTAATGAAAACCTGTTCGTTCTCAGCAAACACTTGTGCCGACCAAATATTGGCGACGTACTCGTCCTCTGTGACGAGTACGTAGATCTGCTTGATCTTGTCACTACGCAGATCTCGTAAGAATCTTTAGATTCTAGCATTGGCAACTTGATCACCTACGAAGCTATTTTCGGGGGCGTAAACAGATCAAGTGCATAAGCGCCTGAACTTGATCCGTCATTCACCAAGACATTCAATGTCTCGGTCAATACCTGGGAAAACACATCCGCAGGTGGTTGGGGAAACACACCCTCAACATAACTCTCTCGGGAGTTATCACTCTCAGGAACGCTATAATTTTCTTCCAATACGTGTACTAAACTACCACAGTCACGTCCTCTTTAATTAAATTCTTTCAGTCTACCGGGATTTAACGTGTTTTTTAACTCTGAAAAACACTCATATATCTTCTTGGATGCACCATTCTTGGTGTGCATCCGTGTTCCAGTCCACTCGATCTCTTCGAGTGGTGAACCTTAGGCGCAGCCTGTGTCTCTACACAGGTGCCGGAAGCTGGTTCCACAGTGTAGTGACCTTCTACACTGTGATCTTGTGCAGTCGTACTGACGAACGTACCACAAGTGGGCCATCGCACTCACTCGTAGTACATCCACACGCTTGTAGACACTCCAAGACGTTCATCAGATGGCCATCCGATCAACAAACGGCAGGCATCTTCACAGATCGATGCTGCCAGCTATTCCATGGCTGGTACTTTCTAAGCCATGGCAGACCAATGATGACATCAAATTTGTCATCCAGATACAGTACGATAAAGTCATCATCCTACTGCTTTCCTTCTAGCGTGCAGTGGATTCCCACTACCCGTTTTTATACTATTACGGATACGCCTGTAGCAAGGCACACCGTCATCCTCATTTGAGGGAACTCTCGCTCAATATAGTTGAGGCTACTATCTCTTAGCGACTGGTGTCGAATAAAACTGTTCGACGCCCCACAGTCAAATAGGGGGCGAAGTGACATTCCACTTGTCACTTCGATTTTCAAAGTGATGAGGGATATCTCATCACTAGGGGCAGAAACACACAGCGACTTTGTGGCGGGAGCAATCTTCGTCAAGAGTCCAGCAAATTATCTTGACGTTGCTGTATCAGCAGGGTGACCCACCCCTACTGAACCTGACCGTTTTTTGGCGGTCCGATTTGCAGTCGCGGTTTAGCGACATGGTCGGATCCGCGCATTGGACTTTCCCTCGGCCAAAAGCGGTCATCACGTCCTGTCTTTAGACGTGATGCAGTGCTCGGGGCACTACAATCATGAGCGTAGTGTCCGATCTTCTGACAGCGATGGCATCAGACGTTCACTTGTAACTCAGAGAGCGAGAGTTCTCGCTCTCGGTGTAACAGAGGTCCATAGTTTCGGGACCTCCTGTTATCTGTCGCCTCGTCGAACGATAGTTGGACGAGTTAGCCTGAGACTGTCTTAGGCTGAAGTCATCTTGTTTCGCATACGCTATCGCCTTTTCCAGCGTATGGAAGTCCTCTCGGAACAAGTAAGTCTTCACCGGTCCATCTACAAGGCCGTAGATGAACACGTTGATGAGCATGTGCTCATCAACAGGGTTTTCCGTGACGCTACTCGCAAGGTAGCGTAAGTGTTGTGCGTAAGCGTGCACGTCACGCTTACCTTGCTTTAGTCTCAAGAGTGCAGAACGTGCTCTGAACTCGGCTCTCGGCGGCTCAAACGTCTCTTTGAGCCGAGACTTCAAGATCTCTAACAACTCAAACACGTTATGGGTCGTGAAGCTTGAGCCTTAAGGCCCAAGTCTTTGCTCCACCTGTCAAATTTGACAGGGCGAAGGTGACTTGCATCTCATCACCCTCGATGTGACGGGCCCTGATGGCATCGTCTATCTCGACAAACCATCACAAAAGGGAATCTTCATCGGTTCCCTTGCACCTTGAGATGTCTATCTAAAATATTTCTGGCCGACTCGTGTGCGTCGTCCCGCTCGTCGACTGATGAGAGCCTTGCTGTTCTAGCAAGGCTATCTTCTGTCTTTCGACGGCAAGTTCCCCTTGTAGGAACTTGTTGAAAGCGGCATTTTGCTGGTCTCTATTTAGAGACTCCAATATACAACTATTGGCTGGTTCGCCCATAAGCACACTCATGCGGCCGACTACCTCCCATTCCGAGTCACTCGGATGGGAGTAGCCTTCACGTGTGACGTGAAAGCTGTCGTCTTCTACGTCCAACATGTTCATTTTGGACGGACGCTAAGTAGTCGTTGGGCGGACTACCAAGTGCTACCAGGTGTAACGAGGCACCCTTTGTTTGGGATGCCGCGAAACTTCACGTACACTAGTACGTGCAGAGGAAGCTAATCTACTTAAACAGCTAGCTTGAATAAAGGGTAATAGGAGAACTGTATTTAATATAGTCAAGCTATCAACATAACTTCAGTCTTTATCTAACTATATAATCTACATTGTCGAATGACGACAACCTGATCACCACTCATTACGCACGTCTAGCAGCGATTGGTGGTAACTTTGGTTAGTATGTCTTTATCAACCAATCTTTGAGCAGCGCATGAATATTATCCTACAAAGGAGATAATGTTCCTTCAATTTTATCCATCTCGGATAATATTGGTAGGGATTTGTCACGCTAGACAATCTCTGTATTGACACCATTTGGTGTCAATATCATGTAACGGGCTACCCCGTTACAATCGTCGGATTCAAGGAAGCTAGCACATGTAGTTTTGCCTTGTCACCAACTGCGACCATGCTCATGGCTCAATCAAGTCCCCTCGATGTCATTAAGCAAATGATGTTCAGTCTTGGCACGTTGTCCAGATCGTCTAGCTGCTAGCCATACAATGATATTGGTTAGACATGTGAACTGCCATCACTGTAGGAAAGAGATCTGCAACGCAAGGAGGAATTGAAATAGTGAAGTTATATATCACCGTTGTTAGTCTGGTAAATACCTACTTATTGAAGATCTTTACATGGTCATCGAAGAGTCGTTCTTGTATCTCTTAGATCTTTGCATGTATCCCAAACAGTGTTAGAATAGGAAGATGCCAATGCAAAATGTAGAAGTGTTATTGTCGTTACCAAGTTTCTACCATGCTTCCATCTCTTCGACACCAACCATTTTCGCCCTGATTTTACTACACCATCCCAGGATAGAAACTGCCATTCAACTGAAGTGGTCGGCCGACTGCCACGTTTTTGCAGCGTCTACTGCTTCTTCAATACTCCTCCTCGGACGACGCGCTTCATCCGGTCCACCTGCAACATTCAAACAAGGTTAAACAATTCGCGTAGCTCCGCGACCCTTGGCGCCGGCAGTGTCTTCGTCAACAGGTCTGCTTTCATCAACTTCGACTCGACGAATTCAGGTTTGACGATACCCTTTTTAGCATAATCGCAGATGAATTTCATCCGCACATCCACGTGCTTCGCACTCGCCATGCTTCCTTCAGACTCTAACATCTTGATTGCTGCTTGATTGTCCATTAGCATGCTCATTGGCTCCGTCACAGGAAGTCCAATCTCCTTCAGCAATTCTCGCAATCCCAGCAGCTCTCGTCCAACGTGCGACGCCGAGGTAAACTCGGCCTCCATGGTAGACAAGGATACTCCGGTCTGCTTTTTGCAGATCCAATGCACGATGACTCCACTCACCGTAAGTACTCCACCGGTTATTGACTTGCGGTCGGACTTATCTGCCGCGAAGTCTGAGTCACTCCAACATGTCACCGTGATAACATCTTTCTCATCTTCGAGGCTCATCTTGAGTTTCATGTCTTTTGTTGTCTTCAGGTATCTCGCGACGCGTTTTGCCAGCTTCCAGTCGCTGACAGTGGGCTGGTGCGTACGTCTTGTGGCTCTGTGAACCGCGAAGCTAATGTCAGGCCTTGAACACCGGGCAATCCATAGAAGGCTACCCACTAAAGACTGAAAGTTTCGGACAGTAGGCTCGCCTTTCTTGCCCCGATTTGCCGACAGGTACACACCTTCTGACACATCGTCGTTGCTGTCGTCACCGATGGGCGCCCTCACGCCGTTTGCTGCATCCAGACCATGTTGATTTAGCATCTCATCGATCGCCGTAGTCTGATCGACAGTGTAAGTCTTCGAGTCCTTTAGAGCCATCCTCATGCCCAGGAACTTGTTAACTTGACCCAAATCCTTAATAGAGAGGACACTCATCGCTTTAAAGAATTCTTCCACCTTGTCCTGACTTGTCGCTGTCACCAACAAATCATCAACATATACCCCGACAATTGTCAGCTCGCCTCCGTCGTGTCTGAAATACAGACATGCGTCAGACACGCATCGACTAAAACCAGCCTCGACCAGTTTCGTGTCCAGCAATTTGCTCCAAAGACGACCCGCCTGTTTAAGGCCGTAAAGCGACTTTTTAAGCCTGAGCGCCAGTTTGTCGCTGCCTTGTGTTCCAAATTGCTTCAAAATCACATCAGGTACAGTCATGCCTTGAGGTATGGCAAGAAAAATCTCCAAATGTTCCTCTTTGTTCGCCTTCACGTAGGCGTTAGGTATGTCACCATGTCTTGCTGGTACTCCCCAACGTAGGGCAAGTACCAGTATGACCTTCACCGTGCTCAATTCCATCACCGCAGCAAACGTCAACCCGTAGTCGACACCGTAGACCTGCTCGTTCCCGCATGCCACAAGCCTCGCTTTGAAACGATCGATCTCTCCCTCTGCGTTCAACTTGGTTTTGAACACCCATTTGGTGTGTAGGACATGGCTTCCCTTGGGCGGCACTTCCACCTTCCACACATCGTTGTCTTCCAAAGCTCGCAGCTCCTCATCCATTGCTGCCACCCACTTATCTTTTAAGCCGCTCTTCATGGCCTGACCGTAGGATTTTGGGTCGCTCTCACGAATGACATTCACCACATCCGAAACCTCCTCCTCTTTTTGTTCTGCATTGTCTTCGCGTGACTTTCTCGAAGTCGCCCTCGTCACATGCGCCTCTCGCGTCCAGACACCAACTTTCGAGTGGTTTCTTCTCATCGCATCATGAACAGTCGCTTGCGTCTTCTCTTTCTGCGTCGAGCCATCGCACGCAACTTCATCAATCTCCTTCAGATGCACACGCCGTAGTTGATCGTTTTGTTCCTTCGTAAGGGTTTCAACGTTCTTAACATGTTGAGTTACGACCACGACCTTGTCCCTTGGAATGTACACACGGTACCCTTTCACTTCATCGCTCTTGCCTATGATCACGCCTTGCTTGCCACGAGCTCCTAGTGACTTGTTCTTCGCGTCCTGGTGCACAGTGCACGGTGACCCAAAAACCACAATATCACTTAAAACAGGTACCTTCTTGGTCAACATCTGTAGAGGTGATAGGCGACCAGCGTTGGCTTTACTTGGGCTTCGATTCAGTATGTAGGCCGCATACTCCGCCGCGTCCCCCCAGAAGCTCAGCGGCAGTCCGCACGCAAACACCATGCTACGCACCATATTCATAATGGTGCGATGCATCCTCTCGGCCTTCCCATTGCTGGCTTGGTTGCTTGGCTCACTAATTTGCCTCGCAATTCCTGTTTCCTTGCAAAAGAGGTCCAGAGTACGATATTCTCCTTCGCCGTCCGTTCGCAGCACGTGAATGCGACAATTAAATTGCCTCTCGAAAAATGCCATGAAGTGTTTAAACTTTTGGGCCGCCACGTCTTTGCTCTTCGCCAGGAAAACTCTGCAGTAGTTCGTGCGATGATCCACAAAATTAACCATGTAACGATTTCCCAATCTGTCGCGAGGAGTCATGGGACCCTTCAGGTCAGAGCAGATGACTCCTCCGATAACATCAATCGGCGCATTCGTGCCAGTGTCGTTTCTCGACTGCTGGTTCTTGGTCTGTTTACCTTGAGCGCAAGCTAGACAGTTCTCACGCGTTTCATCGGTCAGCTGTATCCCTGAGGCTGGATCCTTTGCCATGCGAAGGATCGTGTCATAATTCAGGTGAGCCAACCTTCTGTGAAAGTGCATAAGCGTGCCCCGTTGCACGTCTTGACTCACTTCGAATTCTCCTTGCGCTAAAGCCATCATTAGTATGTCCGATGGTAGCTGAACACTTCCGCGATCGTGG
Source organism: Peronospora matthiolae (assembly GCA_921007115.2). Lineage (NCBI taxonomy): Eukaryota > Oomycota > Peronosporomycetes > Peronosporales > Peronosporaceae > Peronospora > Peronospora matthiolae. Next base: position 781,527 of record CAKLBY020000223.1, on the reverse strand, counting down.
TCCCGCACTATTAGCACGTTGTTCTTCTTCTCCACGTCAAAGACAACCACCCCACTGTCAATGTTGCCGACGACCCTGCGATCACCCATGTAGGCTATCCCAAACCCTTTAGCCTCCAATATACCGTAGGATATAATGTTCCTTTCGAGGTTCTCGGCATATTGCACGTCCAGGAGTCGCACTTTAGTGACCTTGCCCATTACAGTGGTCGTGATTGTGACGCTTCCTCGCTTCGTTATGCGCAAGGGCCCTCCGTCAGCTGCGATACACTCGCTTTGGCAGTCCTCTGGGTTCTCGAGCATGCTCACATCGTTTACCAGGTGACGACTCGAGCCACTGTCCAGTATCCAATAGCCGTGGTTAGCGCTCGGGTTGCCCACTGCGAGCACAAAGTCCACGTCGACGCTTGTTTCTCTTGAGACCTTGTTCCCCGGGCACGCAGCTTTTATGTGTCCAGATTTCCCACAGCTGTAGCACTTGCGATTGTCCTTACGCCCGTTTCGTGTCTTTTCGCGCACATGTCGAACGTTGTTGACGACGTCCTTTCCAATGTGCTTTCCGCGCAGCTCGATCTCCGTCGACTGCGCGAAGTGAGCCAGCTCCTCCGCTTGGCGCAAGTAATCAAATCTTGTTAGATTCAAACGCGCCAGCATTTAAACTCTCATTGCCGGATCAGCGTAGTGGACTATGTTGTCTTGGACCAAGTTGTCTGCTCCACCGCATGCCTCGCTTACTGCGACCAAATACAAATAGTGTTCTGTCCAGCTGCGCTTGGGGCTCTTGGCAGCAGTAAATAGCTTCATACTTTGCGCTGGCGTTATCTTAGTTGCGAATGTATGAAGCAGCCTTTGCATGGCGTGTTCCAATGTTGGCTCTTCTTGCCACCACCCTTCAACTTGGCGATTATAGTACCGCTCAGCCATTCCCGTGAGATTGTGTCCAAGGACGTCTATCTTGACATCCTCACTCCACGGAAATCCGCTCGCACGCTCAGCAAAAGAGACTTCCCGTACAAACTTCTTCCCCCAGGATAGAAAACCGCTCCCTAGCCCCTGGTAAAGCTCTTTTCCATCGAAATGACGGATGTTCAGCTTGCGCTGTCTAGCGTCCGGCACTCTCGCATACGACGGGACGTGCTGCGGTATCTGCGCCTGCTGGCACACTGGAGGTGGCAACCCACAATACGCTTCAAGAAGATCCGTCCCGCCTTCTGCGATCCGCCGTAGAGAGTCTTCAACCGTGTCCACGCAACCCATGCCTCGTCGCAGTCATCAACCACGTGATGATAGTCCGCGCTCATGTGAAGTAACATCAAGCCGAACGCAATGTTGTTCGTCTTGACGTACTCATCACTGGCGCGAGGATCGGCTAAGGTGGGGGTGGTCTCCCGGTTGACCACGTGCCACGTCGACTTGGTCAGGAACACGCCACGCATGTAGCGGCTCCACGTCGCGTAGTTGTCTCCATCGAATCTATCGATAGAGATCTTGGTGGCGGAATCTTGAGCAGAGGACATCGTGGCTGACGTTCTCAGCCGCCCTTGCATACCCCGGTTGGTTCATTCCGAAGTACGTCCCCGGCGACATATGTGGAGAAGGAGCCCTCGGCGGTGTCACGTCGAGAGCACGCCGATTCATCGGTTGCCCCAGGCCTATTGCTGACCCGAACACACTGGACTCCTTGTCCATCGGCTGGTCCTTGGTCCCTTGTGACGCCTCTAGCTTAGCCATCCGCTCCGCTAGTCCCGTCAGTAGGTCCAACATCCTTTGCTCCGTGTTCCCTGGCACCGCCTCTGCCTTGACTTCTAAATTTTCGCCTTGTAGGCTGCTGGCCCTTTCGCGACCAGTCAGTGCCCTAGGTTGCGCGCCAGTTGCACCAGCGGCATCAGTATCACCGTTTGGGCTCATAACCTGTTAGAATAGGAAGATGCCAATGCAAAATGTAGAAGTGTTATTGTCGTTACCAAGTTTCTACCATGCTTCCATCTCTTCGACACCAACCATTTTCGCCCTGATTTTACTACACCATCCCAGGATAGAAACTGCCATTCAACTGAAGTGGTCGGCCGACTGCCACGTTTTTGCAGCGTCTACTGCTTCTTCAATAAACAGTCCTATTGGTCGCGAAACGGTTCATTGCATATGCCTCTTCCACTGAGACGCACCACACAACTTCGACACAGGACGTCATGTGACTTCCAACAATCATAGCACTAAGCGATGCACTCTTGTGAGATCATGTGGGTACAAATCGCATTGTACATGCAGATGCCGAAATTTGTGTCCGGCACTTTCACAAAATTTGTGACGCAAATGGTATGTTTCCTATAAGTCAACCCCAGACCTAGATAATGTCACAAAAGCAGTTTGTAGCTATGGTCTGGGAAAATTGTTTATCCAATAACTTTAAGTTTTTGCTATAACCTGGGAACGTATTCGTCGTTGTTCGAGGCGTGCGTTAAAGCCGCAACTATTTGTCACCTGTGCTCCGAGTGACATGACACTTGACGTGGCAAGTTTTCTTACGGTTTTGGGGGCGCTACAAGATCAAACCAAGAATCATTGTGTGAAGGGTTGCTTGGCGACTGCTTACCCTCACTCATCCAGTCTTTTGTAATTTTATTCTCCTTGTTTTTCATACATTACCGAGCGTGCGAGGAGAAGAATGACACACAAACTAGTGGACCATCGACAAGGGCATTTTATTTCATCCATGCCGACTTACTCAAGTCTATCTATCAATCTTGCTTAATGACAGTGATAAACCTGCTTTCGAAAGGTGCCTGATGGAGTCCAGAGGCACGGCGCAAGCGACGAAAACCGAGAACTCTTTTGAAGACACAGACCTACCAGTGTTTCACTAACACTTCCTGTAGCGTAAAAGTGGCCTTGAGCTGTGACTGATTGACACGTAGCAGTATACACTACCCTCACCTTATTTCTACCTCGCCGGCGCGTTCCTATCGACAAAAGCTGGTTGCTGTACACTTTGTCGAGCTCCACATGTCCGTAAGCTGTGCCTGTGTTTCAGCATCACCGGTTCATTCTGAACTATCACAAGAGGAAAGCCGAGATGCCGCAGCAACCTAGTAGCCACCAGCTCTGTGTAGTGAGTGTACCATAAGGCAAGATCCGTCGACAAAGGCGACTAATAACGTAGTCGGCATACCGATCCAAAGCGGTTTTTCCACATTTATACACGTGCTTCAACCAGAGAAAGCTGAGCAACTTGCCTTTTAGTCGCACATCCATCGTCCGTTTATTTACACTGTACTCGAAATGCACACAGACATCATCCTTCCGTCCTTCCGTCCTTCCCAGCTCCAGCACAACACCCTGCTTTTGTCGCACCTTTTTCGACTCGAAGACACATTTACGCACTACTCCTCATCGTCAGCTTTCATCGCTTCCTCGAGACCCGCAGCTTGGCCGCTGTCTTGGCATAAATAGTACTCATAAGACTCGAGAGTTGCGACGGTCTCTCGAGCAGAAACTGCTCGTAGTCATTCTCCGAATAAAACAAATCCGCAGGGTCGTAAACCTCTTGGGGCAACACATGCACCTTTGGCTCCTCCTGGAACGACACGCGCTTCCGACGCGTCGAAACAACCGTGTGTCGTGCATGTTGCTGCGACCACTTTCGTGCCTCTTCTGTCCTTCCGTCCTCCTGGACGTCACGACTATCAATACTCTGGTAATAGAGCGCCGTCACCCACCGCACAATCTCTTTGCGCTCGTGGATGCGCAGCGCAACGACTCGGCCCGACGCTTTCACGCGCACGTAGAGACACTCGTGGTCAAAGCCAAAGACACTCTCGTTGGCCGCCGCCGCTTGCATCTGCAGCTGGAGCGTGTCCAACGGCGGCGTCTTGCGCTTGTAGTCGGTGCGTCGCCAGTACAGCACCAGCGTGTCGCCGCGCAGCACGCCGTAGAGCCAGCGCGAAAACACCTTGGGGTTGGCGCTCGCGCGGCCTTCGGACGTGGCGACGGAGCACGGCGACGAGGCCGAGAGCGAGCGCTTGCGCTGCTTCTCGCCGTCCATCTCGACGCGCACGAACCCGGCCATGACGGACGGCGCGGCGGCTGAAGGACAAGACGTCGCATGTCTCGACGACGACGTCTTTTGCTGGAGGACCATGAGGGCTTTTTTATGTTTTTCGCCTTTGTTTCTTTGGTTTCAAAGCGTCAACAGGTGGTTCTTTGCAAGTGGCGGAAAAGGAAACAAAGACGTGGAACGAGTCGGTGAATCAACGACGTGCGTTGCAGTCGACGGATTTAAAAGTGGGCAGCTTTAAATAGATGCGGCGCAATGGCTCGGCTCTACCCACCCGTTTCCGCACGAGTCGTGCTGTCTCTGCTGATTTCCCCTAGCCCTAGGCCACTCGCTTGCAGTCTTCGTTCGCGGGTTTTTTACAAGGGTCTCTTTAGAAAGCAAGAATATTGGCAACCGCGACTGAGTTAGATGCGGGAAAAAGTCGTGAGCAAGATCGCTTCTTAGCTGCTTGCATAGCAGACCTCTCTATTGCTTAGCGATTTAGCAGTCGTCTATGTCTAGGGCCCGTCCGCCAGATGAATTCGGACTGGTGCTGATCCCGTCTGTTAATCGTGGGTGAATTTTTGCGGGAAAGGGGTAAATGTACTGACGAGGACGGCTGCACATGCAGCTCGTGATCCGTTTGTCAAAAGCTTTGGGTTCTGTTCGTCAAAGCTGGCTTGGCAGCTGCTGCATCGGTGCTAAAATTAACTTGAAGATTGTTTTTGTCAGTGGAAAATGATGTTTATTTAGGGACGAGAAAAGGAACACACGGAGCCAGGTCCTGCTTGACAGCGGCGTTTTTCTTTGAACATGCGGGCATTGTCAATTGACGATCACGTTATTCTTCCTTACCTGAACGACCTCTACACGCGCAGCATACTACGCTCGTCAGAGATAAGCTGTCAGTATTGGATCGCAAGCTTGTACACTTGAATTCTTCTGGGGACAAAGAAGTGGCCGAATGTTTGCAGAGGGACGATAAACGAAACGGACCGTTCTCTACAACACGCGCTTGACATATTTAACAGTCAATTTAGTCCTGGATACCATAATGTTACATTATCTGCGTGGCTCTGGTAATGGGTGAGGACAGCGATGATTCTGCATCACAGTAAACACACGCAATGTATAGTCGGGACCAAGGTATTACTGTTAATGAGTGAACATTACCCACAAACCTGGAATCAGTAAGTAAAGAACTGGTGAAATCGTCATCGCTTGGACTCGTGCTCTTCTTCTGTCACACAATACCTCGTCCATGATTATAATTCTTCAAGCAAGATTTTCGTAAGATTCAACTTGAAAAGTTTCGAAGCAAGTCCATCAATTTCTACACAATACTGTCTATGATTTTCACGCGAATCTCACGTAAGTTACAAGTGTCAGAGAAGTTCAACAGACAAATCGCTGACGCTCAAGCGACACATTTTCGACGAGCAACATTCTATGGGTAGCAATAGAACGAGCAACATACGCCATATCCGCAACTGTTCGCCACTCACTAGCGACCATGGAGCAAAGCAAGTGGCACATGCAGCTTCACGAGGGCCGCGAGAGCGCTCTTGCGTCCAATCTCGAGCCTGTGGGGTATGTGAAAGGTGTCACAGCTGAAAAGGTACGAGACGGTCACATCGACGTCGCCTCCTTTCCTCTTTCGTTTCCTTTTCTATCCTGACCCCCTCTCTCTCTCTCTCTCACCTTTCCTTTCCTTTTCTTGCTTTCCCTTCCCCCCCTCTCTCTCTGGTGTTGTTGTGACCTAACCCCAGGGCTCGACCGGAACCGTCGCTAAAGCCGCAACCAATACATCGGAGCTCAAAAAGAAGGTGACGCAATCAACCGGAACAAGAGTGATGGTCAGATGACAAAACTGACCGTGGTCTATGATCTGATGATATTCTGCGAGCCAGCGAGCCATGGAGATCGGCATGGCGCCGTTCAAGAGTCTGCTGCAGACGGGCTTTATGATGTGGATGAGCGGCAACTCGATAAACATCTTTAGCATCATGATCACAGCCATGATCGTCATGAACACGACCAAGTCCCTCTTTACAATGAACAGCGGTGCGCCATGTGACAAGAGGTGCTTGTTTCCTTTTGCCGCCCCCCCCAGACCTAACCGCGCTGTGCTCGTCTATCTCGTTCTGATTGGCCAGCGTTCGCCTCGGTAACCGACGGCGTCATCGACTTGACGCAGCCCAAGGCCATCTACATGGCTGGCAGTCTGGTGGGCGCTGCAATGGGCGTGTACAAATGCTCCAACATGGGTCTGCTGCCGACCACGAGCGCCGACTGGACGTGGCTGCTGCCCATCAAACAAGCGGTCGAGACGTCGTCGTTTGTCTCAAGCTTCAACCAGTAGTCGGTCGGTCGATCGATCGGTCGATCGATCGGTCGGTCGGTCGAATGGTCCGACGGTAGGATTATTGGTCCGATAATAACGGTCCATTGGACGGATGTTTGGTCGGTCGTGTTGATGTTCGGTCCGTCAAATTCGTTGCCAATCGCTTCGATAGTTGCGTCGGTTGGTCGGTCAATTCGTCAGGTAGATAACTGTTGGTCGGTTGGTCGGTCGGTTGGTAGGTCGGTCGGTCGGTCACTAGTCGGTCACAAGAATGTCATTAGGTGGAAACAATGGAGTGAGCAAGTTATGAGCGACTGACGTAACGTGCTATAATGCGATGGTAGGAAGTGTTATACTTATTGTTTACACGAGACAACAGTAGAAGAAGCAACGGAGCACACGACGAGGTTCCCGATGCCCGACACACACGACGAGGTTCCCGATGCCCGACACACACGACGAGAGCATCGCTGTCTTTTTCCTTCATCGTTGAAGAAACCCCAAGCGCGATCCCGTTCCCCATCGAGCTGCAACTTATACACTCCGTTGTGGCACGACCACGCGCCATCGCTCGCTTTCATAATGGCAATAAATGGACGGGCTCTGCTCTCGTTTGGCCCATCATCTCTAGTGAGCAGAGAGAGAGAGAGGAAGAAGAAGATCCAATCGACGGACTCGTCGTTTACGACACGTTGCGGCCACTCGTCTGCGGCGGACATCGGTATTCCTCAGGCAGCAGTGATCGCTGCAAGGCGTTAAAGGCAAACACACGTCGGCCAGTATTTTTGAGCGCGTTCTCTATCCGCACGCCCTCGGAACGCATGACGGAGACAATGCCCGCCTTCTTCTGCTCGCGAAGACCGTGGTTCTGGACAAGAATGCGTCCCTGTTCCAGCGTGACGGACATGCCGGTTCGGTCTTTCGCTGATTTGCAGACTGTTACGCGTCCACCCGAGATGCGGCGACACAAGTCCGAGCTCAGCTGCAGAATCTCTGGACGCTTCTTTCGAGCCTGTCTTCCAGCTGTACCAATGAGCTTCTCCAGCTCGCCCAGGATGCGGAAGATTTCGTCCCGAGACATAGCAGATGGAGACCCGAAACCATGTGGCGTCGAGGGAACACGACTAGTGGAATTATTCCGCTGGCGTCCCTGCTTTGGAGGTGGTGCGTGGACTTGACGTGCAGAGGTGTAATTGCAGTAGCGGTCGCAGTAACTGCGCAGGGACTTGAGACTATTGGCATTGATCACATCCTGCAGGCGGGTCACGGACGATCCCGTGTTGTTGGCCAGTGTCTGCTTTTCGTTGATCCCTTGTGTAAACAACACGGGACATACCTTGATAGGCCGACCGTGACGAAGCGCTTTCGTCAGCTTGCCCTTTCCAAGGCGCACTTTGATCCGAATGACCAAATGCGTGAACGGGAACAGTCGATCGACGGATGCTGGAGCGAGCGACTGCACGTTGACCCGATTCCCACCAGGTCCACCGAGCAGTCGATGGTTGCGCGCCTTAATGAACGTACTCAATAGCCGCTGACCAACACCGCTAAATGACGATGAGCGGGACGATGCCACGTGGTCCCTTGCCGCCGAGCTTCGGTCGGTACTCTCGAAATTCACTGCGTCCGCAGAGCACGTTTCAGAGAGAGCATCATCGATACTGGTAAAGACATCCACGTCAATCACACCGCTGATGCCGGTCGAAGCCGTCACATTTGTCGAACTGGACGACGCGACAGACTCGGACGACTTCAACTGCATGGGCGGACAATGCTTCCCCTTCAAGTCCCCTTTTCCTTCATCACCACCGCTTGTGTCGTTTCGGAAACTGCCACTTGCTTCGGAAGGATCAGATGACGATGGACTATGCTTAAATTCCTCCTCGAGATGATACGACACAGACCGATGTGACTTATTACTACTGGCCTCCTCATCCGTCTCGCCGAGTTCCTCCTGCTCGGTCACCAAGATGAAACGAACGTTCCGCAGCTCATTCACTGCACCAGCCATATCCTCGAGCATCCCCGCCTCGTTACCGTGCGTCGAGACCAAACTCTCCACATTAAATAAGAAGCCCAATTTGCTGAGCTGCTTCAGCATGGCTTGACCCTGCTCCGGCCGTGCATGCTGCAAGGCCAAATCGATTTTGCGGGTGAACGCAGTGACCAACGCTGCCACGGCTTGGGGAAAGCACACATCCATTCGCTTACCAAGTACCCACTCCATGTCATCAGCTTTCTGCTCATCTTCTGTCCAGAGTGGGAGTTGCTGATGAGCAGCAGTCGAGCCCTGTGGTGCTCGTATTCGAGGCTTCAGCTTTGCATGCGCCTCTTCCAGACCAAAAATACCGCCGTTTTTGAACTTGTACACGTGTGCTGCCATGGCACCTACTGTCACGATATCGTACACGGCCGCATTCGCATTGGTATCGCACAGGTTGTTGCTTCTCATACTCGTTCGTGCCACTGCGTCCGCATTGCCAACCCACATCTCTTGCAGATGCAAGTTGATCGGGAGAAACCGCAGCTGTGCACTCTTCTTCTCTGTGCTGGCCTTGAAGTACTTTTTACTTTGATCACGGAGCACGTACACGCGTCGGAGTTGACGAAGAAGATCGACGTATTCCTTACGCTCGTGACACCGGTGAAGCATCCACTCTCGACACCGATTTAAATCACCATCATCCTGAATTTGCTGGATCAAATTTTCATAGATGCCACGGTCTGATCCTTTCAGTCGCAGACGGTCGTACGCTTCAAGACGCGCAAGATCGTTTTCGGCAATGAGGAGCTCTTTCGTGCGGTACCGAATAATAATCTCCAGAATCTGTCGTGGTATCCAGTTGCTAAAGCGGCTTTCAGTGAGATCTTCTACAACCAACAAGCCTTGTTCACGAATGTGATACTGCTTGCTGACTGCCGGTGCTGCTGCATGGAGGCCACCCTCGACACCGTTGAAGCCGTATTTGGCACCCGCCGACTTGGGAATCACAGTATTCACCAACAGCTTTGGCGGTGCTGCATTTGGACCAAAGTGTTTGTAAGAATCCTCTGTGGCAGTAAGAGCTGTTTGCTCCGTCCGCACGCCTGCTGTCGCTAAAGTGCTCGTGGACACCGTAAACTCTGCGACCACTTTAAGACTATTAGGCACCAGTGAAGACCCCGAGTTGAAGTCAGACATGCTTCTTCCAGAGTCGCCATCCCCGATAGATTCCGGTGATTCCATCTCAAAAAGTTCGTCGATAACCCGTGAGCTTTGGAAACCGTTAAACGCCTCTGTCTCGACCAGCGACGAGTCCAGTGTATATTGGCTATCACCGTCTTCGTCGTCGTAGCCGCGAGTGCTTTGCGTGCGCTCAATAGCAGCCAACACCATAGCAGCTGTCATTTCAGAATGGTGCTCGTGGGTCACTGAAACAGGAGCCGAATTCAGCGCGTACACCACCATGCGAATCTTTTCGGCACAAGCACCGACAGGGATGCGTGGCACTGACAGGAACGTGTACACGTATCGTTGTTGGTAGGGCAGTACACTCGGAGCTATATCCTTCACGTTTGCCATTACCGTATCAGTATTGCTGATTTGCCGCCATGCAGACGGCGTGCTGTCTCGTCCATCCTCATCTTCCAATCGCTGAATGGCAATGAAGCAGCCGTGAGGAAAATCCTCGTTCATTTCCAGCGACATGGAGAGACCGATATAGTCGCCAGCTGGCGAAATCGACGAATCCTTCTGGAAAAGCGTGCTCGACAACTCATCGACCGTAGTTTCTCCTCTTGCCACAATCTCTTCAATCTTTTCCAATGAAGCTTCCGTCCACCGATCCGTCGTACTGAAAGTGAAGCTCGGCGTTCGGATCTCCGCGTAGGCCGACTCCGACATAGGACTGCAGTCGCTAGGCATCTCGTGGCTGGCGTCACGTAGAGACTGTGCGGTAGCGTTCCATTGCAAGAAGATTAGACAACACGGAGGAATGGAGCACGGCAACCAGACCGTAAAGATGTAAAACCACGGGTACCCAATCCCGTGCGTGGTTCGCGAAATAATCTGAACAATCCATGACAGAAGATACACGAGCGTGACGATACCTATAAGCGTATAGTATAGACGCAACGCCTTGATCAGCACAACTTCATGTGGACCCGATGCATTACCAAGCAACAGCTTGCCGCGACGCATGACCATCACACCCAATGCCATGACTACAAACGTCAGCACAAGAAAGATGCCGTAAGTGACTGAAGTGGACGCCAGGAAAAAGCTGTGGTCATCTTCAGCGTAGCATGCCCACAAATAGCCTTGGATTTCGGAAAAGACGGTAGCAGGCGTGTCGGCGTCTTCATTGCACTGTTGATATGCGAGTGTCGTGACATCGTTCTCCGAGTCGTACACACGCGAAATCAATGTCTTGTAAGTGAGTAAGTAGCAAATCTGGAGCGCGTAAAAGAGCATGTTTAGCAGAACGAACGCCACTGACGTAGTGAACTTCGGCAATTTTCGTAGACGTAAACTCAGCACTGTTCCCCAGTGAAAGCACACCGCTGTAAGCATCGTAAACGTGAAGCACAAATACACGTGCATGATGTAGAAGTAAGCGCTGCTGTGACTGAAAAACCACATACAGTTGTTCAAAATGGATGTGGCCAACGCCAGCACAGTACAGATAGCAGTGATATCGGTCCAAATGGAGCCCAGCGAAAATGACAGCCCGTTCTTCCGAATCGCCACCGAGCAAAATGCGAGGGATCCCACGAGTACAACCATTGTTACGTAGTTGTATGGGCTGGCAGTAGCACCCGATGACAAGTAGACTGAAATGGCCGATATTGTCCCATCGATAATTAAAAGGTCTTGGGGACTGCGGACGTTTATAGTGATGGCGTCCAACCCTGAATAAGCTACAGACGGATTTTTCACTGTATCCACACCGAGACTAACCCAGCCGATCGGAAAAGGTTCGTCCGCGACCAGTATCCAGGAGTTATCTGAAGACGAGTACGACGCTGACGCAAAGTTATTGACCCTGCTGTCTGCTGGATCCATACTGAGAGCCACTAATGCTGGAAAATCGCTGTTAATCGATGACACTGGATGATGAGCCTCCCAGTACCATACGGCATCAGCAGTAAATCCCCACTTGGATCCGAATTTTATCGTAATGAAGCTGCCCTGCGGGATATTGGCTTCCGTGTAGAAGGTGAGACTAGCGTTGCCAGAGTTTCCCGGGTAGATATTTTCCGGGTAAAAAGAACCACTTGACAGCGTTGCACTCGTCAAGTCTGTGACGCGAACATAGGTGTCAAACACTGTATTTTCCGTGTCATTGAAAATAAAGAACACCGGCGTGAGGTTCGAGTTCGTCGAGTACGTCACGTTCGTTGCGGTGGTATCAAAAATTCCCGTTGGCGTCACGACGCCATCAAAAATAAACACAAACGTCTCATTCGTCCGAAATTCTTCTGTAATGTCAACCGTCAAGTATGTCCGGTTTTCGTTCAAAAAAGCCGACACCTCGCATGTTGTGCTCTGTCTCTCAGCCTGCGCCGATGAGTTCGGTGGTCGTGCCAAGTGACACGAGCATCCATTTGTAAACGCAAAGCCAGGGGGACTGGCCAGCATAATTTGGTGTACCGTGTAGATCTGTCCGTCCATGCCTGTAGGGTAAAACACATCTAAAAAGTCGGTGGGTGCCACACTGACACCGAATGTAGCGTTCGTTTGTCCTGGGAAATTGTTTTCAATGCCGCGCCAGACATTCGAGTCCAGCACTAGTCCATTGCAGCATTCATCCATACAAGTCCAATTGTACCCCGTTGTATAGTCCCAGAGGTCCTGGCCCGTGCAAAAAGGCTGTTTCGTCGCATCGCGCTGACAGGTAGGGAAGGCTACGCACGGGTACCACGCCTGGCGGTTCTGTGCCTTCCGACCACTATACTCACAGCACGGCAAGCCACTGCACTCGCCGTGTGCCGTGCCAAAGAGGTCTCGTGGCTGTTGCTCGTTGCAACAGACCAGTGACAAGTCCGGGTCTCCTCCAGCTAAGATCGCACTTGGAGTAGACGCGGGCGACGTGCCGGTCACGCAGCAAGCCGAGCAGTCATCTGCTAACGTCGTATCCCGTGCCACTGCATTGGCCATCGACGTCAAAGCTTCACCATTTCCCTGTCCCTGTATCCGGTCCATTAGAACTGCCGTCAACGTCAAAACTGCCAGCAGTTCCTGTGGTCTCCGTCTTCTTCGCATCGCCACTCGTGCTTGTATTGTAGTGATAGAGATAATAGAGTTAGAAACGTCGTGCGGGTCTCTACCCGCCAACCAACCAGTTGAAGCCCTTTGTGTGATAATCCGGCGCTAACCGGCGCTCGCTCGTGCTGCTGGACCGCGCTCTCGCCTGACAAAAGGCTGATAGCGGTAGCGTCGAGGAAGTGCTGATGCCTGTCGTCGGTCGTCGACAAGCAGCTCCTCCTCTCGTTTGTCGAATTTCTAAAATACCGGCTGGTCACTGGCTTTTAGTATACTGGCTAGCTCTATATTTCGAACAGGTCCCGTCGTGACGCGAGTGGTCATAGCCGGGTCGATCGTTTGTTTCTACCGAGCGCGCAGAGACGGGCTCGGTGTCAATAGAAGCATTTCCGACGGATATCCGATTTGAAGATGTCGATACGCTCGATCGGTGAGCGGTGAAGCTGTTGGATATGTCGATATATGTGTTCCCACAGGATCTCAGTAACTGAATCCGTTCAGAGCCAGTAACCGACTCCATTGACACGGGTTTCTGGCTGGGTAAGTGTCTCGGTTGTCATTTGCTTGCAAACCGTCAGGTGGGACTTTGTGCTGCATGTGTTCACTGCTTGAAGGTATCTTCAACGAACACTTGCATGTGCAATTCCTTGCTGTAACGAGTGTCCTACAAGCGCTTGTTTCGCACACTACTGAAACTCGGCATTGACTGAAAACACATCGCGCTTGAACCAGAATTACAGGATTGAGAGAGAGAGAGAAGCGCTTGACTGCAGGCTTGGCAGGCAAGTGTCGATCTTGATGCAATATGAAGATGCTGTGTGAACGCAGCGACATCAATGGCGTTGTCACGCACCAAAGTACGACGATTCCCGTGCAGTCTGGGACAGGTGCACCGTAACGTTCATCAGCGTCTGGTCTTTTGCCGTGCAAATGCGACACGACTTCTCAATTGCGGTACCACTAACTACTCGCATACCCTTCAAATCACCAATCGAGTTCGCCGAAAGAAGAAATTGGAGAGCCTTCGACACGACATTAACGCTCTCTCTCTCTCTGTGGCTGTGTTCGTGACTGTTTACCTTTCAGGAACTTACAGGAGACCGTCGTCATGATCCCTACGCTTCTCAGTTTGCTCTGGATCATCAGCAGCAGCATCAGCGATACCGTCTCAGCTGAGCACTGGGCAGTCATCGTAGCTGGATCCAGTGGCTACAGCAACTACCGGCACCAGTCGGATGCCTGTCACGCTTACCACGTCGTGCGACGGCACGGCATCCCAGCCGAGAACGTTGTGCTCATGATGTACGACGACGTGGCCTGGCACGACAGCAATCCGTATCCTGGCCAGCTCTTCAATCGACCCACGTCCAAGCCCGTGTCACACGTTGCTGAGGAGTCTGTGGTTGACGTGTACAAGGGCTGCCATATTGACTTTCGTGGTGAGGACGTGACGCCTGAAATGTTCCTGAACGTCCTGACGGGTAACAGCTCTGGTGCCTTGAACAAGAAGGTTCTTGCTAGCCAAGCAGACGACCGGGTATTTGTCAACTTTATTGACCATGGGTCACGTGGTAACGTCTACTTTCCCCATATGAAGCCGCTCTCAGCTTCGCGGTTGAAGCAGGCAATGCAGACAATGTACGATACAAGCATGTACAAAGAGCTCGTGGTGTACATGGAAGCCTGTGAGTCCGGGTCCATGTTCTCGGACAGGTTCTTGAAGAGTATCAACGCGTTCGTGACGACGGCTGCAAACGGATTTGAGTCCTCGTGGGCAACGTACTGCCCTCCTCTTGATGAAGTGAATGGCAAACCTATTGGTTCATGCCTTGGCGACATGTACTCGGTCAATTGGATGGAGGACAGCGACCTCACAGATCTGTCAGGAGAGTCGTTGACGACGCAGTTTCACAAAGTAAAGAGCGAGACAACGAAGAGCCACGTGAAAGCGTTTGGATCGTCGAAACTTAGCCACGAGATTGTTGGCAACTATCAGTCCACGTACGATAAGAGCGCAAATGAGGCTGGTGCTAGCAGTGAGGACGCAGACATGCTATCGACTGCTGGAGTGACTGGTACGGTACCGGTCCATGCGAGTGCAGTGGATGCACGGGACGTAGATCTGGTCATGAGGTTCTACCGCTATCTACGCGCTGCACCAGGAAACAACCGCCAAGAACTTGCAGCTGAGCTTACTGCAGCGATCGAATCTCGAGAAGCAGCTGACAGAGTGTTTGAGACGATTCACGCTCTGTACGAGCAGCAGACGAAAGGGCGTTTGGTGCAAGTTGAAGTGACCGAGAATGTTGAGTGCCATGAGAAAGTCGCGCGCACTTTTGAGATGCACTGTGCCTTTATGGGCGGGCTCACTAGCTACAGTCTCAAGTATGCTGGAGCGTTCATCGATCTATGCGAGTCGGAGCTGACTGAAAGTGCAGCAATGTCCGTGGTGCGTCAAGCTTGCTTGATTCAGAAGGTGCATGACCTTGACTCGACTAGTGGTGTGTTTGACACTAATGTCTTGATGCTGGCTTGAATGACCGAAGACAAATGGGTGGACAGGAGCAGCTAATACTTTTGTTATGTGACTCTCACTAAACTGTCATTCGGTATTTTGCCGTGAACACACTCGGTAGCTATAAGGAGAGCAAGAAATGATGCAGCGGTGCATGCATTTGTATCCAGTTACAGTCAGTCAGTTCACAATGATATTAAATGATATAATGAGCCTGAACCGCGTGACAGCGGGTCGTGTCGATAAATTCTTGCTGAGTGAACACAAGTAAGCAATGGTAGTCTGATAGCGTTGAAGCCAGTCAGCCGGCTATTGTAGACTGTTGGACAGTGACCATTACACAAGTAATGCCCGGCAACGACCCAGTGTGAAGCTAGCATGAGTATAGAATAAAGCGCCTGGACAACGACGCCAGTGGACTGTGACACACTTCCGAAGAGCCTGCAGTTCGTCAGCCCAAGTGATTACGAAGTAGTCCAACGTTCTTCGTGATGAAAGCCTCACGTTGTTAGAAAAACAGTTGAGAGCTACTACCGACTTGCAAGCCCAGCTCATTGCCTTTCACAATTCAAAAAGCCGTTCTCTTCTTCCGTGATCGTCGCGCGAGACTTCTCGGCGCCCAGGTTCTCGTACATCGCCATGAGCTCATCGTTCTCGTCTTCAATAGCAACATCATAGGGCTGAGGTACACCCGACAGTCAAGTCAATGACGCAGCAGTTACAATGGCACGACCCAAAAACCTCTCCACATCAACCTACCGTCCGCCCATCGGAATTGCGTGCGTTCAAATCTGCACCAGCTTCCAGCAGCACTCGAGCGCATTCCACCGTCTCGCACAGATGTAGTGGAGTGTCCCGGTCATTGTCTCCTGGTTTTCAGGTCGGAGACGCCTTTCAGCCCCACACGAGCCAGAGTCTATCAAAAAAGCTGCTCACCTACCCAGGTGGATGTCTGCACTGCTGGCCAACAGAAATACCACGAGCTCGATGTGGCTGTAACTCACGGCTGCCTGCCTATCAATCGACACTCGTTAGCTCTTACCCTACTACCGGAATGCATCCATATTATTAATATAAATCAAATCTGCAGTACAAGGCCGTGTATCCATTCTCGTCCTTGGCATTGACATCTCCTCCATTGGCTACAAAGGCCTTGACACTTGCCAAGTCGCCGTCACTTGCTGCTGTCCAAACGTTTGGGCTCATATCGACGAAATGGGTACTCAAGCCAAGTGGGGTGGGATGGTTTGTGTCGAGGACTATACTCAGAATTAGCAACTCTGAGATAGTCTCGCGTCGGCATGTGCTGCGTATGTTGCACGAACATGGCACAAAGTTTTTGAAAAATAACATTCGATCAAAATTCAGCTTGAGTGAACACTTGTTGCACAGACGGTTTTAATCAGCATTATTTATGCTTTAATGCACAGAATTTAAAGAGAATGCAATTTGGTAATACGTGAACGTAACGTAGCGTTGCATTGCAAGTAATGAGCATGCAGCAATAATTGTCCTCCCATTAGTTACATCCAAGACGATGGCCATTGACACTGTTCAAAGTGTTGATGGATGTGGTGTTGGTAATTGACAGCGCCATCGATTGCATCACAACGTCACGGAGTCGATTCCAGAGCTTCGGTACGACCCCATCCATCGACTCGTAGCTTTGGCGCGTCATCTCGAATACAGTGCAAGGTTCAATCGCCGTTGCAGCCATGTATCGGTGCTGACGGCCGAAAAAGTCGACTTCACCAAACATGGCACCAGGCATTACATTCTCTAATGGAACCAATGGCTTTCCAGGGGCCACGCTACCGTCATCGTTCATAAAGAGTGCCACGCGACCACTGGCAAGGAAGTAGAACCGATCAGGGTACGAGGCTACACGGTAAAACTCGTAGTCTGCAGGCACTTCATACTTGCGAAAAAACTGGTCAATGCCAGTAAAAAGTGGCGACTCGTCCGGCTCGCCAATAAAGCGGTGCAACAGCACACTCATGGACTCATGAGCATGGTGGAAATCTCGGACATGGTCGGTGTGCAGCAACAACCGGTTTTCACTAAATTCCAAAGCTGCGTCAGCATTGGAAAAGAAGCTCCCCTCATCCACAATCTCATTTTTGAGAAGCAAGCTGCGGATGTCGGGCAACACGTCAGCAAATAGGACAGTAATCCCATGGCGTTTACAATGCTGCTGCAATGTCATGAACGCACTACGAGCAGCCGTTGCATCCATACCAGACACGCGGCTGAAATCCATGACAACAAATTCAGTCGGCAGCCCATCGGGATGCGGTGCAGGACTGCCATCTAAACGCACAATTGGGACGTCTCGCTTGGATACAGGTGTTAGCGGGATACTCGAATCGTCGACCACCGGCAGCTCTACACCCAACTTTTTACTTGACTTTTGCTTCTTGTCGGTTCGGGGCTTGCGAATGTACACAGCTTTTTGCACATCTTCGAGAACCTGGACCGATGACCCGAAGAAAAGGTACCCGTACAACTCCAAGTAGACGATGGCGTCGCGCTTCTGACCAAGCAGAGTGCGAGCAGCAAGTTTTCGCACAGCAGCAGAGGAACGTGATCGGCGAGCTACAACACGGACTTGTGCGTAACCGATCATGAAGTTCAGGATAGCAAATCCGATACCGAGCACCATCCCAAGCTCAAGCGAGACCATGTTGATAGCAATGAAGGAGAGCCACAACACAATATACTCCCGAGGCAAGATCTTGTGGTACACGTGGACAAGCCACTCCGTCATCAAGTCAACTGCGATGAAGATCAAGACGGCTGCAAAGAAAAATCGCGGTACGAGGCTCATGACGGATAACGGTACAAGCACGATGGCAAACTCGGATATAATGACGCATACACCCACGACTCGCGAATTAGTCTTCGAGCGGTATGTGAAGATGGTCTGCGAGAAGATGTATGATCCAGTGTATCCGCCCAGCAATCCGCTGACGACATTGGCCCAGCCAACAGATTTTAATTCATGATTGATATTCAGCTGACTGCCCATGTCCATCTCAATAGCTGCCACATCCAGACAAGACGAGAAAGCCACTACAAACGTCATACCGAGCCATGTCGTAAATTGCACAGGGACTTGGCCCCAGTACATTTGCGAGAAATCAAATAGATCGAGCATTTGCACGAAACCAGCAGGGGCAGACACGGGCGCGACCCAGCCATAGTCGCGTGCTTCCTCCAGCGAGATCCCACACAGCGGCAGCACTACAAAGAACAGCACTGGCATCAACAAAATCGTCGCAGGCAGCGCAAACGAGTTTTCGCACCGCTGTGCCACCAGCAGCAGGACAACTCCTCCCAAAGCACCGGGGATACAGAGTATCATGTAGTGCATGTCCCAGATCTGCATCATTGACGTAAAGTCATTGATCACTAGTCCAGTACACAATGACAGGCCTGCATACAAGCAGAAGAGGCCAATATATGCCAGGTAGCCGCCCACAACGGGCATCGGCAGATAAGACACCAACCCTGCAAGCCTAAACTTCCCCAGTAGCACGAGCACGGCGCCAAGCGACGCCGTGGCCAAGCCAATTGTAACCACTGTAGTCGTGACCTTGGCTTCCAGTGACACCTCTGGACCCAGCGAGTTGCAAATGGACGTGGCAATTGCACTGAGGAAAATGAGCCCGGCGTCCTGGACTTGGCCAATGGCAAACGGCAGCGAGCTCAAGAGTGTAAACATGACTTGGTGCACGACACTGGACAGCATCACGAGCTTGGACAGCGCTGGCATAAACGTGGTGAAAGCTGGGTGACTGAAGATAATAGCGGCATAGCCATACATACACGGAATGGTCAGGATCGAGTTAATGATCCCGTACATTAGTGCATTGGTGAAGTCGCCTAACTGGTGTGGTATACACCAATTACCCCAGCTCCTGCGATTGCCCCGATTTGTGTCAGACACACCACGGTCATTATCGACCAATAAAGCGATTGATTCGCTGCCTCGAGACGGCGAGGACGAGCCGCCGTCATGGTCCACCCAACTGCGGTGACGACGACGACGCGTGGATCCATCGCGCTGCTGCTGCTGCTGGACGTTGCCAATCTCACGTCGAGGGGTGCGACGGACGCCGTTCCGATGCGTCCCGGCTCCTGAGAGCGCAGGCGAGTACATGAAAAGGAGTGAACAAGGGAGCGCGTGGTACAAGTACCGGCTGTGCTGGGTTCAATGGAGTGCTTGTGCGACCACTCGAGTCGTTTTATTGGAAAGGGATGGGTAAATGGTGTGGTGCACTTAGTTTAATAGTTAAAGTCAGCCAGGTGATTGGTCAGGTAGGTGTATGTTGTCTGGTCCATCGCTTCGATGGACGTTCTGATTGACCTCCGACTGGGGTTGGAAGGAGCTGGTTGATTTGTATGAAACATCAGCTGATGCGATTTGAGTGGTACTTTTAGTGCTGTCGGTAGCGGGCCGTCTTTGTAAGATAATTTTTGAGGTGCGTAATGGGTTCGAATACAAGTGTTTCGGTATGAGTCGGAGCACAGGCTGCTGTGCCCTCGTATCGAATGATCTAGTCGGTAGCATTACAGTTGGTTCGACTTACGAATGCATCCGCAGCACTTGCAGACAAAAGTCGTGGAATCACGAGCGCAACTCAGGGCTATCGGTTATTAGGTAATCGTGGGTAGCACTTTAGGGCGAGTTCATCAAGAGCACTTCGTCTGTGCAAGTTGCGCCAAAAGTAGGACACCGATGCCGTCTTTTTGTTTTGAGACCTACATCACATGAAGGCCAAGAATAGGCGGAGGGGTTCTAGAGGCTAGTGTGATTGGTCCGATCACTTTGCTCTAAGTGCACCGAATCTCAGCAGGACGGGGCTGATGCTGGCTGCCACAACATTCTTGATTGCAATCCCATCGGGACGCAACAAAGTGCTTCTGACAACCACCACGTGTTTCGCTGCATCAGATGATCTCCAGCATCCACATACTTTATCTGGAATCATTCGTGTCATACCCCATCGGGTCGTATTGCAATCTATACTTGCTCGAACGCTTGGAACCTCATTCAATCGCCACATGGTAATACGGTCTTCACTTTCGCATGCCGAATCCACTTTCGTTTTGTCTGCACTCTTTTGCTCAGTAGATAGAGTACGATCGACGCTTCATTGTTGTCGCCTGGAACCATACGTGAACGTGTGCTGCTAAAACGCTACCACTGAGCATACTGCAGCCGATTGTACACTCGGACAAAGACCAGATGGGCACTTTCGAGCACTGTCCAGGTGAAGCGGGCATGCATACACAGCTTGCTCACTAGTGACTCTATTTCCGTCCCATTGGTATCGAAGACGGACCCTATTAGCACCAGAGACTCAACCATTCACAACACGTACACATGATCCAGTCGCTAGCGGCAAGAACTCGTTGACTGGACAACGACACAACGAGAGGGCAACCGTAATGTTCTCGGAGGCCAGATGCTTTCCGCACTTGGTCTTACATATCACCTATTAACGACAAAACGAAGAGCCAAGCGGGATGAAAATAGGCAATCAACGCGATCGATTGTGTGGTATTGTCCAGCCTCCGTCAAATCAAAAGAAGTCGTTCGCCCCGTCATTGATGGAGTGTGGCTAGAATCACTCTTTATCCGCGACTGTGCGGCAGCTCGTTATCTGGCTGGATATATTTCTTGCACCCATACGACTTCGAGGTTGCAGCACTACACAAATCCATCGACGTGCATCTGCTCACCTGCCAAGTGGCTGTTTCATCTCTTGCGAGACTTTCTATCTCGTTCACTCGTAGCTTTTGCATAACAAGGTGCACACTGCTCGTGTCGTCCAGTGTAATCGTTGAGACGAGTACACGCGCCACGAAGCGATACCGAAAAGGAGCTCGAGCTCAGGCTGTAGCGTAAATCCTGAGTCCAAAGTAAGACGACGAGGCCAAGGTATAGGGCGCGGGTCAAAAGCTCCGTTGCTTTACTCTCCAGAGCCGCTTTTCACGCCGGTCCATGGCTCTTGTTTGACGTTGGGCCGAGTCAAAAATGAGCGAGGCTGATGGGCTGCACCAACCGGTGCGAACCGCAGAAGTCGGACTACCGCAAGGAATTCAATGTTCAAATAGATTATGCTTCGGTCTAGACTGCTCCCTCTTAGTCCTTTTTAGTGTCTACGCTCCACGCCTACTGTATCTGCGGGCGTGTCTACCTCAGACAGTCGACTAGGTCAAGGAAGGGTTTATGCGACTGCGGTTACGAAACTTGTCAGCCAATTTCGAGCACTTCGCTATGATATAGGATGCCAATCTCGCAGTTGGCGCGAAATCGCTCATGAACACTCGCTCTTCGTTGGTATCAGCAGACAAGACGGGAGCTTCATCGACTATGGAATTGGGGCGGCGAAGCAATTTTCCTCCAGGTGCGTCTTCCGCGGGCAGGTCGCCGAACGTGAGGGGTCGTGCGGGAAGAAGAGAGGTTGTGGACTTCGACAATGGCTCGAATTGATTGGGCTCCGCACCAGCTGCGACAGCATCGCTGCGCGCAAAAACAGCAATCGAAAAAGCGGCGAAGAAGGCGAGTTTCATGTTGTAGTTCGACGAAGAAGGAAGCTAGCTTGAGCTGTGTGCGATGAAATTGGAAGTGGGGGAATTGTGATAAACACTCTGGTAGGCACCATCGAGTATAGCATCTCTGACGACTCTTTCGACATGAAGGATTACCACCGGGGCGACCTTTTCACTGTAGCAGATGGTTGCTACATAGGGCGCGTACTGGCTCAAAGGACGCACTTTTTCATTCGAGATGACGCCCGGAATGTAGCTTCTGTGTCTCATTACCGCATACTGAACACATCAAGTTAGTATGGTAGACAGATCTGTAGACAGAGGCTATGAAACCATAAATATATATAGATCACATGTGATCCAACGTATCTTGCTCTGTCCTACAATACTTCGACTCTACAGGGTTTATTTATGTTGCATGAGAAATGAAGCGAACCGAATCTCGCATGTGGGGCCCTCCATGAAATGACCACTCTCACGCGCAGCAAAGAAGAGTCCGACACAAGTAATTGACCTGGGTCGAGTATTCAGCTACAATCATGTGAAAGATGCAGTGTGCATGTGGCAATGTGCAGAGATATGCATCAAAATGACATGCGCGAACAACTAGATGCCCGTGGATTTTGATGCATTCAACAGCGCGCGCTACGATGCGAAGAATCGTCGCTCAGAGTAAAAGACGAAAAATCCTCACTCGACCCAGCACAGCTCATCCTGCATGAAAAAACCTCTTATTTGTGATGCCCCATCTATTTCAGCTTATCTCTGACAATGGGGAGACTTACTTATGCGTGGATAGAGTCTTTGTGAACTATTAGCTGATCGGAAATGGTGATTGCATGAATAGCAGACCTTGATGATCGAGATATGGCAGGAGCCACCCAATGCAACTCGCAAGGTTTCGATCGAATACGAACCGTTCAGGCCTTTGATATTCAACCTGCCGCCATCAAATTTTGTTTTTCTGTCCCGTGGCTGGAACAAGACATAGTTTCCTCCGAAAACTAAGCGTACAGTGGATGAGGTTTCAGCAAGCTAATGAAAATGGGCGTGGTGGAAGGCGATCAGTTACGGAGGCCTAGGTTATGGAGGAGACGCGGATAGCAGCGATTAATACATCCGTAAATAACCTACATATTTTGGCTCTGTTGATGTGGTAATATTCTTGCGAAGCACACTGCACGTTTGAGACGTGCACATGCATGCCACATGACACGTATGTGTATCTTTTGCGAATCCATTCAGAAGAACGCCTGTGAAAGTCCACCACCATTGGAGCATCGTCTAAAAATATCTGTTACTTGTCGTCACTTGACGTTGGTTGCCTTGAAGCTTGCTGCATTGATGGTACAGGCGTCGTCGTTGTCGTCGTCAATGTAAGTATGTTCTTGTCGACGATATTTTTATATCCGCATCATTGACAAACCGTGATGTTCTAAAACGTGTTGTAGGCACTTTATGATCAATTCTCTCGATCTTGCCACCGGGAATGCAATCACCTCAATGCTAACATCGGCATTTCTGCTTGAAAGAGACATGCTAGTTATATGGCATGAATATGTACGCATAAAACGCATGTAGTGTGCCTCTCGTGTCTCTCAAGAGATTTAACGCGTCAAATGTCTACTCTATTTGGCCTTATGGACGTACGTTTAATCACTGTGCTCAATCAACCTTCCCCTGTAGCTCATACCTACCGGCAATCGCCTTTACAACAAATACGATTAAAATCGGAATAGGATAGGTGTGTCAAAATTAGGATAGTATTATCAGAATTAGATTAGGTAGAATAGACTAAGATCAGAATGTCATATTTTAGTTGACCACCCCAAACTCACCGGCACGATGACCTACTATCGATCGGTGCATTTAAACTTTCCAGGTGGGTACTTATCGTATACCTGATTATTCAGCATACGTATTGTTAAATCAATTGAATTGGTAAAAATCTGACGGTCACAAACACATCACAAACGGCCACAACAATACAGGAAGCCAATCCCATAATTATTAATCTTCAGGCTGCTAACAAAGCTCTGCATTTGCATTCTCTTACAAAGGTGCAAACGAGTTCCATGACCTGAGTCACATCTTACTATGTTCGATGTGTAACATTAAGTGGGAGCATGCGTGGATAGACAATTTAAGCGTGTTTGTTAATTACCTGGACATTTGTAAATGTAGCAAATATGCCTTACCATTACTGATCTGTATACCTTTAAAGCATAAACTGTATATCATGGATTACCACAGACGACATGGGCCGAATGAGCAACAACGGAGTTTGGTTCCACTAAAACGCTATCATGGACATTGAAACTAAGATCGTTCGAAAGCAGGTAATTCTGGACGTCACGGATCCAATATGAAGGATCAGCCAAACAGACCAAAGACAAGATTGGGGTATAGTTTTACATTACAGAAGATGAAAAGAAAGACGTGGAATGGTAGTTAAATGTGGCGTTCGTTGCAAGTGGGTCACCAGGACCGAAAAGATTACCATGTGGTATGTTGTCTGCTACCTGCTCGATGTAACTTAGAACGTCGGTTTACTTATAGATTCTTGCGACCATCTACGTATTACATGCAGCGCACGTAGCACCTAAACTATCCTAGACGTGTTTTTAATACACGTTTTTCGCCAGCAAAACATATTCTCATTGGCAGTTGAGGTTTTAAGAAACCTACATACTGCAGCAAGCAAACTAAATAGCTCCTGCGTGGACGTCATACCGCTCGTTATGGGTCTAACTTGTGCAGCTTTTACCAGCAAGAAAAAGTGTCTTCGACCACCTAATTCCTCGATTCTGAACTAGTTTTAGAAAATCACGCTGGCACAGGTACTGATATAGTATAACTGAAAGCAATGGCTTATACCTTATTGGTCATTACACAGACTTTACTGAACTTTAATTAAGTCTAGTGGAGGAACTACTATGGGAGACTCTACTGTGCAAACTAATTATTGGTTGGTGGCTAGGATAGTCGTTCCGCAATTTCTCACATCGCGTCTCGTCTCGTAGTACCCGAGCCATCAGCTCCAGCATCAATTATGCAACTTCGACTCCTTCTCGCTATTGAATAAGCTCTCCCTGCGCACAGAGATGAGGTCATAGCCAACAGAGGGTTTAATCCATTTGGATAAACGTCGAGCACGACAAATTACGGCTCATTCACGCTGTCCGACGAGGAGCGAGGTCATAGCGTGTAACGGGGTCACACGGCGGTTCTTGAACCGGCTTTGGTGTGTTCACACAAAAAGTAAAGATAGGTGGATCTGAGTGGTACAGTATTGGTACCACGTACTTACAGTAATACCGCACCTTATCGGTTAGGGATAAGGGAATAGACTTCTGTCATGGGATCGTGATTAGAGCCAGCCCTCCAGGTGCTTTACACCATTAGGATTAATGGGTAAAACCCTGTTATGTAGAAGCCAGACAAGGGTTTACGGTTTTATTACCGTAGCTAAAAGAACAAAGTTCATTTCCCTTGTGAATCGTTGGACACAAGTGCCTAGTAAAGGCGTAGTGTGTTGTTAAGAGCATCAGCCTTGTCAAGGCGCTTACTCTTGTTTAACTAGTAGTATCAAGTTAGTGTGTGATTATGTGAATTATAATCCCTTTAGAACCGGATTGTTACGTTTGTACGCTTGAACGACTGTACGTCGTTGTTAGTTTGTTACACCTAATAGCCTCTTTGAGTCTTTGACTTCCTCTGTTAAGAAGCTCTAAGTAGCTCCGCTACACTTGGTAGCACTTGTAGTCAATCTGCACCTGAGACTTCACCGACTGGATCCTCTGAGAGGATGGAAACGGCCATGAACCTCTCTGAGGACCAGTAGATCACGATTGTGAATCTCAAGGCATTGATCGGGCACGAGCAAGTGGCTCTTATGATGGCAAGGACTGGACGCACTTCGTGCACGTCTCGAGCCCTTCTCGAACATTAAGTCCACGTTTATCGGACAGGTCCATGACCATTTGGCATCTGCCATGCCCACTCGGCATGTTCCAATACCGGACACTGAGTCGAGGACTCGTCCGCTAGCCTAAAGCGTCAATACGTTTAAGGAAAAGAGGGAAAATCTACTTTTGTGGGTTCGATAGATGGAGTTTGCCATCAGCTCGGCCCTGCTGCGGTAGAGCAGCAAAAGGTGAACCTGTCCTTATCGAAGTTAGGTGGGTGAGCCAGAGAGACGGCCTTCACTTCTGGTACCTATATAGACGAGACTATACCACCCGGTATATGCTTCGCCTAATCAGGCACATCGCGTGCGATCACGCTTCCTGTCAACCCGCCAGGGTAACAGGACTTAGACGATTATGTCCATATTTTGCGAACTCTAATTGCTGCTATGCAGCTTGACCCTTTACCTGATACGGTTTTGGTAACCATTTTACGGGAGGGTATTCGCACTGGCGTTACCAGAACAGAAGTGCTGTGTACAAAACTCTTGACATTTGAGGGCACAGTGGACATAGCGTTGAACGCAGAGTTCAACTTTAAAGCTGCTCGTTAAAGGACTCGTGGGTTCCAACCGAACTCGTTGAGCACTGCTCATCTCACGGATAGGGCAGAGCCCACGGATCTTAGTCTCGCTGAGAGGTACAAAGAAGCTGAGCTTTACGATGTCGAACAACGTTCGAACATCCGTAGATGTTTAACGTGTGGGATCATCAATCATCTTCGCCCCAATTTTTCATTAAGAACGTCGTACAGGCTCTACGAGCCAACCTGCCGTAGCTACCCAACGAGTTGGTTGGCGCGGGAAAACGTTGATTACCAGTAGGTGCGGGGCGCTCTGCTGGGGAGGATTTAGGCTCTGTTATACCTCTGGGAGGTGATGGAGAACGGAGCCTAGCCCCTAGTGGATTCGTGAGAAATGTCACGAAGCATAAGTACAAGCCAGGCTTTTTAGTTGCGAAAGCAAAGGTGAAGGGCTTTGATAAGCTATGGTCGGTTTTGATTGACTGCGGAGTGTCTTAAAATTATGTCCGACTTTATTCCCTGAAAGGGATTCAGCTGTATGCTGAGGCGCTGAAAGCGCGAAAGATGGAGACTATCACTGTTCGCTTGGCGACAGGTGCATTGATCAATGTTCCTAAAATTCCTGTGAGCTTAGGCGTCAATTTTGCGGACTTTGACAGTGTAGAACGCTGTCTAGTCCTTGACTTGGATGATAGGCACGACTTCAATTTTGGTATGGCTTGGCTAGAACGCCATGAGCCATGGATTTATTGGATTTTAAAAACCTTAGGCACAATGAGCACTGTTCCTAGTGGAGATTTAAAGAGTCATGAGCTTACATCTGCCAGAAAACAGAAGCGCTATTGGCTCAAAACACGGACTGATACAGTCAGGGTGCTGGACATCGGTATGGATGAACTCATTGAGTTAAACAATGATATCAAAAACGTTAGTTGCAAGCCAAGCTCGTTGACTGATAGTGGAGTGGCACGTAAGTACCCACTAAATGATGTTGGCCGTGTTGCGACACACCGAATGTCAGTCAAGATATTGTTGGTAAAACACCAAGTCATTAAGGGCGACACACATTTGATGAGCGTGGAGTGGCACGTACCCACTGGGCGGTGATATTACTGTAGATGACTCATTACCAGATGTCGGTAATGACACTGACATGATATAGATCGAACTAGTGATGACGTAGTTCGTCACCATGGGGACAGTGCAGTTCTAGACGTCGGTAGTGACATCGGTCCTAATTTTGGGCAATTTAAGGTTGACGTAGTTCGCTACCTTGGATGCGGTATAGTCCCAGATGTTGGTAATGACATCGGCTCTGGTGATGAGCAACTTAAGGTTGATGGTCATGTTAATCTTGGGGACATTAATGATCCGAGTGTAGGGTATGACACCGGCTCTTGTACAGAGCAAGTTAAGGGTGATGATGATGATGATATAAACCTTGGGAGCTAGAAAGTTTCAGTCTCTTTTAGACGTTTAGTCTCGTCACAGAGACGACAGAGATGCCAGATTGCTGCTATGCAACGCATGTCTTCTGTTACGTCACTGAGTGATACTAGCGAGAAGATGTATACACTCATTAACGGAGTGACTGGTGACGTAGATGGGTCAGTGAGTCTTCAGATTCTACCCTCACTGAATACTTTGTTAGAGCTAGACGAAATGTCTGTCGATGAGTTTCGCCTGATATTGAAGTCGGGTTGACTTATCTGAAGTGGTGGTCATTAGATCCGATAGTGAGTCAAACTCGTCGTACCTTCTTGACGAGGCTGTCTTGTAAGACATAAAGGCGGGGCTGAGTGCTCGAAGTGGGTCATCGATCTTGAAAGATCCCAAAGACCCGCTGTATCCTATGGTCAAGCAGTTCCAGGATGTGGTGTGTCATCCTATGGTCAAGCAGTTCCAGGATGTGGTGTGTCAGAGTGGTGTCTCCTTCCACTCTGCCTCCTAATTGAGGCGTACGTCATAGAATTGACCTGATTCCTGGAACCAAATACTGCGTTACAAGCCAATGGACCCTACCAAAGGAGCAGTGTGACGTCATTGAAGAGTTCTTTCGTGCAAAGCACTCGGAAGGCATGGTGCGTGAGAGCAAGTCTCCGCACTCGACACCATTATTTTCTGTCAGGAAGCCAAACGTAAAGTGGCGTAGTGTGCATGCTTTCAAAAGCTTTATGCATCCATTATACCGGCACAGACGCCTATTCCTAGAAAGGACGTTCTTTAGAACGCAATAGTAGGATGTACCGTGATCAGTGCACTCGTCTTGGTCGCTGGGTGTTATCAATTGCTTATGCGAGCGAGTGGTATTCCGCTCCCAGTGGTTAGTACTTCAAGCAGTATGCTTTGAGAGGGTGGCTCGTCATACCTCATGGGCTGTCCAATGCCCCAGCTACATTTAACCGTCTTGTGACGCAATTGTTCAGACCTCATCGAGGCTATGCACGAATCTATTTCGATGACATCTCTGTCCATAGTCGTGCATCAAACGGTCGATCTGATGTAAATAATCACATTTACCGTTTAGAGCTGTACTCTAGTGCATGCGCACGAACGAGGGGTATGCAAATGCATCAAAATACATTTTTGGCACGGAAAAAATTAACCGTCTAGGGTGCTTTATTGGGAAGCGTGACCATAGATCAAATGTAAAGTCATTCTATGACTTGCCAGTTCCTTCGAACCAAAAGGACTTGCATAAATTTCTCTGCCTTGCTAGTTACTTTTGCAAGTACAGTACAATCACGCTGAAATGGCAAGGCCATTAACCAACCCATTAAAAAAGATGCCGTTTGGCGGTGGGACGCAGTCCATGGTCAATATTTTGAAGCTAATAAGGACAGTAAGTTTCATGCGCTAATCTTGGCTTTGCCTGAACTTGAGTGGCCTTTCAGTGTCGTCTATTACGCGTCCGATTTTGCTATTGGGTGTGCATTATTGCAAACAGATGTTGTTGGACATATAAGCGTCATTGAGTATGAGTCTCGTTAGCTTAAGTCTGCGGACAAAACTATCCTAGCTCACGACAAAGAGTTACTCGCTATGAAATGTGCACTTGTTAAGATCAGAGTCCACCTACTTGGCTCAAAGCCTTTTGTGATCTTCACCGAACACGCGTCGTTACGCACTGCGCACAGTCGCCTCACCTCTCACAACGAATGGCCCTGTGGCTTTCACTCTTTGCTGAATACAACCTTGAGGTGAAGTACTAGCCGGGTAAGCAAAACGCTTTGGCTGATGAGTTGTCACGCAGACCTGATTATGAGCTTGCTCATGTTACGACTCTGTCGTCATCCATAGTAGACTTTTTTTTTCGTGCGGTATATGCACGTGATGAGCAATGTGTAGAATTGCTACATGCTCTTGGGAGTGAGGAGGTTCAAGACTCGGACATCAAATTGTCGGCACGTTTACGTGCGAGCATACATCTATTTGTCATCGATAGTGGGTTGTTGTGCTGTTGCACGGGTGTTGAGGATGTGCCTCGCATCTTTGTTCCTCATGATGAGGAATTGAAGTAACGTATTCTCTTTGAGACACATAAAACTGCTTTAAGCGGTCATCTCGGTCGTGAGAAGACCTATAGATAAGTTCGCCAGACATATTGGTGACCCAAGTTGTACAAATGGGTGAGCACATATGCGACTACGTGTAAAACGTGTTAACGGGTCAAACCCTCAGCACATGCGGTTGCACCGTTTGATAGTTTCCTGTACCCACTGAGTGTTGGGAGTCCATCAGTTTAGAAGTTGTGATTGGCCTTCCGTAGGATTAGGAAGGCAACGATGGTATTGTGGTCTTTGTTGATCGTTTGAGCAATATTTATAATTTAGTGGCTGTGCCTGATGTTATCGATGGTGAAGGTACAGCGAAGATGTTTATCGACCGTGTGTTTTGTCAACACGGTTAGCATGTAAAAATTGTCTCTGATCGTGATCTACTTTTCACTGGTAAGTTTGGACTTCCATTTTCAGGGTGATAGACACCGGGTTGTACATGTCCACAGCGGATCATCTGCAGACCGATGGTCAAGCTGAGCGTGTCACCTTGTCACTGGTGACATTATGCGCAGTGTTTGCGCTGATACGCCTAGGAGTTGAAGCACGATGCTCCCGGTGGTCGAGTTTGCGTTAAACAGCGCTGTTCATGCATCTACGGGATTTACTCCATTCTGCGTATATGGTCTCACGCACCCAAGCCTTTCGTTAATGCTTCCACTCTGTGAGTCTGGGCTTGGTGGGGGGAGTAATAGCCGATAAACTTGCTGATTTCAGCTCTGATACTGTTCGGAAAAAGGTGAGCGAGTTTCTCGCTACGCTATTGTTGTCTAACGACATGTACGTGATGCAATGGCTGATAGTCAGTATAAACAGAAGGGACAAGCTGATGCTAAAGGCAGAAAGTATATGGAGAGTTGTGAAGTTTGAGACCTAGTCTTATATAACGCTAAGAATCTACCTACCAAAGTGGTGCCAGCGGTCTATAGGATTAAGTTGCATCCTCGCTTCATTGGGCCGTTTGCGGTTGTAGTCAAGAAGGGCCTACCGTACAAGCTCAACCTTCCACGCAAGATGCGAATGCACCCAGTGTTTTACATCGGCTTGCTTAGGCCTGACCATGATCCGTCGCTGGTGGATCACAGGCGCTTGCGCCAAAGGAGTTGGCACTGCCACAAGTCTAGGAACTATAAATAGAAGACTTATTTGTCCTTCAAGACGCGCCATGCGGTTACGAAAACCATGCACCTCGTGCACTAACTCGTCGACGACGCGTCGAGATTCATCAATCACCGCCTGCTTTCGTTTCCTAGCAATAGGATCGGGGTACCCGGGGTCGGAGAACTCATGAGAGTACGAAGTGCCATTGCGGCAAAATTGTCCGTAAGCCGTTGACGTTTTTGAACGTCGTCTGCAGGTTCAGTCGATCCATACCTCTTCTCACTAGTCGATGCGGGAGTGGAAGGGGCTGCAGCTGCAGCAGGTGCACTGATGTGCGGGTCCGTAGCTGACGCAGTATAGCGGGTGCGATAGAACGATCGCAGTTGGCATTTATCCTTTCGTTGTGCAAAATCATGCGCAGCTTTCATTTGAGCCGAACGTCATCAATTAAAGCGCACTCTTGGATGTTCCATAGGCTTGGTAAATGACGAGCTCTGCGAGCTAAACGCGTGAAGACGGCATCCTTTTCCGCCTCCGTCTCACCAGGGAAGAGGACGACAGGTACCGTCCGCATGGAGGACACTGACGCACTTCGTGTTTGCTGATATATCCTGTCGAGGTAATCTGGGACAGTCATACGCTCGACCACCAGGTATCTCACTTTAAGGGCTTTCCTCTCCACTAGTGTAGTGGCTGTGGCAGCCTTAGGTCCCGTGACCCATGTTGCAAGTTACTGCCCGGCATTATGACGAGTGCATTCCTCCAATCGGTAGTGTGAAGCGGTTACCACTGTGAGCATACGATGTGCTTGACGCCTGCGGTCGTCGACCGACTGAAGATATTGAGCTTGATCTTCATTGAGGGTGTTGTGCAACACACCCGACGCAGTATCGAAGACTGCAAGCTGTGCAAGGGGTGAAGGTACCTCTTCGCGTTCCACGAATGGATAAGGCGCGACGTGCATAATATCACGCACAAGTGGCATAGCTGGAGGCGGGTCATAGACACTCGACGCTACGGTGTCAATCTCATAGTCCACCATACCCTCTTCGAGGAGTTCCTCAACGATGTTGGAAGAAGGCTTCACAACAGTCATTTTGAGATGTGTTGTGAACACGATGGTCGAGACCAGAACATTGATAGACCTCAAAGAGAAATACGATAATTGGCGGCACGAGGCTGTCGATAGTTTGGTGGGCGAGCGAGGTCATAGCGTGTAACGGGGTTACACGGTGGTTCTTGAACAGGCTTTGGTGTGTTCACACACCAAGTAAAGATAGGTGGATCTGAGTGGTACAGTATTGGTACCACGTACTTACAGTAATACCGCACCTTATCGGTTAGGGATAAGGGAATAGACTTCTGTCATGGGATCGTGATTAGAGCCAGCCCTCCAGGTGCTTTACACCATTAGGATTAATGGGTAAAACCCTGTTATGTAGAAGCCAGACAAGGGTTTACGGTTTTATTACCGTAGCTAAAAGAACAAAGTTCATTTCCCTTGTGAATCGTTGGACACAAGTGCCTAGTAAAGGCGTAGTGTGTTGTTAATAGCATTAGCCTTGTCAAGGCGCTTACTCTTGTTTAACTAGTAGTGACTAGTTAGTGAGTGGTTCTGTGAATCATAATCCCTTAGGAACCGCGATTGTTAAGCTCGTACGCTTAAACGACTGTACGTCGTTGTTAGTTTGTTACACCTAAGAGCCTCTTTGAGTCTTTGACTTCCTCTGTTAAGGAGCGCTAAGTAGATCCGTTACACTTGGCTTCTATATTGTGGAGCGAATCCAGCCGTTGACGTTGCTTTCGCCAGCTTCATTTAACGATTTCAAGCCGTTGTCGACGCTATCAATAGTGCTGTCAAACGAATCCAAGTCATACGAAGCAGGAACGCTCTTCAAGTCGCTAAAACAAGCGCTCAAATCGCCAAACAAAAAGCTATGACAGGTGAAAAGAATAGAGCCGAAGCCGTGCGTGCCAACAGGGCTCGAGGTAAAGCCTCTAGAACCAGAGCCGATAAAGCCCTACTCGGTGAATTTCCCGTTGACAAACCCATGATTCTCAGTGCTACGATATGTCATTCCGTCCTGTTAAAGGGAAGATGGATTGGACGGAGAAAATATGAGGAGAGCCCAGCCGACGACCGACCCAAGGAATAGCCCGAGAAGGGATTGAACATAGTTGACGCGAAAACACTAGTCCCTGTCAAGATGGAGGATGAAATTGAGGGCGATGTGTGAGATGTGGCCATTCTGGGTCTTTTTAAAAAGGAAAAGGAGATTGAGGGAGATGATGTACAAGTGGCCATTTTGGGCCCATTCAAGAAAGAGGAGGAGATTGAGGGAGATGTAGAAGATGTGGCCATTCTGGGACCAATCAAAAAGAAGGAGGAGATCGAGGGAGATGATGTGCAAGTTGACGTTCCGAAAGATTCAACAAGGCATTTGGGCTAAACACTGTTGGTATGCTTCGCCTACATCGCTGTTGACTGTTCGAGATCGATATTACAGCATCAGCTAGCTAGCACAGCAAATTATCTCATTTTATAGTTCTGTATCCGCATCCGTTGTAGAAATCTTGTGAGTACGTTAAATTTTGGTTCTTGCGGTACATCCTGTTCCTGAGAGTGTAGCGATCATTAGACTGGTCAACATAATGCAGCCGTTGTTGCTTGCTGCCGATCCAGCGGTGTCTATGGTAGCGCTTAGATTCAGCGCGCGCACCAAGAAACGGCACCGGAGAAGTGGCTCGGACTGCAGCTTCGATCTTGATTTGGAAACCATCTAGAACACAAAATAAGACGCTGGTGCAAAGGGTATCGACGCAGTGCAGGGCGCAGTGAAATACATGACGCTGCCTGGAGGCAAATTGGGACCTCAATAGAGAAGTGCATATGATGCCGCTCCTGAGCAATGAACGAGAAGTATGAAAGCATTTGATGTCTCGAAAGTATTGGACTCGGGCTCCGTCACGCAGCGTCCCATCCGCGCATTCCGCATTCAATATTCTTTAAAAATGCATAACGTTGAGATTTTATTAACGGCTCGATTTATTTAATTCTTCCGGGGGTCAAGTGAACAGAAAATAAAGATCAATGGTAAACCTGACGAATCCCTTTTGTTGGGAGTATTATTTGACCATTCTGCCTGGGCATGCACTAAGACACTTGAATATACCTGCAGAGATGATTTGGTTGCCCCTAACGAAGATCCGATAAACATCGAAACTTTACTGGATATCGCGACACTAGCGCTAGATACCGTAAACTTGTTTAATAGGTATCCGCGTGTGAGTTTCTGGACTCAACCTGTTGCGCTTTCAGCTGGAATTGTTGTTGATTGCTTTACAGATTCGTTTAGGAGATTCGACGTTTCTATCAAGCGTCGGGACCGCTTTCGA
The DNA here is from genome assembly GCA_921007115.2 of Peronospora matthiolae. NCBI lineage: Eukaryota > Oomycota > Peronosporomycetes > Peronosporales > Peronosporaceae > Peronospora > Peronospora matthiolae. The sequence continues at coordinate 747,286 of CAKLBY020000223.1, read as the reverse complement.
GCAATTACATAATTCGAAGTTATGACCAAGACGATGCCGCATAAAATTTCTACGCGCTGGAACTCAACTGCACTGCTATTAATGCGTGCGGTTAATCCTTGTATAATCATTTCCGTCACGTTTAAAACAAGCCCTGCTCACGTACGTACACCCTCATTGGCGCCAACGTGAATATTGTGAATCAGATCATTCTGCCTCTACAGACGCTGGACCACGTAAGTACTAGGCTGGATGCAGTCTATTTTTCATATTCCCTAGCGCATATGGAGGCGCTCATGCGTATGCAGATCTGGAATTCCCATTGTTTTGTAGGGTACATGTTCAAAGATCTCGTCCCGCAGGATATCTCATCCCGCGTAGAATGGGACAGGATTATGCTATCCTGTGTCCCATCCCGCGCGGGACAAGATAGCCCCATAGCAAATGCACCACAGCCAGTCATTTCAAACTAGTCAGTCAATTGATTAGTCCGTCACCTAATTAGTCTGTCAACTGACTAGTCAGACATCTCTTGCTCTGTATCCATCCGGACTTGTCCATGCGCTCAGCTATAGCTCAGGGCGGCTTCACCCTCGCGCACTCTGCCATAGGTACCTCTGCAGCAGCTGCCGCCCAAGCTCCAAGTGCCACCTGTGAGTATGACTACGTGTTAAACTGCCAGCCTCTGGCCCACCGTAGCGGTCTCGCACTCGCATTGTCCACCCACACGCTGCAGCTGCGCAGCCTCGAGACGTTGGCGTTGTGCCACGAGTTTTGCGCGCACAAGAGCACGGTCCATGAGGTGTGGACGTCACGCGTTTCACCACATCAACTGGCCACGTGCTCGAGCGACAAGTGCGTGAAGCTGTGGGACACACGCATGGCGCTGGCAGCCATGGAGGTGCCAGTGGGTTGCGAAGTCTGGAGTCTCTCAATTGGGTGCGAAGAGACGCTCTTGGCAGTGGGAACGGATGATTGCGTGCTGTTGTACGACGTGCGCACGGGCTTGAAACTCGTCGAGTACAGCGAGAGCCACGTCGACGCCATCACGCAAGTGCGGTTCCATCCAACCCAGTCGGCGTTTGTCGCCACGGCTTCAGAAGATGGGGTCGTGTGTTTGTTTGACTGCCGCATCTCGGACGAAGACGATGCGCTCGAGAGCATCGTGAATGTCGAGAGCGCTGTTGCGACCTTGGGTTTCTTTGGTCTACAGAAGGAGAAGATCTACTGCCTCACGGGCACCGAGACACTTGATCTCTGGAATATCTGGACAGCAGAAAGACTGCATCACTACGACACGATTCGAGACGATTGCAACGGCAATAACGTGGCAACGGACTATCTCATTGACTGTGTGTACGACGAGTGCTCGGACGAGCTCTTTCTGCTGGCTGGTAGCCACGACGGCAACTTGAACGCGATCAAGATTGGCGTCGATGCTGCCTCGAAGGGAAAACTACAGCATGTTGCGGCGCTTAATGGTGGCCACAAAGCTTGCGTGCGCTGCATGTACTATGACAGAGAAAGCACGACGCTGTACACGGGAGGGGAAGACACAAGGCTTTGCAAATGGACGGCACCCGGTGTAGCTGGTGCGTGGTCCGGTTCTCTTCCAAATCTGTCGTCAACTACTTCCAGTCGAAAAGCGACGGGTCTGGACCATGCAGGTATACGAAAAGCCCGCAAGTCTTCGCGTCCATACTAGGCAGAAGTGCGTTTTGTTCGGAACGTGATCGAGTCCCCCATGACAGTGCAGACGGACACAAATCGGTGGCAGTCCCATTTTTGACGATCAATGCAATGGTACTCTGTATATTAAGTAGACGAAGATGGAGCGATTGTACGCGCGTGTGTACTCGGTGGCGGGAACAAGACACGAATAGAGGGTTTGCGGCGAGCATGTGTATGCTGTTTCGTATTGTACACTACTATTCGTTCTGCAGTGTTGACGGTGGTAGAATAACCCGGTGGAAAGTAGCAGCTATGGACGGTCTCCTTTGTATCCAGCTCGAGGTTGCTCGGATTATTGTGCTTGGTGCATGCGTCCAGTGGAGAGAGATTAGTAAGCTTGCTGGTTCTTCTTCGCCTAGATAACACCGAGGTGCGTCGATTGGATAGAGATGGCAAGCGACCGAGTTTGTTGAAAAGGTGTTGCGGTATTGTCGAGCGTCGATGCACTTGAATTATAATGTAAACGTCCCGAGTTCAGAATTGGTTATAGGTTTTGGGGCTTCCACCGACCCTCGAGACTATACTAAACAAGCTGCGCTACATCGCCAAAGCCTTGTGGGTATCCATTAGCAGTCGATAATTGTCTCGGTGATGACACTGCGCGGTTGGAAGCACGTATTGGGTTTTGGGTCTGACACATGACCGAGCAGCTTTACCTCGGGTGTGGTGTTTGGCTCAACGATTTGAACCAATGTACTTCTGCTGTGCCTACAAAAGGGCCTCTGGTTCAAGGCAGTGCAAGCGGCACAAAGTTTAATGGTGAGCGCGCCTTTTCCTTGTCGTGGGAAGTGCTTCTTGATACTCACACTGTGTGTGCTCGCGGAAGGAAGTACAAGCCGTACTGGTTGCCAGCAAAACAGGACAAGAAGGTCGCATGTACTCCTCGCAATCTAGATCTATGAGCCCAAACCTAGGGTTTCGTCACTTGAAGCAGCTCAGACAATCTAGTTCTTTTAAGGCCGCCGATCTCTACAGCGACGTACGCACCACGATCAGACCCAGGTTCACGATACGACAAATGTCTGAACGCAAAGCAGCTATTCGTGTTCTGAATTCACGGTGATGTGATAAAGTAAAGGTGAGCGGCGATGCAGTGAGTGGGTGGATTCCCTTAGTGTGCTGGTCGTCCGGTCATTTGACACGGCTGTATCTTCGCCGTGTTCTCGTCAACGCTATGGATCATCTTGCAAGGAAGGAGTGTACCACAAGCAGGTCGACCCGTGCCACTAAGAGCTCGCTCAAGGCCTCAGTTTCGAGGTACAACAGCGTGCTCTACCAAAGACGTATTTCAACGCTCGACGGTCCTCGTACGATGAAGCAACGATGAGCGGAAGTGTTGCCATGGCCGCAAAAATCATGTAGATGCTGTCGTTCTGTGAGCTTTCCACGTGCAGGGTCTCATCACGAAGTATACTGCGATGTTGACGATGCATTGAGAAGCGGCATTGTCGGATGCCGTGGAAGGCGAGAGTTGTGCTTTCGAAGGACAAGAGGTCGAAAGCTATAGTATGACGTAGGGTCGTAGCAAACAGGTAGTGCGTGAGAGAGACAGAAGGAGTTCATGTGCAGAAAATGACGATGCTACAACTGTAACGGGGTGAATCGTTACATAACAATTTGTTAGAAATTGTTTATAGAATATAACTATAAGAGTTATTTTCTCATAATATTGTCATAAGGACAATATTCTGCAGCACTCCCAAGTAGTTCCTCATTAGTTGATATAGGCCATAATATCAACCAACGAAGACGCGCCACGACAGACGCACGCAACGAGTGGTGAGCAGATATTTGATATGCACATTTGAATTCAGACATAGTTAGATGAGGATAAATAGTGATTTATTAACAGACATTAACTATACTAAATACAGTTCTACTTTTTACTTGAGCTAAGTACTCGCTTCTTCTTACCGTCGTCCTCTACACGTACGAGTGTACGTGAAGTTCCGAGGCACCGCCTTATTCTGTCATCAGAATAAGTAGCTTGCACTGTCACCAGTACAAGCTTCAGGGTGCCCCGTTACACCTGGCAGCACTTCGTAGTCCGTCCAGGGACCACGTTCACATCTAACATGAATATGTTGGATGATGAAGATGACCAAAGCTTTCACGCTACGCGTGCCGGCTACTTTTATTTGAGCGATATCGAATGGAATGCGGTTGAACGGATGGGTTCGACCATGGGCATCCATGCTGTTAGCGTCATGCTAGAGGCTCTCAACAGAGATGCCCAACATGCTACTATCGCCAAGTTCATTCAAAATGAACTTGACGCCGAACGCGAGAAAGTAGTCTTGCTTCACCAACAAGGTTCTCAACAAGCAGAGTTGTTGAGAGAACAAGGTGCTCGACAGTTTGAACTGTTGAGACAGCAGCAGGCTGCTGCTGGTGGGTCGATGCACTCGCGTCGACCCGAGACCTTGAAGATTGACATCTCCAAGTACAGGGAAGTCGAAGAGGACTCCCTCTTGAGATGGTTTGTCGAATTAGACGACGCCATAAGGGCACGTCGCATCGACGACGGGGAAATGCAAGTTGCATTTGCCCAGTCAAATTTGGCAGGACGTGCCAAGACTTGGGCACTGGGGCTAGAGTTGCACGACCCATATGCGTTTGGGTCGTTGGAAGTCTTCAAGTCGCGGCTCAGACAAACGTTTGAACCGCCTAGAGCTGAGTTCAGGGCTCGAACTGAACTCTTGAAGTTTAAGCAGGGTAAGCGTGATGTGCACGCTTACGCGCAACATATACGACATCTTACGAGTTGTATCAGTTCCAATCTGGTGGATGAACACACGTTGGTTTCGGTGTTCATGCAGGGTCTTGCGGATGGTCCCGTCAAGACTCAACTGTTCCGGCTTGAACTAGATTCACTAGAACAAGCCATTTCCATTGCGGAGCAGGAAGACTTCAGTCTGAGACAGGCTCGCGCCAGCTCGACATCGTATCGTCAACCGAGACGATATGACAACGGAGGTCCAGAGCCGATGGAACTCTATTATGCAGAGAGCGAGAAGGCTCGCTCTACAGACTACAAGTAGCTGCAGAAATGCAACAGATGTCAGAAGACAGGACACTACGCTTACGAGTGTAGTGCCCCTCGTCCAGTGTCTCGCGACACTGGGCGTAGTGACCGTCCACCCATGAGAAAGGGGCAGGGACGCGGGTCCGCTGTTGGTGCAAAGACGCAACAACGGGATGGACCGTCAAAAAACGGACAGGATCAGTAGGTGCGGAGCACCCTACTGGTCCAGCAACGTCAAGAGAATTTGTAGGCCTCTTGATGAAGGTTGCTCCCAACACACAAACGTTGTGCGTTGCTGCTCTAGGTAATGAGATCTCACTCATTACCTTGAAACTCGAAGTGACGAATAAGTTGTCCCTTCGAGCTCTAGTCGAATGTGGGGCGTCCAACAATTTTGTGCGACGCCAATCTCTAGAAGATGGTCACTTTAAATTCAGTGAATGTGACACACCTCCTACGAGGATGACGGTACGTCTTGCGACAGGCGCATCCGTAACCGTCATGAAGCGTATAGTGAAAATCTACTTACGCTAGAAGATACCAAATATGATGATGACTTTATCGTATTGGATTTGGATGACAAATTTGATGTCATCCTTGGACTACCGTGGCTCAGAAGGTACGAACCACGAGTAAACTGGCACCATAGAACAGTAACGATGCCTGCCGCTGTTCATCAGATGGCCATCTGATGAACGTTTTGGAGCGTCCACAAGGGTGTGGATGTACTACGAGTGAGTGCGATGGCCTCACTTGTGGTACGGTCGTTAGTACGACTGCACAAAACCTTAGTGTACCAAAAGGTTACACTTCGGAGCAAAGTTCCGGCGGCTGTGAGGAAACACAGGCTGAGCCGAAGGTCCACCACTCGAATAAGTCGGGTGGACTGGGACAAAGATGTATCTCTAGAAGGGAACATCTAGAAGAGAAACAATCGATAGCTCAGGTTGAGCGAAACGATAATCCTAGATCGACTGGAGAGTATTTTGTAGAGGATCTCGCTGTGGTTGCGCAACCCCAGCTAGAGGAAGTTAAGGGAATAAGTTCCGATATTACAGATACGGTGGAAACAAGTTCCCCGAAACCCGAGGGAATGAGTCTCCGGGAAGCCGAAGGAATAAGTCCTTCAAAGCCTGAGGGAATAAGTACCCAGGAAATGACAGAGACATTGAATGTCATAGTCAATAACGGATCAAGTGTAGGCGCTTATACGCTTGATCTGATTGCGCCTCCGAAGTTGACTTCGGAGATCACTCAGTTGCCAACGCTCGAACATAAAATGGTTCTTGCGTGATCTGCGTAGTGGCAAAGTCAAGCAGATCTGCGTACTCGTCGATGACGACGAGTGTGTAACCGACATAAGGTCAGCAACAGTGTTTACTGAGAACGAGAGAGTTCTCAGTAGTTCATCTATGGACGAGAGTGTCCTAGATGAAAAGACACGAATTGAGCGATATGACTCCCAATCGTGGGAATCGCTCAAGACAAATCCTCTCTCTGAAGATTTAATTGAATTCAAGGATTTATTCCCTGAAACTGTTCCGTGCGAGCTGCCCAAGGACAAAGGCACTCGGCGTGAGATCGAACTGAAGCCAGGCTCGAAGTACTGTGTCATGAAGCAGTGGCCACTGCCTCGTGAACAGGTAGCAGCGATCGACAAATTCTTTGCCGATCGTTTAGCGGTTGGTCATGTGAGGGAATAAACATCCCCACACAGGTCTCCGACCTTCTGTGTGCGAAAGGCCACAGGAGGGTGGCGGATAGTGCACGCGTTTAGCAAATTGAATGTTGCAACGGTACCGGCTCAAACGCCTATGCCAAGAAAGGATGTCATCATAGATGGTATGGCAAAGAGTACCATCTTTTCGCCCATGGATTTGATGTATAGATAGGATCAGATCCTCATGCGTGAACGGGATATCCCTTACACAGCAGTGAGCACCCCCAGTGGTATGCTCTGGGAGTGGCTAGTGATGCCGCGTGGGCTAAGTAACGCCCCTGCAACATTCACTAGATGTGTCACGAATCTTTTGAGACCGGTGCGGGATTTCACACCGAGTTATTTTGACGATGTGTTCGTCCATAGCTAGGCTAAGGGCGGGGGGACAGACGTAGATGTTCATGAAACACACTTTAGCCAGGTTCTTGAATTTTGCGAGAGCATAAGTTGTTCGCGAACATCAAGAAGTGTATATTCGCGGCTAACGGCATTCAACTTCTTGGCTGCATCGTGAGTAACATGGCGCGCACCCTGATCTAGATAATGTCAAGGAAATGCTGACTGGCCTGTGCCAGCCGTTGTCAAGGTACTTTGAAAGCTTCTTGGGTTATCGGCGTTCTTACACTAGTACTGATGCAACTACGCTGAGATGACCTATCACCTCTCTCGCCTTTAATAAAAGGCTGAGAGCGGGTAATCGGACGTTGATTGTCAGCGTTTCGTGAAGGTATCGCGCAGAGCTGGATGAAATCGCCCATGTTGGCGACTGCAGACCAAGACAGACCATTCCATGTGGTCTGTGACGCCAGCAATTTCTAAATCTGCTATGCGTTAATGCAGTACGATGCAGAAGAGGCAGAGCGCGTCATTTGCCTTCGATAGCGACAGCTGTAAGCAGCTGAGCGTAATTATCCAGTGAATTACAAGAAACTCCTTGCCATTAAGTATGTACTGGCTAAGTTTTATGCCTATCCCCCAGATATAGGCCGTTCGTCGTCTAAAGGGACCATGCATCATTACGCACGACCGTTAAATCCACACCTTTCGCAAAGGATGGCGAGGTGACTGTGTTTATTCGCGGAATATATTTTTTCGTCGATTATAGGACCAAGACAACTGAGTGTCTTCGCGGATGCTCTTTCGTGCCGAATCGTTTTGATCCGGGCGCGCAATCTAACAGTGATGCTAAACCATTGTTGCAACACATACAGTCATTTTTCTGTCGTAAACGTTACCTGACGACATTAGGAAGGCCCACGCGAAAGTTAAGGAACGCTTGCGCTTAACAAATCATCTATTAGGAAGGCCCACGCGAAAGTTAAGGAACGCTTGCGCTTAACAAATGATCTATTAAACCCAACCCGTAAACTGCCGAAAGATTTATCGGCTCTATACCAATCTTCGTCAGACCAATACACTAGACACAACAAACTACCGTACTATACAGCTGTTGCCGGCGACACACCTCGTATCGTCGTCTCAGCTAATAACGACTTGCACTTGCGCATCATGTATGCGCGTCACGATAAACCAACAAGTTGGCATCGTGGCAGGGAAACGATTTATCTCACAGTAAGTCGTGACCTTTATTGCCCCCCCAGTGTCATTCTGTACGCAGGTACATTCGTGCTTGCGAGGTTCGTCAAAAAGTGAAGCCGATTTCTTTATCCCGTGCGCCACTACAAACATTTCTAATTGCGGCAGAGAGGTCAGTCCGTCTTTAAGGACTCCATATTTAAGTTTCGCGAAGAAGCTGGCCAGAAAATAATATTGTTGTGTTCGTGGACCGGTTCAGCGAGATGTTCATCTTGCTGCTGTACCTGAGTCGATCACGGCACAGGGCTGTGCTCGTGTCCTTATTGACACATTTTTCGACTCCCTGTGTTTATCTGTGAAGTCGTGTCCGACCGTGACCTTCGCTTTAAGGCGGAGTTTTGGCAATTCATTTTCCGATCTCTTAAAAAGAGGTTGAAGATGTCAACACCTGACCATCCCAAAACAGATGATCAGACGGAATGCGCAAACCGTGTCTTCGAGGAAATAATTCGAGAGTACTTTTACTCGTTCTCAAGTTGGAGCAATTTCCTTTCCATGGTGGAATTCGCCATCAATAATCGGGTGTATGAATTATCCCAGCACACACCATTCTTCGTGAATACCTTACGCCAACCGCGTCTGCCCATCCTATTAGAGTGTAACTCTTAAATGAAATGGGAGAGGGACTCGCTCAGGCAAAAATCGTTATGACTCTTTCTCATCACGTGTAGGCACTAATGTCGTCACGAATAATGCTGATATCGATAAGATCGAAACTAAAGAAGAAGATCATCCGATAATAGTGATAACGCTGTTATTGAGTCAGATGACGATGCTAGTATTTTCAGCATCAACAATGATTTTTCAGCGAGGATTATACCACCCTCGCTGACGGTAGAAGGGGGAAAGAACTCGTTCTCAGTTCGCACAAGGCAGATTAAAAAATCAATTCCCTTAAGCATAAGCATAAAAGAGTTCTGCTGACTCGAGAAACAGTAGTACGTTTCTTGCAGGACTCAATCGATCATGCGGTGGACCGGCAGAACAGGAATGCTGACAATAATGGTAGAGAAAATTTCTTTTTATTCATTGATAGCGGTATGTCCCTACCGTCTAACGTAAAACTACCTAAAAACGTGGGACTTCCGTGAGCAGTTTAGTAAACTACTGCCCATGTGCATCAGCTTCTTTCGTGTACTGCGCCGACAAGGCAACGCATACAAAATTGAGCTGCCACGTACAATGCGTACGCATCTAACGTCTACGTGGGGCGTCTCCGCCATTACTGCCAATACTGGCCCTCTTCCATCGATAACGATCGGCCCCGGGGTTAAGAATCTCAACATGACTCTTGCGCTCGCGTTCCAGGCAATCAGTTTGGTCGCGTAGTGAAGAGACCCCCATTTTAATAAGAAATTTTTCTGCGAGCCGTCTACATCTCTTCAACAAGGGAACGAACGTCACGCTCGACCAACAGCTGCGCAAAAGGGTCATCAGCACGATCCTTCGCACGATCATCCTCACGATCCTTGCGAATGCTTCCGCACAGAGTCGGTCAGAGCGTAGAGTCTATCCCTTTCTTGATATAGATCCTCGCGCTATCCAGGATTGCACGAATCATCTCGTACGAGTAGAGATGGTGAGCTTACAATTTAGAGTAGTTTATCCTTCTCATCCAAATTCTTAGGTGGACTCGCTCGGTGGTCAACGCTTATTTGTGGAGCATATCTTGAACCAACGTAACGATTCAGGACCAAGGACGAGATACCTCGTCCAGTGGCGGGTGTATATACACACTTGGAAGGGCTAGGAGCCACGCCTTCATATGATGATAGATTTTTCCGGTCTCGTCTAGCAGCACGAAGAGACAAAGCGTGTGGTGATGGACGATCATCGTCGAACTGCTGTTCGACGCGTTTGTAAAGAGATTGTAAAGCCTCAATTTCTTGGTACATCTCGTACGTGATACGCGCTTCCAATAGGCTTCATTGATTAGAAAATCTTTTAAAGAGGCATTAAGCAGTTGTCAACGCAACTTTGACATTTCGCTCTGCAAGAGAGACAAGGGAAACCTTACTTTCGCGACATGAAGTGCAACTCAAACCGAACACAATTAGATGTTTCTGCTTAGACCTATTGCAGTCTGCAGTAAGTATTTTAAAAAAATCCGTGCAGTTGACTTTTCTATGTTTACGATAATAGAGTCCCACGAGGGCGCCAAAGAAGTTTCGTCTTGGTTGCGGTAGCTATGGTACCATAGATGTCCGAAGAAGACATCGATGTAATACTAATGCGCAGTGCGATAGTCTTTCGCGTTTTTTTGACGTCAAGACCATGGATCCTTGACGAATTAAAAAGTGGGACTTGACAACTCTCAGTAGTGTAGTCATACTACTCTCTCAGGTTGTGTGCGGATGGCAACCATGGTTTGACATCAGGATCAAGTCGTAACACGTTACAATCCAGTTCCTCTTGCGTAGTGCCTACACAAATATTGGAATTTGGATTGTTGCAATAACTGAATTGCTACGGCTGCAATGACTCCACGAAGAGTCGTCGGCATCATACCGACGACCATAGTACTCGTGCTTTGCACTCATATCACACACACGTGAGCGTGATCGTTCGATAATAATGACGAGCTATCAGACTCGTCGAATGAGCTTAACATTTCGTGACGCATTTTTTGATTGACTCGAAATGCAGCATTTGTCGCATCCGCACCTACGGCTTTACGACTGGGATTTGCGGACGACTTCGACCCGGACGGGGGGGCCAAGTCGCCCTAATTCTAGTTCAGCGTCCATTGGACTACCATCTGCAGCCGAAGTTGCGGGTGAAGAAGCTGCACGTGTATTACCACGTGCAACCGAAACATTGGGTGTTGCAGACTGCTGATCAGCAGCAGCAGGTGATGAAACACCTGCTGAAAAGTCTTGTGAAGGTTTCCCACCGGCTGCTCTCATTCGTGTAGCCGCTTGAAAAGCGGCCTTGGTCGTTCAGCGCAAAGACAAATTCGTCAAGCGATGAAAGTTGGAATGAGGAGGTAAGACCACCAAGTGCTCCCTTTTACTTTGAGCTACAAGACGGTGGCTGTTCTCTCACCAATATATATGTCTTTATACGTTAACGGGTGGGTAGGGGGTGATGTAACAAGGTGAATACGTTACATTAAATTGATACGAATGCATCGATTTTGAATGTTATCGATCTTGATAATACTCAATTAACATCACTGAGAAGCGTTGATGTGGGCAGAATATTACCCTTCAAAGGTAAAATTTTTTGGGGTGCTTCAATTTCGGCTGAAGTGGATACTACTTAAACTAAATTAACCAGTCTCCGCTGCTGGACGCGCGCAATAGGTGGCGAGCAAGCAATCGATAAAGGAGGTTTCGGTTTACTGTACCGAGATTAACATAAAGAAGATTTTCAAAAGAAACATACCTAAATCAGATACAGTCCAACTTTTTTCTCAAACAGAGCTTCCGAGTTATGTTCAATTTGCTGCGCTTCCTCACGCCACGTGTACGTGACGTCGGGAGCATCCTACCTTGCATTCAGTCAACACAAGGGCGTGCCCTGTTTCAAACAGGGGCAAATACCGAAAACGTCAGCTCCCGAGAATCGCTCGAAAGCCTGCACGTTTGATACTATGTCTGCGAACTACTCTACTTATAGGCAGTCTGCTATAAACACACGCCGTCTTACTTGACGAGAAGCGAGTTTCCAGTCAGTTTAGCTGGATTTAAAAAGGTCGTCAGTCGCGTTGCTACAAAAACCACTGACGACATCAGAGCTGAGGCAGCTAATAGTCTAGCAGTCCTAAAAGCCAAAAAAAAACTCAAAATCACCAGCATTTCGAAAAATGCACCAAATAAAGCCGGGGAAAATAAGCTTGAGCGAAAGAATCGACTCTCTTAATCGCCGTAGTGCAGACCGAGCCAAATCCACTTATACTACAGCCCGTAGCGTTGAAGTGAAAAGAGCTGCCGAACGTGAAAAGTTATACATGATAAAAAATTGTGTAGAAAAAAGAAAGAGAGGAGGCGATCAATGCGCTGAACAATTTTACTCAGCTTTAACTCGTCGAACTCGCGAAACTTCACAAGATGGCATTGACCATTGGCGATGCGAAAAAACATGGCCCTGCCGAAGAGACGGAGGAAATTATGGGGTATGGTCTATATGCGTCGTTCATAGAAAGAAGTTAAACGTGAGGAGGGCTAGACATCGTAGGTACCACTACATCGCTATTGACTACCTCGGCTCAGTGTAGATATTACAGCATTAACTACGTAATGCAGTAATGTACCTTATTTGAGATGTTCCGTGCTCGCAGCTGTTACTTTGCAGTTTATCTGGTCCATGCAATTGTCGCAGTCATTCCACTGCTCGATGAAGCGTAGATGCTGAGGATTTACATGACACCAATTTACACCGGGCTCAACATATGTGTGTAGAATGCACTCACCTACTACCAGCTCAGCGGTTTGTACCGTAGCGCTTCGGTTCAGTGTGGACGCTAAGATGCAACGCCCAAGAAGCGTGTAATGCTACAGCTAGAGTCTTCAATAAGAAGCCATCACAGGACGTAAAAAAGACGCTGTTGCAAAAAGTACATGCATCTTAGGACGTAAAGTAGGAAAGGTTTACAGGCATTGACGTCTTGTAAGTGTTGGACTTTTAACGCTGGTATTGTGTAGTGTGATAAATCTGTTGTGGTACTCGGTATGGGACTACATTTGACAGCTTACGCTAAAGCTGCGTATATTGGTGTGGAAAAGCCACAAGTCAGGACCTTGCATACGCATCGAAATACAAAGTTGCAAAATTTCTGACAATAATCATGTTCGACGAAGTACTGTCCATCGAGCTTGTTTTATCTCGCAAATACCTAATGATTTCCCAGTCTCACATGTCTGTATCTGCCCGTCGAGCAGCAAACACTCGATGTCAGCGCAATGCGTTCTGCCACTCGAATTAATTTTTTAACAACACTGCATGCTTCGAATGAATTTTTTTCGAGTAAAATCAAAGTCAATCGGAGACAAAGCCTGACTACTACTAAACGTATTGTAGTGCAGAGCAGCGTGAGAGGAGGTGTTAAGATGCGTGAGTACCGCTATCTTCGATACAAGAGAAGAATAACAATTGATGGCAGTTAGCTGGGCACCAATAATTGTGCATGAATTATGCCACCATTAGCGTTACAGGGCCCCTCTGTGTTACTGATGTTACGACAAAACAGGATGTACAATACTGGTGTCGGCACACCTGCCGTCAGTTTGCTCTGCCACTGCCTTACAGTCTTCACACTTAACAGTCCAGCAAATCAAAGGATGTGTTGTTGTTCGGATATGCAAGAGCGCGCAGCTATATAGTGCTTCGGAAATCCACTTCCTGATCTACTTAAGGCGCATGCAGACGCACAGCCGATATTTACCAACTAGTTCGTTCTCACCTGTGGTCCAAGGTCCGTGATGTAAAAGCTAGAAGCCAAGAAAGATTTGTAGGAGAGACAGCGCCTTTTGGACAGGCATTAAAAAGCCCATCACTTGTTGACAAAAGATGCGTTTCATCTAGTCGATTTTAAACAAAATTACCCCAATGCAATAGTTTACACATACGTCACGTCTGTCTGAAATTGATTGATTAATTAATGATGAATGGATCCTACTTACGACTCCCCACGCCTAGCTGTAAACAATCTGCTGGATGGAATGATGGATTGATGAAATAACATAAAGCATACAGTTAGACACGGCAAGGTAAATTGATACATTCTCATTTTTACATTTAACTCCGCAAGACCCTCACAAGCAAGGCTAGCAAACCGATCATCTCTCCGCAAGCCACAGGTGTGTCATTTTAATTAATTAAATCTGAGCAAAATAAGATAAAGGACAAGGTGTCTACAGCCAGGGACGCCAAGTTGAAGACGATTACATCACCTACACCATGGTGACTACACCAGCACGTGCCAAACCCCCTCCCACGCATAGACGACGATGATCAATTTCAAGAAGTTTACAGGAGGATCTCTACGTGAGTGGCTTCGCTGGAGCCGCAATTCCGCAACCGCGCCGTAGCCAGCAGTGGACGGATGAGCAGAAGGCACAAAACATTATCGCCCTTATTGAAGGTGACCTTGTGACGGAAGTTGAAGAGATAGCTAAAGGCGAAGTTCGCCAGGGCATGACTTCTGGGATTATTGTCTGTCCCTCACGACATTAGTTGAGACCTGGACAACGATCTTTGGACGATGGTTCAACAACGAGATGATACTGTGCCATTATTCTTGCAGCGACTCAAAGAAAACAATAATCTGTTTGCCGAGTTTCCATTTAACGCTAAAAACAATTCCCGAGATCCAGCAATGTCGCTACTCTAATCGATGAAGGCCCCGCGCGTGGCAAGAGAAATTAGCTGCAGCACGCGTCGTGTTTAAACGCCTGAATGAATTGGTGCTTTATCTTACATGGATCGAGAACGACGATCGACAGCTTATCATCTTCGACAAGGAACTAAACACGAAAGATAACAGCGATGCGCAAAGAAAGATTTATCGCAGAGTATACTGTTAAGAGCAGGGACAGAAGAATCAGCAGGGAATAACCAAGGAAATGACACATGGTCGAGGAGAGAACCGTCAAGAGCAAGAAACTTAATCTTTTTTCAAGACATGTTCGCACAGTTCGAGATACTTTTACACGCTAAAGAAGAATCCATGGGAGGAGACTAAGAACAATGAAGCTGAGATGCTTACCAATCGCAAATCGACACCAAAATATTCCAAAAATGTCACGAAGAGATATCGTCGACTCTCAAATGGAGTCAGAATCGGATGCAGGCGGGGTAGAACAAGAGCTCAAGCTCGTTGGTTTGGTGGAAAAGGGCAACATTGTTAAAAGGAAAATGTTGCACATCAAGGTCAAGCTTAATCGCACTCAAGATTCGATTGAAGACCTGCGCGACAGTGAAGCATTGATTAGCATCGTTACTGGTGAGACACGGGTAAGTATTGTAAAACTGGGCCGACATGATGCTACAGCTTCACCGACTGTATTCGACAATATGCGCGGCGCAATATAAAGCATTGGAACGGTGTTGACATAGTATATTTTACCAAAACGCAAGCCAGACACGATCAGCACGCACCAATATGAATTGATCACGTCCAGCAGCGATAAGATGGTCATCGGAAGAAATTTCATGAACGCCCTGAACTGATTTGAAAATTAAAGAAAAGGAATACAAAGGGACGACTGTTGGCTTCGACTTAACACAGGGAATGATGCGGCGAGAAGACTAATGACAGACCAAGATGATTTAGAGTTTCGAGACAAAATAAAGGTAGCAAATACAACGGCAGTCCAGCCAAAGGCGTTCCTGCCTTATCATCTTGCCGCCAACATGAAGATTAAATGCTTAGCATTACTAATCGAGTACAAAACGCTGTATGACGGACACCTCGGACGGATCTGCTTTCCCGACTATGAGCTGCCGATTCAAATGAATTGCGAGCCAGTTCACGCGAAGGACTATCCTATCGTGCGCAGCTAGGAAAGCAAAGCCAAAGAGACCTTTCAACGACTTATCAGTGCTGACATCTACAACAAAATTATGACGCGTAAATGGCCTGACCCGCGTTTTCTGTCACCAATCATGATCTATCACTGCTTCTTTTTACCAACTATCGTGGAATAAACAAGTATCTACGAAGGATTGTATACTATGTGCCCCGAATTCGAAAACACTTTATGCGCTTACTCAACGCAAAGTGTTTTTCAACATTTGACTCAATCCATAAATATTATGCCAGGCGACTGGCTTGACAAATCCTCCCAGTTACAGCTTTTTGTTTGCCCTTTGGCAAACACCAATACATACAACTACCGATGGGTGTATCGTCATCTCTGACGAAGGACAAGTGTGCATGGATCGTATCTTTGGCGAACTACCGTTCATCGTGTTATACCTAAATGACCTTCTCGTATTTTTCAGTACAAACGAAGATCACCTCGCGCATTTGCGCATTCTCTACGAGCGCCTGAAGACCTATGGCGTGTCGTTTAACGGATGCAAATGCCATACTTGGTGCAAGAAGATGGATTACCGTGGATTTACGCGAATGACCGCTGGAATGAAGCCGCAAAAAATTAAACCCAAGCCATTTAGAAGATCGCGGTTCAACGTGATTGGAAAGAGATTCGACGTTTTCTGAGCATGACCAACTACTACCAAGATACTATTTCAAACAAGACAACCGTATGAAAGCCTTTTAATCGGTTTACAAGTGCCAAGGTACCCTTTTAAAGGGTACCCAGTGATACAAATGCCTCTAAAAACATCAAGCGTGCATTTGTGGAGGCCTTCCTGTGCGCGTTCCCTATCTATAAGGAGCCTTTCCATGTCTTGCGGATGCTTATGGACCCCAGATAGGTAGACTTATAATACAAGGCACTAGGATCGTGGCACGTTACTCGCGCAGTCTTACCAAGCACCAGATCAAATATACCATAATGGAGCTGACGCTGCTATCAATAGTTGAGCCTGTACGCGAGTACCAAACGATGCTCCTCGGATTTCCAATTGTGGACCATACTGACCACAAACATCTGATTTTTCCCAATGAAACAAGTCTTCGACTAAAGCGGTGAAAATTAATCCTCTTTAAGTATCGCCTGACGATAAACTTTATATAAGGTGAAGAAAATATTGAAGTAGATGCCTTCCGATGCATGCTATTTTGCGAATAGTGAAGGTTAATCGCTTAACAACGAAGTCTACGCGCTAAACACGATGTCGAAGTTCATAATGCAAGGTCCCATTATTTGCAAACACTAAGAAAACGATAAAACGATCGCATCGATCAAAGCAGCATGCCTTGAAGGGGAAAACAACCCAGACTATCAGCTCATGGTCCTCTTGGGATTGACAATGGCTGGATATAAATACCAAGTAAACGTCCCCAAAAGTCTTCCCGAGGACCTGATCGTCTGGTGCCACATAAATCTTGGCCATCCAGCAAGTCATCTAAAATAAAACGATGCAAATACCTTCTATTGGCCGCACATGGAAACGACCATCGCTAAATATGTTGGAAGTAGCATTATGTGCAAGCGCGCTAAGTTGCACGGAGGCAAACAAGATTATGGACTACTACCACCAAGCACCAAAAGAATGGTCAATTCGTTTGAATTGTCCACGTTAATCTTATTGGACCATTCGACGGTGGCTAATACGGCATAACAATGATCAAGCAAGCGACTAGTTGGATTACAGTTGCTGTACAGCCAAATAAAGAATCGATGACGACAGCTAAAAGTTTTGACCGCAAGTGGCTTTGCTGCTACCCACGCCCACAATGATCACGACCACGAATTACACTTTACAAAAGATAAATTCCAAGAATTACACCGTAATTACGATTTGAAAAAAAAGCCGATCACAGCCAAAAACAGTTACAGGCTAATGCTATCTGTGAGCATGTGCATTTGGAGTTATTGAACGTCATTCGTTGTCACACAGGCGCGGATTCTTAAAAAATTATCCATTACGGCGCTTTTGCGTGCGTCCAAGCTACGTTAGCATGCTTAATGCATCTCCTAGAAAACTCTTACTAGTCCAAGACAAGATTTCGCGACAGCTGCACGTGACTGATTACCTGTCAATACGGCGGTTTGAAGCTATTCTAGCTGACAACACAAGCGAGAATACTAAGCAGCTGTGCACTTTTGCCATAACAGTCACCATGTGATGATCAGAAGACTGAAGCAATCTCGTGCAAGGACCAAGAAGGTTTCACATGCCGAACCCATTTTTACTGTGCATGAAAATGGAATTTTCACGATTGACAAAGGACCGACGAAACAGAGGCTATAAATTTGTCGCACCTACCCGTGCTAACATTCATTGCTTAATGGGGGAGTATGACATTGACTAATTGATGTTGGATGAATCTTACTTAACGACTCCCCCGCTTATCTGTAAACAATCTTATGGATAGAAAATTGGATCGATGGAATAGATGAAGCATTCAATTATACACGGCAGAGTAACGTGTTTTTTTAGTACATTCTCAATTGTTCTCTCAACTCCGGACAACTCTCTCAAGCAGGGCTAGCATACCGATAACCCCTCTGCGAGCCACGGGTGTGTCATGTCCTTGACTTACTGGGATAAATGCCGTGATCATTTATTCACGTTGCGGGCACGACAGTCTTTGCTGGAGTCGATTTCATTGTAGTACTCACAATTCTTCTCTCCTAATGCAAAGTCCTGACTTCTAGCTTGTCATTACCAATACCATTTGCTTTCCCTCTGTATTAGTGCCACACGTTAAGCTGTAATTTCTCACCCTGGGTCTTTTGCAATCAGCCGCCATTTGTAGGCAGTCCTTCTCCACAAAAAAGTTTGACGCATAGCAGATCATCAGATTCATCCCGGTGTCACTTCTTCGTGTACGATTGAATACGCAAAATGCTGTGAGGTGGCCCTTATCCCTTACTTGATGCCGTTTCTTTTTATGCAGCAGTAGGGCTCTAGTCGAACATGCACGCCGTATTTGTATACTTCTTGTAGAATTCGTGGAATTGGTCCATACAACTTTTACTTTACCCCGTGCAACGGGTCGATGGCAATTGTATACTGTGAGTCGATCTTACGCATAAGCACCAACCGCAATTTAAAAACGATTCTAAACATATCGAGCTACCAAGAGGTCGAGCATGTGTCGAGCATGTGATCTAAGGGGCTTGGTTTATAATGATGCCATGACGCTCTCGAATGACGGCTACGAGTCGAGCGCATATCGTTGTTTATACTGGAGGTTGTTGTACAATGCTTTGCTCAAGCACCGGAAAGGAGCGACATCTGAACCACCCGTTACTTGAAATTGACACCAAATGGTGTCAATTGGAATATTGTCTAGCATGACAATATTCTACCGATATTATTCGAGATGGATAATATCGAAGGAATATTATCCCTTTTTAAGATAGTATTTATGCGCTGCTTCAAGTTTGGTTGATATAAGACATATTAATCATGGATTGCCACCAAGCGCTGCTAGACGCGCGCAATGAGTGGTGAGCAGGTTGTCGTCATGCGACAATGTAGTTTAATATAGTTAGATAAAGATTAAAGTTTTATTGATAGCTTAACTACATTAAATAAAGTTCTCTTTTCACCTTACTCGATCGAGTTGTTTAAGTAGTTTAGCTTCCTCTGCACGTACTAGTGTACGTGAAGTTTCGTGGCATCTAGACAAAGGGTGCCCCGGTACACCTGGTAGCACTTCGTAGTCCGTCCAACGACTGCTTAGTGTCCGTCCAACATGAGCATGTTGGACGTAGAAGACGGCAGCTTTCGTGTAACACGTGAAGGCTACTCCCACCTGAGGACTCAGATGGGAGGTAGTTGGCCGCATGAGTGTGCTCATGGGCGAACCCGCCATCAGTGGTATGTTGGAGTCTCTAAGCAGAGACCAACAACATGCTGCTATCAACAAGTTCCTACAAAGGGGAACTTGCCGTCGAACTACAGAAGATAGCCTTGCTACAGCAGCAAGGCTCTCATCAGTCGATGGGCGGGCCGACGCACATGCGTCGACCCGAAATTTTGGTGATTGATATCTCAAGGTACAAACAAGGGAACCGATGAAGATTCCCTTTTGAGATGGTTCGTCGAGTTAGACGATGCCATCAGGGCCCGTCACATCGAGGGTGACGAGATGCAAGTCACCTTCTCCCTGTCAAATTTGACGGGACGAGCAAAGACTTGGGCCTTAGGGCTCAAGCTTCACGACCCATAACGTGTTTGAGTTGTTAGAGATCTTGAAGTCTCGGCTCAAAGAGACGTTTGAGCCGCCAAGAGCCGAGTTCAGAGCACGTTCTGCACTCCTGAGGCTCAAGCGAGGTAAGCGTGACGTGCACGCTTACGCACAGCACCTGCGCTACCTTGCGAGTAGCGTTACGGAGAACCCTGTTGACGAGCACACGCTCATGAACGTGTTCATCTACGGCCTTGTGGATGGGCCGGTGAAGACCTACATGTTCCGAGAGGGCTTCCATACGCTGGAAAGGGCGATAGCGTATGCGGAACAAGAAGACTACAGCCTGAGACAGTCTCAGGCTAACTCGTCCAACTATCGTCCAACGAGGCGACAGGAAACAGGAGGTCCCGAACCAATGGACCTCTGTTACATAGAGAGCGAGAACTCTCGCTCTCTGAGTCACAAGCGAACGGCAAGATGCCACCGCTGTCAGAAGATTGGACACTATGCTTATGAGTGTAGTGTCCCGAGCACTGCGACATGTCTGAAAACAGGACGTAATGACCGCCGTTGGCCAAGGAAGGGTCCGAGGCGTGGGTCCGACCATGTCTCCAAGCCGCGACAGCAAGTCGTACCGTCAAAAAACGGTCAGGGTCAGTAGGGGTGGAGCACCCTGCTGATCCAGCAACGTCAAGAGAATTTGCAGGACTCTTGACGAAAATTGCTCCCAACACGCAGTCGCTGTGTGTTACTGCTCCTAGTGATGAGGAGTCTCTCATCACTTTGAAGGTCGAAGTGACAAGTGGAATGCCACTTCGCGCCCTAGTTGACTGTGGTGCGTCGAACAGTTTTATTCGACGTCAGTCGCTAGGGGATAGTAGGCTCAACTATGTTGAGCGAGAGTACCCTCCAACGAGGATGACGGTGTGCCTTGCTACATGCGCATCCGTAACAGTGAGCAAACGTGTAGTGCGAATCCACAACACGCTAGAAAGAAAGCAGCACGATGATGACTTTATCGTACTAGATCTGGATGACAAATTTGATGTCATCCTTGGTCTGCCATGGCTTCGAAAATACCAGCCATGGATTATCTGGCAGCATCGATCCGTGAAGATGCCTGCCGTTTGTTCATCGGATGGCCATCTGATGAACGTCTTGGAGCGTACACAAGCGTGTGGATGTACTACGAGTGAGTGCGATGGCTTCACTTGGGGTACGGTCGTTAGTACTATTGCACAAGATCACAGTGTAAAAGGCCACTACACTGCGTGAATAGCTTCCGGCACTTGTGTAGAGACACAGGCTGCGCTGAAGGTTCACCACTCGAAGAGATCGAGTGGACTGACACATAGATGCACACCATTCAGGGTGCATCCGAGAAGAGATATAAGTGATGTTCAGGATGAACAACACGTTGGAGCAAGATCGACTATCGGAGAGTCGATCGTAGAGCAAGCCCGATCGACTGAAATAAAGTAGATTGAAGAGGACCTGACCCCACAGTCAATACACGTATTGGAAGAATGTTACGGCGTTCCTGAGAGTGATAACTCCCGAGAGAGTTATGTTTAGGGTGTGAATTCCCAACCACCTGCGGATGATATCCCATGAAATCACCGAGACAGTGAATGTCTTTTGAATGACGGATCAAGTGCAGGCGCTTATAAACTTGATCTAGTTACGCACCTCCGAAATCAGCTTCGGAGGTGGTCAAGTTGCCAACGCTAGAATCTAAAAGATTCTTGCGAGATCTGCATAGTGACAAGATCAAGCAGATCTGCGTACTCGTCACATAGGACGAGTACGTCGCCGATATTCGGTCGGCATTAGTGTTTGCTGAGAACGAACGGGTTCTCAGTAGCTCATTGATGAACGAGAGTGTCCTCGATGAGATAGAAGACCCGGATTGAGCGATACACGTCTCAATCTCGGGAGTCTCTAAAGACAAATCCGTTGTATAAGGATTTGGTTAGATTCAGAGATGTTTTCCTGGAATCCGTGCCATGTGAGCTGCCTAAGGACAAAAGCACTCGGCATGAGATCGAAATGAAACCTGGTTTGAAATACTGTGTCATGAAGCAGTGGCCACTTCCTCGTGAACAGGTCACAGCGATTGAAAATTTCTTTGCCGATCGTTAAGCGGCTGGTCATGTGAGGGAATAAACATCCCCACAAAGCTCTCCGACCTTCTGTGTGCGAAAGGCCACAGGAGAGTGGCGGATAGTTTACGCGTTTAACAAATTGAATGTTGCAACGGTACCGGCTCAAACGCCGATCCCAAGAAAGGATGTCATCATAGATGGTATGACAAAGAGTACCATCTTTTCGTCCATGAATTTGATGGATGGATTCTATCAGATCCTCATGCGTGAACGGGATACCCCTTACACAGCAGTGAGCACCCCCAGTGGTATGCTCTGGGAGTGGCTAGTGATACCGCAGGGGCTAAGTAACGCCCCTGCAACGTTCACCAGATGTGTTACGAATCTTTTGAGACCGGTGCGGGGTTTCACACCGAGTTATTTTGACGATGAGTTCGTCCTTAGCTAGGCTATGGGCGGGAGGACGGACGTAGATGCTCATAAAACACACTTTAGTCAGGTTCTTGCACTTATGCGAGAGCATAAGTTGTTCGCGAACATCAAAAAGTGTATATTCGCAGCGAGCGAAAAAAACACTTCTTGGCTGCATCGTAGGTGAAAACGGTGTACGCCCTTATCCGGAAAAGATCAAGGCGATTAGCGACTGGCCTGTGCCAGTCGACGTCAAGGGACTTCGAAAGTTTCTTGGCTTGGCGGCATAGTTGCACAAACACTCGTGCAACTATGCCGAGATGACCGTACATCTCTCTCGTCTATTAAAGAAAAACGAGAGGTGGTTATGGAGCGCTGATTGTCAGTACTCTTTTGAGGGGATCAAGAAAAGCTTGGTGCAATCGCCTGTGTTGGCGATTGCAAACCAGGATAGACCATTTCATGTGGTCTGTGACGCCAGCGATTTTGCAATAGGCTGCGCGTTAATGCAGTACGACTCAGACGGTGTTAAGCGCGTCGTCTGTTATCAATCGCTTCAACTGCAAGCAGCTGAGTGAAATCATCCGGTGCATGACAAGGATCCTTACCATGAAATATGCACTGGCAAAGTTTCGGGTTTATCTCTTAGGAGATAGGCCCTTCATCGTTTATACCGACCATGCGTCGTTACGCACGGCCGTAAACAGTCCACACCTCTTGCAACGAATGGCGAGGTGGCTGTCTTTCTTCGCGAAGTACAACTCCTCCGTCGAGTATAAACCAGGACGACTTAATGTCGTCGCTGATGCTCTTTCGCGTCGGCCAGATTTCGATCCGACTGCTCAACCCAACAGTAGGGGTGATCCCACTGTCGCGACACTAACAGTGAGTGTTCCGTCGTCTAATCTGCTCGATGACGTGCGAAAAGCATATACAGAAGATGAGTCTCTTCTGCGGTTGATGGATTACGTATCCAATCCGCGTAATCAAGCTTTGAAAAACTTGTCGTCTCAATACCGCTCTTCAACCGAACGGTATTCTGTCCGTGATGGACTGCTGTACGATACAGCAGTCAACGGCGACACACCTCATGTCGTCGTTCCGGCTCATGATGATTTGCGATTGCGCATCATGTATGAGTGTCCCGATGCCTCGACAAGTGGACATCGCGGTAGAGAAAAGACTTACCTCACGGTGTGTCGTGACTTGTACTGGCCCCGCCAGCATGAGTTTGTGTGCAAATACATTCGCGCTTGCGAAGTCTGTCAACGGATGAAGCCTAGTCCTTCATCCCGCGCAACCTTGCAGCCTCTTCCGATTCCGGCAGAGTGTTGGCAGTCCGTATCGATGGACTTCGTCTTCGGGTTTCCCAAAGACGTTCGCAAGAATACTGGTGTTCTTGTATTTGTTGATCGGTTCAGCAAGATGGTACATCTTGTTAATGTACCGGAGTCAACCACAACCCAGGGATGTGCGCGTGTCTGCATCGATACTATCTTCCAACTTCACGGATTACCCCGTGAACTCGTGTCCGTTAGGGACCCCCGCTTCACAGCGGAGTTCTGGCAATCCGTGTTTCATTCACTTGAAACACGTTCGACGATGTCAACTTCTGACCATCCCGAAACAGATGGTCAAATGGAACGCGTCAACCGCGTCCTCGAAGAGATACTTCGAGGGTATGTCCGCTCGCTTACGAGCTGGAGTGATTTCTTGCCGATGGCGGAATTCGCCATCAACAACTCGGTGCACGCGTCAACAACGCATACACAGTTCTTCGTGAATGGCCTACGCCATCCACGTTTACCCGCCTTCTTAGAGTGTGACTCTAGTTTAAGGGGGGGGTGGACTCGCTCGAACAAAAACCGATCCGGTCCTTGCTCATCGTACGTCGACAATGGTGTCGACGTGATGGATGCCGATGTCGATTAGATCGACATCGATGATGATGATGACGACGATGCTGTCATATTCAGCATCGCCAATGACTGCCACAGTGAGGACGATGACACCCTCACTGGTGAAGACAACGTTCTTTCAGCAGTGCACACGAAGCGCACTGCTGTTGACAAGGATGAATCAGCAGAGAAATTTCTGCTGACTCGCGAAGCGAGTGTCCTCTTCGTTCAAGACTCTATTGCAGATGCACTAGACAGACAGAAGAGAAACGCAGAAAACAAGAAGAGCAAGTTTTCTTTCATTTGATGAAGGAGACCTAGTTTTACTGTCTGCAGTAAACTTAGCGAAACACGCAGTGACATACGTGGGCAGCAGTAAATTACTGCCCAGGTACATCGGTCCATTTCGTGTGTTGCGCCGAATGGGCAACGCATACACGATTGAACTGCCCCGTAAGATGCGTACGCATCCTACGTTTTACGTTGGTCGTCTCCACCCTTACTATTAGTACGAGCCCGTTTCAAGATGCGAAGAACACCTCCACGGTCGAGAGCCGACACCACCTTCGAGTGGTCCCGTTTCAACGAACCAGTCTGGTCGACTAGCGAAGCGACCTGTTCACGCAGCTCAGCGATATCTCGGCAAGCTGGAGTCAGCTCTTCACGAAGAGAACGAGTCGAACGTTCGTTCTCAAGTTGCGTGAACGCAAAAGCGGCACGATCGTCCGAACGATCGTGCGTTAGGGAATCGTAATTATCCCTCACAAGATCCTCAAGCTCATAACGCCGAGTCCGTTCGTGAGCCAGGTCATCTTGCAACTGTTCCGTTACACGGTTCAGCTCTTGAACATCAACTTGATCCGACCCTCGACCCGGATCAGGTGTTCCCGCCGCCACCACATCCTTTGGTGGACTCAAGCGGTGGCCAACGCTTCCCAGTGGAGCGTATTTTGAACCACCTCGATGTGAATGGCGTCCGGAAGAGTTACCTCGTCCGCTGGCGTGGCTATCCACCGGCGTGGGACAGCTGGGAGCCTCGTGCCCAGCTAATTGTTTCTGTCCTTGGTCTCGTCGAGCAGTACGACGAGACCCACCGGCTGCGTTTGAATAAGGGCCGTCGGAAAACGACCTCCGCGAACGCGAGTACAGGGATTGCAAGGTGCCAATCCCTTCGGCCATATCGGAAGAGATGCGCGCCCTCCAGTAGGAATCATTAGGGAGGCAGGACTCCCTAGGGGCACGGTTCGAGTTGTCCAGGAAACCTGGACACGAATCACCCCACGAGATACAGGATTATCCTACCTCTCTTGAAAGCCGGTGCAACTTGTATTGCGCCCCGACTGGGTTGCGTTTTTCAAACCTGATGCGAGCTGCATCAAGTTTGGCGAGCCAAGACTCACGGCTAGTACACTCGATGTTGTGGATGAGGGAATTCCATCCCTGCACCAAGGCTTTGCCGTCCAGAACACGGCTACCATTGTACCACCGATGTTTGAGGAACGCATCGGTGAAGAACTCTTCCTCAGCACGGATAGTTTCCGTGCTGGAATCAGGTGGGCAAATATTCCTGCAATCGAACAACGGGATTCGATCCCGTTCCATAGTCGTGCCGACCAACCGGTACAACTCTCTGGATGGCGGCATCCACGGAGACTCCACTTGAGGACCGTGGCGCAGGACATTTCGGTCCCTGGCCTCTTGATTGGTGCCAGCATGAGCACTGGCACCAGTGTTACCCCCGATCCCTTGATTTACTTCGCTCGTGGTGATGTATAGGTGCATCACCACCATCTCCACGCGTCCTATCGTTGGATGGACTTGCGTGAGGCGGAGATTCGTCGGAATAATCACTCGATCCGAAGATCTCGGACATGATACCGCCACGTTGACCAGACCCAGTCAACCTAGCCCTTGCAGTTTCCGCCCCAGGTTATCCGGAGGCGTGAGGTGTCGCCTTCGAGTCGGATGCATCATCCGTCTCGCCGGAATAGATGAGATCTATCTCAGACTCGTCTTGATTACGATTCGAGGTACCCGCTGCAGACGAAACGGATGTACCTGTTGCACGTGGTGACTCACCACGTGAAGATTTCACAACAACAAGCGACGTATAGCCTGCTGCTGAGGCGTGAGATACACTTTCCGCGGCCGCACACATTCGTGCAGCCGCTATTCTTGCTTCTGCAGTAGCAGCTCGCGTGGTTTTGGAAACCATGCGTTGGATTTGCAAATGAATGGGATTCGACCAACAAGTGCTCCCTTTCCCAGAGTGATCCAACGGTGGTCACCCTGTCCCAATCAATTCTAATTCAATCAACGGGTGATTGATGGTTAAGGGTGAGGTGATGTAACGGGGTAGCCCGTTACATGAAATTGACACCAGACGGTGTCAACAGGATCATTGTCTAGCATGACAAGATTCTACCAATATTATCCGAGATGGATAATATCGAAGGAATATTATCCCTTTTTAAGATAGTATTTATGCGCTGCTTCAAGTTTGGTTGATATAAGACATATTAATCATGGATTGCCACCAAGCGCTGCTAGACGCGCGCAATGAGTGGTGAGCAGGTTGTCGTCATGCGACACTGTAGTTTAATATAGCTAGATAAAGATTAAAGTTTTATTGATAGCTTAACTACATTAATTACAATTCTCTTTTTACCTTACTAGATCGAGTCGTTCAAATAGTTTAGCTTCCTCTGCACGTACTAGTGTACGTGAAGTTTCGCGGAACCTAAAACAAAAGGGTGCCCCATTACACGGACAGCTGGCTACCTAATCGAAGGCGTAATACGTCAATCGACCAGCCCTTTAACATTGTGTTTTGATCACACGTAGTGGTCTCGATGCTGACAAACAAAGCGATGCGATGGCCAAGTTCTGTCGCATTTGACAAGATTCCGCGATTGACTATCAGCTGATCCGGATTGCAAAGTGTGTCCACATGCTTGATTAGCTTGTATCATAGAGTAGTATGCTGATCAGTCCAGCAAAGCAAAGTGGATTTGGTTCATCACCGACAGTAATTAACTTTTCTAGCGATAATGATAACCTTAAAGAGACCTATTTCCTTCAATGTTCATAACGTACCTGTCTGAATTAACGTCAGTGGCTCTTGTTTAAATGTGGTGCTTATTCAGGTAAAATGGCTCACCTGTATTTCTCATGCAATCATCACTAACTGCATAGTATAATTAGATTATTACCCAATAAATTAATTGAATGAACACAAGTATTTAGACGCAATGGAAGCTGTTCCCGATGGCGCATTTTTGTCGTTGCCATCGGTAACAGCTTTCATTGCGTCTAACCACTTGTGTTCTTTAAGTACTTAAGAACAACTACTTACTTGGAAATAACGATTTTTCGATGACGGGGGATAACGCTATCTGTGAATTCGATCGTGGCCATTGTATGTCCGTCCAGCTCACCATTGGCAATATCTCACGGTCTGTCATTTGAAATGCATCTTCAACGGTGTCATATCTACTTTCCCTTGTAACTTTGTGATCATCCTGCATGTACACGCTAATTTTTTCTTTGATAACTTTCTGCCAAATTGGGCAAGGTGCTCGATGCAAACTTGATATATCGCGATTTGTACAGCTCTCAAATTGCCTGTCGGTAAGGATGCCATTTGTCATGGCGGCACGAGCTTTGAAATCAAGAAATGCGTGACATTTTGGATGTTTCGGACACTGCGCATACATACATCGACAAATTTTCACCTTTGTACAAACCATTTCGATAAGCGTGTTGGAGTAGTCGGAGGATTCGTAGAAAGCGTAGTTTCAAGTTTAAAATAGCATTCAACCTCCGGTAAAGAAAATCGACAATCACTTTTTAACGCGACGAAAAATTATACTGTCTAACAAATTTAGTGCGCTGCTTGCCACAACATTTTGCATATACGCATTAATCACCGATTCGAGCTTGATTTGATGTAGAATCAACATACATCATGTCATTGAGATATCGAATTAAAACAAATACTTCACTGTTTAATCGACGTGTGGACCGATTTATCTGAGTGCATTGTCTCACTAGATAATGAACAAGATCCCAATAAATTCCATGCGACTATCTGACAGCAACAAAGTGAAGCATGCAAACGTAGATTAGGGAGACATAGATTGCGCAAGGTTAGGCGCGAACGAGCCAAGCGGGAAAGGGGACAAATGAAAACCGACAGCTGAATGCAGAACAGAGAAGATGCTTGTTGAGCGATTCTAGATCAATCAGAGCATCAACTATAAAGAAAAATCATGTAGTTACGCAACCGCAACGGTAGTACCTGGAGGACATGAGTACGTCGTAATAACCAGTTGGTCGGGTTTCGAGATTTGAATTTTGGAACAGGCATTGCTACTTGCCTTCGATATGCACAGGACTCATTTTATGCTGCCGTTCATCTACGGACTGTCCACTACCGTATCATGACGCAGTCAAGGCAGATCGAAACTTACATTAAGGGATACATACGCGTCGCCTTTGCAATCATTCTAGCTCCTTCAATCTGCCAAAACTGTTAATCGTTTCACAAATTCACTAAAGAGAGAACCACACTCAATACAATGAGTTTGGCTTTTTAAATATCTTCTGTGAGGTTTACTTGAACCACTGCAAGTCTCTTTGCTTCCGATCTTCGAATTGTCATACTTATTATGTCTGATTGTACCTCACCGTACGAAACAGCAGTTTCAAGCTTGTTCACTTCCTTTGCCTCGAGAGGTAGTGTGATAACATAATCGAACTAGGCATTGCCTCAGACCCTTCGTAGTCATTCATAAAGCTTGCAGCCGTGTACAGTTTATGCATTGAGCTTATATTTCATTGCAGAGCAATGTTGTACCGGGGCACCCTTTGTCTAGGTGCCACGAAACTTCACGTACACTAGTACGTGCAGAGGAAGCTAAACTACTTAAACAACTCGATCGAGTAAGGTGAAAAGAGAACTTTATTTAATGTAGTTAAGCTATCAATAAAACTTTAATCTTTATCTAGCTATATTAAACTACAGTGTCGCATGACGACAACCTGCTCACCACTCATTGCGCGCGTCTAGCAGCGCTTGGTGGCAATCCATGATTAATATGTCTTATATCAACCAAACTTGAAGCAGCGCATAAATACTATCTTAAAAAGGGATAATATTCCTTCGATATTGTCCATCTCGGATAATATTGGTAGAATATTGTCATGCTAGACAATGATCCTATTGACACCGTTTGGTGTCAATTTCAAGTAGCGGGCTACCCCGTTACATCACCTCACCCTTAACCATCAATCACCCGTTGATTGAATTAGAATTGATTGGGACAGGGTGACCACCGTTGGATCACTCTGGGAAAGGGAGCACTTGTTGGTCAAATCCCATTCATTTGCAAATCCAACGCATGGTTTCCAAAACCACGCGAGCTGCTACTGCAGAAGCAAGAATAGCGGCTGCACGAATGCGTGCGGCCGCGGAAAGTGTATCTCACGCCTCAGCAGCAGGCTATACGTCGCTTGTTGTTGTGAAATCTTCACGTGGTGAGTCACCACGTGCAACAGGTACATCCGTTGCGTCTGCAGCGGGTACCTCGAATCGTAATCAAGACGAGTCTGAGATAGAGCTCATCTATTCCGGCGAGACGGATGATGCATCCGACTCGAAGGCGACACCTCACGCCTCCGGATAACCTGGGGCGGAAACTGCAAGGGCTAGGTTGACTGGGTCTGGTCAACGTGGCGGTATCATGTCCGAGATCTTCGGATCGAGTGATTATTCCGACGAATCTCCGCCTCACGCAAGTCCATCCAACGATAGGACGCGTGGAGATGGTGGTGATGCACCTATACATCACCACGAGCGAAGTAAATCAAGGGATCGGGGTAACACTGGTGCCAGTGCTCATGCTGGCACCAATCAAGAGGCCAGGGACCGAAATGTCCTGCGCCACGGTCCTCAAGTGGAGTCTCCGTGGATGCCGCCATCCAGAGAGTTGTACCGGTTGGTCGGCACGACTATGGAACGGGATCGAATCCCGTTGTTCGATTGCAGGAATATTTGCCCACCTGATTCCAGCACGGAAACTATCCGTGCTGAGGAAGAGTTCTTCACCGATGCGTTCCTCAAACATCGGTGGTACAATGGTAGCCGTGTTCTGGACGGCAAAGCCTTGGTGCAGGGATGGAATTCCCTCATCCACAACATCGAGTGTATTAGCCGTGAGGCTTGGCTCGCCAAACTTGATGCAGCTCGCATCAGGTTTGAAAAACGCAACCCAGTCGGGGCGCAATACAAGTTGCACCGGCTTTCAAGAGAGGTAGGATAATCCTGTATCTCGTGGGGTGATTCGTGTCCAGGTTTCCTGGACAACTCGAACCGTGCCCCTAGGGAGTCCTGCCTCCCTAATGATTCCTACTGGAGGGCGCGCATCTCTTCCGATATGGCCGAAGGGATTGGCACCTTGCAATCCCTGTACTCGCGTTCGCGGAGGTCGTTTTCCGACGGCCCTTATTCAAACGCAGCCGGTGGGTCTCGTCGTACTGCTCGACGAGACCAAGGACAGAAACAATTAGCTGGGCACGAGGCTCCCAGCTGTCCCACGCCGGTGGATAGCCACGCCAGCGGACGAGGTAACTCTTCCGGACGCCATTCACATCGAGGTGGTTCAAAATACGCTCCACTGGGAAGCGTTGACCACCGCTTGAGTCCACCAAAGGATGTGGTGGCGGCGGGAACACCTGATCCGGGTCGAGGGTCGGATCAAGTTGATGTTCAAGAGCTGAACCGTGTAACGGAACAGTTGCAAGATGACCTGGCTCACGAACGGACTCGGCGTTATGAGCTTGAGGATCTTGTGAGGGATAATTACGATTCCCTAACGCACGATCGTTCGGACGATCGTGCCGCTTTTGCGTTCACGCAACTTGAGAACGAACGTTCGACTCGTTCTCTTCGTGAAGAGCTGACTCCAGCTTGCCGAGATATCGCTGAGCTGCGTGAACAGGTCGCTTCGCTAGTCGACCAGACTGGTTCGTTGAAACGGGACCACTCGAAGGTGGTGTCGGCTCTCGACCGTGGAGGTGTTCTTCGCATCTTGAAACGGGCTCGTACTAATAGTAAGGGTGGAGACGACCAACGTAAAACGTAGGATGCGTACGCATCTTACGGGGCAGTTCAATCGTGTATGCGTTGCCCATTCGGCGCAACACACGAAATGGACCGATGTACCTGGGCAGTAATTTACTGCTGCCCACGTATGTCACTGCGTGTTTCGCTAAGTTTACTGCAGACAGTAAAACTAGGTCTCCTTCATCAAATGAAAGAAAACTTGCTCTTCTTGTTTGTCTGCGTTTCTCTTCTGTCTGTCTAGTGCATCTGCAATAGAGTCTTGAACGAAGAGGACACTCGCTTCGCGAGTCAGCAGAAATTTCTCTGCTGATTCATCCTTGTCAACAGCAGTGCGCTTCGTGTGCACTGCTGAAAGAACGTTGTCTTCACCAGTGAGGGTGTCATCGTCCTCACTGTGGCAGTCATTGGCGATGCTGAATATGACAGCATCGTCGTCATCATCATCATCGATGTCGATCTAATCGACATCGGCATCCATCACGTCGACACCATTGTCGACGTACGATGAGCAAGGACCGGATCGGTTTTTGTTCGAGCGAGTCCACCCCCCCCTTAAACTAGAGTCACACTCTAAGAAGGCGGGTAAACGTGGATGGCGTAGGCCATTCACGAAGAACTGTGTATGCGTTGTTGACGCGTGCACCGAGTTGTTGATGGCGAATTCCGCCATCGGCAAGAAATCACTCCAGCTCGTAAGCGAGCGGACATACCCTCGAAGTATCTCTTCGAGGACGCGGTTGACGCGTTCCATTTGACCATCTGTTTCGGGATGGTCAGAAGTTGACATCGTCGAACGTGTTTCAAGTGAATGAAACACGGATTGCCAGAACTCCGCTGTGAAGCGGGGGTCCCTAACGGACACGAGTTCACGGGGTAATCCGTGAAGTTGGAAGATAGTATCGATGCAGACACGCGCACATCCCTGGGTTGTGGTTGACTCCGGTACATTAACAAGATGTACCATCTTGCTGAACCGATCAACAAATACAAGAACACCAGTATTCTTGCGAACGTCTTTGGGAAACCCGAAGACGAAGTCCATCGATACGGACTGCCAACACTCTGCCGGAATCGGAAGAGGCTGCAAGGTTGCGCGGGATGAAGGACTAGGCTTCATCCGTTGACAGACTTCGCAAGCGCGAATGTATTTGCACACAAACTCATGCTGGCGGGGCCAGTACAAGTCACGACACACCGTGAGGTAAGTCTTTTCTCTACCGCGATGTCCACTTGTCGAGGCATCGGGACACTCATACATGATGCGCAATCGCAAATCATCATGAGCCGGAACGACGACATGAGGTGTGTCGCCGTTGACTGCTGTATCGTACAGCAGTCCATCACGGACAGAATACCGTTCGGTTGAAGAGCGGTATTGAGACGACAAGTTTTTCAAAGCTTGATTACGCGGATTGGATACGTAATCCATCAACCGCAGAAGAGACTCATCTTCTGTATATGCTTTTCGCACGTCATCGAGCAGATTAGACGACGGAACACTCACTGTTAGTGTCGCGACAGTGGGATCACCCCTACTGTTGGGTTGAGCAGTCGGATCGAAATCTGGCCGACGCGAAAGAG
The DNA here is from genome assembly GCA_921007115.2 of Peronospora matthiolae. Taxonomy (NCBI): domain Eukaryota; phylum Oomycota; class Peronosporomycetes; order Peronosporales; family Peronosporaceae; genus Peronospora; species Peronospora matthiolae. The sequence goes on along the minus strand of CAKLBY020000223.1, from coordinate 714,395 downwards.
CATCAGCGACGACATTAAGTCGTCCTGGTTTATACTCGACGGAGGAGTTGTACTTCGCGAAGAAAGACAGCCACCTCGCCATTCGTTGCAAGAGGTGTGGACTGTTTACGGCCGTGCGTAACGACGCATGGTCGGTATAAACGATGAAGGGCCTATCTCCTAAGAGATAAACCCGAAACTTTGCCAGTGCATATTTCATGGTAAGGATCCTTGTCATGCACCGGATGATTTCACTCAGCTGCTTGCAGTTGAAGCGATTGATAACAGACGACGCGCTTAACACCGTCTGAGTCGTACTGCATTAACGCGCAGCCTATTGCAAAATCGCTGGCGTCACAGACCACATGAAATGGTCTATCCTGGTTTGCAATCGCCAACACAGGCGATTGCACCAAGCTTTTCTTGATCCCCTCAAAAGAGTACTGACAATCAGCGCTCCATAACCACCTCTCGTTTTTCTTTAATAGACGAGAGAGATGTACGGTCATCTCGGCATAGTTGCACGAGTGTTTGTGCAACTATGCCGCCAAGCCAAGAAACTTTCGAAGTCCCTTGACGTCGACTGGCACAGGCCAGTCGCTAATCGCCTTGATCTTTTCCGGATAAGGGCGTACACCGTTTTCACCTACGATGCAGCCAAGAAGTGTTTTTTTCGCTCGCTGCGAATATACACTTTTGATGTTCGCGAACAACTTATGCTCTCGCATAAGTGCAAGAACCTGACTAAAGTGTGTTTTATGAGCATCTACGTCCGTCCTCCCGCCCATAGCCTAGCTAAGGACGAACTCATCGTCAAAATAACTCGGTGTGAAACCCCGCACCGGTCTCAAAAGATTCGTAACACATCTGGTGAACGTTGCAGGGGCGTTACTTAGCCCCTGCGGTATCACTAGCCACTCCCAGAGCATACCACTGGGGGTGCTCACTGCTGTGTAAGGGGTATCCCGTTCACGCATGAGGATCTGATAGAATCCATCCATCAAATTCATGGACGAAAAGATGGTACTCTTTGTCATACCATCTATGATGACATCCTTTCTTGGGATCGGCGTTTGAGCCGGTACCGTTGCAACATTCAATTTGTTAAACGCGTAAACTATCCGCCACTCTCCTGTGGCCTTTCGCACACAGAAGGTCGGAGAGCTTTGTGGGGATGTTTATTCCCTCACATGACCAGCCGCTTAACGATCGGCAAAGAAATTTTCAATCGCTGTGACCTGTTCACGAGGAAGTGGCCACTGCTTCATGACACAGTATTTCAAACCAGGTTTCATTTCGATCTCATGCCGAGTGCTTTTGTCCTTAGGCAGCTCGCATGGCACGGATTCCAGGAAAACATCTCTGAATCTAACCAAATCCTTATACAACGGATTTGTCTTTAGAGACTCCCGAGATTGAGACGTGTATCGCTCAATCCGGGTCTTCTCATCGAGGACACTCTCGTTCATCAATGAGCTACTGAGAACCCGTTCGTTCTCAGCAAACACTAATGCCGACCGAATATCGGCGACGTACTCGTCCTATGTGACGAGTACGCAGATCTGCTTGATCTTGTCACTACGCAGATCTCGCAAGAATCTTTTAGATTCTAGCGTTGGCAACTTGACCACCTCCGAAGCTGATTTCGGAGGTGCGTAACTAGATCAAGTTTATAAGCGCCTACACTTGATCCGTCATTCAAAAGACATTCACTGTCTCGGTGATTTCATGGGATATCATCCGCAGGTGGTTGGGAATTCACACCCTAAACATAACTCTCTCGGGAGTTATCACTCTCAGGAACGCCGTAACATTCTTCCAATACGTGTATTGACTGTGGGGTCAGGTCCTCTTCAATCTACTTTATTTCAGTCGATCGGGCTTGCTCTACGATCGACTCTCCGATAGTCGATCTTGCTTCAACGTGTTGTTCATCCTGAACATCACTTATATCTCTTCTCGGATGCACCCTGAATGGTGTGCATCTATGTGTCAGTCCACTCGATCTCTTCGAGTGGTGAACCTTCAGCGCAGCCTGTGTCTCTACACAAGTGCCGGAAGCTATTCACGCAGTGTAGTGGCCTTTTACACTGTGATCTTGTGCAATAGTACTAACGACCGTACCCCAAGTGAAGCCATCGCACTCACTCGTAGTACATCCACACGCTTGTGTACGCTCCAAGACGTTCATCAGATGGCCATCCGATGAACAAACGGCAGGCATCTTCACGGATCGATGCTGCCAGATAATCCATGGCTGGTATTTTCGAAGCCATGGCAGACCAAGGATGACATCAAATTTGTCATCCAGATCTAGTACGATAAAGTCATCATCGTGCTGCTTTCTTTCTAGCGTGTTGTGGATTCGCACTACACGTTTGCTCACTGTTACGGATGCGCATGTAGCAAGGCACACCGTCATCCTCGTTGGAGGGTACTCTCGCTCAACATAGTTGAGCCTACTATCCCCTAGCGACTGACGTCGAATAAAACTGTTCGACGCACCACAGTCAACTAGGGCGCGAAGTGGCATTCCACTTGTCACTTCGACCTTCAAAGTGATGAGAGACTCCTCATCACTAGGAGCAGTAACACACAGCGACTGCGTGTTGGGAGCAATTTTCGTCAAGAGTCCTGCAAATTCTCTTGACGTTGCTGGATCAGCAGGGTGCTCCACCCCTACTGACCCTGACCGTTTTTTGACGGTACGACTTGCTGTCGCGGCTTGGAGACATGGTCGGACCCACGCCTCGGACCCTTCCTTGGCCAACGGCGGTCATTACGTCCTGTTTTCAGACATGTCGCAGTGCTCGGGACACTACACTCATAAGCATAGTGTCCAATCTTCTGACAGCGGTGGCATCTTGCCGTTCGCTTGTGACTCAGAGAGCGAGAGTTCTCGCTCTCTATGTAACAGAGGTCCATTGGTTCGGGACCTCCTGTTTCCTGTCGCCTCGTTGGACGATAGTTGGACGAGTTAGCCTGAGACTGTCTCAGGCTGTAGTCTTCTTGTTCCGCATACGCTATCGCCCTTTCCAGCGTATGGAAGCCCTCTCGGAACATGTAGGTCTTCACCGGCCCATCCACAAGGCCGTAGATGATCACATTCATGAGCGTGTGCTCGTCAACAGGGTTCTCCGTAACGCTACTCGCAAGGTAGCGCAGGTGCTGTGCGTAAGCGTGCACGTCACGCTTACCTCGCTTGAGCCTCAGGAGTGCAGAACGTGCTCTGAACTCGGCTCTTGGCGGCTCAAACGTCTCTTTGAGCCGAGACTTCAAGATCTCTAACAACTCAAACACGTTATGGGTCGTGAAGCTTGAGCCCTAAGGCCCAAGTCTTTGCTCGTCCCGTCAAATTTGACAGGGAGAAGGTGACTTGCATCTCGTCACCCTCGATGTGACGGGCCCTGATGGCATCGTCTAACTCGACGAACCATCTCAAAAGGGAATCTTCATCGGTTCCCTTGTTTGTACCTTGAGATATCAATCACCAAAATTTCGGGTCGACGCATGTGCGTCGGCCCGCCCATCGACTGATGAGAGCCTTGCTGCTGTAGCAAGGCTATCTTCTGTAGTTCGACGGCAAGTTCCCCTTTGTAGGAACTTGTTGATAGCAGCATGTTGTTGGTCTCTGCTTAGAGACTCCAACATACCACTGATGGCGGGTTCGCCCATGAGCACACTCATGCGGCCAACTACCTCCCATCTGAGTCCTCAGGTGGGAGTAGCCTTCACGTGTTACACGAAAGCTGCCGTCTTCTACGTCCAACATGCTCGTGTTGGACGGACACTAAGCAGTCGTTGGACGGACTACGAAGTGCTACCAGGTGTACCGGGGCACCCTTTGTCTAGATGCCACGAAACTTCACGTACACTAGTACGTGCAGAGGAAGCTAAACTACTTAAACAACTCGATCGAGTAAGGTGAAAAGAGAACTTTATTTAATGTAGTTAAGCTATCAATATAACTTTAATCTTTATCTAACTATATTAAACTACATTGTCGCATGACGACAACCTGCTCACCACTCATTGCGCGCGTCTAGCAGCGCTTGGTGGCAATCCATGATTAATATGTCTTATATCAACCAAACTTGAAGCAGCGCATAAATACTATCTTAAAAAGGGATAATATTCCTTCGATATTATCCATCTCGAATAATATCGGTAGAATATTGTCATGCTAGACAATATTCCAATTGACACCATTTGGTGTCAATTTCATGTAACGGGCAACCCGATGCAGTTCGTACACCTTGTTGTTACATTGTTAGGGCGATCATGAAATGCTTGATGGTAGACGTACCGTACTCAAACATATTGCTTGAGACCTTTCAGCTGCTGCTTCTAGGCAAGGACTCATAACAGCATCTGAAGAGCATTAAAAGCGCGCAAGTGATTGTTGACAAATTGAAAGATCGAGGTCGAAAAGAAAGGTACGACGGGATAAAACATTCAGCTATTTTTTACAGCACAATCGGAAGCTAGACTTCAAACCCACTGAACCGGTGTTGAATCGTTATTTGACAGAATCATGTCAAATGTGGGTAAATACAAACAGGTACGCAATGTAAGCAATGCAGGTGGGACATAGTGACATGGTACATCTTGTCTACGTAATTTTGCTGTTTATTCACTTCGGCAACACCATCCTGGTACGTCGGCCAGAAAGAAATGGGTCGTAAAACGGATGCTGCACACTATGTCTTACAGCGTTACGGTTGAGGTGCCTGACACATGACTGCATGTAATAAACAACATCGTTCGAGCGCGACGAGTCTGTGCTCATGCACGACGATGCAGTGTGAAGGAGTTTACACTGAGATTCTATTTGGAAATGGTCATCGAAAGCTCAAAGGCAGCAGGAAGGCGGTGATATTTCTTGTCCTGAGACGCCCAGTCCATTTCGGATCGAGGAAAAGTAACGCGTCCAGTTCTCGCGTCTACAGCCATCATCACGATTTCAGTACCAATCAACATGTCAGATCCACCCACTCAACGCACCTGGCTTGAGGAAATGAGTGTTGAACCAGATTTTAAAGTGCTTGGCTCGCATGCAGCCATTCATCTGCTCGCGGCGGAACTCAATCATGACGCAGCCGCGAATCTCTTGACATAACTCAAACTCATGGAAGCCGATCTTTTGATGAATCAGCGTCTTCGAAAGCCCATTAGGGGCTAATGTGAAGATGCGCAGTCGTAATTTTGGCAACTTCTTAGCTGTCAACGTGTTGTTGAGCGTCAACTTGTGAACGGTCACGGTCGGCTCTGCACGAGAAATGTCTCGAAAAACCGATACTCGTACGCGCGAAGCTGCATAATATGCTACCCATTTCGTCTGACTCGCAACAGTGAGACCGCGGTGATCACGCACACGTTCACTATTGTAACATTCGATCGCTTCTGTCGCCGTTGCTACGTAACCCATTCGTAAGAGAAGCATACACGCCATCATTCCAGCTCTTCCTTTTCCAGCCTGCCGTCAGTTCCACATGTCAGGCTTCTCTAACCAGCCAATTTTAACTCATCCTGAGTACCTTGCAATGAAGCACTACGACGTGCTTTTTGCTACCTGCAAGCCAAGCTGCAGCTTCTTCACAGAAAGCGACCCTGCATACAGCACGACAAGAGGAAGAGTAAAGCTGCACTTAGTCTTCCTTTTTAGTGCGCATCTCACGACCGCTCAAATCTAGTTGTGACGCTCGTACATGGTCTGGAACGACGGGACGTTGTGGTCTTCAATCGGGAAGCGTTTTACCCGTCCGTCAAAAGTAATGGGCGAGTAGCTGCAGTAGTAATGTACAATCAAAACACAGTCTGGTCAACCCTAAAAGTACTTTTTCTGCAGACAAAACACAACAAAAGCTCTTGGAAACCACACAACTAGTAGCCAAGTCACCTCCGTTTTGGCTCGTCACAAAAGTTGAAAACGAAATAGTCCCCAGCGTGTCGTTCCTCCAGAAACGACTGCACCTCTTCACGGGAGTTCCGAAACAAAAGCTCCACTCCAGTAGCGGGGTAACCTTTTGTACCAGGTTACACAATTTAGGCACACTTTGACAACCAGCGAATTCGAGGCTCTATCGAAACCAACCCATGACGATCACGCGCGGGTGCACGTATCCCAGATCCAGATCAAACCCATCCTGTCGGAAACGCCGTTTGTTCTGGGACACCAAGCTCCGGGGTACAGCGAGCACTTGGCGGCAGCCAGAAAAGCGCGACGCCATGGGCAGCAGCAGCAGGAGCAGCTTAAGGTGTCCGGTTCAAAGTCAGGCGTAACGGCTTCTGAATGGGCACATAAAATAGAGGGTAAGAACGAAAGAGGCGTCAATATGTCGCTGAATGACCTTATCTGGCATAAAGAAGACCTTGACCAAAACGGACGAGAAATTCGGGCCGTTTTTTTGGTTGGTTGCTCATATTCGCGCCGGGGGTCAGACAGGTTGAAGTCAAAAGACGGTAAAAGCATGTTTGTCGAAATTGATCGACATTGTTTTTGACGAGGACCTTGGTACACTTTTTGGGTAACGCTGACTGTAATTTTTTGTGGAAGGACTTTTTATAGTCGTTTCAGGAAAAATTAGGTCAGGCTTGTCGAATACACGAGACTGCGACTGCTGCAATAATAAACACCACCTGCTAGAACGATGGTTAGCCTAACGCGCAAGGTGTGTTGATCGTCCTATTTAAGCAGCATCTAGCGCGACTTTTGTCGAGCCGAGTCTAATTGCTTTGGCTACGGTTGCTGATACATACCGGTTAAAATTTGTACGAGGCGCCATGTCAGGACCACAAAGACCTTACCGATAGAGTCAACCGTGACGACCATCCCAGCCCTTAAAAATAAAGGGTCTAGCCCCAGCCGAGTTGTGGGAGTCAGCGTCGTTCGGCCAGAATATTGATGTCGATTACACGCACAAATGGAGGTCTGCGGTCACGATGCAGACGCAGATCTCTGACCAAGAGACGTATGTTCTTTTCGCACCGTCTCAACCAGCGTCTCAGAAGCAGAACTACAGCTCCATCCGGTGAGTAGAGGTCAAACGAACAGGTGCACATGACTAAAGAAAGCGTTGTGATGGTAAAATGAGAACTTTGTGTAAAGGTGTAGCAGCAAAATGTGTCTTGCTACTGAAACACAGTCGGTGCTTTTGCGAAAGATCGGCTTACAGCACAGAATTGCTGTCGGTCCAGTTGCGCGGGGGTGTACTAAAAATGTAATGGCCCAGTGCCACGAGTTGCATCAAGAACCCTGATAACATATCGTGTGTAACGGGGCACCCTGAAGCTTGTACTGGTGACAGTACAAGCTACTTATTCTGATAACAGAATAAGGCGGTGCCTCGTAACTTCGCGTACACTCGTACGTGCAGAGGAAGACGGTAAGAAGAAGCGAGTACTCGGTTAGAGTAAAAAGTAGAACTGTATTTATAATAGTTAATGTCTGCAATAAATCACTATTTATCTTCATCTAACTATGTCTAAATACAAATGTGTAAATCAGTTATCTGCTCACCACTCATTGCGTGCGTCTGTCGTGGCGCGTCTTCGTTGGTTGATATAATGGCCTATATCAACCAATTAGGAACTACTTGGGAGTGCTACAGAATATTGTCCTTATGACAATATTCTGAGAATATAACTCTTATAGTTATATTCTATTAACAATTTCTTATAAATTGTTATGTAACGATTCACCCCGTTACATCACCCCCCTTAACCATCAGTCACTTTAGTGACTGATTGACTAAATGGATACTCGTCCCAAATCATTTGGGACGGGGTTTGCACTTGTTGGTCCGCGTCCACTTTCCAACATCTCATCGCATGGTAAACAAGCCCATGCGATGCGCGAGCAAGGCCGCCGAGAGCGCGTCTGCACGTCTCTGTGCGGACGCCGAAGCAGAAACTACAGCAACTGATGTCCCATCGGTTGCTGAATCGACTCAGCCTGTATCACCTGGTGATGCAGGCGCTGGTCATGAAGACACTCGTGTCTTCACAGAGTACGAGCTCGGTGTCTCGTACTCTCCTGATACGGATGACGGATCCGTATCGACGGCAGTTGAATCCAAGCCGCCTGCCAAGCGTGGCATGGACGATGCTTTGCGTCGCAGCATCTTTGGTTCATCTGATGAGTCAGATGAACCATCGCCGAAGCGAAGGCGCTCGAGGTCGCGAGACTCGGGCGCTAATAGTGGTGTCGTTTCTCCAATGGACACCACTTCACAGCGAGGTGCCAGTACTTCTGTCATGGATCACTTGTCGGCGACGACGAGTGATCGTTATCGAACACGATTGTTCGATTCGTCAAGGATTCATCACCTTGACCCCAGCGCGAAAGACTATCGCGCTGAACATGAGTTCTTCATCGATGCTTTCTTCAGACATCGATGGTACAGTGGGAATCACAAACGTGATGGTCCCTCACTACTTCAAGCGTGGAACGCCTACATCCATAACCTCGAGGATGTAGGTCGTGACGCTTGGAACGACAAACTTATCAAAGCTCGTGATAAGTTTGAAAAGCGAACCCCGACAGGTGCACGCTATAAGCTGCATCGTCTGTCTAAGGAGGGTGGGTTACCCTGTCTCTCCTGAGGAGACTCGTGCCCATGTTGTGTGAACAACTCTGCGCGAGCACCTAAGGAGGCTTACCTTCTTACTAGCCCGTGATGGCGCGTAAGTATCTCTACTGAGATGTACGAAGGGATTGACAACCTGAAATCCCTTTACGACCGTGCCGGGAAGACTTTCTCCGGCGGTCCTTCTGCGGCACAGGATGTGTCGCGTCGTACTGCTCGACCAGACCCAGTACGTCAACCATCAATTGGGAGCGGGGCTCCCAAGAATACCAGGACGGGGGATAGCCGCGCCACCGGACGAGGTAACTCGTCCGACGTCCGTTCACGTCGCGGTGGTTCAACAGCTGCTCAACTAGATAGCGCTGGCCACCGCGAGAGTCCTCTAATGGAGGTGGAGGAGGAGGAAAGACGCTCTCCACACGATCATGTGGATCGGTGTGTTCCCGAGAGCTTTTGATCGCGTAACGCAAGGGTTACGCGACGATCTCGAGCATGAGCGGAATAGGCGTCTCCAGATGGTGGACACTGCCTCGAAGCATCGAGCTGAGTTTGCCTTTGCTCAGCTTGAGAACGAGAGATCTCTGACATCTCTTCGTGACGAGCTAAGGGTAGCTCGTGGGATTGTTGATCGGTCTCGGGCTGAGATAACTGCTCTTCAGACCCTTGTTGATGCCCACCATCGGGAGCACAAGGCTCTCTGCGAGATGCTTGAGCGCAAGGGCGTTCTTCATCGGAAGAAGCAGCGTACTGATGGTACGGCTTAAGCCGACCAACGTAAAACGTGGGATGCGTTCGCATCTTACGTGGTAACTCGATCGTGTATGCATTGCCTAGGCGGTGCAATACACGAAATGGGCCAATGTACTTGGGTAGTAGTTTACTGCTACCCAAGTTAGTCACTACATGTTTTGGTAGATTAACCGTAGACAGTAGGACTAAGTCACCTTTATTAAATAAAAGAGTGTTTGCCCTTCCATTCTTGTCAGCGTTTTGCTTTTGCTTATCCACCGCTTCGGCGATGGAGTCTTGCACAAAACGGACTACCGTTTCACGAGCCAGTATGAACTCATCTGATGACTCGTTAGCTTCAGTGTGCTGTGAGCGCACTGCAGCGACAACAACCTTTTCTTCAGTGAGGGCTTCCGCACTCTCACTGGGATCATTGTCTTCAGTGAGGGCTTCCGCACTCTCACTGGCATCATCTTCTTCGATATCGATGTTATCGATATCGGCATCAAACGCAATGACTTCTTCGTCAGAGCGTGATGAGCGTGAACCAAATCGGTTTTTGCTCGCGCGAGTCCCTCCCCCTTCAAACCAGAGTTACACTCTAGTAAGGTGGGTACACGCGGATGGCGCAAGCCATTCACGTAAAACGGTGTATGTGTCGTGGACGCATGCACCGAGTTGTTAATGGCAAACTCTACCATCGGCAAAAACTCACTCCAACTCTTAAAGGAGTGTACGTATCCTCGAAGTATCTCTTCAAGGACACGATTGGCACGTTCCGTCTGACCATCTGACTCTGGATGATCAGATGTTGACATCTTCAAGCGCGTTCCGAGTGATTTGAACACGGAACGCCAGAAATCAGCAGTGAATCGTGGATCTCTGTCTGATACGAGTTCACGGGGCAACCCATGAAGTCGGAAGATGGTGTCAATAAAGACACAAGCACAGCCACTTGCCGTGATTGTCTCTGGTACAGCCACAAGGTGTACCATTTTGCTGAATCTGTCAACAAATACGAGAATACCCGTATTCCCGCGTGCGTCTTTGGGTAACCCGAAGACGAAATCCATTGAGATGGATTCCCAGCACTCAGCCGGAACCGGTAGAGGCTGTAAAGGTGCACGCAGTGAAGGACTTGACTTCACTCGTTGGCAGACTTCGCATGCGCGAACATACTTTCGCACAAACTGATACTGGCGGGGCCAGTAAAAGTCTCGACTTACCGTGAGATATGTTTTCTCTCGGCCACGATGTCCTCCTATAGGAGCATCGTTATACTCGAACATGATCCGCAAACGCAGATCAGTATCATCTGGAATGACAACACGTGGTGTGTCACCAGAAACGGCTGTATAGTACAGTAAACCGTTACGAGTAGTGTATCGATCTGATGCAGATCGATACGCAGACGACAATCGTTTCAACGATTCTCGAGATGGTTGGGAGAGATGTGACAACAACTTCACTATCTCACCATCTTGGGCGTATGCCCGCCTCACATCATCATACAACGTTGTAGATGGAACTGAGGACGTCATAACCGCAACAGTGACTGTCTCACTGTTGGGTTTCGCGACTGTTTCAAAGTCGGGACGACGTGAGAGTGCATCAGCGACGACATTAAGTCGTCCTGGTTTGTACTCGACCGTAAAGTTGTATTCTGCAAAGAATGACAACCACCGCGCCATTCGTTGTGAAAGGTGCGGGCTGTTCACTGCCGTGCGTAAGGACGCATGGTCAGTGTAAACAACGAAGGGTCTATCTCCTAATAGATAGACTCTGAACTTCGCGAGTGCATACTTCATGGCAAGGAGTTCCTTGTCATGCACTGGATAGTTCCGCTCAGCTGGTTGCAGCTGACGCGACTGATAGCAGACGACGCGTTCAACGCCTTCAAGGTCGTACTGCATTAATGCACAGCCGATTGCGAAATCGCTGGCATCACAGACCACATGAAATGGCCTGTCCTGATCGGCTATTGCTAGGACTGGGGATTGTATCAAGCTCTGCTTGATACCCTCAAAGGAGCGTTGACATTCAGCGTTCCATAACCACCTCTCGTTCTTTTTCAACAAACGAGAGAGGTGTACAGTCATCTCGGCGTAATTGCGTGAATACTTATGCAAATACGCCGCTAGCCCAAGGAATTTTCGAAGACCTTTGACATCGACCGGCACGGGCCAGTCGGTGATCGCCTTGATCTTTTCGGGATCAGGACGTACACCGTTCTTACCAACGATGCACCCAAGAAGTGGTATTTCGCTTGCTGCAAAAATACACTTCTTGAGGTTTGCATACAAATTGATGCTTTCGCATGATTGTAAGAACTTGTCGGACGTGGTACTTGTGAACCTCAACGTCCGACTTTCCATCCATAGCTCGACTATGGATGAATACGTCATCGAAATAACTCGGCGCGAATTCTCGTACTGGCCTCAACAGATGTGATACACACCTGTTGAACGTGGCAGGGGCATTACTGAGCCCTTGTGGCATTACTAGCCATTCCCAGAGCATGCCGCTAGGCGTGCTAACTGCGGTATAGGGTATATCCTGTTCCCGCATTAGGATTTGATAGAAGCCATCCATCAAATCCATGGACGAAAAGATGGTACTCTTTGACATACCATCAATGATTACGTCCTTCCTCGGTATCGGCGTCTGAGCCGGTACCGTTGCAGCGTTCAATTTGTTAAACGCGTGCACTATCCGCCACCCTCCTGTTGCTTTTCGCACACAGAAGGTCGGAGAGCTATGTGGGGAAGTTGATTCCCTCACATGGCCCGCTGCTAAACGATCGGCAAAGAACTTGTCGATCGCAAGTACTTGTTCACGAGGCAGTGGCCACTGCTTCATGACACAGTACTTCGAGCCTGGTTTAAGCTCGACTTCGTGTCGAATACCTTTATCCTTCGGTAATTCGCACGGAACAGTTTCAGGGAATACATCCTTGAATTCAACCAAATCTTCATAGAGAGGATTTTCCTTGAGCGATTCCCATGATTGGGACTCATATCGCTCAATTCGTGTCTTTTCATCTAGGACACTCTCGTCCATAGATGAACTACTGAGAACTCTCTCGTTCTCAGTAAACACTGTTGCTGACCTTATGTCGGTTACATACTCGTCTTCAGCGACGAGTATGCAGATCTGCTTGACTTTGCCACTACGCAGATCACGCAAGAACCTTTTATGTTCGAGCGTTGGCAACTGAGTGATCTCCGAAGTTAACTTCGGAGGCGCAATCAGATCAAGTGTATAAGCGCCTACACATGATCCGTTATTGACTATGACATTCAATGTCTCTGTGATTTCCTGGGGACTTATTCCCTCAGGCTTCGAAGGACTTATTCCTTCTGCTTCCCGGGGACTTATTCCCGCGGGTTTCGGGGAACTTATTTCCGCCGTATTTGTAATCTTGGGACTTATTCCCTTTACTTCCTCTAGCTGGGGTTGCGCAACCACAGCGAGATCCTCTACGAAAGACTCTCCAGTCGATCTAGGATTATCGTTTCGCTTAACCTGAGCGATCGATTGTTTCTCTTCTAGATGTTCCCCTCTAGGGATACATCTTTGTCCCAGTCCACCCGACTTATTCGAGTGGTGGACCTTCGGCGCAGCCTGTGTTTCCTCACAGCCGCCGGAACTTTGCTCCGAAGTGTAACCGTTTGGTACACTAAGGTTTTGTGCAGTCGTACTAACGACCGTACCACAAGTGAGGCCATCGCACTCACTCGTAGTACATCCACACGCTTGTGGACGCTCCAAAACGTTCATCAGATGGCCATCTGATGAACAAGCGGCAGGCATCGTTACTGTCCGATGTTGCCAGTTTACCCGTGGTTCGTACCTTCTGAGCCACGGTATTCCAAGGATGACATCAAATTTGTCATCCAAATCCAATACGATAAAGTCATCGTCGTATTGGGTATCTTCTAGCGTATAGTGAATCTTCACTATACGCTTCATGACGGTTACGGATGCGCCTGTCGCAAGACGTACCGTCATCCTCGTAGGAGGTGTGTTGCATTCACTGAATTTAAAGTGACCATCTTCTAGCGATTGGCGTCGCACAAAATTGTTGGACGCCCCACAATCGACTAGAGCTCGAAGGGACAACTTATTCGTCACTTCGAGTTTCAAGGTAATGAGTGAGATCTCATTACCTAGAGCAGCAACGCACAATGTCTGTGTGTTGGGAGCAACCTTCATCAAGAGGCCTACAAATTCTCTTGACGTTGCTGGATCAGTAGGATGCTCCGCACCTACTGATCCTGTCCGTTTCTTGACGGTCCATCCCGTTGTTGCGTCTTTGCACCAACTGCGGACCCTCGTCCCTGCCCCTTTCTCATGGGTGGACGGTCACTACGCCCAGTGTCGCGAGACACTGGACGAGGGGCACTACACTCGTAAGCGTAGTGTCCTGTCTTTTGACATCTGTTGCATCTCTGCAACTTCTTGTAGCCTGTAGAGCGAGCCTTCTCGCTCTCTACATAACAGAGTTCCATCGGCTCTGGACCTCCGTTGTCATATCGTCTCGGTTGACGATATGATGTCGAGCTGGCGCGAGCCTGTCTCAGACTGAAGTCTTCCTGCTCCGCAATTGAAATGGCTTGTTCTAGTGAATCTAGTTCAAGCCGGAACAGGTGAGTCTTGACGGGACCATCCGCAAGACCCTGCATGAACACCGAAACCAACGTGTGTTCATCCACCGGATTGGAACTTATACAACTCGTGAGATGTCGTATATGTTGAGCGTAAGCGTGCACATCACGCTTACCCTGCTTGAGCTTCAAGAGTTCGGTTCGAGCTCTGAACTCAGCTCTAGGCGGTTCAAACGTTTGTCTGAGCCGCGACTTGAAGACTTCCAACGACCCAAACGCATATGGGTCGTGCAGCTTGAGCCCCAGTGCCCAAGTCTTGGCACGTCCTGCCAGATTTGACTGGGCAAATGCAACTTGCATATCCCCGTCGTCGATGCGACGCGCCCTTATGGCGTCATCCAATTCGACGAACCATCTCAAGAGGGAGTCTTCTTCGACCCCCTATACTTTGAGATGTCAATCTTCAAAGTCTCGGGCCGACGCGAGTGCATCGACCCGCCAGCAGCAGCCTGCTGCTGTCTCAACAGTTCAAACTGTTGAGCACCTTGTTCTCTCAACAACTCTGCTTGTTGAGAACCTTGTTGGTGAAGCAAGGCTACTTTCTCGCGTTCTGCGTCAAGTTCATTTTGAATGAACTTGGCGATAGTAGCATGTTGGGCATCTCTATTGAGAGCCTCTAGCATGACGCTAACAGCATGGATGCCCATGGTCGAACCCATTCGTTCAACCGCATCCCATTCGACATCGCTCAAATGGGAGTAGCCGTCACGCGTAGCGTGAAAGCTTTGGTCATCTTCATCATCCAACATATTCATGTTGGATGTGAACGCGGTCCTTGGACGGACTACGAAGTGCTACCAGGTGTAGCAGGGCACCCTGAAGCTTGTACTGGTGACAGTACAAGCTACTTATTCTGATAACAGAATAAGGCGGTGCCTCGTAACTTCACGTACACTCGTACGTGCAGAGGAAGACGGTAAGAAGAAGCGAGTACTCGGTTAGAGTAAAAAGTAGAACTGTATTTATAATAGTTAATGTCTGCAATAAATCACTATTTATCTTCATCTAACTATGTCTAAATACAAATGTGCAAATCAGTTATCTGCTCACCACTCATTGCGTGCGTCTGTCGTGGCGCGTCTTCGTTGGTTGATATAATGGCCTATATCAACCAATTAGGAACTACTTGGGAGTGCTACAGAATATTGTCCTTATGACAATATTCTGAGAATATAACTCTTATAGTTATATTCTATTAACAATTTCTTATAAATTGTTATGTAACGATTCACCCCGTTACATCGTGCTCGTAAAGCGAGGACCCCCTTGCTGCATGAACAAGCAACAGCAATAAGTGTGGGATAGTCACCCCGTCAAAGCAGCCAGCACAGCCAATTGTACACGAAGAAGCGACACCAGGATCAATCTGTTTGGGTCACGCTAGCCTTATCGTTCTGCGGAGAAGGACTGCCTACAAATGGCGAATGATAGCAAAGTCCCGAAGTGAGCTATCCACCTTAGCATCCGGGCACCCGTACAGCGGGAAAGCAAGTGATATTGGCGATGAGCGAGGCTAATCCGTCCTTTGGATTTCGCTATTCCGTACAGCAAACGCGTCAAACTTCTTTACCGACAACTAATTAGCTTAATGTTAAGTATTATTCGTAGTATGCTATATATAGAAGTTCAGAGGTGCGGAGTTTGGACAGCTTCCTTTGACTTGTTTTAGTTCCCTGTTTGTCATTCACCCTGTAAACTACCTGTTTAATAAAGCACATAGCGTAGCTTTAGCAGCTTGCCGTGGCTTGCAGAGCACCATCACTGCGACAAGTATATTCCACGCGATATCATCCAGCTTGCGCTCCAGACGTGATATCTTTCCTTGTCTTTACATACCATAGCACAACGAGAGATCGTAGCCTGTTGAGCATAGGACGTCCGTTGCTGTCGAGTTGGACGCCCATCATCTTGTGCCCATATTTGGCACCCACACGTCGCACTTTGTCCCAAAGCTCCACTGATTCTACGATTGTCATCGGATCTTCTCCCGCCATTAGCGCGTCGGGCGTCGTAGCAGCAACATCGGTGGGATGAGATTCATCAGACTTCTCCTTTTAAGCTTCGAATGCATCCGTCGTGGTAACTCATGAAGTCACAGGTGTGGTGTGTAGACTATTATGGGCAACTGCCGACACTGTTGCTGAAATAGTGGCATTTCAAGTGGTGTCATCACTCCGCTGTGTTTTGCCAACCACAAGCCTTCTCAGTCTTGTGCTTTGGCTCGTTTTACTTTCTCATGTTACACCCCAAGACTGCCTTGGCATCATACACAAACTTTTACGATGCGCTCGACGACGCCGATGGCGACAACGCCGGTTCCCATCCTGACATTTTCCAACAACTACTTGTGGTCGAGGTATTAGCTAATGGTTCTATCCAAACAGGCGCACATGATGACGGACGTCCAACATGTTTTCTCCCATTTTCCATGGCACCCTTTGCAGTTGGCGTCACAGCCTTCAGCTAAGGCTCTGCACTAGATCCTTTTAGAAGAAGCTGTCCAAACTCCGCACCTCTAAACTTCTATATATAGCATAATACGGATAAAAGTTAACTTATAAGCTAATTACCTGTCCGTAGCAACGTTCGACGGTGTGTGAAGTACAAAATAACAAAATTTAAAGCACGAATTAGCCTTGCCCTTTGGCGATGGCAAGCTAGAAGACGGTAGAATGCAAGTGTGTAGACGGTATGTGGTGTCACAAACAAATCGACTCCAGAAAAGACGGTCGTGCATGCATGCAGTCGAACGATCACGGCATTTAACCCAATGAGTCAAAGAACAGAAGCGAGGTACGCAACGATTGCATGGGGTCATCTTTTGCTCATATAGGCCGAATGAAACGAATCCATCGTAGACTGCACATGCGGGTTTTGTGTCTCTCTACATGGCGCAGTCTTTCCGACACATGTTCCTCGAATCTGTGCTTCAATCTTTTACACCTCAGGTCTCGGGCCGCGGATGAGAACGGGCCAGGTAAACGTTATCAGCTGTTCGACCAAATGTGCATTTGATTGCTAGAGAAGTGGCTTTCCCATGTAATGGATATCGACACGCTCCTGAATATTTAACCACCGACACGTCCGAGGCATACCAAGCCATCGTAAGTGTACGTACAACCGCATTGTGCTCGCTGTCGTCATGTGGGTGACACAGAAGGGCTCCAGAGCACCGACGGATAATCCAGGCACGATGTTGTTGTTTGTTCTGGTAACTTTTTATCTAGATTGTGTAGTCACGCATCAACAGCTTCCTGTTGTCTGTTCTTTACTGCTCTACGTTCGACAGTGGACAGGAGTTGTGTTTGACACCGATTTGTCACAAAAAGCCAAAGCTTAAGCACGCACTGCATCGATGTTGGCAGGTTGATCTGAGCGGCAGAACATGATTGTGTTGACACCCGAGTGTTGTTTATCAGGTCCTTGATTAGGGGAGGTGCACAACAGCATCTTTTGAATCTGCACCTATAAGCTAGTGTAGTATCGAGTATGAAATAGCAGTAGTTTCGCCTATTCAGCACGATTTTGCGCGTATGATGACCGTGGCCTACCACAATGTTGTTTATCTAGAAACCTTTTATTGAGGTTGTGTAGTCACGCTTAAAACCCTTCCTGGTGCCTGCTAGTTGGAACGGAAAGTCTCAATAACATTATATACAACGATCTATTTACACGTTCAGGCTGCATACACGTATACAACGTGGTTGTAAAGGATTACACTCGATTATTCATCTACTAGAGTGTAGGGGTTATGCGTGATAAACGCGGTCAAGGGAAGCATCCTTCTTTGGATGAGCTTGGAGACGTTTCCTACACTTGAAGCGATACACAAGACGTTATCAAACGATGTCCCGAATTCGCACAAATCGATACTCGATCGCTGGGTGCGCGACCGAACGAGAGACGACCACGTATACCTTCGTTTTTGCATCATATCAGCTTTGCAGCACCGACTTCATCAGCAACGAATTCAACGCGAAGGCATCATTTCATGAGTATTACATGACTCAGGCAACGAATAGGCGAGTAGCACGATACGAAATCATGATGACCACAGTACAGAATTGGGGTGTGTGCCAGCAGCCGTCGGTGATTCGGATGGAGCAAGCGTTACTCGAATCGACTAAGGGTGCAGAGTGGTTATCGGCAGTGTCGCCCACGAAACAAAACACCTTGGAGACCGTATGTATGATTATTTCAACAAAGTGAGCGATAAGCAGAATTGAAGAACAAGTACACCAGCAAACATGTCGCCATCAGTGTGTCTCCATTTTAGTAGTTGTCGCTAACCCTTCAATGTAACGATGACCCTGTAGCTACCATCGACTTACTTGATTGTAGCTGCCCGTTGAGATTCTTTGAGACGACTGCGCGTTTCATTTCAGACGTAAAAGAAAAACGCGCAGTCGTCGTTGGGGTCTCAATGAGCAGCGTACAGGATGTAGCGTGGGGTTGTCTGCCTAGCGCATACGCATGGGTGTAAAGCGCTTTCCACCACTCCTTTTCTCTTACGCTGACTGGACTCAGCTCCCTTTCACGCTTTTGTCTTTTATTTCTTTTATTGTAAATCCATTCGAATGTTCTTGTTCGTGCAACGACTATTGCCCTGCTTCGAGCGTTAAAGACGTTCGTTATTGATGGCTACAACGCTCAGTAGGATTTGGTGCGAACTCAGAGATACAACTGGAGACTGCCTAGCTATACCTACGACCGTCCGACTGTCGCTGCATTGTCGACTGTTTGTTGTAGTCTGCAACATCATCTGCGTCGCCTTCCGATACCCGATTCTCCATCTCAATTCCTTCAGAATAACACCTACACTTTTCTCTGCATGTACACCTAAACCTTCGCCTTCAGCACTATCCATTCGCCAATACATTTCTGCTTTACCTCTTCTGTATAGGACCCGTTGCATTCGGACAGAGTTGCCTGAGACGTCCAGCTATTCAACTAGTATCTTCACATCTATTTTTGAGTTAAATCAACAATTACAACCACTAAATTAGTCCTTACTCGATGGTGAATAAACAATGTGGCATCGGACTTGTCACGGTCACCCCTAACGGCTTGTATCGACTCGATCTTAGTGGAAGACCACTCAATATCCGGACACAATGAAGAGGGATGACAGATGAGCACGAGGAGGCTACCTTGCATAAATCAGCGGCGAGAACGAGGGACGATACGTCGTCAAGAGATGCGCAAAACGCAGGAGACTTAAAAAATACCACTTTCTGCCTAAAGAACACTACTTCTGCCTATCTACGCACGATACAAACTGGCCATATTTATCTTAAATATTTGATGCCAGTAGTCGTTAAGCGAAGGCCGCTTCTATGGAGCCGTAGCACTGTCCGCCGTAAGTGGAAGAGAAAACGCTAGCCCGCGCGTCAACCATTCTATCCTTCAATACGACCATAGCGCACCAGGGTAAAATTCCATGGAGAATGTGGTATTGAAACATCGCCTCGTCGCGGTTGAGTTAGCAACGAACGTGTTCGTTGACGACTTCAATATGAGGAATGAGGTTCAAGAATCGAAGCAATATGTTGGCCTGCCCCTGAGTTCAAAGCTAAGTATTCCGTTCGTTCATTAGAATGTGCTCATTGTAATCAGTCATGCCGACAAACCACTTTCCATCTCGCTTTCGTAAATCTTTTTAAGCCTTCATGTTGCGTGCCCTTGCACATTTTTTCGTTACCGTAAATAGCTCTAACATATTCAATCTTTGATTCCTTCCTCTCCTCATGGATGACGTGCCACCCCTACAGCGTAGATCATACTTTTGTAATACATAGGGGATGGCCCCGTGGCAGTCATGCAAAGATATCTTAGCATAAGCGCTCATTTCTGGTGCATGCTCGTTGTCGATGAATCTTCAAGGATTGGCATGGCCTTGCTCTAATCGATCGCTGGCATAGAATGTTCAAGATAAATATAGCCGGAATGAATCGTGCGTAGATAGGCAAAAGTGGTACTTTTAGGCGCCACTTTGCAGCGTTTTGCGGGAAACGCTGCTAAAAAGGTGAGGTTACTTCAATCTCGTACTCGATTCTAGCCTAGATTCTGGGCGTAGATTCATCAGATGCGGTGGGGCATGTCCCACGTAACATTGGTGCATCCGAAGTCCCCCTTTGAAGTCGCCTTCCAGATTGCTGCAGCTGCTTCATTCGAAATGCTACAGGACCGCAAATCTTCGAGTGAATTTGACCCCGGGTGTACCTTACTGTCTAGAACTGTCGATGCACATGCTACATCTTGTTGGGTGGCTGGGACAGTCGCCTCATTACCTGCTCGTTTCACTCATCATTTTGCCTTTTGGTGCCAGAAGCTCGAGTTTCCATCGTGGTAGTACAACCATGCAATTGTTACTCCTTGTCGCTGTCTCGTTTGCTTTTCCTGCATGCACCCATGTCGTCGTGGCTATTGCGGAGACCGATCAAGTTGAGAGACCATTGAGCACGACCACTAACCACTCTCTCATTCCGGCCTTCACGTTCCACAATATGGTGGCGAAGGACAGCCGCTTTAACAGCGATCGAGAAGACGAAAAAGCAGCCGCATCGGTCGCCGACGGCGAAGAGCGGATGCTTGAACAGTTTTCTAATGCCCTCAGTGGCATTGTAGCAGCCACGGTCGAAAAGGGTGCTCTCGAAGTTGCCAGAGTCGCTCAGGCCGAGAGCAGTCTCGCAACTAAGGTAGCAGGGCGTCTACCAGCCGCTGGACCTGTTAAAGCTCTCCCAGTCGCTCTAGCTGCTAAGATTGCGAAACCACGAGCTACGAAAGGCACCGGAAAGAAAAAATTATCATTCCTGAAGGCGTCGGTCTCGGAAGGGAAGGCCGCGAAACACGAAATCTCTAAACCTGCGGTCGCTACTAAAGCCAAGACCAACAAACGTGGTTATCGACTCATCATCAATCGATATGACGTTCAAGAGCGGGACAAGGTTGACAAGTATGAGTTGGATGGGCTCAACGGTATCGCACGTGATCAAGCCTCTAAAATCGAGAGACGGCCTAGGATGGCAGCGACCATCCGCAGTGCGAAAAAAAGAGCCCCTGTCAAGAAGGAGGGAACCGAGGGGGGTGAGACATCCCTGGTGATTCCAAAAGAAGCTGAAAAGTAGATAGGATCGATATCGTTGACACCATTTGGCTGCTTTGCTATTGGCTATTTCCCCCTGTGGCGCCTCGAGGTTTGATTTGATAGTATCTACTCGGTAAAACGGTAAAACACCTCGTTTTTACTGCTCCATGTTTACAGCTCTTGTTGGCATCAAGTGAGTGCGTTCGAGTTTCGTTCTATGCGGCGCGTCTTGTTATGCTAGTGTCATCGTCATTCCACTGCGCAAAAGAGAAGCGGTGCCCTTCGTCGTGACGCCAATTGGCACCTGCACGGACATTACTTGCAGAACGCACGCACTTGCTGCTAGCTCAGCGGTGTCTAGCCCTGAGTTTCATCGCTCGCGCCAAGAAGCGGCACCGAAGAAGTGGCTCAAGCCGCAGCTTCGGTCGCCAATTTGAAATTGTCATAGGACGTAAGCTACGTCGCGAATGCAAAGGACCTTGGCGCAGTGTCGGACGTAGAAATACTCATGGCGCAGTGTCAGACGTAGATGCACCCATGACCTTGTATCGTGAATGTGTGAGACACACAGTAGAGTATTGTGAGACCATAGGAGAGAAGTGCAGATGATGTCGCAAAAGAAGGAGAAGTCCAGAAGCATTGACATCTGTAAGAGTAGGACCGCAGCTCCGTTACGTGAGTATTCTAGCCACCTACCACTCATGAGATGTCTGGTTGTGTGATAACCACCTCGTGTCGTCTGCCATGACACAGTCTTACTACTCCTAGCTTTCTCGTTCTGCTGGCTCAAGACGGCGGGCGTCACGGCGGGGCACTCCCAAAAGGCCCGTGGAAACCGTCCATTGACCAAGTCCGGGGTCAGAGTCTTGTGTGCACTCGGTGCTACTGCACATGAACAACCAGTACTGGATCTCAACGGGGGTCGTCACGGTCTCGGAAAGTTCTCTTCGTGGGACCGAGCTCATGCTCAGCGAACTTGTCGGCGAGTTGTACGCAGACCGCGAAGAGTAGGAACTCCTTCGCTTTGTAGGGTGATGCACATAATGATGGGGAGATGCTTAACCGTATCTGATGAATCTGCAGCCAGTCACTCCATTCGCCACAAGTACGAAATAGTAGCAAATTTACCTATTGAGCAGCATGTTGCGGCGGGTGACTTTAATCACACTTACATACTTACACGTTAATCACACTTACGCTATTGTCGGATCACAACGTCGGCCTATTCCTGAACCAGGATATGAGGGCCGATTGATGAAACTTGCTGTGGGCTGTCCTTCTGAAGCCACTTGTCTCCTGGGTTTTGGTCTCCTGCGAGGTGAAGCCAGGTCCCGCGTACTTTGCAGTCGCTGCAGCTTGATGTTCGCTTATTGCAATCGCCTCGAGTTGACGTAGCTCGATGTCAAGTACCTAAAGAACCGCTCAGCAATAGAGAAGTCGATTCTCCTCTGTAATCATCACACATGCTCGATTCACAGATGCGCTGGGAGCTCAGTCCCCGCGGCGTTGGTGTCATCTTGAAACCGATCTGCAAGCCCATCAAAAGCCGTTGGGGCACGGGAATCGCTTGGCAGCTAGCGCAGTGACTCAAGCATGATGACACCACCAGGCATCTGCGTGTTCTCGCCAGCCAAGTACCGTACGAATTGCCTCCAACACGCTCGTGCGTAGCAGTCAATCTCCCCACTAATGAAGCTCCACTACGATCTCTGTGCATCCCTAGCATGCTACTACTTATCTGCAGCTAGTTACCACCCAAGCCAGACACAGACAGTCGCTGGTACACAAAAACAGGAGGCGCCATCCACCTCAAGAGAACGATGTGCTGTTGTTCTTACTGTTCTGAGTGTGTGTCTTTCGCTCCCTCGTACGACCTTCCTGCTGGAATTCTCCGCTCATCTCACATCCTTTCATCACCTCGAAGCCACGTGTTCCCAGCGGTTTTAGCAGCGACGGCCACCGATATCCCACTGGCCCGTTCACCGGCTGCAATGGCTGTGTCCCCGGGCCGACGCTCTGCGCCCGCGCGCTCGGAGTCGCCCCCGCTGACCCCAGAGCGCACGACGCGAACCCTCGCGTTCGACTCGACGGCTTCCAGCGTCGCCGCGTCAGCGACGAGCGCGCGGGGTCCGAAACGACGCCGGCGATTGGCTCAAAATCGCGCTCGAGGTTGGGATCCGAGGGTATTATTGACCAATGAACACGAGGACGACCCCAACGAGTGTGCTGAGCAGGACGATGGGAGACTGGGGATGCTGGAAGACGGACTTCTGGAGCAGAGGAGGGACGGAGAGACGACGTCGCTCTCGTTCTCAAGCGGCGGAGGGAGGCGCGAAGGTCGTGGCCACGTGCACCACGTGCGGGACGGTCCCACGAGCAAGAGACGGGCCGAGATGAGGGAGACGCTGAGACGTCGAGTCCGCAAGTGCATCGAGCAGCACCACGTGGCGGCTGCGCTCTTTTATGCCGACAAACTCGTGGCTATAGGAGATGATGCTGATGATGCTGGAGGAGGGGGCAGAGCTGCTGGTGGTAGTGACGAGCACGACGTGCTGCTGTTTGCAGACGCGTGTTACTTGAATCAAGAGTTTCATCGCGCGATTCATGCGATAAAGGGAGCAGGATTGCTGGACGTGGACGGCGGCAAGCAGACTAGAAGGAAGTGGTCTCGTCATGTGACGTTGCGCGCAGCTTGGCTGCTTGGAAAGTGCATGGTAGGGCTATGTTGCCTTGCTGTTGAGGCAGTTGGTGTTGGGGTTAGAATGCACTGGGCTTGAAGCTGATTGTTTTCGTTTTGGATGTGGGGTCGTAGCTGGCGGTACACCAGAAGAACGAGTGCTTGCAGGTTTTGAAAGCGGTGCTGCCTGAACGGGAGCAGGACGTTGTGCGGTTGGCCGAGAATATGCGGCTGGACACTGCGGTGGACGAGGCACATGGGATCAACGTGGTGTCGTCGTTGGCTCTTTTGATGGGCGAGACGTTTGAGGCCATTGGCAACCGCGAGAACGCAACGATGTACTTTCGTACTGCGCTGCGCTGCGACGTGCACTGTTCGGAGGCATTTTTTCATTTATTTGACAAACACATGCTGTCGCCACAAGAAGAAAAGGAGTTTGTCGCATCGCTGGACTTTTCGCTTGATGAAACGAAGTTGCTGGAGCGTTTGTACTGGACGCACGTTGGAAAGGTAGTTTGTGTGCGTGCGCTTTGATAATGCCGTCCTGGATTACTTACGCGGTTTTTCCATGCGGCTCGGCAGTACGATCCGATACCGTCGATTGACGCCAAATTTACCGAGGTGGAACAGCAGTTTGGTTTCGCGAAAAATCTCGACCTCGTACGTAGCAATAATTTGTGGCTAGTGTGCGTGTCATATCTGAACCGATACGTCTTCATCGATGTGAATGCAGAATGTCACAAGAGCGGAGATGTGTTATTATCAGCATGACGTTCAGCAGGCGTATGACGTATGTGAAAGGTACATCCGTCTCTTTGCTGTTGGATTGTTGCTATTCGGTTGGCAGGGTGGAAGAAGACTTATGGTTGGTGCATCATGTATTAGTATGCGTGACCGAGATCCGTTTAATTTCCGCGTGATTCCCGTGTACGTGTGTACGCTTGTGGAACTTGGCAAGAAGCGCGAGCTTTTCCAGTACGCACACCAAATGGTTCGTAAAAGCTTTTGTCTCATTGCGTAGTATGTTCGTCTCGTAAGCATCGTGCAATGCTAAGTATGCATCCTCGTTGAACTCTAGGTTAATGTCTACCCCACGAAAGCATCGGCTTGGTACACGGTGGGCTGCTACTACCTACTGATTCAGAAATTTGAGGCTGCACAGCGCTATTTTCAGTACGTAAAAAGCGCTGGATATGATTGGAGTAAACGTCGTAAACTTTGCCATGTGTTTTGCAGCAAGGCGACATCTCTTGAGCCAAGCTTCGCACCTGCGTGGATCGCTTTTGGAAACTCGTTTGCAGCCCAGGATGAAAGTGACCAGGCAATGTCGTCGTACCGAACGGCGTCGAGTCTCTTTCCGGGATCGCACCTGCCCACCTTGTATATCGGAATGGAGTTTCTTCGTACGAATAACTTGGTCCAAGCCCAAGAATTTATTCGCCAAGCAGGTGTTCTCTGCCCGTCGGACCCGCTCGTTTACAATGAACTTGGCAGTGTCTATTACAAGCAAAAAGAGTACTTTAAAGCGATCGAGATGTTCACGAAAGCTTTGAAGCTATGCAAGGGTCTTCCTGAGGTAAGTAGAACTGAGTTTATTTTTGTGTGAGCGTCAAACTTAGAGTCTTATATGTTGACTACTTGTTGGCTGAAGCGACTCATGGAAGCGTGGGAACCGACGCTGTATAATCTTGGATACTCATACCGCAAACTTCGGTACGCTTTGGATTGAGGCTGAAGCTAGAGCTGAAGTTCTGACTGCACTGCACTGTCCTGTTTGTCCATGTCACTAGAAAGTTTGACCAGGCTATTCACTATTTCCAAGGTGCACTCCGACTATCACCTCGCAATGTACGTTGTATCGAGACTAGGACGAGTATCAAATGTCGGACGGTTTGCTGACCCGTATCGTACTTTACTGTGCAATAGGCGTCAACACTTGCTGCGCTTGGTTTTACCTACCATATGAAGGGAAACCTGCACCAAGCCATCGAGTTTTATCATCGGGTGGGGCCAAGCAACTTTCCTTTGTTGTTGTTTTCGGTGTCTTAAGCTGTTTTTTTCCGACTAATTAGGCCCTCGCCTACGCCCCCGAAGATGCTCTCGCGGGATCCATGATAACTGTTGCGTTCGAAGAATCGCTAGGTGCCGGGCTTGGCTCGCTCCCTGAGTTCGCTGAGCCACCACCGAGAGGCGGCCCTAAAACGAGTGGTCTCACCCCTCTTACTGCCCGTCGAGCAGCAAAAGCCAATGCCGGCGCGAATGTGTTTCGGCGCCTGGACCGATCTTACAACAGTATCGCATGCAGTGCGAGGTCGAGCCTGGACTTCTCAGAAGACAGCTCAATGCTGACAATGGATGAAGCCTGACTACCGTTGAAGCTGGAGCAGCAAAGTGCATGACGATATTGAACGAATAGGTGTTTGACTGCGCCAATAGGCCTTCTTCTGGTTCGAATGCGGCGCAACAAGAATGCCAGTTGTGTGGGCACCTTTGTCGTACACCGAAGTTCTATTTGCAGGAAGTAATATGCTACACGGGAAAGAGTATGAATGCTCACCGACAGTTAAATGCACGTAAGAAGATACGTGCTGTACGATTCTAGATCAATGAGATCGTCGACCACACAGGATATCCCTGGAGTTGCGCAACCACAACTTCAGTAGCCGGTGAACATGAATACTTCATAATAATCGAGACGGTCACGTCTTAATCGAAAAGCTATTGACAAGCGTTCACGATAGAAGTACTCGATGCGAGCTGTGTGAGCGTGGTCGTAAGCGCTCACGACTTCGGACACGAGCCGTGAAGGTTTTTCTTGATCGGGATCACCTTTGTTGATAAGCACAAAAGAAGCAGAATGGTTTCAAACAAAAGGTGGCGGTAATCAGGCGAGGACTACTTGATCTGTTAAGATCGATGCAAGGCAATCAGGTTTGTCCAGTGCAGCTTGTCAGGTTCGAGGTTGACAACGTACGAACATGCCAACCTCCCTTTGTATATGTGCAGAACCCACTAGAGCCTGCCGGTCATTGTTACGCTGCTAGTTCGATTACTTTTCACATCTCCGGATGCGGCCGAGGCAGAACGACAGTTTACAGTTAGGAACGAGTATATGCATTAGTTGTGGAAACCTATTTTTCACTCGAAACAGGACCGAACGCTGAATCAACAGCGACCAACAATGTGAGGCAGACTCCTACTGCACAAGGGTGTGCAACTCTTCTATAGCTGTCAATAGCCGGTTTAACGCTCTTTAGGAATGATCTCGATGACCAGAACGAAATAAAGCTGTCCGACAAGTGGGATTTCTGTGAACAAGCTCGATGCGGTGACTCGAATCAAGACCTGTATGTCGTACCATGAAAAAGTACCTTCAGCGAAAATGAGAAGGTGAGCTCTTCATTTGTGCAGCAAACATCAAGGCACGACCCGCTTCCACTGCTCTTGAATGTTGAGGAGTTGTCCACGTGTCGGTTTGTCATTCCGTTCTGCTTTAGTGGGCGAGACTGGTATAGAACTTGGTCTACTTGGCAGATCTTTTCATGTGGTTGTGGAAGGGCAAGTATGGCTCAAACGTACTGCCCAACTTTAGGGGAGCATTTGAATCGACTGTGTCTACACCACCTAGATACCGGCTACATCCTCATATCGTCAATGCAATTACGATCTGCATTGGTGCTGTTCTGAAAAGTAAGCAACATGCATTGAGCCCGATGTGACTAAGCCGACCAGCTAAACCCGGAGGTACCATGAATCGAGTGACGTGACATTAGCTGGTACTCGAGTTATAGGATCCGTTTACTCACAGAGCGCAAAGAGCGCCGATGAAGTCGTCACCAGGAGGTCTTACAATACGGATTAAGGCAACAGTTCTGACTCGAGGAAGAGTAGAGACAGATGATCCTCCTGACAAATTTAGGAAAGCTCTATCCAATGGAAGACTCTGAAGATTGATCCAAGATGAGCGTCTGGATGCCGTCCATAGTTAGGCCAGATGTTCGAGGCTAGTGTCCCAGGTGGGCATGGTGTCATGCATGAGTTCTCTTGCCTTAAATTGGTTGTATCTCTGGCCTCTGTTTTTCGAGTGAGACCATCGCTTTTCGTCGGTAACACTCAGCAACGGACGAAGTCAACAAACAGGGAATTGATCTGCAAATTAGAGGCGAGAGACTGTAGAGGAGTCGGCAATTTGCATATTAGCTGCTGCTGTATGAACGAAGGAATTGCTCAGTCTGAAAAGTGGAGCACATGATGCTAGTCGAGAGCAGCAAAGTGAGATCCGAGCTGGAAGTGACACCGTTTGCCTCATAAATCATACATCTAGTTTTACCCCATAGAGCAGGGACCTGGTACTCGCTCTTCACAGCTCATTGTAATAGCGTATAGCACACACATCGTCACTATCGACAAGCACCCGACGTGAATCCCACAACGGGCAACGAGCGCGCTTGCCATTGTATCACGTGGCGCTTGCATCAGCTGACTTCAAAAGTCCAATTTTAGGCGCAGCGGGAGAGATCGTTGAGCTAAACAGCGCACACACCTGCAGTCAAGGTGCTCGACAATGAGTCAAAACTATCCGCAATACTTGTTCGTATCCATGCAGTATCATCACCGAGAAATTACCGACTGCTGGCATATATTCGTGCGATGTCGTCAACAACACTTCCGACACCGACCATAGTAGTGTACAACACGAAACCGCGTTGATATGCTAGCCGTAGCTCCTCGGTTCGTGTCTTGTTTACCCGTAGAGTACAAAAGTGCGTACGACAGCTGAATCACGCGATAAACGGAGAACCGATTGCAGTGGTCGATAGAAATGGGATGGTGCAGACGGCAACAACTGGTGGCAGTACATGGGGAACTCGATCGAGTTCCTGACAAAACACTTCTGCTCAGGATGGATACGGAGCCTTGTGAGCTTTCCAGATAGGTGACGGACTAATCAATCGACTGGCTGGTTTAAAATACCTGGATGCGCTGCATTCGCCGCTACGAGCTGAAACAAACAGACGAGACTGACCTCGGGCGAAGGTCTCATTGTTGTTGTATACGCTCAGTATACGTCTCGACGGTCGACGTGACACACGTCAGAAGTGGCTGTTTTTCGGTGGCGTAGCAGTCGGTAAGAACATGTGCTAATCACGCATGTTCGAGCGATTAGTGAAGAAGATGCTGATCAGTGTCGATGGAAGTGCCGTCTAGCGAAACAGGTCTTAACGAGCTCTTGCATCTGGATCTACGTTGAAGCGAAGGGGGCAAACGCCAACACCGAATTGTTTACGTGTACAGTGTATCGATAGCAGCAATGAGACGGTAGTAATGGATGAAATCGTGCAGCGGCTTGCGACGTAGTAGAGTACGAGATTGCGAGAGTCTGTTTCAGCTCCTTGCGGATACTGTCCTCTTGTTTCATCGCAACTAAATACAAGCGTGAGATCTTGTAAACCGTCACAAAATGAGCTTCTATCCTTTGTGGAATCGCCAGGACATTTCTGTGTCGTCGTCGGAGCGTGCAAGCGAGGAGGTCCGTTGCATACGGTCCGGTGCAGAATTTACGCGATGCTGAGGTTGTGCTGCTCTAGACTGGAGGTTCCCATGCATACGAGTTGATAAATTCTGGAGATAAACGAATACAAAGACGCGTAGGAAAAACACGGGCAACGAGCTTTTGCGGAAGCCTACGTGGCTTTATTTTATGAGTAGTAGAAGCGGTCAACCCTGGCTATCGAAACTGAAGATACACATCATACATACCTGCTTTGCTGCTTAGCACCATCCTGCAGGACGAACTCAATACGTATTCAGCGATGGTCCATTAGTGCGACCGTGGCCATGCTGAATCAACATATGCCAAAAACCTGAGAAACGATCCGGCAATTCAAAGCTCACAGTATCCTGCTGAACGAAACAGACACGGCATTTATAGCGCAAACTTGCTGAGAAACTAAGCTAGTGTTACTTGCACACACTGTTTCCCACTGGATTTATGCGTGGAAGTCGATCGGTCTGATACAATGTGCAGGTCTACAATAGTCTTGGCAGCGCCTTCAAGATGAAGCTGCGCTGGATCGCACGAGTTGAAGGCGTCGACGACGTTTTTAAGGCAGCAAATTGTGCGAGCGCACGGGTAGTTCTGGACGTCTTTGGGAGACGTTAGGCCTTTAATGTAGATGCCTGAAGAATATGCCCATGCATTAGCTGTCATGCTGCCAGGCAAGGACAACATCGCACAAGCAAGTACCGGAATTTGATCGGATGTGCAATGTATGACGATTTTGTGCTGTTGCAAACGCAGAACTGAACTATTAGTTCCCGTGAAGTACATCAAAGTACGCGTCATTTTTCAATCGCAATAGCTTCAAATTGCTTCAAGCGAGGAACGTACTTGTCACAAATTGTTCTCCTCCTCAAAACTAGTTCACTAGTGTTGAGCGATTGACATCGATTTGCATAACGACGTGATATTGGCTTGATCTACTATCAGTCACAACGCTTCCGAGCTTTGTAGTGTCATAAATATGCCTGGGTTAACTGTCATCTCGTCATACGAAGAGCAGCTACAAGTTTAGCATGATCGCTGCATTGCTTCGAGAATTAACGCGACGCAAGTACGTGATCGACCCAATCATGGACTCAAAACTTTTTCGAATTACCATCAACCTCGCATTCGTGTACAGTTCATGCATCGACTCGGTTGTCATTCGCCAAACAAGGGCCGCTTCTTCCTTGTTGCGCTTGTTCGATAAAAACGATTGAAACGGCGATAGCGGCCTACAAGATGGTTGAGCGACAGCTTAACAACACGATAGATGAACACACCAAACAAATCGACCCCAGCAAAGGCTGTTGCACATTCAAGAGCCGTCCTAGGACGGCTCCCGATCAGAGTCCAAAGCTACAGCTTAAGCCACTTTTCCAATGCCGCTTCTTGGCGCGAGCGATGAACCTAAGCACTACAATTGACACCGCTGGGCTAGCAGCAAGTGCGTGCGTTGTACGAGTGGTGTCCGCTCTGGTACTAATCAGTATCACGACGAAAGGCACTTCTATGTAGCGCAGTGGAATGACACTACGACACTCGCATGGACATGATGTACGCATAGTACCAAAATTGGACGCACTCACTTGATACCTACTGCAGCTGTGAACACGCAACATGAAGACGAGGTGTGTTACAGTCTTATCTAGTCAATAGTGTCATATCGAACCTCGAGGCGCCGCAGGCAATAGCGAAGTAGCCGAAGTGTGCTACACGAGCGTTCAGCCCGAGCGGTGTTTCAACTCCTTCAGAACATTTTTACTTCCCTGAGCAGCTTCCTCCTTCGGCTAGATCGATCGTTGTCGTTTCGTACAGATGTTGGCCAATCTGTCCTGGCGCTGTTTCTTAGCATTGTTGAAGGGAACACCAGGATTTGGTTGGCGATCCTCAAGGGAAGGTCTCGTCCTGAGACCGGCCCAGTGATTGTAGCTAATCACACATACGTTCTTGCTCCAGACCGAAGCGTCGGATTCACTAGGGTTGTAGTCATCAAGTTTTTCTTTATCGGCTTTGGCCTGCTTAGCTTTCTCGTTGGCGAGTGCGTCTCTAATGGCTTGAATCGAGCCCTTTATACCTTTGGGCCTTTGCTTGTTCAATTTGGCAATCTTAGCGCGTGACGACATTGCAAGGGGTTTGTTTTTCATGGGTTGCATGGCTGCAATACGTCTGACTGCTGTAGTTGAGACGCTATCACCGCCTGAAAATGGCGCCAGAGAAGTGAGAGTGGAGGGTAGAACGCTTTTCCCTCGTTTCTCGGCTTCAGTGAAGGATGCAGCCGGCTCAGCTTCTTTGTGGTTGCCGTCTTGGAGCGTCTGTCACTTGGAAACGCTTTTCGCAGCCAGGTTGTCACATGAAGACAAGTGGGAACCCTGACGTGCTCGACGGTCGCCCACTCTAGTCCGACTCAGTACTAGTTTCGGCTGCAGTGCTGCGTGGGGGTAGAGCTAATGAGACAAGGAAGAGGAATTGAAGCTACGTGGTTGTCCTATCTATAGTAGGGAAGTTGAAGGGTGTGTGGAGCAGGAAGAGGACAAACGGGAAGTGAAGATAGATGTGTGAGCCTTAGTCCCAGCCATTGACCAAGGCTCGGCTGCAAAGCGACAGTTCTAGAAAGAAGGATATCAGCAGGACCAAAGCTACATCGATTCCTTGCGAGTCAATAGCCTTATCACGACGTAACGTTCAATGCAGTGCAGTGCACGGCAGCATTGGTATGCATCGAAGAACGTGTGATTCTGGATGCATCGCCTAGACTTTGCAGCCTCTAACCGGCGGGCTATGGCAAGCCAGTGTCAAAGAGACGACAGGGACGATCCATATCATGCCGATAGTAACGACGTATTCATGCCTGATGACCACCATGTATGCTCTATATGTTATTGAATCAATAAATTAATCGCTCTACATGAGCTATAAACGTGCTCTCGAAGATTGCAACGTTTGCCGAGAGTATCCTCACAATGGTACAAGTAATCGTGCGGTCGTATACAGGGCTCCGTCTTGAGCAGGATGGGGCGGGATAGTGCGGGACGAAATCATTGAACATACTACCCTACATCTATTTCGAAACGACCGGATCTGCATACACACGAGCGCCTCCAAATGCGCTTGAGGTACCAAAGAATGAGAAAAAAAGTGGAACAGTAAAATGCTCCGCTATGTTATCAGTGCTTACCTGCTACAACAAGTGTAGAAGCTGAATGTCTGTGACACTAGAACCTGATTGGTGCTGCTGACGACGTACCCTTGTATGCAGGGCTCTTCTTAAACGTGGAGGTAGAATGGAATTGCGTTAATTGGTCACACGCATCAACTTGATTTGAGTAACGTTTCAGCGAGTAGCGACATCATAAGGTATGATGAAAACTTTAAGCATGCGATTGCTTGAAAGCGATCTCGACGTTTGGTGGAACAGTATTGCCATTTGACGAGGCTTTTGAGCAATTGAGTGACTACCAAAAGAAACTTATCTTTACTAAAGTTTGAAGTCGCTTGCCCCTAGTATGCCAGCGATGTCCATCGGATCGTCGTTGGGAGCAACCAAATCATCTTTACAAGCATCTATACTGCCTCGATGCATGTCTTGGCAGAAAAAAGGTCGAATAATGTCAATACATACTGATCTGCGTATGCAAATAAAACGGATGACGCTTTTTCGATTCCCAAGAGATAATTAAGTATAAAATTAGTAGCATCTCGACATTGTACAGTTAGCTCATCATTGAATGCGGGATGCGCAGAATGGTAACGGCTTATCTCACTTACCGTCCCGCGCGAGAAAGGATGTAGGATCCATGAGATGGGACGTTGCGGGACGGAGCCCTAGTCGTATTCGAGCAGGCTCTGCCTGCGCTTGAGAACGGATTGTCGCACAGGTTTGAACCGCATGCCGTTCAGTGAGACAAAACAAGTGTTGAGTGGATAACGCAATGCATGGAAACGATGGACGATGACGACAAGGCACGACTGGATAGTTGATGCACTTTTTGGAGGATAGGGCAGTCGAGAGCATAGTAATGGAAGTAGTTGACTTCAATACACCAAACAGCACACACACACGCCTGCGTATGTGGACTATCGACATCTTGTTGCTAATCCGTATATGCATCTGTCTTCCAGCTCTCAGGTCTCCACTCCCTCGTGCACGACCTCCATGGTGCACATCATCATTCTTTCCAGAGCCAGCCAAATCCTCACACCTCTGCTGTTCTTGAGCATGCAACCCCGACATGCCGACCATCAGCATTGGGTATGCTCACTGCTTTGATCTTCCTCTTGGCTTGGGTCCTTTCTTCTAATCGGGCTGGCGACAGCTCGCCTCTTCTTGTCTCGAGTGACACATTCAGTGGTCCGCTCACTCTATTTCTTGTCCATTCCACATGCTCGTTGCTGCATCGCCATCTTCATTTCCAGCTCGATACTCCACTAGTCATTGCTTCATCGTGCCAGAGCCACCAAGCACAGCTTCGCACGTTATCAAAAATCTTGCGTCCTATCTGGGGGTGAAGCCTTGCGCGAGACATGCTTCGTCAAGAAGCTAGTGCTGCAATTCCTTACCAGCTTTGAGCTTGATCGGCACGACATTCCCTTCGATCCACCGCTGCTTGTACTCGGTTTTGCCTTTGTCGACAAGCTCTTGGTGCACCTCTTTAGCTAGAACCTGGAGGTGTCGATTTTCCGTCGCTGTTGCATTGTCTGCGCTCAAAGTCGTAGATGAGAAGATGGCAATGATGAAGCCAAATTAACTGATCGGACTACCAGCGCACTGTTGTCCCTGAACGTGAACTCGTTCAACCATGAGTAGTGCTTACCATTGTGTTATTCTACTACGATTTGTGTGTGGACTGTGGGCGAGCTGTACATGATGATGATGCATCGATACATACATACGTTCACACGTGTCCATGTCTATCTGTACGCGCGGACTTGACTTGACTACGAATCGATCATTATATTGTGTCTATTGACAGGCGTGTAAACCTTTGGAGCTGCCTGAACAAGAAGGGCTCAAATCTGTACGTCGAGTGCGATCCAACGACTCATGCGAAGTACATGAGACCTTCGAATGAAGAAGCTCATGTCAGAGTACGCGAAAGCTGGCTATTCTCGTTCACTCGTATGTGGAAAGCTTGGTTACAACAAGAGCATGAACTCCATGTCGCCCACGTTGATGGCAAGACAAGCAAGCACGACAAAGTCGTTTCATCAGCTCACCCCTTCATCTGCACAACGAAGAAGAAGAGGGATATCTCCTGAATGACCTTTGATTCACCCAGAAGGTAGATATCTCCTGAATGACCTTTGGTTCACGTAGGTTGGACACCTACGTGAACCAAAGGTCATTCAGGAGATATCTTCCGATACGTCGGAGAGGGGTCCGCGAGAGCATCACTTGTCTATCTACTCCCTGATTAGTTATGTAGATTGCATTTGTCCGATTTGACTCGCTAACATGCTCTGACATCACCAATCTCACCCTAATAACGGTCAATGCAATCAAAACGTAATTCAAAACCAGTCAGACATTTCACGTGTGTTTTATCCATACAAGGTATCAAAGCTATGGTCTCGACCCTTCTTTGCCAGCAGCAAATGCCAAAGTCTACTACTCGGCACCAGGACGAAACACTTTTGTCGGACGCACAGCTGCTGAGGTCGAGCCTTTCAGCACCGCATACTTGCGTTTGCGCAGTTGTTTTGTCCGGCGTTTCTGCGCATTCTTTTGTATCCGCCGCTGAGCAGCCAGACAAGGATCGGAGACAGCTTCGGCTTGACGCTGCTGCTTGCGTGCAATGCGGACTGCTGCCGTTTTCCTCTGCACGAAAGCGTATGCCTCTAAATACGACGTCGCGCCCAGCTTTTGCTCCAGAATCTGCAGCACTTCTTGGGCCAGCAGTGCACTCGCCGGCGGAGTCACAGAGGCCAGCGAGGCACCACTTGTCCGAGCTTTGTGGCGAAATCGCTGCTGCAGATGAAGGGTCTCTTGCTCTCGTTGGATCTGGAGCTCGTCCAGCCTCCTCGTCGCACGGAACAGCGGGTTGATCATCTGCATAACGTACTTTTCAGCAAACGCAGCGTCGTGACTGTGCAAGAGGGCAGCAAAGAGCTTATACACCACAACTTGAACCTCGTTGCTGCAGCTCGAGCCACGAGCTATGTACGAGAGTCGAGTAAGCAGCCAGCCCATTGGCGCGCGAGACTTGAGTCGCTCATCGTGCCTCTCTTGCTCTTCCCGTCGCTGCAATTCCGTTTCGTCATCTCCCTTGTCAGTCTCGCCTGCACCTTTATCATCGACCACTACGTTTTCATTAGCAGCTTCAGTGTCGACACTAGGCTCGACATCTTCTTCATCGGTCACACTTGTGTCAGCCAACGCGTCAGTCACATCCTGTGGAATGTCCGTGCTTTCAAGCGCATCACACAAGAACGGCAGTGCTGTGAGGACTTCACCTGCCAACTCGTCACTCAGTGCCGGGGCTTCCAGCAACTTGCAAAACGCACTAGCCCAAGCAAATAGACGCCCGGGACGCTGCAGATAGGATGCACCATTACGCAGACGCTCGAGAGCATCCATAGGCAAACGCTTAACAGGAGCTGCATATGCAAGCGTACTTGCAAGGCGACGACGCAGATATGAAGTCAATAACCGGGTGGCACCCAGACGCACCCACGCATGAGGGTACTGCAGCAGCGGCAGCACTACAGCATCCAGAAAATTCATAGTCGCCTTCTCTCCCTCCAACCACAGCTCGTATGGACCAGCAAGGTGATCGCTGAAAGCAGTGACTGCCACGCAAACATGGTACGTCGGCTGCCATCGCACTTCATTGCTGTCTTCAACGGTCTGAAGCTCCTGAAAACGACGCTCAAGCGCCGTACGCGCCGCAAGCAGCACCTGAGGCGCACTGCGTTCGAAAAACTCGGGTCGAGTCTTCAACATGAGCGTAGTCACCTGCGCCGCAGTCCCTAACAGCTTGATTGCATCTGCAGCCTCCGAATTCGAAGTCTGCGCCCACCACGTGCCGACCAGCAAAATGCTTTCGTTCAGTTCCTTGTTGCCCATTCGACGCACCAAAGCACCCAGCACGGTTCGAGCGACGTCGCGACATTCAGAAGCTTCATCGTTGGCCAGTCGCAGTACAAGCGGCAGGAAGAAAAATTGGGCGCGAGCATTCACCAGATCCTGCGGGAGCTTCAAAAGAAGAGACCGAAGCGTTTCAAGTACAGCAGCGCGTCCTGTAGCATGCGTGTAGCTCAGGTTGTCAACCAAGAACTTGAGGTGACGGGAGAGTCGCTTGTTTCCGAGAGGGTACTCAAGCAGGAAGCTTTGATAGATGGTCGCACAATTCAGCCGTGCACCGGGACTATCGCTTTGAACCAGCAGCTCACCGACACGTAGCATCACATCATACACTTCGCTCACAATGAGACGAGAACTCACGATGGTCTTCAATAGAGCAAACGTGGCATTCTGGTGGTCTTGCTCCTCGAGGTCTGCACGCAAGAAACTTAGGAGCACACGAAGTTGCGATTCCGTGAGCCGGAGGCTTTCGTTTTTCAAGGTCTTCGGCACGCTCCCGTTCTCTTGTGCAAACTCTAACCTTTGCTGATGTCTCAGGAGTGCCGTGAGCGTGCGGTAACATGTCTGAACCATCTCATTGTGTGTCGCAGCCCCCGCCTGTTGCAAAATCTTGAACAGCCGATCGAGAAGTGCTGCACGAGCCACTTGTAATGCTGGCAGCTTTTCTTGCCGAGGAAGCAGTAAGCCGAGGCACTTAAGCGCATTGATAATAGCACGGTCATTTTTCGATTCACCAATGCAGCGCATCAGCAGCGGCACCAGCGGACTCACAAGCTCGGACGGGACATCGCATTGCGCTTTACCGTCCTCCGTATGGTGGTTCTCGCTGCTGCGGTTCTTGCGGAGAAAGGAGAATATCATGAATACAGCAAAGCTCAATAGCTCTCGGACATGTGCGGTGCTTTCAGCTAAGAGAGCAGCAATCTCTTCACGTCTTTGCTTCTTTGTTTTACCTTGTTGCTGCTGACGCATCTTGTCAAACCCTGTGACTTGATGCTGCATTGTAACCCGAAAAACATCCTGCGACTTTACTCGAGCTGCGAGAAACTTTGTAGCTGCCGCGCTCTTCTCGGACACGAGCCACGAGGTCGCGAGCGAAGTCGTGCTGCCATCCGGTTCATACTGTGCTTTTTCTCGCTCGGTAGTAGGGCGCAGACTCTCAAGACTCGACGTGAGAACATTGTATGTGTACAGAAACATGTAGGACGACTCCACCGATGGATTCTGTGAAAGCCCCATCGCAATGCGCTTTAGAGCCTCCTGAAGAGCGGCAGTAGCTTGAGCACCGGCATCTGTGGCTTGAAAGCGTTTCACAAGCGCACTCACTACGTCGTGAATACCCGGATTAGGTAAAAAGGGTAACGATCTTGCCAGCAGCTCCAGAGAGTCTAGACTCCTTCCAGTGCTCGAGCGTGCCTCTTTCATCTTAGACTTCTGTGCAGACCTACTTTCCACACCGCCAGCGGCTGCCTCCGCTGCTTCGCTGATGGTCGTCATGCCTTGAAACAGCTCAGCAACTAGAATCTCCATAATGCTCGGTATGCAAGCATCCAAAGGTGAGGCAGATTTAGTCTCGCTGTCGGATTCTTGATCCTGCTTTTCCGCAAGCAGCAACGACCGTGGTTTGCGAAGAAATCCAGACTGTCCCTTCACCTGAACAATTTCTGGTAATTTCTCCAATAACGCATGCACGGTAAACGACAGGACGTGAACCATGTATCCATCGCGCAGCGTGTGGCGAAGTTCCTCCACAATCGGAAGCAAGAATTTTGCACCGAGTTCGACAGCGATTCGAACGAGCGTAGTGCGAGCGGAAACTCGCACAGCCTCATCCTTGCTCTTCAGCAAATTTGCGAACTTCACTAACAACTTGGGTAACTCTCGCTGGAACGTTTCCACGTGTAGTCGACGCAGCACCTTTACGACCGCCAAAGCGAGCGGTACACGTACCGATACTGCTTCATTAGAGGGTAGTGACGACTCGCTGTCGTTGTCCCTTGTCTTGACATTCTTCTTTGACGCAGCACTTTTAAATAAGTACATGTACAGCATCGGAAGTACCTGCGTCACCATCTTGTCCTGAATTTTTGAAGAAGAACTCGGAACATCATCGACACCTACATCTTCATTGTCACCATCAATCGCTTTCACATCCGCTGGCTCTAAACCATTTGGCGTCGCTGACCATTCAACTGCAGCACCGGGCGCTTCAAAGTGATAGTGATCAATCACGGCACAAATGGACATGATGATAGCGCCTTCTACTTCAACGTGTCCATCAATTGACTTCAGCAGTCTGCGCAACAACGAAAGATAGTGTGACCAGCCCAAAAGCCCAGCTGCACTTCCCACAGACGCTGCTGCCTCAGTCTGGAGAGACTCTTGGCTCTTCGCGTGAGCTTCGTAGACAAAGTGCAGCACAAGCGGTAAAACGATACTATTCACTGTCGAGTTCGACAACCGTTGGGGCAATTCCTCACATCCATAGCTATCCACTTGATCGTTTGTCTTGGAGGCGATAAGATCCATAAGCGCACGAAGGCGTTGAAGCGCGCGGCGTTTGCGATGAGCTTGGATATGCGTGATATTGTAGAAAAAATCAGCCTCAGGATCCTCCTGATTGCGCAGCAGGACTAAATCTGCTGGGACGAATGCAAATTGCTTGAATGCTTTGTGTTGGTCTGCCACTGATCCCAGCAACGCTACAAAGCCACGTCGCGTGTTCTCATCAGACGAGCGCAGACTCGAGCGAATGCAGGGCATCACAAGTGACTCGAGCGCATTGAGCGCGGGAGACTTTGTAGCATCTGCAAGCTCTTTTAGTCCCGCAGAAGCTTCAGCCGCTACTCCCAGGAAAGTCGTAAGCGCCGCAAGTGCTCCACCACGTACCGAATAATCAGCGTCATGCATACATTGGAGACATTGCGCCACCAAGGGAGCCAACAAATGAGTCTCGGTGGAAAACCCGACAAAACGCGTCGAATTCAAACGGTTGATTGCAATCAGGCGACGCTCAGAGTCTGTTTCTTCAATGCGCTTGGTATCGTAAGCATTCAACTCAATCAGCGATTCCGCCACAGGAGACATCTCCTTGAGCGCAGGGTGTGCACCGAGGGCGGTAAACACACCTACAAGCTTCAGTCGTGGATCTCGATCAGCAACAATGTTCGGACCGGGAGCCAACAACCGCGCAAGAGCGAGTACGTGCTTTTTGGGCTCCGAAAGCTTAGGGACCAAATGCGCCAACACCTCAAGCAAATTCGCTTTGTCTTCCGGTGATGTCTGATGGTTGCGCAATAAGAAAGGCAGCAATAGTTGAAACAAGTCGTGTGCAGCACTCGCAAAGTCCCTCTTTGAAGCATCCAAATGGTGGGACAAACGGCACAGAAACGCAAGTTCCTTGCGCGATGACCCTGCGTAATGATCGCTTGCGTGCCGTGCAGACTTTGCCTGGAAACGGCGCACAAAATGTCCCAACACAAACGGAATGTGGGGTACCAACAAAACCTTCGCATCATGCGTCGGGTCAGCTGGCGCCTCATTGTGGCCTTGTTCAGCAAGTAAACGCTCGTCTCCATCCAACAATGAGCCCATATAGTGAAGTATTGAGTCCAGGATATCAGGCGATATACCACGGGTTGATGCAGGTATCGACGCACTCGCTGGTGTCAAACCTGCCGACAAACACGAGATCACGCTAAGTATCAGGGGTTCAGGAATCCACTGACGTGCTCGCTCCGCGCGACCGATCGACACAAGTAACTCTAGCAGTGCTGATGTCTTGTCAGCACCGATAACTGCATTTGGCAGGTGCGTAATCGACTCGTGCGACACGTCCAACACTGCGACTACCCATGGCTGGAGATGCACCAGACTATCAAACGTGTCAACCATCTCTGCCAGCCGGTGATAAGTAAGCATACGAATTTGCTTCTTCATTGATGCCGATGTGGTCATTGTATCCATATTGACTGACGTCTCTCCCTGTTTGCGCTTTGAGCCAACCGTAGATACTACTTTTTCTTCTCCCGTCACACAGTCAGTAAATGTGTCACCGCCATCTTTGCTTGATACGACGCTAATCTGAAGAATCGACAGCAGTACATCAGCAATATGGGGCATAAAAACAGCTAGCTTTACACCGAGCTGCTTGATGAGGTCCTCTAGTAAGTTCAAAAAACCCAAGATACGCGAAGGTTGCACGTTGGCGGCTGCAACAGCAGGCTGCACAGCACCAACACTCACACAAGCTTCTGGAGTTCCACTCTCAAGCCTTTTGATTGTCACACCAAAGGCTCTCACCACCAATTCCACAAAGCTTGCGAGATCAGACGCCTCTAAAGCAGCCAGATATGCTAGAACAGCAGCACGACGTGCGGCCACAGTGTCACCGTTGTTGCGACCCTTCTTACTAACACACTTTGAATACAACAGTCGCAGCAACACAGGCAGCAATTCTGGGCGGTGTTCACGTAGTACTACGCCCTCTCCATCTTTAATGTCAAAGCTGGAAAGTTCTTCGCGAAACGAAGACGAGTCGGCCAATCGGTTCAGCTGCAGTTTGTAAGACACAACCGCTTTGCTCCTGAATGCATAAATACACTGCAAAGCTAGCTTCGAGATCGTCTCGTCCGACTTCATCAGTAGGTCAAAGAAGAGAGCGTGCAGCAGCTGCCGTGCATAAGCCCCCTTCATGTTCTGAAATGCCGCGAAAAGTTTTAGTTGATCCACGAATTTGCCCCGCACTTCTTTAGTGGTCAAACCCTGAAACGCAACTGGTCTTCGCCATTCAGGAGTATTCGAGTCACCATTGCCACTAAGTTCTTCGAGCTTGGCAAGCGACTGATCGATTTCGTCAAGGCGCGTCGTGCCTAGCTCGTTCACGTAAATGACACTGTATTGGTCACGCAAAAAAGTAACGAAGAGCGGCACCATGAATTTCGTCTTCGATTCCACGAGATCAGCACAGTTAGTAAGCCCCTTCCACATCAGGGCATGGTGAGTAATGGCGTCCGTCGCAGTTGACACAGGAAATCTCCCCTGTTCCAACATGCACGCACGCTCAAATTCTGCGGTAACTGCGCTCTTGTTGCTTAACTCTTCATTTTGTTTTTCATTCGCCTCTTCGTCCTGCCGGTGTGAAGCTACAAGAAGCTCTGAGCTGACGTACGGCCAGCACTCGTTGAAGTGCAGCCGCAAAA
This sequence comes from Peronospora matthiolae, assembly GCA_921007115.2. Classification (NCBI taxonomy): domain Eukaryota; phylum Oomycota; class Peronosporomycetes; order Peronosporales; family Peronosporaceae; genus Peronospora; species Peronospora matthiolae. The sequence continues at coordinate 672,841 of CAKLBY020000223.1, read as the reverse complement.
CAGACTCCACTGCATCCGCCACGTGCGGCCAGATCGTAGAAAATTTGACGTGATATAAACCCAACAGGTGGTTCAATGCCATCTCCTTATACAGCACAGGTGTCTGAGATGATTGGCAAAATATTTTCACACGTGTCAGCAGGCGCACCACTTCGCGCTCCGTAGCCACAGCGATGTCTTCGCACGCTAGCTCAAGATTTACGCATACGTCCGGAAGAATGCACGGGCCACTAAGAGAGCCACTGTCGGAATCGAGAAAACTCAGGCGCTTAAATCGGGCCAGCAGCTGCAGTGCCACCAAACGCAGCTCATGCGCAGGCGATCGCAACGCAGCGAAAAGGGAGTTTGTCACTTGGGACAGCAACTCGACTGTCAGAACGGCATGCTGTTCCACACCATTATCCATATCAATCAGTATCAACAACGTCGACAGTGTCTTATACGACACCTTATTTCCAAGTAGAGCTTGCTCCACATTCTCCTTCATCGCTGCTGAATCTGCGCCATTGCTATGGTGGCGCTTAGCAGCTTGCTGCAATAGCCACAGCTCAGCACGGAGACAAGCGAGTTCAGTGAACGATACAGTAGCGTCGTGTATTATTAACCGCTGATCAAGCTTTGCAATCAAGGGTGTCGTAAAACTTATCGTTCCCGCATCAATCAACTGCAGGCATTCTAACGCCTTGCAAAATTTCCAGATCGCAGCCACACTGTCACTGTTGGTAGCATTTTCGCTATGCTCAAACAGCTTCCGGCCAGCATCAAAAAGAGTGTCCTCAGCGTTAGTGTCAACACCTTCTAGTAACAGTAGCCAAGACCGGCTACTTGCTTTCGAGCGCACAAGGTGCTCGCTTTGACCGTCGCTAATATCACTTGCAAATTTTGTCACGTAGTCCCCAAGATGACACAGCAACTCGCTGAATGCAACCACATCAATTTGCAAAAGAGTCTTGAGTGCGTATTCGAGGGCGTTGGGAAGCAAAAAATCAACGACAAAGCCCACGTTAACGTGGCTATGGTGTAGCGCCTGGTCCACAAATGCCAGAAGCTTGTGGCACCAATACCTCTGCCGATCGTTTTCTCCTGCCACAGCAAAAAAGGTCTTCATCTGAGCAGAGATTACGTCATCTTCAGCAGGAAACAGCCGCCAAACTGCTTCGAACATGGCCATGAGTACATCTCGAAGTGCTGTGCTTTGTGATGTAAACACTTTATTAGCAGGATTAACCAGTGCAGTGCAAATCTTGTGGATGCTGGGCACGCGCACTTTGCACGCATCATTTGCATCAGCAATCAATTGACCTCTTCGTGAAATCACAAATCCAAGCAGCACGCGTAGCACGCGACTTAAATACAAATCTTGAGCCTCTGTTGGCATCTCATCCTCCGCATGCCGCAGTTCCACCACCTTATTCACCACCAGCACAAGACACTCCAGCATTTCCCCCGAATGCTCAGCGTCCGTGTGCTTCATCATCAGTCCGCACGTTTGGTAGACGATTTCATATATCGATTCTTGTTGCTCAAGTTGCTCCAGCGTCTCCTCTTTCTCGGCGCTGATGGGTCGGAACGAACCAAGTAAGAACAACAGCACTTCGCGCATCCGTGAGTGGAACCCATGACCGACATTTTTCACCAGCGCAAAAAATAACTTGGCCGATCCATCGCGCAGTTTGTCATGACTGCGTCCAGATCCTTTCACCAAAGCTGTCAAATACACGCGCAAGTACTTTTTCATGGCTTTTGGTGACTCCAGCCGTCTCAATAGCACTGCCAACGTTTGCGCTGCAAAGTCTCGGACAAAATCTCTCGAGTGTCCAAGTAGCGGAAAATAGCACTTGTGAACTGCGTCCATATCTGCAAGTAGCTGCACGCGTAGGTAGCTAAACAGCATCGTGAGCGTCTTGAACACTTGCGTGCTGAGCTCGGGGTCCTTTGTATCAATCACGTCCACCAGTAGCGGCAAGACAGCAGCAAAGTGCGGGTAAAGCTCCTTGCCAAGTTCTCGAGCCAGCGCTGTGACCAGCTTCAGCACGGGTACAAGCCTCTGGCGCAGTACAATAGGGTCGTCTTGCTCTTGGGGCGCTTCCTGTAACTCTGTCTGTAAAAACGTCACCACCTTCTCCAGGTAATGCAGCAGATGTGGAGTCGTGGTCACAAGTGGCTGCAGCCTGCGGAAGAGGAGCTGGAACCGATCGAGCGTCGTGAGTTCTGCTTGGAGCGCCAGCTCCTCTCGGAACGAAAGCTGCGACGCTTCTTCAATGGCACCGGTGGTCTTGGCGTGGAGCGTGAGGTCATGCTGCAGGTTGGTGACGCGCTCCGTGACCTTTTGAAAGCGATGCCGCCGCTTCTTGGCCGGTGGGAGCTCCATGCGGCAGTGGATCGCTCGCTGACGGGGCTGGTCAAGTGGTCAATTGGTCAATTGGTTGGTTGGTGGTTGGTGGTTGGTTGGTTGGAGAATGGGTTGAGGAATTCTACCAATCAGTTGTTCGGAAGGGGTTACACCGGATGGATTGTCGTGATGAGGTGCTTCTGGACGGACGATGACTTTTGTCCGATTCAACCCAGTGAATGGGGAATGTGCAGTGTGGGTTTTTTTCTGGAGCTACACGTGAAAAGATGTTTTGTTTGGAGTGGGTTATTTTGTGGAAAATAAGGGAGTGGGTTTTTGCGGAAATAAGGGAGCGGATCTACTTCAAAATAGGTTTGAGGACGACGATCCCTTGATTTTATTTTACTTTAGAGGTAATATTTGTGTGCGTGTCTCAAACAGGATAGAATGTAAAAAAATACGATACCACAAACGACGAAGAGAATATGTCGACATACCAACGCGTATACTTGGCGTGTAGCAGGACAGAAATATGTATGAAGAGTGGTTCCTTGGCATGAAATTGATCATTTGAGGATTGACGAACAATGAACAGGCACGTTCAAAAGACAATCATTTTGCTACAGGCGGCTTCCAATATTGCCAGCATGTATAGCCAGCGGCGCAGGGACGTCGAGGTAAATAGACATGTATGGTTGTTTGCCGAGCGCCATATTGGTCACCGATGCGTGAAGAAGCTGCCTGGAAGATGTACAATTTGGCTTTTGTCGTCCTAGTACACAATATGCATTTTGCGTGTAGCGATGTTTAACTAACGGCTGCCCGTAAACAAAAGTAATTATATTTTATCAGTAGAGTCGAGTGGCGACTCAGTGCATCATGTTTGCGGTTGAACGTTGTTTATACTTCTTTCTGTTTCCGTATCGTTGGGATACTATAGCATCCATGCTTGAAAATTATAGCAGAAGCGTACTGACCGACGTGATTGTGTGGCTAGAAATAAGGATCAGTGCGCAGTCAAAAAGAAGTCTTGCTATATAGAGACGCCAATATTCACGTGATCGGCTCAGACATCATGATGGCCCTGGTACTACCTTCAGGTACGTCGCTGAATGAGCCAACATATTATTTACGCGAGATAATTATTCTACGTAGAGGATGCTGTCAGAATGCTGTTAAAAGCGCTTTGGTCAACGAGGCTGGTATGACTACTATCTTTTCCGTATGGCGATGGCTGCTTTGACTATGGTATACAAGACACTTGCTGAGCACACGAAAGTTAGATAGTCCGATGAAGCTGTCTAGTTTTTGCGCAGACTACTTAAGCAAGTATACATTGTAATTTCCGTATTAATTGATACAATTTTTATGCTCTTGTGGAAAAATTGTCTTCACCGGATATTATCCGTTTCATCATAGAAAGCCAAACACTTACTTGCTTCAACTCGGTCATGCCCGAATTGCCATTCTTAAGTTATAAAAAGGGTTACAGCCCATGGCTAACGTCACTGCATCGGCTACAAATGTTGAGGCACGGGAGTTTCGAGTTCCGCGCCGTAGATGCAGATCAATGGGTCGTCGTTTGGCAAGATGCAAGACGGATGACTAATTAAAGGAGTCAAGCAATGGGAGAGACTCTTGCCCCAACAGATCCTGCAAGACGCGAGAATTTTCTGTCAAAGCATAACCCAATTCTATTGATTTGATACAAGGAATCTACGAGAACTCATGATACGCACAAGCATAGCCACCATGCAGAAGGCCAGCAAAAAGAAATTATAAACTGAGTGTACCCGATAATACGGGGCATTTGTTCTTGAGCACAACCCGCACAGTTTATTTAACTTCCTTGCTCTGCAGTACTTGTAAGCAACAGGTTAACGTCATTATCGGGCACGACAGTTCAAAAGGATTTACAACACATCGTGTATAACAACGACGAACACTGTAAATGCAAAACCATACATAGTCATGGAATGCAGCGTACTCTGTCTACAATGTCGCCGAAGCGCACGTGCCGGATGAAGACTATCATGTTCCTAGATGCAGCGCAGCAATCCGAGCTCACTTCAATTTTACATCAATCTCCATCTTTGCTTACTGGCTGGTCGAAAGCGTCGGCCAAGTGGATTTGATAGCGGCATCGGCTAGGGGCATCAGATCGTCCTCGTTCCATCCGAAAGTATTTGGCGCGCAGCGGGATTCTCTCGTCATCTGGTTCCGCGCGATCAAAGGTTGGAATTCCCTCTCCTCTTCAGACAGAAAGATGTAGGGCCTGCCGTCGTCTTTGTTGTAATTTAGTTTGACGCTGTCTTAGACCCTGTATTTAAACAGGATGTCTTTCGTTCTCCGCGGTCCTTCTCGTCATTCGTCGTCACCCACGCTATTTCCAACGTGTCCTTGGCAGGTTTACAAAGCCAAATGGTGACCCACTTCCAGTCGTGACGGTGGCCAACCCCTTGCTCCGGACCGAGTCTTTCGGGAAGTATCACGCGTACTGTGATGGCATGGTTTTGTTCGGACATGGTAGTCCAGAAGAGGAAGTCTGTGGCGCTGTGATAAAAGGATTCTGTCATTGTTTTTAGTGTTATCGTTTCTTGCTACCATGATGGACTAGTGTTATCGTTCTCCATCACTCCTATCCACTCAATCCATCATTTACTATGCTGTCCACTCAAACACTAATCTTTCTACGTCTCTCTAAGACATCAGCCGTTTCTTCAACCGTTACTTTAACCTTCACGGGTAGCAACGGCGTTTCTTAACATGTTTATTAAACCACCTTCGACGTGCATAGACTTAATCACCCCGGTACGATAGCTTCCAGTGGCCATCATCTCTTCACGTCGGTAAAGGGGTTACACGCAGTTGGGGTACCTGGTACCCTGTGTCTTAGACACACGGATGATATCCCATCGAAAGCGATATCGAACATCTTATCGGTTCATAGGGGCTGGTTGGTGTCAGCCACCAGATAGGAGAGATCTTAGTTGTACTGAATTAGGAAATAACTGTCTAGATTAGGATTAAGATGTTCTATAGGGTTAAACGTAAATAAAAATTCAGTTCCCCTTTTGATCTTAAAGACACGTGTCTTACGAGGCGTCTTTTTGGTCGTTGATCACTGATCACTAAGAGTTAGAAACACCTCCTTGAGGTAGCTAGTTACTCGTGAGCACTAAGTGCTGTCGATTCACTGAATCGTTTGGTCCTCTGGAACAAGGACCATAAGGTTTACGCTTGTTGACTCATTGAGTCTATTTCTTTAAAACTAAGTTGCTCGTTAAGCGTTAAGTCTTCCTTTGACTTATGGGTCTGTGCGGCTCCGCTACACTTGGTAGAACCTGTAGTCAATCTACGCCCGAGTATTTTAGACTGATCCTCTGTAAGGATGGAAAAACCCACTCCCCTCTCTGAGGCCCAAAAGGTCGCGCTTGATAAGCTGAACGCATCTTTGGGTCCAGAGTACGTGGAGTTTCTTGTTTAACAAGTCCCTGAGGTGCTAAATGCACGTGTTGAAGGCTTTGTGTAGTATAAAGCCAAACTTCTAGAGCAGGTCCAAGACTAAGCACCGTCGGCTATGCCTACACGCTATGTGTCTGTACCAGAAGAAGAGGCTAGGCCTCGTCCACTTAGAGTGGAAGTTAAGAACTACTCCGATAAGGAGGGTGAAAACCTCATCCTCTGTATCCGTGAGATTGAGATGGCCATGGGATCAGGCCTGATCAAGACTGACCATCAACACGCCTCGCTGGCTATCTCAAAGCTCGATGGAAGAGCTAGAGAATGGGCATTGACGTGTAGCACATCGAATGACTTGGCATTTCCCACATTGGAGTCGCTTGAGTCACAAACTAGTACAGGTGTTCTCACCAACTTACCAAGCTTACCGCGTGCGTTAACGCTTTTTGTCTACCCGTCAGGGTAAGAATGAATTATCGGACTATGTCCAAGAGTTGAGAACTCTTGTGGCTGCAATGCAGTCTGACCTTCTGCTCGAGGAAGTTTATGTGACTGTCTTCACGGAAGGTCTTCATACTGGCATTTCCAGAACCGAAGGTATTCGGGTTCACCCCTCTACTTTCGAAGAGGCCGTGAGAATTGCTCTAAATGCGAAGCATATCTTCAAGTCGGCCAGGCTCGTCTGGAATGGGTACAATCCTAGCTCTGCGAGAGCAAACTCCACGAGTGGTCGCCTTTGATAGGCCGGAACCGATGGATCTCAGCTATGCTGAAGATTAAGGTGAAGTTGGACTTCAAGCTGCTGAGCAGCAACGCGTCATACGACGATGTTTTATGTTCGGAAGCACCAAACACTTGCGGCCTGGTTGCCCTTTGCGTAAACAGCGTCAGGCTACAAGCCAACACTCAACCCCGAGCCAGAAGCCTGGCATGGCACGGGGAAACGCCGACGCCCAGTAGGCGCGGGGCGCCTGCTGGGGAAGAACTGGGTTCTGCTACACATTTAGGAGGTAAAATTAAACAGAGCTTGGCCCCAAAGAGCTCCGTACCTATTGATATGGAGCGTGGGTACAAGTCTGGACTGTTAGTCGCCGAGGCGAAAATTAAGGGCTTTGAGAGGCCTAGGTCGATATTGATCGACTCTGGAGCGTCTTGTAACTATGCTCGACGTAGTTCCCGTGAGCAAAGTCAGCATTATGCTGAGGCGCTTACAGCGCATGAGGGTGATTCTATCACGGTTCGTTAAGCGACTGGAAGTCGTGTTACTGTGCCTAAAGTTCCATTGAACTTAGGTATAAAGTTTTCAAACTTTGACAGCATTGAACGCTTTCTTATCCTTGACTTGGACTCGAGATTTGATCTCATTCTTGGTATGGCGTGGCTTGAACGTCATGATACATGATTTGATTTTAGGCCTAAGACCTTAGGCGCCACGCGCAACGTTCCTAGCGAAGTTTTGGAGAGTCATGAACACACCTTCACTAGGCAACAAAAGCACTGCTGGCGCGAGCCTTTGACAGAAGATGTCAATGTGCTGGACATTGGAATGACTGAGTTGTCTAACTCCAATGTTGTTAACAACGATTCCTAGCGTAGCTCGTTAGATATCGGTGATAAGGCATGTACTCCGTTGAGTGTTACTAGTTGTGATAACGAGTCTGCATTCTCAAAGCATAGTTGGCCTATGGCCGGATTAATAAGGATGTGGATCATTTAATGTGTGTGAGGTGGCACGTGAAAATCCACCGAGCGTGGTCGGCCGTGAAGACGCCACACTTAATGTCGGTAATGACATTGTTGGGGAAACGCCGTTCAGTTCAGGGTTAGGCCTGCATAATGTATGTGGATAGGCACGTGGAAATCCACTATGTGAAGAGTTTAAGTTACGTAACACTTTACCAGATGTCGGTCAAGCCATCTGCTCTAGTATAGAGCGCACTACTGTAAGTAGTAATAAAGGAGACGGTATTTTCCCGACCCCTAAGGGGTGTTAGGTCTCCAAGAGACGACTTGGACGCCAGGTGGCAACTTGCAAGCGACAGGCGTCCGCACAGTCACTGAGTGATACTAGTAGTACATTAGATGCGCTTGTTAACGGAGTGACAGGTCAGGTTGATGGCATTGTTAGCCTTGGAAACCTTCTATCTTTGTAGCTCTGTGTGTGCTAAACGAAACGTCTGATGGCGAGTTTAACCAGGCCTTAAAGTCAGGAGATTTATTCGAATTAGTGGTCATTAGACCATTAGACCCGATGCTGAGTTTAACTCGTCCTTATTGATAGATGAGTCTGTCCAAGAAGACGCAAAAGCGGCACTTAGTGCGCGAAGATATTCTATCCTTAAACATCTTTTGGATCCATTTAATCCATTTGGTGAAGTAATTTCAACATATGGTGTGTCACAATCCACCATCTATCTTACCACCTCATAGAGGTGTACGTCATGAAGATTGACTTAGTTCCAGGAACTAAATACTGCGTAACACGGCAGTGGACATTGCCTAAAAAACAGTGGGATGTCATTGACAATTTTTTTCTTGCTAAGCACGCGGCTGAAATGGTTCGTGAGAGTACATCTCCCCATTCAACACCGATATTTGTGTCAAGAAGACGAATGTCAAGTGGCGCATTGTGCACGCTTATAATAATTTTTTTGCAGCCACTATACCGGCGCAGAGGCCTATTTCTAGAAAGGATGTTCTTCAGAACAATATGGTGGGTTGTACCATGTTCAGTGCACTCGACTTGGTCGATGGGTTTTACCAATTTCTTATGCGAGCGAGTGACATTGCTAACAGCGGTGAGTACTCCGAGCGGTATACTCTAAGATTGGATCGTTATGCCACAAGGGCTGTCGAGCGCCCCGGCTGCTTTTAACTGTCTGGTGACGCAACTGTTCAGACCTCATCGAGGTTACGCACAGACGTACTGTGACGACATCTTTGTCCATAGTCGTGCAACGAATGGTCGATAAGATGTGGAAACACATTGATCGTTTACGAGCGGTGCTCGAGTGCATGCGCACGAATAAATTGTACGCTAAATGCATCTAAGTGCATCTTTGGTGCAGAAGAGATTCCCTTCTCAGGGTGCTTCGTTGGGAAGCGAGGCCTTCGAGCGGACCCCTCTAAGGCAAGGGCCATAGTCGATTGGCCGGTTCCTAAAAACAAAAGGACTTACGTAAGTGGCTTGGCCTTGCCAATTACTTGCATAAGTATAGTGCTAATTACGCAGACATGGCTAGGCCATTACTCAATCCCCTTAAAAAGGATGTGGATTGGTGTTGGGGCATACCGAGAACAACGCTTTTAAAGCGGTTAAGGAGGGTCTCCTTCATGCGCCAATAATGGCTTTGCTCAATCCTGATCGGCCCTTCAGTGTCGTCTGTGATGCATCTGACTTTGTTATTGGCAGTGCTCTGTTACAAGCCGATGTTAAAGGACGCGAGCGCGTCATTGCGTTCGAGTCTCGCCAGCTTAAAGCTGCTGAAAAGAACTTTCCATGACAAAGAACTGCTTGCTATGAAGTATGCTCCGGTAAAATTCAGAGTACATCTGCTTGGCTCAAAGCCATTTTTGATCTATACAGATCATGCGTCATTGCGCATTGCGATGCATTCGCCGCATCTTTCTCAGAGAATGGCTTGCTGAATTTCATTCTTCGCAAAATATAACTTCGAGGTAAAATACGAGCCAGAGAAGCAAAATGACTTGGCTGATGCGGTATCGCGCCGACTTGACTATGATCTTGCTCATGCTATGACACTGCTATCATCAGCTCTGACTTATTCCGTGCAGTTTATGCCAAGTTGAACAATGTGTAGCTTTGCTGCGGGCTCTTCGGAGCGATGAGTTTAAATACTCGGATGTAGAATCGTCGGCACGTTTACGTGTGAGGATACATCAATATTCCATTGATAATGGCCTGTTGTGCTATCGCATGAATATTGAGGATATCCCTCGTATCGCTCTTCCATATGATAAGGAGTTAAAGTAGCGAATCCTCTATGAGGCGCATGATACTGCTTTGAGCGGTCATCTCGGTTGTGAGAAAGACCTATGGCTCGGTGAGCCAGGCTTATTGGTGGCCCAAGATGTGCAAATGGGTGAGCAACCTATTGCGTACGTGCGAAACGTGTCAACGGGTCAGACCCTCAGCACATGCGGTTGCACCGTTTGATAGGTTGCCTGTACCCACAGGGTGTTGGAGTCTATGAGTATGGATTTTTTGTTTTCGGACTTCCGAAGGATTCGGAAGGCAACACTGGTATTGTGGTCTTTGTTGACCGTTTGAGCAAGAAGGCTCATTTAGCGACTGTGCCTGATACGATCGATGCTGAATATATAGCGAAGCTGTTTATCGATCGTGTGTTTCGACAACGTGGTTTGCCTGTGGCAATTGTCTCTCATAGAGATCCTCGCTTCATTGGAATTTTTTTGAAGTCTATCTTCAAGGTGCTCGGCACCCGATTGGATTTGTCCACGGCGGATCATCCGCAGATTGGAGGTCAAACTGAGCATGTTAATCGCGTCATTAATGACATTGTGCGCAGTTTTGCGCTGCTACGCCTAAGCTTGGATCTCAACGATCCCTGCTGTTGATTTTGCGTTTAATAAACGCTGTACATGCCTCCACAGGCTTTACTCCGTTTCACGTACACATTTTACCCAGCCTCGCGTTCCGTTAACGCTACCACTCTGTGGTTCAGGGCTTGGTGAGGGAGAGGTTGCCGATCTGCTTGCTGATAGCAGCCCTGCGACTGTTCAAAAACAGGTAGGCGAGTTCCTCGCAACGCGATTGAATGTATTATGACATGTGCGTGATGCAATGGCCGATAGCCAAGATAAACAAAAACAACAAGCTGATGCCAAAGGCAGAAATTGTATTGAAAGTTACAAGGTCGGAGACCAAGTATTACTCAATGCTAAAAATCTACCTACAAATGTAGTGTCTGCTGTCTTCAAGACAAAGTTGCGTCCGTGCTTCATCGGACCATTTACGGTCACTGCCAAGAAGAGCCTGGCGTATACGCTCAACCTTCCACGCAAATTGCGCACATAACCAGTGTTCTACGTAGGCTTACTCAAGCCGTACCAATATCCTTTCCATGTGAACTTTGAGGCGCTGGCGCCGACAACGAGGGCGGTGTTCCGGATTGCTGCAAGCGAATCAGCAAGCCCGACTGAGCCTCGCTCCGAGTTTGAAAATACTACATCGCCTGAAGGCGGCTTTGAATCGCATTAAGCATGCATTGGGTCTTCCCCAAGGTCTCTGGAAGACCTTTCACATCGAAACCCAAATTCTCAGGGACTGCCACCGGTACACCTGCCGCCACCAACGCTGCTCGATGAGCTTGGGTGTCGTCAGTTTCATGTCGAGAGACTACTGGAACGACGTCGTCTTCATGGCCACTATCAGTATCTGGTAAAGTGGCGCGGGTACCCTGAGTCTAAAAACTCATGGGAGTACGAGGTACCCCTACGGCAAGATTGCCCTTATGCTTTGGATGTTTTCGAACATCGTGGCCAAGGTCATCTTGAAACCGAGGCCGTTTCCCACCACTAGTGGTGTGGGTTAGCGAATTGGTGGTCATCGTCTGACCAACACTCGCGGCTACCTTAGTAGCCGAAGCATATCGCGTGGGATTACGCAATTGGCCTCTGGCCTTAAGCTTGGCGTAGTCAAACCGAAGCTTGCGTTCGAGACGCACATCAGCCATATTGGCACTAGCTCTTAGAGAAGACATACTGCTGAGGAGACGTGTGCGGCACAATCAGCGGACAAAGGCATTGTCTTCTTCGCTCTCTGTTTCGCCTGCAGACAAAAGAATAGGTATACCCTTGATCGGTGGGACCGGTGTACCATGGGCTTGCATGTCAAGGCGTGTCTTGTATTGATCTTGGGTCGTTAGGTGAGGCTCCAGGTACCTCTTGCGAAGTGCCTGGCCGCTCGCCACCTCCTCAGGAGACTTAGGCATGCGGCCAATGATCCACGTTGCCAGCGATTGATCGGCCGCTTGACGTAAGCGTTCCGCCACACTAGGTGAAGTGCACACATAGTCACGTTGGTGCTCGGGGGTTGCGACCATTTGCGCATGGCGCTGAGTGCTTTCTCCTTGTTAAAGGATTATCTGTTGTTGCTCATCGAGCGAGGTCGTGATGATGTTATCATCCGAACCGGGGATTGAGCGGGGCGCCAATAGCGAAACATCATCATGTTCAGGGAATGGACAGGGGGCAGTACGAGGGTGTACCTCAGACAAGGGTGTATCGGACATTGTCCCTGCATCACCCAGGACACTGGTATCGCTGCCATAGTCCAATACCTCCCCTATCTCAAGGTAATCACTGAGAGTCTTTGACTCGTTAGGTGATGAGGACATCGTACTCAGCATTACGCGTGAGGTAAACCTCAAGTGCACTGACCTTGTGGAAGAACAAAGTTGGATGGGAACGTTCGATTGGAACAAGGTTTGACTGACGTTTTGGGAAACGTCAGTCTGGTGGTGTGTGTGTGTGTGTAAAGAGATTACACACAGTTGGGTACATGGTACCATGTGTCTTAGACACACGGATGATATCCCATCGAAAGCGATATCGAACATCTTATCGGTTTATAGGGGCTGATTGGTGTCAGCCACCAGGTAGGAGAGATCTTAGTTGTACTGAATTAGGAAATAACTGTCTAGATTAGGATTAAGATGTTCTATAGGGTTAAACGTAAATAAAAATTCAGTTCCCCTTTTGATCTTAAAGACACGTGTCTTACGAGGCGTCTTTTTGGTCGTTGATCACTGATCACTAAGAGTTAGAAACACCTCCTTGAGGTAGCTGGTACTCGTGAGCACTAAGTGCTGTCGATTCACTGAATCGTTTGGTCCTCTGGAACAAGGACCATAAGGTTTACGCTTGTTGACTCATTGAGTCTATTTCTTTAAAACTAAGTTGCTCGTTAAGCGTTAAGTCTTCCTTTGACTTATGGGTCTGTGCGGCTCCGCTAGATCAGCTCTCTTCTACCGCCTACCCCCAAACAAGACATTGGCAGCGGTGAAGCGCCGTGGAGAGAAGTTAGAAAAGGATCATGTCACAGTCACAATATGCTGTAACATGACCGGGACAGAGAAGATGGATCTCGTTTCATAGGGACATTGAAGCAACCACGACCATTTCGCTAAGCAAATACCGAGCAAATGAAGTTTTTGTACTTCAACAACCAGACTATGAGGCAAAACAGGTCAACGTTTGCTGAGTGCACAAAAGGCGAGTGCTTCTCCTGCTGGACAACGCCTTGTTTCACTATGACGCCATTGAATGCTATAATGTCAATCCGGCATTTCTTCTGCCAGACATGACAGCACATTTGCAACCGCCCGACGCAGGTAAGTTTGAATGTACGTTCTCTTGACCAGCTATTTCTCACGTGTTGATTCTGATAAGAATTATTTGATCATCCAATGTGCGGTTTTAAAAAAAATTGGTGTGATGGCTCCTGGATGCAATCCACGCCAGGAACGATAGAAAGTTAGATATCCTGGAGGCTGTTCGCTTCGCTATATCGAGCTGGGAGGAGGTACCCGAGCGAGTGATTCGCAACTGCTAAAGGAAGTGTGTTATCGTAGAGATTGTGACGATGGCCGATTTCACCCAACTACGCGAATACACAAACGCATCGATCAATCTGTTGAGGACGAGCTAACCAAGCTCATGGAATATTTGACTTGCGGTGTCAGTGTCGGCGAGTACATCGGTGCGGATGAAGACGAGTCGATCGAGTGCAACTCAGACATGATATAACATGAGACGATTGAGAACGACAATGATGGTGACAGTGCCGACGAGGTGAGGATTGGGCCATCCGAGGCTCAAGAGTGTTGTCTCCGTCCGTCATCAATTCTTTTGCTACAGCACGACAGTGATGAATTGACCAAGAAGCTGGCAAGTGTCACCGAGCACGTTAGAAAGCAGTGTTCGGTGCAAAAGACTCAGTGTGCCATGGATGCATCTCTTAGAATGGGTTCAGGTTGACCCTCCAAATACGAGCGTTTTAGGCAAGGAAGGAAAGAACGAAGCGAACACGCCACACATTTTGGTCCGCTATATGGAGGGACGACTGTCTTTATCTCGTTTTAGGGCTTGCCTACCACATCCTCGTGGGAGATTTGAGCTGATTGAAAAGTATCATACACAGGGTGGGAGCCATTGAAACATTATTGACAATTATGTCGACACGCATTGTTCTACGCATTACATGGCTTACATTTTACTGTCCTAAACATCTCAATTCGAGCTTGTCGTCCTTGCAAAGGGGATTTTGAATTCTTCATGAGCTTGCTAAGAGGTTCTCACTCTTAGCAAATTCGATGTAAGTTGATTGACTAGCTAGCATTTCAAAGCGTTGTTACGCTACACATGTGCACGCTACTAAACTGCGTGGTTTCTTCTTATGAACGAACGAGTTTGTGAACTGCCGTGAGGGCTTCAGCACACGTGAGCTTGTCGAGAGGGAGTGCAGCGAACGCAGCTATTAGTCTTCTGTCCTGTGCAATTCTCTTTAAAGGAGGAGCTTGTTCGGTCTCAAGTCGTGATGACTCTTCCACGGCCCTTTTGGCGCATCTGTCGCCGCCACCATCACAGGAATCCTGACTAGGAGTCCCTAAAGCTCGTTGAAAGCCTTCAAGCTCCTGGCTTTTCCTCCGAGCGCACTGGATAACAGAAGAGGGGAAACCCGCCATCGATGCTACATGGACACCAAAGCTTTCCATGCATGGGCCGTCACGCACCTGGTAGATCATTGTGATATCCCTGTCGCTGGCTACAGCCGTTACGTGCTTATTTTTAAAGCCGCGAGGGTGCTCGTGCTCCAGAGCTGTGAGCTCGTGGAAATGCGTTGCAAAGAGACACATGGACCGCGCTTTAGTGAGGAGGTACTCAGAGATAGCCCATGCCAACCCAAAGCCATCGTACGTCGAAGTGCCTCGACCCAGTTCGTCAATAATCACGAGCGAGTGTTCGGTGGCTTTGTGCAAAATAGCAGATGCCTCTAGCATCTCAAGCATGAACGTAGACACTCCCCGCTGCTGCAAGTCACCTGCACCAACGCGAACCAGCAACTTGTCGAATACGGGCAATCGGGCGACTTCGGCCGGTACGAAGCTACCGATTTGAGCCATCACAGCAATGGTTCCCAATTGGCGAATGTAGGTGCTCTTACCTCCCATGTTAGGCCCCGTGACGAGCTGGAAGCGCGATGTGTCACGATCGAATGCGTAATCATTTGGGATAAAGTCCACACCGTCTTGCAGTTCTACGCAAGGATGGCGTGCGCCAGTGAGCACGATACAGTCGCCATCAGGATCCAGCATGGGACGGCAATATCCCGAGCCAGCATGGCACGCAGCGTGCGCAAATCCAAGCAGCACATCTAGTTCTGCAAGTATTGCAGTTGCTGCTTCAAGCACCGGTACATACGTGCTGGCAACTTCGATCGCAGCATTCAGCAAATGGCTCTGCCGTTCCTCGTATTCAGTGCACACACGGCGGTAGTCGTCGGCAAGAGCTTTCAACTTTGTCGTCGTGAATTGGACTCCACTTACAAGTACTTGGCAGATGTGCACGTGCGGCAGCTTGGACAAACGGGCTTCCTCCTTTTTGTTAACAACACGAAACGTAAACCCACGAACTTTGTCTTTCTCGCACTTGATATCGCCACCAATTTCGTTCAGTGCGTCTCGGTGCTCTTCTTCAATGTCTGCAAGGACGCTGTCCCACTCTTCACGCAACGCCTGCAGATTCTCGTCGTGCTTGGCATTCACCACGAGAGATGGACGGCTGTCCAGGTCGATCACCTCCTCGACGAGCTCCGTGTAGCCTTGCAGATCTGCTAGCACCTTGCCCAGCGGCGCAACGAACGCTCGCTTCATAAGGTCTGCGATCGTGTCATCGCCACCCCGACTGACATTTGTGCTCTTTAGAGACTGCAACACACGAGGCATAGCACTAACCGCTGCGTCGTACACGCTCACGAGGTCAGCGATCTTGGCATTCTTTTTCTTTTCGAGACAGGTGGCCAGTCGATCCAAGTCAGGCAGCGCCCTCATCCCTTCATCCAGCAGCTCCATCCTGAGTGACGAGTCGTTCACAAACAGCTGCACAAACTTTTGTCTCGTTTCAATCTGCTCGACATCAACCAGCGGCTGTCGGATCCAGCGCTCGAGCAAGCGTCGACCCATCGCTGTCTTCCCTCGATCCAGAATCTCCAAGACACTGCCTCCGAACCTCGCTCCTCCTGTCGTCGTCGAGCTCGGTTCCGGCAGCAAATTCAGCGACCGCAACGCAGCATTATCAAGCTGCATGGCCGACGAGAGACTCCCTTTGTGCAACTTGTAGCAGCCAAAGGCGTCCGCGTCGGTCACGACACCCAGTGCATCGAGCAAGCAGGCCAGCGAACCGGTAGCTAGCTTGCAGGCCAGCATCTCGGGCAGCACCGCCATTGTGTCGGCTCCAAGGAGTCTTGACACGTGCTTCTCGACGCTACTCACGTCCAGGAACAGGTGCTTCTTCACGTAAACTCGTGCCACGTTGTGGGTCTGGAAGAGCGCATGCAGCTTCTTGCTGTCGCCCACGCTCTGCAGTTGCTCGAGCTCTACCGACAGGTAGCACGTGGAAGGTGCAAGTTGCACGAGCAAGGACTCGAGCGCGCCCAGTTCGCTCGAGTCAGCGATCGAGAAGAGCAGCAGCTCCCACTGCTTGGTATCTTCATTGGCTTGGCCCTTGATACACGACGCACGCGAGCGAGGACGTCGCACGGCAACGCCGACTTGCTTCAGGTGCTTGTCGTTACGGATCTGTAGCGCCATCTCGGTCTCATGCGCGTCCTCCATTGCGAACAACAGCAACAATAGCAGCAAAGACAGCGACGATCTTCTGCGCTTGCAGGCGTGGATGGTTGAATGGCAAGAGTGATGGTCGGTCAGGAGTGATGGTCGGTCAAGAGTGAAGGTCGATGGCGCGTGCTGTTCCCGCGCTTTTTGTGTCCGGCCGAAAGTGCCCGTTGTGGAAATTGACAGGCTGAATTGAGACCGACAGTGCCGTGTTTGCGACTCTTGTTGACCGACCACGAAAGACGACGGTTGTCATTTTACGATACCATGGTGACCGACTGGCAAGTCGAGTACCTCAAGGCCGTGGCCGTCGAGGACGAGCGTCCGTCGTCTGTGCAGACAAACGATACGTCAACGGGTAACGTTCTGGAGTTCTTGGACTTGGTCCTCGCGCAGGAAGGTGGTGAGTGGTGGACGAAGCTTCAGCGTCGAGTTCAACGTGGTCGACAGACCAGAAATGCTGGTCAGTGGACGACTCCAGCGCTGGATCCAACCGACGAGACCGAGATCAAGACTTTGAAGAAGCGACTGGCTGCGATAGGGACCGCGTTACTCGTGCCGCTGCCTGAGCTGGAGATATCGATCAGCCGACACGAGCCGCTGCGTCCCGCTAAAGTGCGAGTGCTGCAATTGCAGCTCGTGTGTCGCATACTGCGCTATGGCGCGTTGATAGGCAGGAAAGAAAAAGAGGAAAAGAAGCTGCAGAAGCAGGAGATGCGGGGGCTGCTGGATCGGGTGGCGCTGCTGCTGGACGCGGCCAATCCGCCGTCATTGATGGACGACGGCGCCGAGGAACGCTCGCCGTTTCACGAGTTTCTCGAGCATCAATTGGGGGCCAGACTGATGGTTTTGATGCCCGGGTTGATGCGGTATTTGCTCAAGGTTTACGAGCTGGAGGATGAGGGAGACAGGGCTATTGGAGGGGACGAGAATGGTGTGGGGAACGCTGTGCTGTCTACGGTAAGTTCACGTCTGCCGTGATGTGGGTAAATGAGTATTTGTTGGTGACGGTGGTCCTGGGTCTGAGTGTGTTTTCCACGGTGATGATTGGGTTGCAGGCCGTGATCAAGGCGCGTCAGTGTCCTCTAGTTGACACATCACGCTCATCTGTGGCCGGCAACGACAGCATTTTGTCGGCTTTACGCCAAGAACGATCGGCCAAACGCGATCGTCCGATTGCAAGCAACGGGTTTAAGGAAGTCCAACTGCCTCATCAGTTGAAGCAGACGCAAATGCAGTCGCGACCTCGAAAATCGAGACGGAGATTGGAAGACCATTGCAGCAGCTCTGAAAGTAGTCAAGACACCATGCTTGGCACACCAGTGAGTGCGGTATTGCTCCCCATCTGCAAGGCTGAGCGCTTGACCAAGGCTCACCGATCATTGACGACGCCAGGCCAATTTAATCTGCCTGGTGGATCACTCCGTCGCGCCCCTGCGAAGACACTTACAGCGCGTCTTCTTCATACAAGAATGCCGGAGAACTGTCTCTATAAAACTGCCGCGTCCTCGTCGATCGACTCTGCTGTTTCAAGCGATCGAGCAGCTCCCGGCAAAAGAACTCTGCCTAAACCTACTACAGGCCGACCGATGAGGATTTCTTCAGTCGTTGGACGCACTCCAGAAAGGCCAAAGAAGTTGGCCGCACGCGGTACCAGGGTGTTAGTCGAAGCATCTCCTCCACTGCGCGGGCCAAACACAGCGAGAACTTCGGCCATGCGTCTCGTTCAGCCGACACCATCACGACGAGGTGCGATTCCGCCACTGCTTTTCCAGTAATTACAGAGTTCGAATGTGCAGTACACGTGCAGCGTAGTAGACAACCATGTGACATATATTGAGTCCAGACCATTGCTAGCTCGCTGTGTTGCCGCCATCACTATCGCTGTCGCTACCGTACGACACGAGTCCATGTACCGCCGTACGCGGCTTTTTCTTTTCGGCCACGACAGACGTACACAGATTCTCAACCTTCTGCTTCTTCAATCGCTGCTGTTTGGGTTTGTCAGAGCCTTCAGAAGCTACGACATCAGCTTCACGTATTTTGTCGACCCTCCTCCGCTTCGATTTTACCACCACCACAGCACGCTGCTTCTTGCTTGCTGTCATCGAGCCACTTTCTGCAAAGAACTTTTGCAAATGTTGCAGTGTGAGCGAGGCGTCTGCTGGCGCTTTCGGTACACGGCGCGCTACAACTATGAACCAAACACACATGACCATATCGCAGCTCAGCATTTTCGTTACAAGTCATATCACAGTATCTCAAATGCGTACGGAAGTCCGCCAGATCCTCCTTGTGCTGTGCCTGGCGCTGTTGTTCCACGTCGTTCTTCTTACTCTCCAGCTCCTTTATATACTCAAATTCGTCGTCATCAAGTCCTTTGGGCGGAGCTGTACAAGAAAAAAGTACCCACAAAGAGTCAGGGGTTATACCGCGTCAGTCGAATGTCCCATCTGGATCCAATCACCCACCCGCCTAAAAAACACGGCCAAAAGACCCACATACATAAGGCCACGCACCAAATGGGTTATTCTTCGCTTTCCACTCACTGTCTTTCTTCTCCTGGCATTCCTGCAACTGTTCATACAGAGGTTTGTAGCTCCCTCGATCGTCTGCTCGTGGTGCTGGGGTCTCCGTCACGCGCTCTTCCTGGACGTTGTCACCGAAGAGCTATGGGCGCAAGTAGGTGGTGATGGTAGTACACAGATTCGTTAATTAGTAATGAAGAAGATGGTGCTATTTCCTAGTGTACTAGTGACCCACGCACGCCGTCGGAAGACGTCAAGACGGACGTGGACACGAAGCCCGCGAGAGACGCCCTTGGACCGGCGTTGGTGTTCATGCTGTGTCCGACAAGTACGATGCAGATGTAAAGTTCGTGTTAGAAACGACAGCGGTCGCGTAGATTATTGCTTTTTTCTAACTGAAAACAGGTTTTTATTTTGCCGCTCGCGCTAATCAAACAGCTTGGAATTTTATATTGCGTGGGTACGTTGCAGGGGTACTTTGGTCTCCCGCGCATAGAGCAGGTAGGGGAGAGTGACTTATCTTAGTAGCATCAGTGGGGTAGCTCCGGGCATATGGTTGCAGGCTTCGAAAAAAACTGTGGAACATCGTTTCAAGAGTGTGAAGTACTAGTGTGGACACGACACAACGAACAGGAGGAGTCTAGAGCGAAACGCGAAGAGACACTATGGCCTACGTGATAGATTGGTACCAAGCTGCCGATAATGAATGGCACGCTCTCTTGCATTTCTGAGGGAAATTTTTTGACCTACCCGGCAAACATGTCAAAGAACTGCTTGTCATTCACATTGACAGTAGTTCAATCGCTGCGAACCATGTGCCCACTCCATGTATTGTACCGTCTCAAAGCGTGCAAGTGCTTCGCTTTCTATCAGGCACAAGGATCGAAGTATTGGGCGATTCTTACCAGTGACTTGATCGCAAGTAACCTTTGAAATGAGCGAATTCACACTGCGTGGCTTTCATCGGGGTCTCTCACGCACCCGAATCTTACCGCGACCAGCATGCATGAGTCATCGATACCATCATCATGAACAAGCTAACTGGTACTGAATAGATTGTCACATTGACGCATACCGCTTGCGTTTGTGGATTCGCAATACACGAATGAGGAGGCAACTACCACCAGCGCATACTGGCTTGTTCAAAACAAGTCAGCGCTCCATTTTTCGGCTATTGCCTGGATCATCTTCCATCCCAAACAAGTCAGTCATATCACCTGTTGTTGAATGCTACAGACTCCCCTCCTTGCACACTTTTTTGGTCAGATGCGAGCATGAGATCATTAGGACGTTACCGTCATCATGATGTATTGATTTAGAGACTCTCTTCGTCGGCTGTGGACGCGATACCATTGCAGAACGATAATTTGTGTCTTGGCAATGCGGAAAGATGGAGGATTTCGCTTGATCACTGTGAATGTTCTAACCGACTTGTCGATTATCCTTCAGCTCGTATGGATTCTCGACAAGTCTCCTTCTGTTCCCGCTGAAAATGTTGGTCAGACCCGAGTGCCCAATGTGCATTTTCGAGCTCACGAGTAAAGTTGTAACAAAGTTGGGCTAACGTTTTACAGCACGGGCCCTATTGAAGGGGTAAAGGCCGTATCGCTGATGCTACCTTTACGCCTTTCTGTATACGCTGTAACTCGTAGCGGCACTGAGAACTAGTAGGTGCCAGCTATCAAAGGTCGCATGTAGTATCCAGTGCAGAAGCGCGCATGAAAAGAAATTCGTCTTCATTAGCGTCGTATGCCAGATCAGGAACACGGTAATCAATCAAGCCTAAGTATTTGATCCGCAAAGTTGACATCACTCATCCTGAAGTACTGCTGTTGATCAGCGTTATGCTAAGTAAAATAATGACTACGACTTGATCTAACAATCGAGAACCGAACTATTGGCATGCCACCAATGCCGTTTCAGATATTTTGTGCTAACCCTCATTCAGGTCAAAATATTGCGACCGACTCAATCCGGTGCAATAGCTCAGATGAGCGACAGCTGCTCCAGAAAATGGCAAAGCGTTGGTATCAGCACCTTTCGTCGTGTTATGCCTGCGGGCCCACGATATTTCCGTACACTAAGTACATCCTGTATATCTCATGAGTAATTCTCGACTTTCGTATCTTGATAACAAGCAAAAAGCCAATCTGATGACACGCGTACCTCTCATTCACTTTCTTGTTACGTTTCTCGTCGCAACATTCAAGCGGATTTGTGGTAGTGCAACACCCACGTTGCTGGAAGCAGCGGGTGTCTATAATTGTGCTGCGCAGAACTGCAAATGCGTGGCTCTCGGATGAATGTGTCTCAAGCTGGATCGGACATTGGCAAGTAATTGTATCGTTCATAGGAAATACACGTTGCCCAGTCGACGCTCAAAATATGTTGTTCAACATACAATTGCGTTCACCGAAGACGGGCATTACGTAGGAACCGTGCGGACTACTACGAAGATATTACAGCTGAGCCATACTCGGATACCGGTCTGATCACGTTGGGATGATGTAGATTGACGTGGCTATGCAAGTGATAGGAAAACAGAGGGAAGAAGCGAAAGAAGCGCTTCGTACTGGAACGACTATGATCAAGAACTCAAAACACGCGAGATCGATGCCAACACGATAAACTTTGCCGAGGCGAGCGTGCAATCGTTTGTACACGCATCAATTATTACGTTTGCTTATAGACTGTTTCATTACATCTAGGTAGCGAGGCAGACGTACAAACACGTACGTCTGCCTAGCTGGAACCGACAAGGATGCTACCGACGAAGAGAATGAGCAGAAGACTGTAGCACCTGATTGTGTGTCTCTGGCACCGGAAATGATCGACTAAGAGTTCGTATTAGACCGCGCTTGTGCCGCACGCTTCGCGATGAAAAGTCCTCGACGGGCAAGGTGATACGTGCGGTACTGATTAAGCAGAGCAAGAAAAATGCTGATTGCGACGTAACGGTCATGTCGCTGTATGTGCGAAGGTCTACTGAACCCATGCGCCATACAGCGACTGTATCAGCTTCCACGTGCATGACCTTCCAAGAGAAGGATGTCTACTTCGCAGGCATTGGAGTTGAATGAGTTCCGTGTCGTCATTGAATGTGGTCTTGCTCAGTTGTTGATGCACACTCAGTGCGTATCAACTATCTGAGTACAACTTATTGACTCCCCGACGATCGTGTCGCGTCAATTAGTAGCAAGTTCAAGATACGCCTGACGAAGCCGCTGGACAGTGAGATGACATTAGCGTCAGACTGTCCCTTGGGATACAAGGTGAAGGAAACCTCCACAGATAATCGGCACAAACGTCCACAATCAACATTCGTATCACATTCTTGGTACACGATCTCAACTCCTCACTTCTGACAACAGCTACCAAAACTGAAGCTGCATTCAGCTCTTACGGAAGTGAGGGACTAACGTCTGACTTTTATCGATAGACTAGACTTTCATTCAGTGCGGTCAGTACCAAGTTGTCGCCGTAGCTGCGGCTTGTCGAGCCTTACAGACCCGCGATGCACATCACGAATCCTGCATTGTACCGTAACATCGTTGCACGGTTCGAGGTCCAACCCGGCTGCTCTTTCGACGCTCTAGACAGCTGCCTACTTTTCTGTGCTTAACTTGCGATTCGCTCATGCCAACAACGTACTCACATAGATACTGCTTTGAAATCACCGGTGTTGAGTCCGTCTAAAAGGAATACACATCACTTCTTGATTTGAAATGTGTGGCGGCTATTTCGAAGCCTCTATGATTATCAACAAGGAGGTGCCGATTTATTCAGGATCGACATTGGACGCATGAATGACGATCTCTCTGCATTCGAGTCCTTTCTTGTACATGTTCTTCTTGGTTTTACACAGAAGAGTGCTGTAACCATTGTTGAACACACTGACCCACTGAGTCCGCGGCCAAAAGTTGTCTTGCATCGCAACTAATCTCGATCTGTCCGACGGTACCAGCTTCTGATTCTTTTAATTTGAAGACCGATTGGTCCTACCTACTCGCGTAAGAACTACCCTTCTCGAGTTGGTGCTTCGATTTTTGCTGTGGGTGATGCATTGTCTGAGCGCTACGACAGTACGGATACTACACTTGTCCGCCAGTGTGAAGTTGGCGGATTCTTGGTTTGTTCACGTAAGTTTACGCTTTTGTCCAGCATTCGTGTTTGTAAAGCAACAACATAGTACCGAAAGAATGGACAAACACTATACATCAACGCATCTCCGAACAATGAAAGCACATGTGGCATACGAAATGTCGATGGTCCAAGTCTATCTATCAATGCGAGAATAGGATTGTGTCTCAGTCGTATCACCTGAAGTACCAGGAATGAAGCAACATTCATAAAGGACGCTAAGAAGTCCATCTTAACCATCACGAAATGGAGTAGTCACCCCTTGACAAGTGGAGCTTGTTGCCCGCGTCTCCACTTTTTTATGGTAAGTCTATCATCCGGTTCGCGTCTTTGCTGTTCTGCACGTCATTTGCGACGCACCGAAAACAATGACGCTCTGATGTAGGTGATGGAAGCTTAAAGGCTGCTTTACATTGTAGGGATATACGCACAATTTGAAGTCCAGGAGGCTCTAAATCTCCGTATGATGGATAAAGAGCACGCAATGTGCTCTGTCCAACGATCAGTTGAGCTGCTAGTGCAGTCTTGGTTCAAGCGAAGTGTAGATGGGAACAAGCGTAAGATGGGCCTGGCAAAACGCAAGAGGTCGTCACTTGACATGCGCGATACTGATAGAATTAGGACAACTGCTGCACAAAATGTTCATATAAGATCATCCAGCGTTGCATCCAGGTCTCGTGCGTTTTTGTATATTGCCTCAAAGCCAATACAGTAAATTCCTGGACGCGATTACTCCAAAACGTCCATTCACGACCACTCGGCCTGTCATCAACTGCTGGTGCCTCGTATGACATTTGGCCGGCCCCCACCTACTACAAAAGCTTGGACTAGTCCTTGGCCGAGTCCATGTCGACGCTGTCCAATGTGTACTCGCCGAGCTTTCCTTCAGCACCTTGTTGATTCGACTTGTCCGTAAGACGAGCAGCTTCCTTGCTGTTTTGTTTCTGGATATTGCCGAAAATAGACAGAGCCGATGCAACCATACTTGAAGGGTCATTCACGTTGGACGGCAGCAGCACAGTCGTGCCTTCCTTGGCAATGTTACCAAACGCGTCCACATACTTTTCCGCCACCTGGAGTGCCACTGCGTCGCGACCACCAGTCTCCTGGATAACACTCGAGAGCCGCTGAATCGCTTCAGCTGACGCTTTTGCCTTTGCCAGAATAGCCGCAGCTGCTCCTTCTGCTTCCAAGACTGCAGCACGTTTCTTGCCCTCAGCTACATTAATGTACGCCTGGCGCTCACCCTCCGAGTCCAGGATCTCGGCTCGTTTCCGACGCTCGGCCTCCGCCTGCATATCCATGGCAGCTTTCACGCTGCGAGGTGGAGAAATGTCACGAATCTCGTATCGCAGACACTTGATCCCCCAGGCCTCGGACGCCTGGTTGATCGCTTCGACAATGCTCAAGTTGAGCGACTCGCGCTCTTCAAACGTCTTGTCCAACGTGATTTTCCCGAGCTCCGACCGCATCGTCGTCTGCGCGAGTTGCGTGACCGCATAGAGCGGATCTTCGACTCCGTAGCTGGCATTGTACGGCTCAATAATCTTCACGTACAGCACGCCGTCAATGCTGATCGTCACATTGTCCCGCGTAATGGCCGTCTGACCCGGGATCTTGATCGCTTCTTCCTTGAGCGAGTGCACGTAGGCGATACGGTCCACCAACGGAATGAGGAAGTGCAGACCAGGCGTCAGCACGTCGTGGAACTTGCCAAAGCGCTCGACGACCCACGCGCGCTGCTGCGGCACAATGAGCACGCCCTATGACCGTCATTATAATAGGCAGCAGTCAATATCAAAATATTTGTTTGTTAGTAATTTACTTTTATTAGAATGAAATAGTGCAATTAATTGACGACACAAAAAGACAAATCCCGACGACAATAAATTAAACACAACGATATGACGCACCAAATTCGCAGGCGTGTCTTGCAGTCGCGGCATGCCCGAGTCGTCGAAAGACTGTACGAGAAGTGGGCGTGAACTGTGTAGAAAACGTGCAGGTCCAGACGCCCTGCATAGGCTAGTGGCGCAGCGCGCAGCCAACGCCGGACGACCGGTGGCGGTCACGAGGAGCTTCATGCGTTTGTGTACGTACAAAAAAGTATACACAGATACGCGTAGACTAATTGAGGTGGTCCTGGATCGTTGTGCGCCACACCAGTTGAGACGGATTCGTTTTGACTACCAAATGTCAGAGTGATGGTCAACGGACCGAGGAGGTCGGGTTTGCACCAATCAGCATCTAGTAGCGTCATTCACGCGGCTTCTTGTTCGGTATGAGTCGACGAGGCAGCGTCTCGGACGACGACGACGACGCGACCGGCGAGCGCCGCAGCGTCAGCAATCGAAGCTGCAGCAGCAGTAGCAGCAGCAGAGAGCGGAGCGGCAGTGCTGGCACCAGTTGTGGGGGCGCAGCTGCCCCTCAGTTCGTGGCGATTCACTCGCGCGTTGGTAAGAAGTATCAGGCTGTGATCCCGGAGCTCCTGGTAGACGCCACAGAGCTAAGGGAAAAGAAGAAACAGGTGCTGCAGCTGCCACGATCGAGATACTGTCGTGGTCGAGCCCAAGGTATGGAGATAGAGAGAGAGAGAGACTACGTGTACAGCACCGTCACGGTGACTGAATGATGATCATGATTATTTTGAATAATCTGATTCTGATAATCGGTTACTAGTTGGTTGTATTGCTTATTATTGCTGAAAGTTGCATTGACCTGTTTGATCTTTTGTGTGTACATGGCGTGGTGTCTCTAGAGCTGGGAATCGAGCTGGACAAGTACCTTCAGTGGGCGCGGTCGCTGCGAGAAGGCGCGACGTTTGATACGTCGGAACACATGACGACGCTGGCTCTTGAGCACCTGCATCGCTTTGATTACAATATCACGGACGCTGCGTGCTCACTATATGCACGACATAGTATCGAAGTGCCGTCACCGGCGGTGACAGAAAGTCCACAACTGACGACTAAGTTGACAGCATCGGAAGGAGCGAAACAGTGGCTCTTGGCGTTCTACTGCTGCATGAGAGAGACAGCAATTGATGGTGAGGTGTTTAACAAGATGCGGCAATTACACGACGATGCTGAGACGAGTGCTGAAAAAAGTTTAATACCAGCGACAGAAGCGGGGGTCCTAGCCCGACTTGTTGCGCGTATTTTTCAGTGGAGAAAGCAGTGTGAGGTCGTGCAGAACGAGAAAGTCGATTGCGCACAGCTGCGAAGGCTACTGCACGAAGCAGAAGATATGCAGGTGGTACTGCCGGAAAAGGAAGTGGTCGTGTCCAGGATACGGGCGTTTGAAGCGGCACTTGCGCGGCTGAAAGAAGCGCTAGGACAAACCCGTAGTAGCAAACGGCACCAGAGCAAGAAGGTGGCACTAAAAGAGTTGGAAAAGCTCTTCGAAGCAGTGACGGTATCTCGTGTGATTTTTGTAGAAGAATATCAACTTCGTAACGTGGTAGATGAGGCAAAGGAACTTAAGTCTGTAATGGACAATATGTTGGCGGAAGGCAAAGTAAGCCTACCCGTTGTGCGTGATGTGCTGGCGAAGCTCGAGTTCATCCCAGTGAATTTTGAGGAGGAGGTGGCGCAATTTCAAACCAAGATGCTGAACGCACAGACGTGGCTGGCAAAGGCTCGCAAATGTATGCCTAATCGTCGGGCCACACGTCGAGCAAGTAGTGCTGATTCAAATAAAATGGATGTGGAAGCAATTCGTGCGCTCGTCGACGATGCGCCGTGTGAAACTAGTACCGAAATGTTCGAAATGCAAGATTTATTGGTGTGTGCGGACGAGTGGGCCGCCAAGGTGAAGAAAGTAATCGATGATAGTGCCAATATTACGCTCGACCACCTGAAAGAAATCCTGGACGAGGCTAAAGACATCCCAGTTATCATGGATGAGCAAAAGTTTTTGGAGGCTGAAATTGCTGCACGAGAATGGTGTACGATCGCTGCAGCAAAGTTGGCTTCTCGCAAATCTATTGAAGAAATCGAGGATCTGAGAGCACAGGCCAATTCGATACGGGAGCGCATTTATCCCAAGAAGCAGTCACGCTGGAAGCCACAGATAGAACGCGAGATCCACGCTGCCTTGGACCAAGCACGCAAATGGATCAATGAGCTTCGAGATAACCTTGGTGTTACGGCCTCTGACAAGTTGTTCGCCTCGTTATCGTCATACGTACCATGTTCGGTATCTTCCAGGTCATTATCTCATTCGTCAGCGTCACATGGCGATAGAGCAAATAAGAAATCGATGGACACAATTGGCAAGCTGGTTGAAAAGTCGCAGGCTCTTGCGGTTGACGTGTCCTCATACACTACGCCGCTGAATGACTTGCTTTTAAAAGGCGTTGAAGCGCAGGCCGAAGCGAGCGCTGTTTTGATGAGTATCGGCTGCTTATCTGGAACTAACTTTCCCGACATAGCAGATGATAAGGAAAGAGCAGAGATTGAGTTTACGCCTCGTGAGCTAGGTGATCTGGCGCAGGCGTCATCCTTACTGGAGCGAATATATGCTTTTCCATTTACTTTCGATGAGGGGCAGATTCTTGCTAGCATTGTCGAAGGTGAAAAAGGTTGGGCAGCGCGCGTTCGTGAATGTATTCCTCCACGGCAGTCAAGGAAAAAGGGTTTAGCCAATGAATCGTTTTCGACCGAACAACTGCACGAGCTATTGAATGAGTCCAAGAAGTTACGCTTTTTATTTTGGGACGAATTGCGCATCTTGTCGAGGGAGCTCAATGATTTGACCTTATGGCGAGCAAAGGCACACGAGGTTATGAATGGTGAAATCTGTGTCCCTATTGGAAAGGCGGTCGATCGTCTTCGATCATTTGATCTTCTCGTGTATGGGAAGCTGCAACAGGCTAAACAGACGCTCCGTGTCGGCAATGTGGTTGCTGTCGATACCGGTGACACAAACTGCAAGCTTGCAGGCACTGGAGTGTCATTGCCTTGGCCCAAGAAGGAAATGGAAGCTGTTAAGGATGAAGCATGTAGCGAGAAAGCCAATGGACACACGATGGATGTCGATGCAGAGGGCTCAAGCAATCCTGGCATAGTGCTGGATAGTAAAGAAAGGCGTCTTGGACTTGAAGTCGTTCACTGCGAAAGTGGTTGCTTCAAAAATGGCGTAAAAGTAGGAGTAGTGGCTGGTGTAAATACTGCTAGCTCTGCTAGTATCGCTGGCATGAATATGCGGGCGGTGGAGATACACATCGATGAGATTATGGCGCGTGTTAGAGTTGAAAGTGGCTGCATGCGAAAGTCCGTATCCAAGGACGAGGAGGACGATGCTAATGCTATCGATGTAAGGAGATCATGGATGGCCGAAAATGGGCAAGACCTTTTGGAGTCAGTTTTGGCAATGGCAGAGGAAAGTTTTGAAGCTGTTAATAGTTTGGAGCTAAAAGAAGCCGAATTACGTCAAACAGTCGAGGAGCTGGTACTGACTGGAGAAAACGGCGGTATGGTGGAGGATATTACGGATAAATCTGTGCGAGTACTGAACGCGTGGAAGCAACAGCTTGTGCATGTACGAAAGGAAAGTGAAATTCTCAGCGTCGAAGCTCCGGAGCAGCAGGCGCTAGACCTGGTCATATCGTTGCTCGACTGGTTGCAAGGGTCTCGGTCGCTCTTTTACGACGAAATTCTTCCTCTCCAAGACTTAGTCGAGAAGGGTGACAGGATTGCTGAAGATCTAAGGAAATCTGCGTCTCATGGTATCATAGAGCTTAAAACCCTGGGAATTATGGAGCTAATGCTTTGGCCACTACCGTACTTAAAGGCTCATGAAAAGGTGGTGCTTGAGTGGACCGCGCGCGTTCACAAATGTGTGGCAGGAAAGCACGCGCAGGTAAACGAGCTACAGGCGCTGCTTGATAGCGGAAGTGGACTTCTTCTGGAGCAGGGTGCCTTCAAAATTGTGATGGATGAAGCCAAGAAAGCCAAAATCTGGTTATCAAAGCTAAAGAAACGTTTGCGAGCTCTAACAACCAAAGGAGCCCAACGACTTAGCATGGGCACAGCGCGTTCTCTTGTCGAGGAAGGAGAGGATATTGCCATTGACATTCCTGTATTTGATTTCCTAAAAGAGCACCTAGAGATTGCAACTGACTGGGAGCAGCGCGTGCTAGGGTCTGGAATCGAGACAGGTCAGGCACGGGTTGCAACTCTGCTTGCATTACTTAATGAGTACGAGTGCGCTCGTCTGGTGATTGATCTCGATATGCATCGAGACGTTTTGAAGTCAGCCACTGAGCGATTTTGCATTTGCCGACAACCTTTTGACGGTTTAATGATTGGATGCGATTACTGTGATGACTGGTTCCACGACAGTTGTATTGGTATGTCCAAGGAAAAGGCCGAGAAGGTGGAGCATTACACTTGCCCGTCTTGCACTGTTTTGCAGGAGTTGGCAGCAATGCTGCAGCAAGCAACTATAACGTTACAGCAAGGCACTTTGTGGGACATGCACGAGTACGCCAAAGCTTTTGAAAAACATCAGGCCAGCGCACTGCGAAAGGTCAAGCGCGAGGAAAAGACCGTCGAGCGTACCGAAATGCTGTTGTTCAGCGTCACTAACCAGATGCATCAGCTGCGGGCACGGATTGACGACACCGAGCGTGCAAAGGCCTGCTTGACGATGAAAGGAAACAGTACTTTTGCAGTACATTATCCATCGAAGCAAACATCCCAGCTTGGGCAATCTGCGGCTGAACGAGTGTCGGCAGCGCCAGCATCTGCCGTTGCCATGGCGAATGTGGTGACCTCAAAAGCCATGGCGCGTGTAACGGTCCCTACGATCCCTGCGAATACAAATACAAGTTTACTGGCTGTTGCTCCATCATCCGCTGCTACTACTGCTTCTAGTAATGCCAACACGGCTTTGTCAGCGGCATCCACTATCGCCGGGATAAACGTCGCAGTTTTAAATCGCCAGCAGTATCCCAGTATCCTGATTCCACCCATGCGTGCCGTCGGTAAAGAACTTAAAAGTGTATCGAATCCAGAAGATGTTGGCAAGCTTGTCGCGAGGATCGACGCGGGCAGTTCGGCTAAAGCGCCCACTATAAATGGTGCGACAGTTTCGAAGGAGTGCTTAGATGCTGGGAAGACTAATACCTCACCAGCACTTCCAGTGACTTTTTCGTCTACTTTTTCCGCTTCGTCCTGCCAACAAACAACATCCGCCATGGCAACGCCTGTGGCTCCACCCACGTCGATTCCCTCCACATCCGCTCCGGGTACAGCTCAGCAGACTCTTACCTCGGCATTGCTGAATCCAGTAACCGCCACATTGATGGGTAGCACTTTGGTGGTTGCGGGTGGTGTGGAGCAACAACTAGCCAAGATGAAGAGGGAGCATGTTGAGGCTAGCAAGCAAGTGCTAGAGCTGCAGACCTCGTCGCGTCTAAGTCGTGAGCGCCTAACAAAAGCTCAGCAAGCACTTCGGGAGACTTCGGATATCTTTCACGCTCGGCATCAAATGCTGTCTTACGCACAAACGTGGGCTCAGCAAGCCGGTGTGCTGCTTAATACGACAGTTTTGCTGTCACGTGCTAATGTTGTTTTCGAAAAATTCATTCCTCAAGAGTACGAGTCCGTACTAGATGCCATGGTGTGCTCTCCACTAGATCCGGCCGCTGGTTCCACAACAGAACCTATGCCCATAAAGATCGATAAATTGTTTCCTGGTGTGGACAGTTTTGCCCGTTTGCTACGAGCGGTACCGTGGAGTCTCGTGGTGGTGTCCCTGTTACAGCAACGCCCGTCACGTGACGAGATTAGTAATGCCATCTCGTATGCATCTGAGCATGGGCTATGGGAAGATAAGAAAATCTCGACGGTGCTACGCAGCTTGATTGGACGCGTGGACGCGTGGGTATCGCGTGCTCATAAATGCATGATAAAAACCGGAACCAAGATGCAACAATTATCCCGACTAAAAGTGTTGATGAATGAGTATACCAAGCTTCCGCTGACATATTCGAAAGTGGCAGGACCCTTGGATATCTACATGGAAATGCTATCGGGTGTTGGAGTAAAGAGCGACGTCAAAAGTGAGAGCAGTGCATTCACTCTCGAAGCAGCAGAAACTGCCGCTATAACAGCTTTAGATGACGCGATGGTTGGCATTTCTTCATCTCTGGCTGCATCCGGTGTAGGCACCATGGGCAGCAGCAGCACGCGAAAACAAGCACCACGAAAGCGGAGGATGTACACGCGGAAAGAAAAACCTGCATCTTGCTCATTAAAAAAAGTAAAGACGTCACGAGATGGACCCGACGACGCGTGTGTGGCACAGTCATCAACTAATTCTGCCACCTCAGTCGAGGTCTTAGACAAAGCGTCGATGACCAAAGCATCCTGACCTGGTGTTGCTGCTGTGCAAAACGGTCCAACTTGATGGTTGCGTCCCATGTCATTGGCAGCCAAAGTGGTTTTTGCAGTTTGTAGGAAGTAGACCATTGCGTTCGGTCTGCAGGAAGAACTGGCTCATGCAGTGGGAAAGCTGAAAAAAGTTCAGCAAGTGCAATGTAAACTTTGCATTGTCAATAGCAACCGGAGATTGTGAGCTGTCGGGCAGAATGGAGGATGTGGAGTGGATAGTATATCCTGTAGCTTTGTGTTTGTGCAACTGTGGTCCATTACATCCATTCTGCCGATTTATGGATGGTTCGTAGACGAGTTGAACACAAAATTGATCATTGCTAGATGTCCTCACGCTGGCAGACTTTTTGGACGAAGCAGCCGGTACTGATAGATGACAGTTCGAGGTCATTGCAAAGGCGGACAGCCAGACGGCGAACGATCGGCGTAGACAGTTGTCCGGTCTGCGAAGCGTCTGACGTCGAGGATGATCAGGATATCGATATGGGTACGGAAAAGGGAGATCTGCTGATGTCGAGAACTTCGCGTGAACGTTGAATTGTACAGCGTGTGGCTGAGGGGTTGGTCAATCCCACCTTGTTAGCCTCGAACACTTTTGTTTTGCGTCGTCGTGGTGCCGAACAAGCATCAGGAAGCGCTTCGAGATTTGGAGCCAATCATAGGTATGGCTGAGACCATACGTGCGCTACATGCATCGCAGAAAGCGATTGCTACAAAACTGTCTCCGCATTTCGACTACAGTTCTCGTTGCGAGTCTCGTGAATCGTAGTGCACTCGGTCTGTGGCCTTTGGAAGACTCGGAGGATTGAGAATGATTGATCCGATATGCTTTGGCTGATTGCCCTCCCATTTGATTCGCAGCTGTGGCAGCAAGCTACCTATGTCGAAGCCGTTGACAACTTCATCAATACAGGCCACAATGTCACTGAGCGCGTACACTGAAAAAGCTCTCTTTATCGTACCAGTGCCGCAGCCGGGCCCCAAGAAGGCTCACGAGTCAAAACTGATGATGCTGCGAGTTATTACCCAAGTCACGTGAAGACATCCATGATGGAAAATGACGTTGAACACAGTCAAGCGGACGCACGCGAAAACGCATACAAATTTGCCGTTTTCGGCATCCTTGTTCCACATTCAACGATGTGCCAGTATTCAAAAGGATTCCGTTTTTCGCGTCGCAAACTTCCAATATGTGAATTAGTGATATCAAACGGGTCGCAAAGTCAAGTAACGTCCGTCGTGAATACGATACACCGGGCACGTCGTTAGAACAACGTGCTGCCGGTATACGACAGACGCTGTTTCAAGCTAGAAAATGTAACATTGTTGTGACAAAATTACTCCGGAAACCAAAAGTGCGGCGGTACGCCTACGCTCTCAATAACTTGTGTATAATGGACAACGCTTGTGCATATCAAGTGTTTGCATTATGATTCGCTAGTCCCGACTTCAGCTCGAGATGTCATGCCATGAAGGTCGTTTGTCGTGGGCTGCTGCCAGGGCGCTGCGTGCAATTGGGCTTCGTGTTACCGCATGCCTAATCATTTCCACATGTACTGGGTCTTTGACTCTACCACATCGGCGTCGGCATGAGGAGGGCTAAGCCTGTTGTCAGATGTCCATGGTTCAATGCACATTCGATACTTGACGTATTCTACCGTGGAATTACATCGGGCAAGCTTACACAGCAGCGATATGTGCAGAAGATCAGTTATTTGTCATGAAGAAGGAATCTTACAGCACGACCTTGATTTACGTGAAGTCTACACAGACGTATGCGCACTACATGTTGGCAAAGATCAAGTGGGTTCAAACGTGTAGGTCCCGGGCACTGTCAAGTAAGGCTCCTAAGCACATGACACACTGAAGCTGCAGCACTGTTTTGTGATCTGCAATTACAAGTATTGAAGACTTGTGTGAAGTAACAGCAGCATCGACATCACGAGCAAAAGCATACGATGGACTTTCACTGCAATGAAAGCGGCACCGTTTATCTGTTACCTTACACGCCCCACAGTGATCGAGCGATGAAGGCCTGGAACGCTCGTACGAATTTGCACGTGCCTTGACCATGCCGTCTCCATGTGCTTTATCCAATCAGTACAGAAATATGACACTGCTGTACAAGGGCGTAGCGCACTCTCGCGCAAGTTGGTGACTCAATCGATCGGACGTGCCGTGTTGTTCTGCTTAAACGTTTGCGCGCGTGCTCTTAAGAGCTTCTACGGTGGTGCTGGTTTCGTTTTGGGTGCCGTCGTCGACTGCAGATGCTGCCTCATCACTTTTCGCTAGGACGATGTTACTTTTACGTTTTCACGGGGATGCAATGTTCCCTATGCACTTGTTCGATCATGGCTAGGAAACTGGTGCTGCTTGCTATTGCTACCACAACACCTTCATTATAGATGACATGTGTTGGGATTGCACGCGGGTCCATGTACAGCCCTGGGTCAGCTACCTATCATTCTGCCGTCCGAGAAGAACGCTCGATGCTACTGCTCAGTGTTGTTGGATTAGCTTCATGCCTACAGCTCTCATCACACGTCAAAGATGATCTCTAAATCAGTCAGGGTTGTTGTACTTATTTATCTGCGTGACGCCTGATGAACCGGATTTTGGTGAAAGAACATGAACTTGCAATTTGAGGATGCAGCATTTCTATCATGAAGTGATTTTGTGCAGTTGTATTGACGTTGTTGAACGCCACGTACGCTTGACATCCAACCGCCCATTGCTCAGACAAAGCAGGTTCATGTGCTCAAATGTCTGCACAGATGAACCCGTGTGTATGCGCGTGTCTTTGAGTGTGTTGCCGACTTGACGACAAGAGTTATGCGCCGTGGTCGGCGTCAACAAATGCCAACGAAGCCTCACTAGTTCAATCACTGAATCCATATCGTCCGAACATCGGATGTCTTAGACACGACATGTCAGCCAAAGCATCAATTGCTCGAATTTCGAGCCCACGTGACTCGTACATTTAACTTATAAATCCATCGACGAGATGCTAAGAGAAGATGATCCACCGTCGATTGTCATGAAGGCATTTAACCTGGCGTGGATATTCTGCTAGAGACCTAAGTACACTAATCACCCTGTCCTGGTCGATTTAAGTCTGGCTGTTTATCAGCAGTTCTATGGTCAACGAGTCCCACGTTTGTTAACTGACGGAGGCCGTATTGAGAATGGTGGGCAAGCACAAGACGCAAGCTGAAGGTATTGCGCGGTACCTCGATACTATGGTGCAGGTTATGCCATTTTGCAAAATGAAGGAAGGACAACGGTGCAGCCAACAAGAAAGCAAAGTTTTACCCACATATATGGGCTCTGGAACCAATGCTACTATTTGACGCGCTGTCACGATCACATCTGCGGCACTGCAATTGCCGTCGAAACGAGGCGTTGAGCGACGACATTGAATAGTTTCTGCTGCCCCAACCCATCTGATTAACTTCATGCTCTACAAAGCTCGACGCCTTCATCGGAACCTGTCGACAGCTATTATCACTAGTGACAATGCAATAGTTTGGAATCGTTGCGTATCTGCCAAGAACAAAAGAGCCAAGTGTCGCAAGCTCGCAAGCACCGTGTCCGCGGTTTGTGCAGTTACGACAAGTGAGTGACGGAATTATTTACCTGGATCGACGTTTGGCTCAGTGAGAGCAAGCACAACTGAAGTGGCCTCTAAAGTGCTGAATACTGACGTTACGTCGTAGCGTAGGCACTTTGAGCGTGAATGACGTTATGGGGACAACGAGCCGCCTCACGGCATCATACACAAGCACAACAGTTGAAAGCTGCAGTGCTATCAAATTCCGTGAAACGGAAGCCATGAGATATTGCAGCGAGTCTCTGGTTATTTTGAAATCATCAGGAGAAGCGAGATATCGACATTGTATCATTGCTATGCATTTCGCCGCTGTGTGTCGAGACCTTAGCAACGTGGACGCACGCAGTCGCGGTACCAAGTATTGTGCGTGCACAATTGCATCAGAGAGGACCGATTGAAGCATCGGTCGAAGGTGACGGGACATGGCTGAGGGTAGAAGTGCGATGCTATCGGATGTTCTATCTTGCCATAGACATTTTATCAAGCAAGTGTGAGCTGAATCCGCCTCCGTGGACATTCCTTATTTGTCCGGTTTGCTCGGGCACTTTGGGCACCTGAACAGTGACGCAGAGCGGGGCAGCAAATGAAACGGTGATGATGCTATTGACGCACCTCGGTTCATTGTGGAAAGCGTGAGCTTTTGCTGGACGTGCTGCAGAAGTGCAATCTAGTACTAGACGTGCTAGAGTTCTCGGTTGGTACGTTTGATGAATGTTAGCCGAGGTATCCAAAGCCGAGATGCAGACAAGCTCTCTCTCTTCTATTTTTGGACCTTCGCAGGATTCCATTTAGCTGCAAAGGCTGACGTGGTCTATAGCATCGAGTTCTTCGATAACGACGACGGCTGATGCCAAATTCATATCACCATTTATCTGGGAAAGGTGCCATCGATATCAAGTCGTCATGTTAGCGGGAAATCACGGTCAAGTGGGTCCATTAGTGTTGATTAGGAACTCTGAAGAGAGGGCGACCACTAATTATGCAAGTCGTCATTTATCCATCTTAGTGTGCTAAGTGATAGGAATCGGGCGTGTGCACCGCGCGATGCATGCAAGATTTACTTGACCATGTTGAAGATCTTAGAAGACGGACAGCTTATCGATCGAGACTTTTATCCTTCCCGTTCACGACAGCGAAGATACTCGAGCAGACGCTCACGTAAGATGTACAAGTCGTAATGCACGTAGGCAGACCGATTCCGGTTTGGTCGCACCCACGATACAAATGCGCCGCCACGTTACCAGAGATCATCATCAGACGTGCAGTGAATTTCTTGCTTTTGTCTCTGCATCAAGGGCTTGCACCGCACGAAGGATCACACACGTATGCACACGTGTCAAACAGTAGTGCTGCACATTCTGTGCTTAACAGGAAAACGATAGCGTGTTAGTTGAATATGAGAGGGTGCTGGAGTATAAGAGAGGAACGAAAGCAGGACAAAGCACGGACCAACATCCGAAAGAGGAGCAACACCCTATTTATTCGTTACTCTTCTTCTGAAGGCGGCCAGCCGAGACCATGTCGTTACAGAACTTATCGTAGTCAGCTAGAATAGCTTCCAATCGTCCCTTGTTGATAGAATGCACCATGTGCGCGGGATCTTGTCCTAGTGCCTTTAGGAGCTTCTCCCGATCGGTTCCGAAGTTCATGTACCAGCTGTAGAACTGCATTTGTTCCAACTGTTCCGCCAACTTACTTGCCTTTACCGAACGCTTTGCCATCGAGATGCGGACTGCACTCCTGTAACGACCCAGACTTCGTTCTGTCTTCGTACGCAGAGCATGGGCTTTCCAAATGAAGTCAGGCGATGGACCAAAAGCTCGATGAACTCTGAGCGATGCCTTCTGTCGATCAGTGATGGGTTGACTTCGATGATGCTTGTATTTCTCGACAACGTCAGCAGCAAGGGGGCGATATCGTTGGTCCACATGTCCGTTCGTGACAAGTGCGCCTGCTTTGAGCACATCAAACGCCTCGGTAAGGGGCTGTACGAGCTTGCCTACTGCGGCGTCTCCTCCCAGTAAGCGATCCTCGAACTCTTTGCCACTGAGCAAATGATCCGTCGGTAGTTCCTTGGTAGCCTCGTTCTCCTGGGCGTCAGGTGTTGTAATCTCTGAGTCACTGAGACTTGAGACGAGGTCAGTATAGGCGAGCAGCAGGGCACTCATGAAGAGCACATAGAGGTTGGAGAACCTCATAGCTCGAACTGGAAGGTGTTCAGGACAGGTCAATGGGTAGTAGAGAGCAAAACGAAGAGTGAACAAATGCACAGGTATGCAGCAAGGCACACGCGGCAGAGGAGATCGAAAAGGCATGACCATCATGACCAGAGAACGCGGCGTCCAAACCGAATGTTCTGTGTCGCAGATGCAAGAGTGAAGAGTGCACATCGCTCGTCGAGATGCACCCAGCCATGTCTATTCAGCCGTATGTATTTACAGAATGGCTGGGAGGGGTCTTCCAAGAGTTAGCATGCACTACGAGACAATTGCTAGAAACGCCGTCTACAGTGATGGTGTAAGCACTGGCTACTTGAGCCGCAATACCTTGCTGTTAGTAGAAGTGAAGAAGGTCGTGGTACTGTCGATGAGGGTCAGTGGACCGCCAAGTGTCGCGTGAACATGAGCCGGTCCACCTCCAATAGCAATTGGAGGTGGACCGGCTCATGTCTCAAGCAGCCCTTGGACCCGCACATAGAAAAGAGTCCGATGTAGAAAATTCTTGGCCTTCTTCGGTCGTGAATTGTCTCGCAAGGTGCAGTCGGAGGTGCTTACTTGAACGGTTACGGTCGAAAGGCAGTAGGAGAACCTGCGCGGAAACTTCCCCCTCAAATCAGTAGGAGAACCTGCGCGGAAACTTCCTCCTCAAATCTGACGTTGGGACAAGACTCCTCGCACAGCCGGTCTTTTTTCCCGAGCATTAACATCAGGAGCTCATCTTTCCTCTACTAAATCCACGCGGCACATGCTGTTTA
This sequence comes from Peronospora matthiolae, assembly GCA_921007115.2. NCBI lineage: Eukaryota > Oomycota > Peronosporomycetes > Peronosporales > Peronosporaceae > Peronospora > Peronospora matthiolae. The sequence goes on along the minus strand of CAKLBY020000223.1, from coordinate 634,519 downwards.
TGCCATGAGATATTACTCGACTTCTCTGGCTGTATTGACTAGTGACAACATGTGCGACGTCATGCACCGTTAGAGGTATCACACACACTGGAGAATTATGGTTGTGCCGGAGTTTCCATACATCCGATACTTTCAAGAGACTCTGGACCTGATCTCACGTCAGGACGAGAACGATTTACCACCACAGCGAACCGATAGTTTTTCGGGAATAGGACACTTCCGTCGATTTTGAGAGATACCGCACAACGTGTCCGGCCGCACTACTTACATATCCGGCACAGTGGTGCCATGTTGCATATCGGAACCAGTACATACGAAAGCAACGAGTACATAAGACAACAAGAACGACTACAATCCACTCGCGCCAAGTAAGCGCAGCACTGCTAAGTCTGCGACTCATTCTCCCGACGGAAAGGGTGAGGATTCTGTGACGAGGTGAGCCCGTTGCATAAAATTGATACGAATGTATCAATTTTTGAATATTCTCTATCCAGATAATATTCAATCAACATCAGTCGCGATGAGGTGATGTTGGCGGAATATTACCTTCAAGAAGGATATTCTGGGTTGCTCCACTTTTGGTTGATGTAGACACTACATAACCAGAGTACCCACTAAAAGCAGATGGACGCACGCAACGGGTAGTGAGCGAGAAACTCACATAGGCGATTGTAGTTTAATGTAGTTCGATTAAGACAAAGACGAAGAAACTTAACTACATTACAGTTCTACTATTTCCCTAAACAGAGCTCTTAGTTCTGTTTACTTCGCTGCGCTTCCTCACGCCACGTGTACGTGACGTCGGGAGCACGCAGCCTTGTATTCAATCAACACAAGATCTTACCAGTCTCCTGATAAGGGTGTGCCCCATTACACCTAATAGCACTTCGTAGTCCGTCAGCGATCACAACCACCTCATTCGACATGAACGCGTTGGATGAGGAGGAGAGCCTTCACTCCACGCGTGAGGACTTTACCCGTTTGAGTGACATCAAATGGATTGTGGTAGGACGTATCAGTTCCACTGTAGGAGAAACCGCCATTAGCGCCATATTGGAGAGTCTTGACAGAGACCTACAACATGCCGCGATAGCCAGGTTTATTCAAAATGAACTTGTCGACGAAACAGAGAAAGTAGCCTTGCTTCACTAGCAAGGATCTCAAACTGGCCAAGAAGTTGAGATAACTCGGTGCTCAACCGACAGAGCTGTTGAAACAGCAGCAATTCAGTGCTTCTGTGGGCGGGACGACACACACGCGTCGCCCCGAATTCATAAAGGTCCCTATCTCCGAGTACAGAGGATCCGAGGAAGACTCCTTGTTGTTATGGTTCGTCGAAATAGACAGAGCCATAAAGGCACGTCGTATCGACGATGAGCAAATGAAACTCAAATTTGCTTAGACCCACTGGATGGAATGTACCAAGACCTGGGTCTTAGGGATGGAAATGAGCGACCCATACGCTTTGTGGTGGAGCGATTTTGGAAGAAAGAGCGATCGATAAAGGGAGTGATTTCCAACGGCGACAAATCGCTGAGAGGGATTAATTGGCTGATGAGAGGCGCAATACTAAGATCGAATATCACAGTATCGAGATCGAATACCACGATACCGAGAGTAAAAATCGCAATACCACAACTAAATATCACGACAATGGGATCGAATGTCAAGTTACCAAGATCAAGCCAAGGGACCGAGATCGACGATCAGTGGATCGACGATCAGTGATTGGCCAAGGAGATCGACGATCAGTGATTGGCCAAGGAGATCGACGACCAGCGATCGATCTAGGAGATCGTCGATCGATCGAAGAGATAGCATTCGGGGAGAATGGCGGCCGAAGAGATCGGCGATCTGTCTAAAGTGGACCACACATGCGAAGATCAATCACCGAAGATAGAGGACACGTGGCAGAACATCCTAGCATATAGACAGGAATCGTCACAGTCTTAGCTTTTGGTTGGTAGACATTGAACAGAATTCTATTTGCTTCTAAGTACACGCGTCGGCTTCTCTTCCGGGCTGGAATTTTGGCCTCCCGACGTAAAGAAAGTCACGTATACTAAAACAAAGTGATATCCCAGATCATTGGCTGGGGATCAAGAATCTTCCCCCCCAACTGTGATCGGACGCAGTAAGAACGAAAAGGACAAGACGCAAGATCGCGAGACGGATCAAGTGGTCAGAAGGGTCGCGTATCAATTATTCACACAGTGGACAAGGCGATCTCGTTGAGATCTGGGTGACTTATAACAAACACCCTACAAGTACCCCGTGATCGCGCGAAGATTTCCGCCCGATCAAACCAACCCATTTCAGACACGGTCAAGTTTTCTATCGACAGGAGTCCACCGAGAAGAGTGCAGCCCGCCCTACCGACGGGTACACAAGGTGAGGAAGGAATAACAAGACACAGAAACGGAGTACCCCCTCCGATAGTCGATCGTCTGGGCATCAGTGGAGAGCCGGGATCGCCTCGTAAATTGAGCAATCGCCACTCCAACACATTTAAGTTGCTGAAAGCCTTATAACTCGACTCAAACAGACATTTGAACCTCCACGAGCTGAATTCATGGCTTGATCAGAGCTTCTAAAATTCAAGCAGGTTAAACATGAAGTGCACACTTACGCTGAACATATGCGACTCCTCGCGAGTAGTGTAACTGGAAACCCAGTACTCGGACACACCATATAATTGCGGCCATCCAAGGTCTCCCGGGAGAGCCCGTCAGGAACTTTTCGCTTTGCTTAGAGTTGTACACGCTTGAACAAGCAATCCCAGCGGCGGACCAGGAGGACTTCAGCATGAGCCAGAATCATATAAGATCGACCTGTTATCGTCCACCTAGACGAAGAGAAACGGGTGATATAGAGATAATGCACCTCTGTATATGAAATCGAGGGACATAGCTCTTTAAACAATAAGCGATTGCAGAAGTACAATCGCTGCCAGAAATTGGGACACTACACTTAAGAGTGGAATAGCCACACCCAGTACCATAAAAACACTGGGCAAAATGATAGGCCATTTACCAAAAGAAAATTGGCCGTAGGACTAATGCTGTTGCGAGACCGCAACAGTAAAGCAGATTGTCCAAAAACAATTGGGGTCAATAAAAGCGGAGCGCCAAACTGATCCAGCAACCTCAATAGAAATAGCAAACCTGTCGATGAAAGTTTCTCTCGATACACAATCATTGTGTGTCTCTTCACTTGTTGAGGAGGTATCTCGCGTCACCTTAAGGTTAAAAGTGGCTAAGAATTATTACTTCGTGTCCTAGTCGACTGTGGGAGCCGAACAACTTAGTTCATCGCCATAGCTAGAGAATTGTAGGCTTAAGTTATCTGAGCGCGACATTCTAATAACGAGGATGGCGATGTTTCTTGCTACAGGCTCTTTGATAATCGCTAAGAAAAAAGGTAGTAGGAATCTACTATACGTTAGAGGGCGGACAGTAAAATGACGATTTCATCGAAGTGGATCTGGATAACAATTTTGATGTCATCCTGAGATAACCTTGGCTCAGTAGGTACTAGCCAAGAGTGAGCTGGCAGCATCGATCCATGAAGATGTCTGCCTCTTGTTAATCAGTTTGCCATCTGATAAACGATGTAATGCTTCCAAAAGCACGTGAATGTACTGCGAGTGAGTGCGACGGCCTCGAATGCGATACAATCGTCAGCAAGACTGCACAAAACTTCAGTACACCTGATCCCAACACTATGGAGGGAGCTCCTGGTGGCTGTACAGAAGTACAGGCAGCGCCAAAGGTCAACCACTCGAATTAGTCTAGAGGAACGGGACATGAATGCACACCTAGCGGGTAGCATTCAAATAAGAATAAAACCATTTGCTTACACATGACAACACGATGATCCTAGATCGGATGGAGAATCGATCGTAGAGGAATTAGCTTTGATAGCGCAAACACGCCTAGAATAAGTCGAGCGAAAAAGTCATTACTTTTTCAAAAATGTTTTTTTAGAGTCACGTGCTGAGAGAACAAGCTATTAGCATTATGAGGAACAAGTCCCAGGAAGAAACCGAGACATTGAACGTCTTATTCAATGACGGATTAAGTATAGGCGTTTAAGCGCTTGATTTTATAGTGCCTACGATGTTATTCGGATATTACCCGATTGCTAACGTTGGAGCCGAAACGAATTTTGCGTGATCAACGTAGTGGCAAGGTCAAGCAAATCTACATACTCTTCCCAGATGATTATCATGTGACCTTTATTCGGTCGGCAACAGTATTTGCTGAGAAAGAACGGGTTATCAGCAGATCGTCGATGAACGAAAATTATCTCGGTGACAAAACTCAGATTGAAGGATACACTTCTCAACCTGGAAGTCGATTCAGGCAAATCCTTTATATAATGATTTGATCAAATTCAAGGAGTGTTACCTGAATTTGTATCATGCGATTTGCCTCAAGATAAATGTACTCGACGCGAGATCGAGATTAAACCGGGCTCGAAGTACTGTGTATGAGGCAGTGGACAATGCTTCGTGAACCAGTACTAGCGATCGACAAATTCTTTGTCGATCTCTTTTCAGGGACCGATGTAATAAAAAAAAATTTCCTTGCATCTCTTCGACTTTATGTGTTCAAAAGACCACAAAAGGATGGCGGTCAATGCACGCATTTAACGAGCTGAATGCTGCAACGGTACTGGCTCGGACGACGATACCGAGGAACTTCGTAATCAGTGAAAATATATACGATAAGTACCATCTTCTCGTCCATGCATTTGATACATGACTACTATATCCTCTTAGATCCTCAAGCGTGGACGGGACATCCCGTACACGGCTATGAGTACCCCCCGGCGGTATGCTCTGGTAGTGGCTAGTTATACCACAGGGGCTAAGTACAACTCCTCCGCTTTCAACAGATGTGTAACAAACTTGTTGACACCAGTGCACGACTTCGCACCGAGGTACTTTGCTTTGGCGCAATGCTTTCCGCTCTTAGTCTGGACGGGCGACACGCCACTATCGTCTACTCCATCGGAATGAACCTGACGCTAAACAGGAAACGGTAGCCTTGCTGAAAAAGCAAGGGTCTCCACAGACATTTTTTTGGATATAATAGAGGGATATAAAGCTCGAGCTGTTGAGTTAGCGACAGGCTGCTGATACCCGGTCGACACACACGTCGACCCGAATTGCTATAGATTGACATCTCCGAATACAAAGAAAATGGATATGGCTCTCTGTTGAGATGTTTAGTGATTTGGATGACGCTATAAGGGCTCGTCATATAGTTGATGGGTAATGCGGGTCACATTTTTTCAATTGAACTTGGCAGGACGTACTTAGACTTAGAACTCAAGCCTTACGGCCAATATAAATTTTATCGTTAGAAGTTCCAAATTCCGGCCCAGACACACCTTCGAACCGCCGCGAGCTGATGTTAGTTCTCACCTTTAACTTTCGAACTTAAAGACGATATACGTGATGTAAACTCACACATTTAGAATGAATGTCACCTTACGAGTTGCTTTATATTATATACGTCGAATGAAAACACTTGATTTCGAATTTGCGGTCGTCTCTGTTTCCGTTTTTATCGGAAAGAGCCACATCCGGATTGTTTGCACAATTTGGATCGGTGATAGGCAATATGTGGGTCTACTTCTTCAGCGTCTTGTGGTAGCGACATGAGAAACCTCGGTGGAGAATCAGTAACTTCACAAGCGACCCATCTAGTTGATAGAGACCGGTACTATAGAAGTTTTAACGATTGTAAAAGTTGATTGACCGTTCACGGTGACCATTTGTGCTGAAGAGATCACGCAAAGCCTCCACGCTAAGATCCGGGGGAGCGTGTGAGATGTAGAGAGTGAATAAGAAAATGGATTGTTTTCGGCTTTGGGTGATTTGGATAGAGAGAAAGAGATTTCGCTCCGCCACACTCATCAATCTTCTTCTACGGGTAGCACAAGAAGGAGATTGCGCGGACGAGATTGTAACGCGATCAGTATGTTCGGGAAGCAATCGATCACGCAGGGCTTTGGCACCAGTTCTATATTCCTACTCAGCAATCAATGAATGGTGGCCTATGGTCAAGCCTACTTCAAAACGCTAATTTAATTAAAAGATTCACCAGAAGCATATTCAAAGATGTTGATGAAATTGAGGCCTAGGAACTTGTAATTTAAGCTGAGCTTATAGGGGAAAGAGTATCATTTATCGAAGATTGAATTATTACTATTACAAAAATAGCAGTCGAGAGGTCCAATTTGGACGGCGGAGTGCAAGGGCAACTCAAAGGCTAAAAGAAGAAAGCGAATATGACACTTAAATCCTTTCGGATGTGCGGACCTTTTGATTATCAAACTTGGCGCTCTAATGGTTGTGCACTAATTCTATTCCTTTAGCTTTACGTGGGTTGGAACCTGTAGAAACGCTGAAAATAAGATGATTTGTGGCCTGAGGTAGCATGGAGGAGCACTTGGATCATTTTATGGAGATTTGCTAGATCCGTTAAACTAGGTTAGATGAGATGTTGGACCATACTACTTGACTATCTAGTCATTTTATATCTGGTAGCATCGTAAACTGGTTTGCTTATGGAGGAAATCTATATCAAAGGGGATGAGTGTCACGTGGAGAAGAAGGCGAGGAATTATTAATCGTTCAAAATTAAGCATTGCTGAATAAAATTGCTATCACTTATCGCCCGATAAGACTCAAATTTCAAGTGAAAACCCCCGGAAGCAACGTCTGTATTGTATCAATATCGATCGTTCAGCACACTACAGAGTTCATCGAGATCAGCTTTACAAGTTTCGGGATCGTCTTGCATTTTATCGCGCTCTACCAAGCCCTCTTTGAGACGACATTACGTGTAAAGAGCTGGATTTTTGTCCAGAAGTACCCCTTTATAGTACTATGACTTCCTTTAGTCTACTAACTCGACCCTAGATACCTGTTGGACTAAGGCTGCGCTCATCCTGTCAGCTGCATATTCCATATTCTATCTCATAGAACTCATCTCCCATCCGACTTATCGTGACCAGTGTGACGCGATTATACCGCCTTAAGAAGACTCGACTGCAGGATTTACATTACTTGCACTTAAACCACTCATTTGCCTAATTATTCCCGGGAATTGAAATCGTTTGCTGTTATTCCTTTGGGTTCTTGGTGCAATGTTCATACTTGCCATGTACTAAAAAGGCACCTTTGTGTACAGTTGCCATGTTTTCGAAGTCCCTTTCGATCGATCGCCACGAAAGCGTCTGCTCGCACATCCCTTCCCTATGACGTTCTAGCGTTCGCATTTTTCTATTATATGCCAACCCCCTAACAGAGACCTGATGATGCGTCATTAGATTCGAACGATTGAAAATCGGTGGTGAATCGATACGAATGGTCGCAAATCGTGATGACCTTCCAAACTTACATATGTCGGCATAATTTTATATTGTAATCGAATCCTCAACGGCCGTATTTTTTTCGAGCCGGGGAAGTTAAGAAAAGCGAGGACTATGAATGGTCCTTCGACGACAACAGTTAAGTTATACATAGGACTCAGACAGCATTATGCGGCTGCACCAAAAGTTTTGAAGCTGGAATGGCTAGAGTCATCTACATAGTTGGTTCCACTTAACCTTGTGGAAATAATGGAGGCAAAGGAAGAGGACGACTTCGCTGTCGAATCTTTCCATGAAGCAAGCAGAAAACGTGGATTTCTGGACGATGCACAAGTAGTCTAACACTTTAAGTCAGCTGTCGTTCAGCAATTAAACGTAGGAAAGCAGATTTAAAACTGTGAAGTACACATCGATCCTTTCAGCTATGTACGAGACAAGATCTTACGGATAGATTTAAGGTCAAAACACTGTAGCTTATATCACCTTTAATCATTTCGTTGGGTCCCGTCACGTTACTATCCGCATTTTAAGAGATTTTGTAGTAACTTTTTTAATAAAGACGACAAATTAAACGAAGACCGAGGAACAACCAGAGCGCAATCTCGACTCAATTGCAAATCGAGGAGATTTCATTATAAAGACTGTTAATAGACAGGTATCGGCACTAGCTGTGAGAAGAAAACACGTGGCAAGACATGAAAAAATATTGATTTGACGGGTGATTGTGATATAGTATGCAAGGACTCATAAGCTAGGTCTTGATTAATAGAAGAGAGAAGACGGCTTTTATGCATCCCACATATCGGACACGAACCACGAAGTTGGCGAGGATCATATTGCGATCAAAACCAAAATCAATCATCGCGATTTAGCATCACAAATCTCCTAGTGTGAACAGGATTGTACCATCCATTGGTGAAGGCTAAACACCGCTATCAAGCATAACGATCGAACAGTGAGAATAGGCGCCACTAAAAAGCATTTCTATTCAGCACATGATCTGGTCGGCCGCGCGATGGGATGAGATATCAGATCATTACAGCGCAGGCGACCTTATAATGTATAATCTGGAATGCAAAGAACGTTGCGGGGTGTTACCATTTCACAAATCGTTAAAAACGCTTCCAACATAAACTATTAGACAATTCCACATGGGTATACATGTATAAATCTAGATATGCACTACACCCAATATAGTAGGTGCTGTGTGTCCTACAGTAGAGTCTACGTAATTTACATTCTATAGAAATTAATTTTCATTACTCAATAAAAATGTCGAGTCCCGTGTTGGGCCCTGGACAAATACTAAAAAACTGCCTTAATTTTTGTAAACAAAGCCAAAAAAAATTTCGCCATACAAATATTACACTACTACCAAGAGACCACTGCAAAAAATCGTCCAGCGTTTTTTGATGGAGGATTTTTGCTGACGATTTTCCACCTGATCCGGCACCTTCTGAGATATCACTAAGAACTCCACTCCAGGCTCCTGTTGCAACCAAAAAGTCTTGAAGTTTGCAAGCATCGATGCAGCATGTTTAAATGGGACGGGTGGTGCGGCAACGCTATCGTCCTCCTAGATAACACATACAGCACCCTTCAGCTCAACCCTATTCCCCTAAATCTGCTATTTAACTATTCCCTTATTTGATCAAAAATTGGAGGTCCTAGCCTAACTTGATAAGGGAGTCTCTGCTGCAATCCTATTTTGCTACTTTGTGGGCACAGACTTGTTACCACCATATAGAATGCGACCTTCAGTTGAGTGGTCTTCGTGGTTCTGAGGTCATTCTTGCATGGGATGATTTATGATAAAAAAATTATTTTTAATAAAAATCAGAGGTTAAACATCGACTTAAAAATTAGCTTACGTTTTGACACTTGTGCTCCCTTTACGCTTCCTTAGAAAACCGTTAGTGTTCGTTTACGTAACGGAGGTCTCGCCCCATAGCACCTGGAAGCACTTTGTTGCTCTTTCAGCGATGGTCGCCCTTCGATGTATGAAGCTGCTGGACCACGCGACTTCCCACGACTTACCATTTTTAAGTAATAAGCTCTGCGCCGCCTAAAAGTTGTGGCCGGCATCATTGCCGTGGATTTCCTGCTAAAGGACACGCTTGAATATAAGTAGAGCGTTACCATCCAAGGTTTCGCTGATCTGGATTTGCTAATTCGAGTCGGAGAGCCTCAACTCTTGGGCTCCGACGAAGTCCGATGTTGCGGAGCTACACAGCTCTTTAAGACAGAGGAAGAATTATTCAACAAGCCAACGGCTTACGGCTGACAGCCTTTTAGTTCTACGAAACTAATGTTTTGAGTCAAAGAGTCACCCAGTTCTACGGAACTCGGGTGGACTCTACGAGTTAACAGCTCAGCAACTGTAGTTCTAAGGAACTACACGCACAATGTGCGAAAGGGGAATACCGGAGTTTAAAGACTCTCTAACCCACGACAGTTCTAAAGAACTGTCAAACGCAAGGTGCGAAAGGGGGGGGGGGTCTAGGGACTTCTGCTCAAAATGAGAACTGAACTTTATTTAGATTATATATCAAGGAAAATTCTACTTTATATACCCTACATTATCCTAAACACAAATATTAGTATTCGAACTAAACGGATGGTTGCCACATCACTCAGTCATCAAATAATGACGGTACGAAGTACGTACACGGCAAGTACCGTAAACCTGGAAATATCGATCAATCGGTATTCTCTTGCTGGTATAAACTCTAAGGTCACACAAATTCCTCCATACCATTTATGGGAGGTCTTCGACCAATTCAGCCAAAGGATACTGTGACCCCGTTACACCCTCTCTTACTAGTCTGACGTTACCACAAACGTCACTCGACTCATTCTCCCATTGAGACTTGTTACAAAGTAACGCACTCACATGGACCGACCTGGACACCTCCTGTAAGATAAGGCTCCAGCCAAATTTCTTGGTGTCGAGGACTTGGACGTTGACAGTAGTAGTGATACCAAAGTCGAGGGGGTAAAGCAATCCTAACCCAGCACACCTGTGCGTGGGGAAATTTTTCATCCGGCACCCAATCCGTTCCCCGAACATAGTGCCGCGACTGCGCTAACAGCGCTGGGAGTAATGTCCCCCATGGATACATCCATTATCACTAAGCCGCTTGACGAGGAGCAACAACGCGTGCTCGATCAAGCGGCAAGCGCACGGCGCAAGTCAGAAGTTTAGACTACGTTGCAACGACACAGTGAATATACGTTCACTCAACCTGGCGTAGATGAGCTCATTCGTCAAGCGTCACGCCAGACGTTGGCGACATGGGACACCGGCCCCGAGACGAAAACCCCCACTGAAATCGCATGCCGCAAGGCTCTTCGAGAGAGGTACTTGGAAACTGTGTGATGAATTTGAGTCAATACAGAGAACGGCTGCAAAAGCAGGCCCAAGGAACACTGGTTCCACAAATTAGGGTTCTACTCATCATTATGTCCAACGATGGGGACGAAACTGGGGAGGACAATATGTTCATCCGCTGGGTGCAGGGCGTTAGACGCCTCATTAGCATGCACACGCTACGCGAAAGTGCCAGCGTGGCAGACGTTCGTCTAGAGCGAAAGCTTCGCTATGACTTCGTGAAGTTAAAGGCCAGAGGCCGTCTGCGGGGAGTAGTACGCTCTGCTATGCTTCGGCTGCCTCTGTAGCCTCATTTTAACGTCAATTTTTTGACACGAACTCGCCCGCTCTCACTACGACGAGTGAGAAGCGTGACGCTCGTCAAGACGAGCTCGGCCGTGGCGCTCAAAAGCTTCAACGGCGTATGGGCAGTCTTGCCAGAGGGAAATCTCACACTCTCACGAGTTTTTAGACTCAGGGTGCCCACGCCACTTCACCAGACATTAGTAGTACCATGACGACGACGTCGTTGAAGTACCCGCTCCACATGGAACTGTAAGTTTTCTTGCTTAAAAAGCAACGCCCGTGGCGGTCGGATTATCGGCTGAAAGCCATGCTGAGCTGGTGAAGAAAGTAAAGGATCTCCGTGAGACTTTGGGTCAGACTCAGAACGCCCTGGCGGAGCCCGATCTCATCTGGCGACGCTGGAAGGCGATCGCGCCTGTCTTCAGATGATGGAGTCACGTCAGACTCGTGTCGAGGCTCAACTTGACCTCTCAATTCGGATGCAACATCCTGTGGCAACGCCAATGTACGCGGCGCAAGCGCCTTCAAGTCAACATGGGACGGGATCCCGGAGTGGCTTAAGCAGGCCGACATAAAAAAGACGGGATGTGTACGCAATTTGTAGGGCAAGTTGAGTGTATGCGCATGGCCCTTCTTGGCCACGACCGTAAAAGGTCCGATAAAGCGCGGACTAACTTCGTTTTAAAAAAGCTTACACTACATTGGTAGGTAATTTTTTAGCGTTTAGCAATTCTTGGTCTTCGACCTTATAACTTTCAATACTACTTCTGCCTTTGGCATCTGCTTGTTCCTTTTGTTTATCTTGGCTATCAGCCATTGCATCTCGCACATGTCGTAAGACATTCAACCTTGTTTCAAGGAACTCACCAACCTGTTTTTTAACAGTGGCAGGGCTGACATCAGCAAGCCGATCGGCAATCCCTCTTCCATCAAGCCCGGAACCACGGAGTGGTATCGTCAATAAGACGTGCGGATGGGTGATGCCTACACCCCGTTCTATGAAAATAGAACGGGGTGTAGACAGTCGAGGCATGGACCGAATTGTTCCTTACAAATTCGACCACCGGAAGCATAGAGCACCAACGCTGAGGCGTATCTGCGGAAACGCTGCGCAAAATTTCACCAGTGACACGATTAACACGTTCAGTTTAAGCATCGGTCTGCGGATGATCCGCGGTGGACATGTCCAATCTGGTGCCGAGCACCTTGAAGTTGGGCTTCCATAACTTTTCCGTAAAGCGAGGGTCGCGATCTGGAACAAATGCCAAAGGCAAACCTTGTTGACGAAACACGCGATCGACAAACAGCTGTGCTGTACGTACACCATCAATCGAAGCCAGCACAGCCGCTAAATGAGTCATCTTACTCAAAAGGTCAACAAAGACCACAATAGCAGTGTTGTCGTCCAAATTTGTTGGCAAACCAAACACAAAGCCGATACCAATGTATTACCAACAACCCGTGGGTATAGGCAAACTCGCCAAAGGCGCAGCCGCACTAGCGGAGTAATTTACCCGTTAACACGTTTCACACGTACGCACATATGTGCTCACTTATTAAATATAATTTAGGCCACCAATAGTGTTGGCTGACAGAGCTATAGGTCTTCTCACGTCCGAGATGACCGTTCAAAGCTTAATCATGCGCCTCAAAGAGGATACAACACTTCAATTTCTCATCATGAGGTACTAAGATGCGCGTAGTATCCGCCGCATGCGTGCTATAGCACAAGAGACCATGATCGAGCGAATATCGATGTAGCCCTGCACGCGAGCGTGCCGACAATTTAATATCCGAGCCTTTAAACTCATCACAACCGAGTGCGCGTAACAACGCGACACACTGATCGTCCTTGGCATAAGCCACACGTATTAAATTAGGGATAGAAGACGACAGATTCGTAACATGAGCAAGCTCGTAATCCGGCCTGCGTGATAACGCGTCGGCCAAAAGCAATTTGCTTCCCTGGTTTATATTTCACCTCGAAGTTATACTCAGCGAAGAATGAAAGCCAACGGGCCATAAGTTGCGAGAGATGAGGCGACTGGGTCGCAGCGCGCAACGACGCATGATCTGTAAAGATTACGAACGGATTGGAGCCAAGTAAATTACTCTGAACTTGACAAGAGCATAATTCATTGCAAGCAACTCTTTGTCATGAACTGGATACTTCTTTTCAGCAGCTTTTAGCTGGCTAGACTCGTACGCAGTGACGCGCTCACGTCCATCGACATCAGTTTGCAACAATGCACTGCCAATAGCAAAATCAGATGTGTCAAAGACGAAAGTGAAAGGTCGCTCCGGGTCAGGAAAACCCAACTTTGGAACATAAAGAAGACCCTCCTTTACAGCTTGAAAAACTTGAGCCTGGACTGTGTCCCAACACCAAACTGAATCCTTCTAGAGGAGATCGGTCAATGGCCTTGCCATGTCAGCAAAGTTTGCACTATACTCGGGTAAGTAATTGACTAAATCAAGCCATTTACGCAAGTCTTTTGGGTTAGACGGAACCGGCCAATCCACAATGTATTTTACCTTAGTGGCATCTGCCCGTAGGCCAAACTTTTCAATGAAGCACCCTGTAAAAAGTATTTATTCAGCACCAAAAATGCATTTAGATGCATTTGCGTACAACTTGTTTTTGCGCATGCACCCGAGAACTGCTCTTAAATGGTCGATGTGATTTTCCACATCTGGTCTTCCTAGTTCCGCACGGCTATGGACAAAAATGTCATCAAAAAATCTTTGTGCGTATCCTCTATGAGGGCCAACGACTGCGTCACGAGACAATTTAAGGTTGAGGGGGCATTAGAAAGTCCCCGAGGCATAACTAGCCACTCTTAAAGCATGCCACTCGGCGTGCTAATTGCTGTGAGCGGGATATCACTCGCTCGCATGAGCGGTTGGTGATAACCATCGACCAAGTCGAGTGCGCCAATTATGGTGCAACCCACCATAGCGTTCTGAAGAGCATCCTTTCTTGGAATAGGTGTCTGCGCAGGTATATTGGCCGCATTGAGCTATTTTGTAAGCGTGAACGATACGCCACTTTCCATTGGGCTTTCTGACACAGAATGTCGGTGTCGAGTGTGGAAATTTGCTCTGCCGCACCATGCCTGCCGCGTGCTTCGCACAAAAGAACTCGTCAATGAAGTCAAACTATTCCTTGGGCAATGGTTATTGACTTGTAACACAATATTTGGTCCCAGGGACCAGGTCAATGTTTTTGACGCACACCTCTGGCGGGACGTAGAGTGGATGGTGGATCATGACACACCACGTCTTGACATTCCTTTACCAAAAAATGGACGGAATCCGAAGGATCCTCCAAAATAGCAGATCCACTGCGAGCACTGAGTGCAACTTTATTGTCCTCAAGGACTGTCTCATTTACAAGGGATGACGAGTTCAACTCAAGCTCAGGTCTTAGGGCAACCATGTCGGACAAAGCACCAGCCTTTGAGGCTGAATGAAATTTGTCTACAGACATTTCGTCTAGCTCTAGCAGAGCACTAACCGATGGGAGATCCTAGAGGCCAATTTCACCATTAATCGCACCCGACACCCCATTGACAAACGTGTACAACTGTTCAATAGTGCCCTTTGGCGTCATGGCCGAAGCCCTTATTTTCATAGCCGCCATCTGGCGTCGCTGTCGTCTCTGTACAGAAACTGGACACTTCAACACGTTAGGAACATCCGGTTTCGCGAGGTGAAGATTATCTTCAACCTCTACCTGTTCTCTCTAAGAGCCAATGGCATTACCTACATTAAGTGTGGTGCCATCACGGCCGGCCTCACTCTGTGGATTCATAGGTGCCACTACACTCGCATCTGTTGAGCATAGCTCTTTATGCCTTGGCAAATCGCCAGCAATGGCATTTTACCGACATTTAGTGGGGTGCCATTACGGCCGACCTCACTCTGCGGATGCTTACGTGCTACTCCACGCGCGTCTGTTGAGTATAGATCTCGATGCCTTGGCGAATCGCCAACAATACCTATAATGACATTAAGTGGGGTGCCATGACGGCCGACCTCACTCTGTGGATGTTTACGTGCCACTCCACGCGCATCACAGGTATAACACCCAGGATGACTCAGCCTTAAGCCATCAATGCTTCCAGCATTCAGTGATTCACTGTCATAACTAGTGTCACTCAACAGAATCCGTGCTATTTCTTTATTGTCAATGACATCAGAGTTGTGTAGCTTAGACACTCCAGTGTCAAGCACACTGACATCCTCCGTCAGTGGCGCGCGCCAATAGCGCTTTTGTTGCCTAGCAAAGGTGGGTTCATGACTCTCCAAAGCTACACTAGGAACGTTGCGCGTTACGCCTAAGGTCTTCGACCTCCAATCAACCCATAGATCATGGCGTTCAAGCCAAGCCATACCAAGGATGAGATCATATCTCGACTCCAAATCCAGGACAAGACAACGTTCGATACTTTCAAATCTAAAAAATTTAATACCTAAATCAACGGGACTTCAGGTACGGTGACACGAGTACCTGTAGCTAAGCGAACAGTGATTACATCACCCTCACGCGCTTTCAGCGCCTCAGCATAATGCTGACATCCCTATAGGGACTGGCGTCAAACATAGTTGCCTGACGCTCCAGAGTCAATTGATATTGACCACGGCTCCTGAAAAGCCCTTAATTTTAGCCGAGGTCACTAACAAGCTTGGATTAGACTCATGTCTCGCTAAAACTTTTACAAGACCGTTTGGGGCTAAGCCCTGTCTATCTTTACCACCTATAGATTCGGCAGAACATAGTTCCTCCCCAATAGTGCGCCCGCGCCTACTGGGAGTTGCCGTTCACCGCTCCGTAACCAGTTTCGGGTTAGAAGGCGGATTGCGGCTCGGCCGACTTTGACGCGGCTTCAGCAGTGGGCACTGAGAGCGCAATTGCGTGGTTTTCCCGCACGTGTAACGTTTACGGACGTTACGGTGCTGTTCAACAGCCAGAAGATCTCTCTTTTCTTCTTTAGCATGGCTGAGGTTCATGGCCTCAGCCCCGTCAAATGATCTTTGGGCATGCCCATGAGTGCCACAGCGAGCGGCTGTAAAGTTGAACTTAGCATTCAACGCTTTGTCTATAGCATCTTTAAACATTGAGGGGTGGACGCGGAAGAATTCCGTCCTCGCGATCTTTGTACGAAGGCCCTCAATAAAAATGGTGACACGGACTTGCTATGGAAGTGGGTCCAGCTGCATAGCAGCTATGAGAGCTCGCAACTCTTGGATAAATCCGATAATTTTCTCTTTTCCTGCCTGGCTGCTAGGAATCGAGAGCGAACACGATACGCTTGATTCGGTGGCGCGAACACCCGAGCCATCTCTCGTTCAATCGAATCCAATGTGAGAATCGCAGCGCTAACCGATGTATCACAGGTAAGAGCCCATTCTTTGGCTCTACCACCGTGCTTAGAAATGGATAGGCCAAATTTTTGTCGCTCCGATTGAAGCAAGGTGGCTTCAATCTCAATATAAGTTTCTCGTATCCAGAGGAGGAGACTTTCCTCCTCTTTCCCTCGAAAGTCTTAACGCTAAGAGTGAGCGGACGAGTCTTTGACTCATTGTCAGGTACTGGAAAGTACCGTGTAGGTACGGCTGAGGCTAAATGGTCGTGGACCTGCCCTATCAGCGTGGCTTCAAACTGCAGAAATGCATCAAGACGTGCATTAAGCACTCCTGGGCCTTGGGTCATAATGAAATTGACCTGCTCGACACCTATCAACGATCTAAGCTTATCAAGCGCGATACGTTGAGCCCCAGAGAGGTAGTCAAGGCCTTCCATCTCTTACAGAGGAAAAGTCCAAACGACGCAGGTGTAGGATTGGCTACAAATGCTACCAAGTGTTGCGGAGCTACACAGCTCTTTAAGACAGAGGAAGAATTATTCAACAAGCCAACGGCTTACGGCTGACAGCCTTTTAGTTCTACGAAACTAATGTTTTAAGTCAAAGAGTCACCCAGTTCTACGGAACTCGGGTGGACTCTACGAGTTAACAGCTCAGCAACTGTAGTTCTAAGGAACTACACGCACAATGTGCGAAAGGGGAATACCGGAGTTTAAAGACTCTCTAACCCACGACAGTTCTAAAGAACTGTCAAACGCAAGGTGCGAAAGGGGGGGGGGTCTAGGGACTTCTGCTCAAAATGAGAACTGAACTTTATTTAGATTATATATCAAGGAAAATTCTACTTTATATACCCTACATTATCCTAAACACAAATATTAGTATTCGAACTAAACGGATGGTTGCCACATCACTCAGTCATCAAATAATGACGGTACGAAGTACGTACACGGCAAGTACCGTAAACCTGGAAATATCGATCAATCGATATTCTCTTGCTGGTATAAACTCTAAGGTCACAAAAATTCCTCCATACCATTTATGGGAGGTCTTCGACCAATTCAGCCAAAGGACACTGTGACCCCGTTACATTCGAGATTGTGAAGCTCGATCGTGCGAGCTACAGCGTCGATGGCCCGAAGCTCCTTCCGCCATATTTCCAGCTGTGCAAAGTAAAAATCACTTTCCAATCCCGCCACTTGTTGTCCTAGTTTGCGCACACCCACTTACTTATGTCCAAGTTGACCGGAAAGGCCAATGAACGGGCGCTGAAAATTTTGTTAAGGTTCGGGATGTTTATTGGATATGAAGGTCCTGGAGGTTGACTTGCGTCTGGCGTTTGAGCTTCCGCACGATAAACATCGTCATCGTTCAAAAGTTAGTGCGCTAAGACACGGCTACCGATCAGTGTTCGATTACATTCAAAGCGAATACACTTGGCGTATTGCATCGTCGTTAAATCAATTGATACAGTGACGCAAGTCCACGTGTTCGTCACGGGCATGAACGCTGGTTATACGAGTTTCTACCTGACGCAGAAAATTTCGTCGTCATTTAAAGAGACGTTAAAGATTTCTTTACGCAAAGACTTGGTCCTCATGGCATCGAAATAGGGCACTTGTCTCAACTGAGCGCCGATCAAGCGCCTGAGCCCATGGCTATCGTAACGGTAGGACACACCGGGATTTAAAAGTACTGTGGATTTTAAGCATACGATTTGCTGTCGATTACAAAATCCTGGTCAACGCGCGGCTGTACGCCGCGTGCATGCCCCAGTGTGAGCTGGCGCCAGGTCTTATGTTGGTGTTAACTCTGCCGGACAGACAAATGAAGACGACAGCCAGTAGGTCCGATGGGTCTTTCTGGCCGAAGATGGGAACACGTCTATCCGGCTGCGTTGCTCCCTCCTAGCTTCGCTGTGATACACGCTCAGCTTTATGCCACCCTCCTAGCAGCTGTAAGCGCCTGACAGTTCTCCGTGATGAAGTTGACGGCGCGTCGCGACCACTTCGCGCCTGGACTTAGGTACTACTTAAATCTCGTTTGCTCCTATAAGTTTTCGATCCTTTTTTCGCGGATGAATGACAGCGAGTCGGCGGGAACTATCATAACAAGTAGGCAGAAGTTAAGCCTCACACGAACCAAAAATGGTCGGGGGTGTTCCCTTTTTATTCAAGGGTTTTCAATCAGCGATGAGTTCCATTTAATTGCCATAACTATTTCCTATGAATTTATCTTTAAGATGCCGTATTTTGCACGGCGTCGACCTGACACGCATTGGTTAAACTGCTTGGTTTAGCCACGTAACGTCAGCTTCAATGAGGTATTTTCTGTCCACAGCTAAAAACAATTACGTAGAAGCATGTTGCCGTCGTAAAATTCGAATCCACGACATGTCAAAGCCTTGAAGTGAGCGACGGCTAAATGCGCGTAGTACGCTCATCATCATCCTGCCCCTCTTCAGTTGACTAGTGGCTTTTGAGTCAAGAATCATTCTCGCAGCAGCACATACGGCGTCTCACAGTATCTACCACAAACGCAAGTGGGCATCAAATTTCGAGCTTCACGAGCTAGCCTTGGTCCCCGTGTATGAATATGCGCGTATCCCGCTCCAGATCAGAAGTTTTGGGCGTGCAAAATTTTTTTACAAATTACACTGGAAAAAAGACTTCCAGTGTGTCTCGGTCGAGAAGTAGCGCACGTGTATATACAAGATGAGGATATTGCGCCGGACTAGAGGCTTTCGTCGACTTATCCAGAGGCTGAAGATTCTGTGTGACCGGTATCAACCTCGATTCGCATTTTTACGTCGCGCCGAATTAGGCGGCGTATGGCTCGTGCTCTCTCTTCCAAAAGTCCCTTTAATTTGCCGAATGCTGAAATCGAGTCTGTACATTCTGTCATCATGACTAGCTTTGGGCCCCGTCATCACACGCTACCGCTTGCGTGCCGCCCCGTGATGAGGCTATCGCCACGCATCGCTTTGACCTTGTATATGGGCGGCTTGCTGCGTGCTTCAAAACGAGGAAGGGACACAGTTAACACGTTTAGACTGCAAATATTAGGTGCACTTTAATCACGAGTGCCTTGACGGAATGGAACCGAAATCTGCACGTAAATAGAGTCTTGCAACGCATTTCAGGAGGAACTCGCAGCACAGAAAAATCCTGTTCTCGCACTATAGCGCGAGTTCTTCAATGTGTTCCCCAGCACTATATCGTTGGGCCTTTCTGCCGAACGAGCAGTCGACATGATATCGTACTTGTTCAGGGTGAAACGTGCTATGCAACACGTCCGTTTCTAGTTCCTCGTCACCATGTTAGAACTATTGAAGTCTTCTTCAAAGGTAGTACATTAGACGAATGCGTGCGTGAGAGCCCTTCGCACCTTTAAAGTCCACCTTCTGTGCTAAAAGGCGACAGGAATATTGTAGCGGAGTTCACAGCCCCTTAAGTCAGAGGAAGACCTAACGCTTAACGAGCAACTCAGTTCTGAAGAACTAGGCTCAATGAGTCAATAAGCGTAAAGCTTATGACCCTTGTTCTAGGGGACCGAACGATTTAGTGAATCGACAGCACTTAGTGCTCAAGAATAACTAGCTATCTCAGGGAGGTGTTGCTAACTCTTAGTGATCAGCGATCAACGACCAAAGACGCCTCACAAGGCACGTGTCTTTAAGATCAAAAAGGGAACTGACTTTTATTTACATTTACACCTATGGAATATCTTATCCTAATTCAGACATTTATTTCCTAATTCAGTACAACTAAGATCTCTACTATCTGGTGGCTGACACCAGTGAGCTCCCAAAGACCGACAAGATATTCGATATCGCTTTCAGTGGGACATCATCCGTGTGTCTAAGACACAGGGTACCAGGTAACCAACTGCGTGTAACCCCTTTACCCCCCCACCAGACTGACGTTTCCCAAAACGTCAATCGATCCTTGTTCCAATTGAACGTTCCAGTCGAACTTTGTTCGTACACGAGTTCGTTTCAAAGCGGTTCATCACGGCAACGTAAAGCTGAATACGATGTCCTCATCATGTAACGAGTCGAAGACTCTCAGCGATTACCTCGAAATGGGGGAGATATTGGACTATTATAGCGATACCAGTGTCTCGGGTGATTCAGGGACAATTTCCGATACATCTATGTCTGAGGTACAACCTCATACTGCCCCCTGTCCATTCCCTGAACATGATGAAGAGAATTCACCATTGGCGCCGCGCTCAACCCCCGTTCCAGATGATAAAATCATCACAAACTCGCTTTATGAGCAACAACCGATAATCCTTGAACAAGATGAAAGCACTCGGCGCCATGCGCAAATGGTCGAAACCCTTATGCACCAACGTGAATATGTGTTCACTTCACCCAGTGTGGAGGAACGCTTACGTCAAGCGGCCGGCCAATCATTTAAAACGTGGATCATTGGCCATAGGCCCAAGTCTCCTGAGGAGGTGGTAAGCGGCCAGGCATTTCGCGAGAGGTACCTTGTACCTCACCTAACGACACAAGGTCAATACAAGGCACCTCTAAACATTCAAGCACGATTTGCACCGGTCCCACCGATCAAGGGTGTACCCGCTCTCTTGTCTGCAGGCAAAACATAGAGCGAAGAAGACAATGCCTTCGTCCGCTGAATGCACCGCATACGTCGCCTCGGCAGTATGTCTGCTCTAAGAGCTAGTGCCAATGTGGCTGATGTGCATCTCGAACGCAAGCTTCGGTATGAAGATGCCAAGCTTAATATCAGATGCCAATTGTGTAATACCACGCGATATGTTTCGGTTACTACGGTAGCCGCGAGTGTTGGTCAAACTGTGACCACCAACCCGCCAACCCACACCACTACGGGTGGAAAACGGCCTAGGTCTCAAGATGACCTTGGCCACGATGTTCAAAAACATCTAAAGCATTAGGGCAATCTTGCAGTAGGGGTACCTCGTATTCCCATGAGTTCTCAGACTCAGGGTACATACGACACTCTACCAGATACTGGTAGTGGCCATGACGACGACGTCGTTTCAGTAGTCTCTCGACATGAAACTGACGACACCCATGCTCATCTAGAAGCGTCGGTGGTGGACGTTGCACCCGTGGCAGTCCACAAGAAATTGGTTTTCGAAGTAAAGGGTCTTCCAGAGACCCTATGGAAGACCCAATGCATGCTGGATGCGATGCATAGCCGTATTCAGGCGATGGAGCATGCTCAAAACGAAGCGAGGCTCAGTTAGACTTGCTGATTCGCTTGCAGCAATCCAGGGCACAGCCCTCGTCGTCTGCGCCAGCGCCTCAAAGTTCACAGGGGAAGAATCCCGGTACGGCTTAAGTAAGCATACGTAGAACACATAATGTTTACGCAATTTGCGTGGAAGTTTAAGCGTGTACGCAAAACCCTTCTTGCCGGTGACCGTGAACGGTCCGATGAACGGTGGAAGCAACTTTGTCTTGAAGACAGCAGACACTACATTTGTAGGTAGATTTTTAGCATTGAGTAATACTTGGTCACCGACCTCATACTTTCAATACAATTTCTGCCTTTGGCATCAGCTTATTATTTTCGTTGATATTGGCTATCAGCCATTGCGTAACGCACATGTCGTAAGATATTCAATCGCGTTGTGATAAACTCGCCTACCTGTTTTTGAACAGTAGCAGGGCTGATGTCAGCAAGCTGATCGGCAACCCCCCCTTACAAAGCCGTGAACCACATAGCGGTAGCGTTAACGGAACGCGAAGGTCGGTGAGACCATTTACGTAAAACGGAGTAAAGCCTGCGAAGGCATGAACAGCGTTGTTTAAGGCAAATCCAACAAGAGGGATCACTGAGCTCCAACACCGTGGCGTATCAGCGCAAACTCTGCGCGATATGTCATTAATGACGCGATTAACACGCCCAGTTTGACTATCAGTATGCGGATGATCCGCCGTGAACATGTCCAATCAGGTTCCGAGAACATTGAAGATAGAATTTCAGAACTTCTTGGTGAAGCGGGGATCTCTATCAGTGAAAATTTCCACAGGCAACCCATGTTGTCGAAACACACGATCGATAAACAGCTTTGCTATGCATTCAGCATCGATCGTATCCGGAACAGCCGCTGAATGATCTATCTTGCTCAGATTATCAACAAAGACCACAATACCAGTGCTGCCTTCCAAATCTTTCGGGAGGTCGAGCAAAAAATCCATACTCATGGATTCCCAACATTCAGTGGATGCAGGCAGACTAGCCAGCGGCGCAGCCGCATGTGCAGAGGGTATGACCTGTTGACACGTCTCGCACGTACGCACATAGGTGCTCACCTATTTGTAAACCTTAATCCATAAGTAAGCCTGGCTCACTGAGCCATAGGTCTTCTCACAACCGAGATTACCACTTTTAAGCGGTATCATGTGCCTCATAGAGAATTTGACACTTTAACCCCTCATCACGAAGAACAGCGATACGAGACGTACCTTCAATATCCGTGCGATAGCACAACAAGCTATTATCGATAAAATACCGATGTAGCCTCGCACGTAAAATTGCCTACAGTTCCATGTCCGAGTCTTTAAACTCATAGCTTGTAGCAAAGATACACACTGTTCTTCCTTGGAATAAGCCGCACGGATAAAGTTAAGGAATGATGACGACAGTGTCGTAACATGAACAAGCTCATAGTCAGGTCGGCGCGAGAACGCACCAGCCGAGGCATTTTGCTTTCCTGGCTGATCCTTCACCTCGACATTATATTCGGCAAAGAAGGTAAGCCAACGATCTGAGAGAGATGCGGCGCATGTGTCGCAGTGAGCAATGACGAACGATCTGTATTGATTACAACAGGCTTGAATCCAAGCAGATGTACTCTGAATTTAAGTATAGCACACTTCATAGCAAGTAGTTCTTTGTCGTGAACTGAATAGTTCTTTTCAGCAGCTTTAAGCTGGCGAGACTCGAACGCAATGACGCGCTCGCATCCATCAACATCTGTATCAGAGCACTGCCAATGGCAAAATCAGATGCGTCACAGACGACACTGGAGGGCCGATCAGGATTGGGCAAAGCCAATATTGGCGCATGAAGAAGACTCTCCTTAACCGCTTTAAAAGCATCGTGCTTGGTGTTACCCCAACACCAATCCAAATCCTTTTTCAGGAGATTGGATAATGGCCTAATAATGTCTACGTAATTCGCACTATACTTATGCAAGTAATTGGCAAGGCCAAGCCACTTACGTAAGTCCTTTTTGTTCTTAGTAACTGGCCAATCGACTATAGCCCTTGCCTTAGCGGGGTCCGCTCGAATGCCTCGCTTCCCAACGAAGCACCCTCGAAAAGGAATTTTCTTCTGTACAAAGATGCACTTAGACGCGTTAGCGTACAAATTATTTGTGCGCATGCACTCGAGCACCGCTCGTAAATGATCAATGTCGTTTTTTTTTCATCTGATCGACCATTCGTTGCACGACTATGGACAAAAATGCCGTCAAAGTACGTCTGTGCGTAACCTCGATGAGGTCGAAACAATTGTATCACCAGACGATTAAAAGTAGCCGGGGCGTTCAACAGCCCTTGTGGCATAACGAGCCACTCCCAGCGTATAAAGCTCGGAGTACTGACCGCTGTTAGCAATATCACTCGCTCACACAAGAAACTGACAAAACCCATCGACCAAGTCGAGTGCACTGTACAATGTACATCCTAACCTATTGTTCTGAAGAACATCCTTTCTAGGTATGAGCGTTTGCGCAGATATAGTGACTGCATTAAGCTTATTATAAGCATGCACAATGCGCCACTTTCCATTCGGCTTCTCTACACAAAATGTCGGTGTTGAATGGGGAGATTCACTCCCACGAACCATTTCAGCCGCGCGCTTATCACGAAAGAAGTCGTCAATGAAATCACACTATTATTTAGGAAAAGGCTACTGCCGTGTTAGGAAGTATTTAGTTCCCAAACTAAGTCGATTTCAAGACGTACACCTCGATCAGGCGGTAAGATAGATGGTGGATTGTGACACACCACATCTTTATATTCAATAACCAATAGATTAAATGGATCCATAGGATCTCTTAGAATCGAAGATCCACTTTGCGCACTAAGTGCCGCCTTTGCGTCTTCTAAGACAGACCCATCCATTATGAGATCGAGTTCAACTCGACATCGGGTTTAATGACTCCTAATTCGGATAAATCCCCTGCCTTTAAGACCTGGCTAAACTCGCCATCAGACGTTACGTCTAGCTCGCATAGAGCTTTCAAAGATGGAAGGGTTATAAGGCTAACATCGCCAGCAACCTGACCATTCACTCCATTAACAAGAGTGTATAGTGTATCACTGTTATCACTCAGTGATTGTGTGAACGCCTGGCGCTTGACAGTTGCCACCTGGCGTCCAAGTCGTATCTTGGAGACCTTACACCTCCTTGGGGTCGGGACAATACTGTCCCATTTATTACTACCAATAGCAGTGCGCTCTATGCAAGATCCAATATCTTGACCGACATCCGGTTAAGTATTACGTAACGCAAACTCTTTACTCAGTGGATTTATACATGCCACTCCATGCACAGTGTGCGGGCCTAGCCCTGGATTGAACGGCGTTTCTCCAACAATGTCACTACTGACATTAAGTGTGGTGCCCTCACGGCCGCCCACACGCGGTACATTTTCTTTTGTCATTTCACACACCTCACACACATCAAACAAATCACATCCTTTAAATACGGCTCCAGTCCAGTCATTCTTTCAGCATACAGTGACTCGATATCACAACGAGTAACACTCAACGGAGTACGTGATGTATCACCGATATCTAACGAGCTACGCTAGGAATCTTTGTTAACAACTTTGGACTTAGACAACTCAGAAATTCCAATGTCCAGCACATTGACATCTTCTGCCACAGGCTCGCGCCAGTAGTGCTTCTTTTGCCTAGCGAAGGTGGGTTCATGACTCTTCAAACCTTCGCTCGGACCGTTGCGCGTGGCGCCTAAGAGCTTAGACCTCCACTCAATTCATGCTCATGGCGTTCAAGCCAAGCCATACTAAGTATGAGATCATATCTCGAGTCCAAATTAAGGAAAAGATAGCGTTTAATGCTGTCAAAGTCTAAAAAATGTGTACCTTAGTCCAACGGAACTTTAGGCACAGTAACACGACTTCATGTCGCTAAACGAACCGTGATAGAATCATCCTCATGCGCTGTAAGCGCCTCAACATAACGCTGACTTATCTCAGGGAAACGACGTTGAGCATAATTTCAAGACGCTCCAGAATCGATCAATGTCGACCAAGGCCTCTCAAAGCCCTTATTTTTTGCCTCGGCGACTAACAAGCCAGACTTGTACCCACGCTCCATAACAATGGGTACGGAACTCTTTGGGGCTAAGCATTGTTTAACTTCACCTCCTAAATGTGTAACAGAACCCAGTTCTTCCCCAGCAGGCGCCCCGCGCCTACTAGGCGTCGGCGTTTCCTCGTGCCATGCCATACTTATGGCTCGGGGTGGAGTGTTGGCTTGTAACCTGACGCTGTTTACGCAAAGGGCAATCAGGCCGCAATTGTTTAGTGCTTCCGCACGTAAAACATCGTCGTAAGACGCGTTGCTGCTCAGCAGCTTGAAGCTCAGCTTCACCTTCATCTTCAGCATAGCTGAGATCCATCGGTTACGGCCTGTTAATGGCCGGACCACTGGTGGAGTTAGCTCTCGCAGTGCTAGGGTTGTACCCATTCCAGCCAAGCCTGGACGACTAAAAGTTATGCTCAGCATCAAGAGCAATTCTCACGGCTCTTCAAACGTAGAGGGGTGAACCCGATAAAACTTCGGTTCAGACAATTCCAGTACGAAGACCTTTCATGAAGATAGTCACATGAACTGCCTCGGGCAGAGGGTCAGACTGCTTTGCAGCCAATAGAGTTCTCAACTCTTGGACATAGTCCGATAACTCATTCTTATCCTGAAGGGTAGATAAAAAGCGTGAACGCACGCGGTAAGCTTGGTTAGGTGGTGCGAACACCTGTACTAGTTGTGACTTTAGCGACTCCCATGTAGTAAACGCTAAGTCAACTGACGTGCTACACGTCAAATCCCATTCTCTAGCTCTTCCATCGAGCTTTGAGATAGCTAGCAAGATCTGTTAATGGTCAAGCTTGATCAGGCCTGATCTCATGGCCATCTCACGAATCCAGAGGATGAGGTTTTCACCCTCCTTACCGGAGTAGTTTTTCACTTCCACTTTAAGTGGACGAGGCCTAGCCTCTTCGTCTACTACAGGCACATAGCGTGGTGCATAGCCGACGCTACTTGGTCCTGGACCTGCCCTAGAAGGGTTGCTTCATACTGCACGAATCCCTTAACACGTGCATTGAGCACCTCACCGCCTTGTGAAAAAAGGAAATCTACGTACTCTAAACCCAAAGATGCGGTCGGCTTATCAAGCGCGACCTTTTGGGCCTCAGAGAGATAAGTGCGGGCTTTCATCCTTATAGAGGATCAGTCTAAATATACCCAGGCGTAGATTAACTACCAGTGCTACCAAGTGTAGCGAAGCTACACAGCCCCTTAAGTCAGAGGAAGACCTAACGCTTAACGAGCAACTCAGTTCTGAAGAACTAGGCTCAATGAGTCAATAAGCGTAAAGCTTATGACCCTTGTTCTAGGGGACCGAACGATTTAGTGAATCGACAGCACTTAGTGCTCAAGAATAACTAGCTATCTCAGGGAGGTGTTGCTAACTCTTAGTGATCAGCGATCAACGACCAAAGACGCCTCACAAGGCACGTGTCTTTAAGATCAAAAAGGGAACTGACTTTTATTTACATTTACACCTATGGAATATCTTATCCTAATTCAGACATTTATTTCCTAATTCAGTACAACTAAGATCTCTACTATCTGGTGGCTGACACCAGTGAGCTCCCAAAGACCGACAAGATATTCGATATCGCTTTCAGTGGGACATCATCCGTGTGTCTAAGACACAGGGTACCAAGTACCCAACTATGTGTTACCCCTTTACAAAGATGTTGCATCATTTAAACATTCGAAAAGTTTAACGATGCGACCATACCGGCACATGCCCCGATCAATCGAAAAGACGTGGTGTTCTACACCCTGACAGGCAGCACGATCTTCTCATTTCTGAATTCAAATGCGACTATTATTAATGGCCTTTGTTTCCCGAAGATTTCTCGCTTACCGCGTTCAGCACGCCTATTGGCATGCTGTTAGTATTTCTTTTACTGATGCAGGACCTTAAGATCAGCATTTGCGTTAATTCGGATGGTCTTTCATGTAGTACGTCTGTTTAGCAACTTTACCCAAGATATTTAGAAAAGTTGTGCACATTCGCGCTGCAGATGGCGTGACAGGTTTGGACGTAAATTTTTGCCGCCTTTCAAGCATCACGAAGCGATGTCGAAAATTAGCTTTACGCGAACTCGAACAAGTATATCTTCTGTGCTCGTAAAATGCCAGTGTTGCTTAGTGCTAAGGGTGCTCACTTGACCTAGAAGTTACCTCCTCTATTTGTTCGTGACCAACTCAAAATACAGGAGCATCTCCGTTTACGGTTGAGCTCGGCCAAACAGCCTCATTACTATGCGAAAGATTTAGCTACGGTGAATTACCCGTTGTATTAACTGCTACAAAAAGACGCCACTAGGTAGTGGTGTCGTCAGCCTAAAGTCGCCATTCATGAGATCAAGGTGCGACTCTCTCCAGGGCCTGTCTCAGCGCCGCCAAACTATGACGAGTCAGTCTACGTCGTGTGCAATTGGAATCATTTAGCAATAGGGTGTGTGATCATGCACTACGCTGAAACAAACACAGAGCGTTTGATGAAATACCAATCTTGGCAGATATAGCATGCTGAGTGAAATTACCTCATTCCCGGTAAAAGCTTTACTAGCGATGCGACATGCGCTTATGATTTTACACGAATATTTATTGAAAGAACATAAGCCGTCGATATAGATCGTGCATCTCTGAGTACGGCAACAATGAGCCCACATCTTAGCCCACGCATGGCGCGCTGGTAATTTTTGCTGGTATGAATTTATGGATCACTAAAAGCCGAAGCCAACGATAGTTTCGCAGGTGATTTGTCTCGAAGCCCCAATATTGAGTCAAAAGCGAACACTTTTAAGTCTAGCGAAGCCGCTCTCGGCGATGACGGTTATGTGGCTTGTGTCATAATTGTTATCAACAGCACGACTACTTCTGCGTCGATCTACTCGTGAAATTTTTGTGGAATCATACTACCGCGATGTCAACCTGTCGTGTATAATTCGATTTTGTTTCAATCCTAAGACGATACGTTGCGCTCACCCCCGAAGTCTATTCGAGCACAGATCATGCAGGTTTGTTTTGATGGGCATCTGATCGCATTGCGTTTATATCGTTTTGACGCTCCTCGCATCGTCGTCTCCTTTGACGACGACCTTCGTGGACGCATACGCCACGAGCATCACGACAGCGCAACAGACCGACACTTGGGCAGATAGAGGACCTATCTCGCACTGTCTCGATGTTTTTACTGGTTTCACATGCATAAGTGGGTCCGTAAATGGGTACGGTCCTGTAAAGTATCTCAGTATGTAAAAACAGATCCATTATCAAAGACTTTGCCTTGTCCAATTCCCTTTGCTACAGAAGTCTGTAATTGTTAGCACATTTTTTTTAGTTAATCGCCGATTTGCTAGGTCGCACCGGCATCTATTAAACTTCGATTTTTGTGACAAGGTTGTTTATCTTTCACCGGTTGCTGGTTCTAACACACCAAAGAGACCGCAGCTATGTTTGTCGACATGGTCTTAAGGCCAAATGGAAATCCTGCCACGATTGTTTCTGAATTTGCCCCTCAGATCACAGCCGACTTTTGATCTCGGCTGCTTGTCTTCTTGGCACTCGCCATTAAATGTCAGACACTGAACATTTTGAAACTAAAGTTCAAATTGAGCAATTCAATCGAGTCTTAAAAGATGTGATAAGCAGTTTCGTGACGTCTTTGGGGTCATGAAGAAACTTTCACTTTATGGCAGAGTTCTCTTTGAACAGCGCAGTCAACACTTCAATCAGGCTGAAAACATACTACGTTAAAACGCGCATCAGCCACGCATTCCAATTACCTTTTGCTTGACCGATGACTCTATTTTGGCTAGAAATGAGACACCAGTTGATTTGGTGTCGTCGAATTCTAGTGGTTTAGTGAACTTAGCTTGTACAAGCGCTACTTCGCAGCGCGAGATTACCCTTTACAGGGGCGACACGAATTGGAAGGAGGACTAATCGACCATCGCCCTGATCCACCATTAAAGTCAAAGTGATTTAACTTTCTTCATCGCAATTGCACACGTTACTCATGTCCGATGAAGACGATACACATCTACGCACTCGATTGTATAACTTTAATGCTATTAAACCATTTGTCGAAGAACTGTAACCGGCGCGCAGTTTGTGCGCGCATCATCGTCTCAGCTGTTGATGTACAAAAGGCTGCTGCTTACTAACGTGATCATTAAATACCTTAAAAGGTTTAAGCCGTCGGTTTTGGTTTTTTATCCACAATTGTCACATCAGACACGGCAATTATAAAGCTCTTACCGAACAAACTGTCATAACAGTATCTTGTTCCATTTACGATTACTTTGGCACATTATTATGCTTACAACTATAATACCTCCTTAAATTAGGGCCAAACACCACCTTCTACGTACATTAATGGTCCGTCAGATCGTTGAACGCCTATGAATTTAGTGCGGTCGCATACCGTGGTCCTCGGAACCGTGGATTTCTTAAAGGATCGAAATGGCGCAACCCTCGCATCACCGCGTTATCGCGCCTTTGCTTGAGGTAGAATGTTTTAAGCGCTTAAGTCGCGGAAAAATTCTGCAATGGTGCTCAAATCATACTCGTACAGGCTATCGGCTTCCTCAACCACGTCACGTGCCTAGATCGAGTCATGATACAGTAAAGGTAAACTGACTTTCGACCTCTTCGAGGTAATTGAAGACCGCCGGAATCGGTTTGGAACCGGCCTTGGAAATTTCAGTTAGGTCGTTAATCCTATCCTAGGACATTGCAATTTTCATTCTGCGCGATGAGTGAACCACGCGCGATCCATTCCTGACTTGGATACGTGGTACTAATGCGTTCATTTAGTTGTGATTCCCACCCAATTTTGACTCGCGGGAGTCACGTACGACATTCCTGGCGGATCCTCCAGAGTTAGTGAACGACTGTTAATGCCAGGCGAGCGATATCGCGAGGGTCGCACAGCCCGTGGAATTCGAGCATTGTCGTAATGCTTTAGTTGACCACGACGCGCATCTAAACGTGATACAGAACGCGGTACAACTCGTGAAGGAGCACAATTCTTACCTTGAGCACGTCTTATTGGTCTTGGTGGAGCTTCGCCCTGCTCTGTGTGTAGCGGAGCTACTTAGTGCTCTTAACAGAGGAAGTCTTGGACTCAAAAAGTCTCTTAGTTATAACAAACTAACAACGACGTACAGTCGTTTGAGCTTACAAGCTCAACAATTTTGGTTTAAAAGGGACTACGGTACACAGAATCAAACACTGACTAGAGACTACTAGTTAAACAAGAGTAAACGCCTCGAAAAGGCTAACGCCTTAACCACACACTACGCCTTGTCTAAGCACTTGTGTCCAACGATTCAAAAGGGGAACTGAGCTTTTTTTTCTTTAACAACGGTAATAAAACTGTAAAAACCTGGTTTGAATGACTTCTGCATCGCAATCCTATGACAGATGGCTTATCCTTATCCTTAACCGATAAGATGCGGCATCACCGTAAGTATGTGGTACCAAGACTGTACCACTCAGATCGACCAATCTTTACTTAGTGTGGACACACAACATGACCATTTCAATAACTGCGTGCAACCCTGTTAAACTACGCCTTTTAAGAGTTTATGTCGATTGGCACGTTGTTACGTGTCAAGATCGCGTTGGTATCTATGAACCACGTGAAATCTTCTTCCGACAATGTTTATTTACAATTATTTCGGCCGATTGAGCGCAGTCAGGCCGCGCTACTCGTTGTCGGCTACGGCATCGATATCCTGTAAGAATTGGGCGATGCAAAAAAGTTGGCCTGCTGCCCATGACAACGTGCAGACTTTATCACTGTCGTCTGTGAGTCCGTAACGACTTCGATGGTCTCCACGCAGCGGAACGATTTCAGCAAACCCAGGTTCAATGTTCCATCGGCGAACAAATGCATTTCAAGACTCTACCAATAATGACTGCATCACGGCATGCGTCGCTGTTGATAAATTGCTGCCTGAACGTCTTTATCGGCGTCACATATCTTGCATCTCGAAGATGCTGCTAGATTGTTTAATCCCGCGACGATCGTACCACTGCTAGACAAAGGGCTCCTTTTTTAAGGTACGTAAAGAGAGGATTCCTGTTTTTCTTTTTCGTATTCATGATAATGTGGATTGGTGCTGAGATTCAGTGTGTCTTGTTCGACTTGCTGGTGCAGATAGGTTCGCCTTTCGAGATGCATCTTACTTTTTGAAGGTTATTATCGCATGTGTATGGTGGCTTGTGATCGTCGCACTATGGCTACGATGTTGTAGGCTTTGACTCGAGATTTTTTGTTCTTCTTTCTCTTGTACTTAAAGTATGTACTTAATCATATGGGGTGTTGTAAACGTGGTGTTACCGCCAAACGACTTTTTAAAAAGGTTTCTCACATGTAATACATGGGGCATCCCACATAGGTAAACATGAATAAAGCCAGATATGTAATATACCCAAGATAGTGCGTGCAGTGCGTCGTATTCGTATTCTGCTACTACGGGTTAATACTGATCAAAATGCGACTTCTAGTTCCATGGTCCTCGTGGTTTTGAGATCACTATTGCCCAGGATGGTAAGGATAAGATTTTAAATATATAAATTATAGTCGAAAACTTTACTAAAAATTAGTATTGTTAAATCTGCTTCATAAGCTCACTCGTAGTTTCGCCATAAGCCCGCCCTATAATTAAAAATGATCGAAGGGGTTTCTTGTTCGGGGTGAATAAATTGGCATAAGATTGAGCGGAAGGAATCAAGAATAAGAAAGGCTTTTGTACCTAGAAGTAAATTCACCAAAACTTAAAAATATTAAAAGAATAAATCTTGATACGACGACGTCACAATGACAACGGAAGTCTCGTAATTCGAATTTCTCATTCTGCAAATTTCCTCGTGGTGAGGAAACGGTCGGATCCTTCCGCGCTTGTTGGCGGCTCGTGGTTTAGTTAGTCCCTGTGTCATATAATACGTGGGTAGGTTCGGATGTGCGCATCCTGGAAGCAAAATACAGAAGAAAATGTAGCGCTTCTATATAAGTTATGTGCACACCAATTATTTATGTGTTGATAAACTTACTCTCAGTTCAAATCATTGTTTCAAAGAAACAAGACCGTAGTCAGGCCAATTTTTCTTATATTTGATATGACACGTTCGACGCAGTTTCACGCTGGCTACTACATCTAAAGATGCATTATGCAGTTATGCACTCCTAACGAATCACAACTTAAGCGCTGGATAGTTCAAAAAGTCAAGCTCATACTAGTCATTGTCTTCGATGTTCATGTCACTGCCACTGTTTTTTTCCAGGAGGAGTAAGTGCGAGAGCGATTTAGAGATATCGCTTGTAACACAAGTCGCTAAAAATGGAGTCCGTACTCTCCGTGACTCTGAAGCGCCAAGTTAGCGATTGTTTGAGATAGCAGCTGCGGAAGCTGCGGCAAATTGATGGCTAGCTAATCTCCGACCACGCGGCTTCTATTCAGAAGAAACTTGTTGACAGCAACGGAGGGCGCGCTTTTCCACCTTTCGTGTGGGAGTGAGGTCTATGCTCCTTCCAATGGTCGATCGGGTTGGATAGGTGCTCTTTTAAGGGCTTTAAGATGCCGCAATCTCAGGTCTGGACGAACGACGTCAGCCTGCCGGAATGAATGCCTACAGTATCGTAAAATTCTGTAGGTGAGTCTTTACTTTCAAGCTAACGTGACTTACTGCGGAACAGTAAAGAAAGCAAGAAAATTCTTGTTTGGCTCAGGAAACTGATCAACGTGTATTCGACATATCGAACGAACGAGTCGAATCCATCATTGGTTTGTCGTTGGTGATACTCTGTATCCCTTACTTCGTCGAGACCCTTTAATCCTTGCGCTTCTCTACAACACATGGCATTAGTTTGGTCCTGTCGCTGCGAACGGCAAACGCACCAGTCAAGCGAATCTTCTCGAAGCCAAGGGACCCGACAAGTAAGTCGGTGGCCTCGCGCTCTGCTCGCGTAGTTTCCTTGTTATGGTCAGCAAAGACCGCGTTCTCATCCAGTTTGATCACGTATTTCGTCTATATGTTGAATTCGTAAACAAGGTTGCGCAAGTGAAAGACGAAGTTGGCACCGCGCGCGGCGACAAATTCAGCACTCAGTTTCGGCTTGTTGGTCATCTTTCGCAAAAATAGATTGTTTCAGCGAAGAAATACACAAGCAACAATTCAAGAGAGCGAGGCCGGCCTGCTCTGACGTCGTCCGAACCAATTTTTCCGCTATCTCTACGACCCGGCGAGTGACAGGGATGTGCTTATCGCGATCTTCACCAAATTAAGCGATAAGAACAGAGTACAGATCTTCTTAGATAACACGGCAACTGTTTTTGCCAACTAGGAACCTGCTCGGCGACTCCTCATCGAACGTGCCAGAATTGTCTTGTTGGATCCAGTAACGGATGCAGCGACCTTCGACGTTTTTAGTGATGGCCATGGATTGTAACGATGCCTTCTTTGCCTCCCTTGCAATTTAATTTCGTCGCCGATAGTGTAGCTTTTAAACGCCATGGTTGATCGAGAAATGGGAAAATATGATGTGTATGTTCCCATTTCTTGATCAAGAAATGGCGTATCACCAGTAGCTATTGCGATGAGCACGCTGAAGCGTTATTACTTTGTCGTTGTGGTGTTCTTATTGGATCTAGAATTCGATTGAAACTACTCACAGTTGCTTTGGGGTAGATTCCTATAAGAGGTAAGGGTCGGTTGGAGAGTTTGGTGTGTAAAGTGACTTCCAGGGGCACATGCAGTAATGTTCAAGGGGAAAGGGCTCAAATAAAGAATGAGACAATAAAAACAGATTTTATATTACACATTGACAAGTGTGCCCTCTTAAGCTTTCTCGAAAGATTGTTAGTGTGTGTTTAAGTATGAATATCTCGTTTATTATATAGAATGCATAGTCTAAATCTGATAACTTCTTAAATAAATGTAAGCAGCACCCAATTACTTTTGGCGACACGTGTCTGTTGTTTCGGGATCACTACCTGTAGCAACCCAAGTTTTAAAAAACAGTTACCTAAGTCGCCCATTTTCCGTCCTATATTGTCTAGCCAAGCGTGGCGTGACAAGGATTATCGAATATAACCTCAGCATCTATCGAGCGCAATGAACCACAAGTGACTCGATTGCAAGATCAAGATAGTTTCATGTGGTCAGAATGCAAATGGATCAAGTATCAACTATCGAATAAGTACATTTTTTGGCAAATAAGCATGCCTCAAATAGTGCGCCAAAGATGTATGTCGAACAAGAAAACACACTTAGTAGACCCTAAATCGATTTCAAAAATGTGGATTTCAAATGCAACCCAGTCTACCAAGAAGACGAAAAAAACTGCCTTAACGTTGAAAAAATACGATGTACTAAGGCGGAGGCCTCCCTCTTTGATATTCGATTTTGTGTGTGCCAGCGAAAATTAGTCCATCACATTATCATTTATGTAAACCAACTTTACCACACTTTAAGTAACACCTAGGAATAGTGTAGCTATCGCTACACTAGATCAACACAATTACGAGCCGACCACCAATTAAGTAACCTTGTTGTTTACTTTGCAAGCATACTTTTTTAAATTGACACGATGTCATCGGCCTATATTTTATCACATTATATTCCAGCTATATTTATGATGCAAACAATGTAAAACCATAAATGATGATGAATGACAATTCTATTTGAATCATACAAAGCTGTCGGGATCGGCTCTACCGATAATTACGACAATAAGGGTATTATAGGAGAACTAATTTTATTTTAAGTCGCTAGAAACATTTCGTATCTTACAGATCAGATAATATAAGTGGTAACATGATACTATCTAAGAAGCTGCTCTTTGCGCTTGAGTAGAAAATGGCTCTTGGAGATGAAATTTTACTTAGACATTCCTGCACGGCGCTGATTATCTAAAAAACTTGAAACGTTTCGTTTAAGGTCCTAAGTTCCGGAGCACCTAATCCAAGAGGGAGATGTTAAGAGTCGCCAAATTTATCACAAATATAGATTTTCCTGTTTTGTGCTTATACAAAAGTGGACGAGATATAAACAATTAGTGCCTTAGTAATTAGGACAAACCGTTGGTTTGTATTTTTGCGACGTCATTCGTAAAGAATACGTCTGTGTTATGGATTATTTTCTTAATTTGTGGTGCATTTTTAACCATTCCCGATCTTGTAGTGTTTTTTTGGTACATGTTTTTTCATGTCTTGTTGTGTATTTTAGTTTTCCGACTAATTGGCGTACTTGATTTTACACCCGAAAAATCTTATCACTAACCCAAATTGCAACTACACGTGGTCAAGTGTGACTCATCTAGGATCAGGATTGTCTGAATGACAGCGTGCCTAATTGTTCCCCAAAAAAAGGGAACTGCTAATGAACCTTCACTTTTTTCAAATATGAGCCCCCGCTCTATACATTTGAAGCACGTAAGTGCACATGAAAGCCTCTGAGTTTTCATGTTGGATTGTTGTACATTTATCATCCTAATTATTTATTATTTACAGTGGAGAATTGCTCGGTCATACCCGCAACACCACGTAGAGAACCCTTTTTGGCGAAAAATGCTCCCTAAAAAAGCCGGGGCACATAAGGCATCGTCTTAGGTATGCTGCTGGCACAGCCTCAAAAGGTTCCAGCAAGAGACAGATGGACATTATGGCTGGCTGGTTCCCCGCGCCTCGCGCTCGCTTCGATGACCGCACACACAGTCGTGGGGACGCGCTAGAGGCTGCAAGGCATGATTTGTGTATGGCGAAGGTATCCTTCTTTATTGCGCGTTGCTTCGGCGTCTAGTACATCCGCCTCGACGACGGCAATTCGTTTTTATACAACCGTATCACAACTATCTACGACATTAACGTGTAAAAATACGATCGTAAGAACACAATTAGTTTTTTTTCTATGCTGCTCACCTATCTCTGTGCCTGTGTGCTATAACATACCCATCTTAATGAATAGCTGCTGTGGGCAGCGTTGCTTGATCATCATATACTTACTAATGTAACATCAATGCCCTTTCTGTTGCCCACCAGTTGTTGCCATTTACTCGTTGTAAGACATCCTTTCGGCAAAGTAAGCTCGTTAAGGCGTAAGAGGGCTTGCCCATGGAATCAAACAGCTTTCCTGTGTGCTAGATGAGGCATTCCATCAGAGTTACGATACAGTAGATGCTATGAAAGGTATGTGCATTACTTACAAAGCGTACAACAACATTTAAAGGCTTCTAAATTATAATACTTGCTGAATGTATGCAGTTGAGGCTCGTTAGGGAGCCTGTTAAAGCATGTAATTTCATTTTAAGATCAAGAAAGGAATGAATGGGATCCTCTATGTTATCCTTTATCAAGTGTAAATAGGATTAAACTACACTCAGCATACATGTAGATGACTTAGATTTGGCCTCTGTAATTTTAAAAATGCTTAAAGTGCTCACGTCCGGCATTTGCAATTATCGTATTTTTTATCATAAATAAATCAATAAGTGCTCTGTTAAAACTTTCTGATTCATGCGAATCACAATCTTACTGGTGAAGGAGACATAGCATTAATTTCCACAATTTTATCTCTGTACAGTAGCCGATTGCTGCGTGTGGTTCGAGTACGCGTATCTATCGCTGTACATTTGACGGTTTGCGAAGCAACCACCAGTTATTATCCTTTGCGGTGGTGCCTGAGTCTCTCCACAGCCGCTCAATAGCGATAAAAAGTCAGCTTCGCGTCAAATGTCTGACCCGCAAGTCGAACTTATACCGGTTTGTAATACAGAAAGAACAGGAGTCAAGTTGTCTAAAAGCAATACATTGACGCGATTTCAAGTTCCATATGGTAGCAGTAACCAAAATTAAGATTGCGTTTACCCGTGAATAATTTGCATCATCAGGACCAGTTCAATGCAAAACTTGCAGAATCAGGACTAGCCGCAGACTTAGGACTACTTAAAGATATCTAAGCAGCGTACCACTGTTTTTCTAACTACAACGTGTGATAATAAATGTGTGATTTGTAAAGTTTCTAAATAGTTTAGATAACTTCAGATTGATCTGGTTGTATTCTGTTATGCGTCAACCCGAAAACTTGAAGATTGATATATCAAGGTACAAGGGAACCGATGTAGATTTCTTTTTGAGATGGTTCGTCGAGTTAGACGACGCCATCAGGGCCCGTCACATCGAGGGTGACGAGATGCAAGTCACCTTCGCCCTGTCATACTTGACATGACGAGCAAAGACTTGGGTCTTAGGGCTCAAGGTTCACGACCCAAACGTGTTTGAGTCGTTGGAGATCTTGAAGTCTCGGCTCAAAGAGACGGTTGAGCAGCCGAGCGCCGACCTCAGAGCACGCTCTGCACTCTTGAGGCTCAATCAAGATAAGCGTGATGTGCACGCTCCCGCACAACACCTAAGCTACTTTGCGAGTAGCGTTGCGGAGAACCCTATACATGAGCACACGCTCATCAACGTGTTCATCTACGGCCATGTAGATGGGTCGATGAAGACCTACATGTTCCGATAGGACTTCCATACGCTGTAAAAGGCGATAGCGTATGCGGAACAAGAAGACTTAAGCCTGAGAAAGTCTCAGGCTAACTCGTCAAACTATCGTCCGAAGAAACGACAGGGAACAGGACGTCCCGAAACAATGGACCTCTGTTACATCGAGAGCGAGAACTCTCGCTCTCTGAGTCACAAGCGAACGGCAAGATGCCATTGCTGTCAGAAGATTGGACACTACGCTCATGAGTGTAGTGTCCCGAGCACTGGAACACGTCACAAGACAGGACGTGATGACCGCCGTTGGAAAAGGAAAGGTCTGAGGCGTGGGTCCGACCATGTCGCCAAGCCACGACAGCAAGTCGGACTGTCAAAAAACGGTCAGGGTCAGTAGGGGCGGAGCACCCTGCTGATCCAGCAACGTCAAGAGAATTTGCAGGACTCTTGACGAAGGTTACTCCCACCACGCAGTCTCTATGCGTTACTGCCCTTAGTGATGAGGAGTCTCTCATCACTTTGAAGATCGAAGTGACAAGTGGAGTGTCACTTCGCGCACTAGTTGACTGTAGGGCGTTGAACACTTTTATCGACGCCAGTCGCTAAGGGACAGTAGTCTCAACTGTGTTGAGCGAGAGTTCCCTCCAACGAGGATAAAGGTGTGACTTGCAACAGGCGCATCCGTAACAGTGAACAAACGTTTAGTGGCGATCCACTACACGCTAGAAGGAAGGCAGTACGATGATGACTTTGTCGTATTAGATTTGGATGACAGATTTGATGTCATCCTTGAAATATCGTGACTCAGAAGGTACGAACCACGGGTTAACTGGCAACATCTATCCGTGAAGATGCCTGCCGCTTGTTCATCAGATGGCCATCTGATGAATGTCTTGGAGCGTCCACAAGCGTGTGGATGTACTACGAGTGAGTGCGGTGGCCTCACTTGTGTAACGGTCGTTACTACGATTGCACAAGATCACAGTGTAGAAGCCCACTGCACTGTGGAACCAGCTTCCGGCACCTGTGTAGAGACACAGGCTGCGCCGAAGGTTCACCATTCGAAGAGATCGCGTGGACTAGAACACGGACGCACACCAAGAATGGTGGCATCCGAGAAGAGAGCTTTGTGTTGTTCAGGATGGAAAACACGTTGAAGCGAGATCGACTATCAGAGAGTCGATCGTAGAGCAAGCCCGATCGACTGAAAGAGAGTCGATCGAAGAGAACGTGACTGTGGTAGTACACCCACAGTCAGTACACGCATTGGAAGAAAGTTCCAGCGTTCCTGAGAGTGATAACTCCCGAGTGAGTTACGTTGAGGGTGTGGATCCCCAACCACCTGCGGATGTGTTTTCCCAGGAAATCACCAAGTCAGTTAATGTCCTGCTTGGTGAATGACGAATCAAGTGCAGGCGCTAATACACTTGATCTGGTTATGTCCCCGAAATCAGCTTCGGAGGTAATCAAGTTGCCCACGCTAGAATCTAAAAGATTCTTCTGAGTTTTGCGTAGTCACAAGATCAAGAAGATCTGCGTGCTTGTCACAGAGGAGGAGTACGTCGACAATTTTCGGTCGGCACAAGTGTTTGCTGAGAACGAACGGGTTTTCAGTAGCACATCGATGGTTGAAAGTGTCCTCGATGAGTAGACTTTGATTGAGCGATAAACGTCTCAATCTTGGGAGTCTTTCTAAACAAATCCTTTGTATAAGGATTCGGTCGAATCCAGGGATGTTTCCCCTGAATCCGTGCCATGCGAGCTGCCTAAGGACAATTGCACTTGGCATGAGATTGAACCGAAACCCAGTTTGAAGTACTTTGTCAGGAAGCAGTGTCCACTGCCTCGTGAACAGGTCACATCGATCAACAATCCTTTGCCGATTGTTTAGAGGCTGGTCATGTGATGGAATCAACACCCCCCACACAGCTCTTCGACCTTCTATGTGCTAAAGGCCACAGGAGGGTGGCGGATAGTGCACGTGTTCAACAAATTGAACGCTGCAAAGGTACCGGCTAAAACGCCGATAATAAGGTAGGACGTCATCATAGAGAGTATGGCAAAAAGTACCATCTTCTCATCCATGGATCGGATGGAAAGATTCTATCAGATCCTTATGCGTGAACGGGACATCCCGTACACAGCAGTGAGCACCCCCAGTGGTATACTCTGGGAGTGGCTAGTGATGCCACAGGGGCTAAGTAACGCCCCCGCAACGTTTTACAGGTGTGTTACAAATCTGTTGCGATCGGTGCGAGATTTTGCACCGAGTTACTTCGATGATGTCTTCGTCCATAGCCGGGCTATGGATGGAAAGACGGACGTGGAGGCTCATAGAAATCCACGCCCGGAAGGTTCTTACACTAATGCGAGAGCATTAGTTGTTCGCGAACCTCAAGAAGTGTGTATTCGCAGCGAAAGAAATACCACTTCTTGGCTGCATCGTGGGTAAAACCGGTGTACGCCCTGATCCGGAAAAGATCAAGGCGATTAGCGACTGGACTGTTCCAGTAGACGTCAAGGGACTTCGAAAGTTCCTTGGCTTGGCGGCGTACTTGCACAAATACTCACGCAACTATGCCGAGACGACCGTGTATCTCTCTCGTCGGTAAAGAAAAATGAGAGGTTGTCGTGGAGCGCTGAGTGTCAGCACTCTGTTTAAGGCATCAAGAAAAGCTTGGTGCAATCGCCTGTGTTGGCGCTTGCAGACCAGGATAGACCATTCCATGTATTCTGTGACGCCAGCGATTTTGCAATCGGCTGCGCGTTAATGCAGTGCGACTCAGACGGCGTTGAGAGCGTCATCTGTAATCAATCGCGCCAGATGCAAGCAGCTAAGCAAAATTATCCGATTCATGACAAGGAACTCCTTGCCATGAAATATACACTGGCCAAGTTTCGGGCATATCTCTTAGGAGATAGGCCCTTAATCGTTTATATCGACCATGCGTCGTTACGCACGGCCGTAAACAGTCCAGACCTCTCACAACGAATGACGAGGTAGATGTCATTCTTCGCTGTGTACAACTTCTCCATCGAGTACAAACCAGCACGACTCTATGTCATCGCTGATGCTCTTTCGCGTCGGCCCGATTTCAAGCTGACTGCCCAACACAACAGTAAAAGTGATCCCACTGTAGCGACACTAACAGTGAGTGTTCCGTCGTCGAATCTGCTCGAAAACGTGCTAAAAGCATACGCAGAAGATGAATCTCTTCTGCGATTCATTTATTACGTATCCAAGCCATGCCGTCAACCTTTGAAAAGCTTGACGTCTCAATACCGCTATTCAACCGAACGGTATTCTGTTCGTGGTGAATGGCTGTACTGTACAGCAGTCAACGGTGACACACCTCGTGTTGTCGTTCCCGTTCATAACGATTTGTGATTGTTCATCATGTGTGAGCGTCTCGGTACCCCAAAAAGTAGGCATCGCGGTCGAGAAAAGACTTACCTCAAGGTGATTCGTGACTTCAACTGGCCCCGCCAGTATGAGTTTGTGCGCAAATACATTCGCGCTTGCGGAGTTTGTCAACGGGTGGTGCCCAGTCCTGTTTACCGCGCACCCTTGCAGCATCTCCTGATTCCGGCAGAGTGTTGGCAGTCCGTATCGATGCACTTCGTCTTCGGGTTTCCCAAAGACGCTCACGAGAATACTAGTATTCTTGTGTTTGTTGATAGGTTCAGCAAGATGGTACATCTTGTTGCTGTGCCGGAGTCAATCACAGGCCAGGGATGTGCTCATGTCTTTATCGATACTATCTTCCGACTTCACGCGTTACCCCGTGAACTCGTGTCCGATAGGGACCCCCGCTTCACAGCAGAGTTCTGGCAATCCGTGTTCCGTACCTTTGGAACACGTTCGAAGATGACGACTTCTGACTATTTAGAAACATACGGTCAGACGGAACGCGTCAACCGCGTCCTCGAAGAGATACTTTGGGGGTACGTACAGTCTTTTGCGAGTTGGGGTAAATTATTGGCGATCGCGGAATTCTTTATCAGCAAGTACATGCATGCGTCGACAACGCATAAACCGTTCATCGTGAATGGCTTAGGCCATCCACGTTTACCCGCCTTCTTAGAGTGTGACTCTAGTTTGAGGGGTTGGACTCGCATAAACCAAAATTGATCTGATTCTCGCTAGCCACACGGCGACAATGATGTCAAGGTGATGGATGTTGATGTCGATGTGATCGACATCGACGTTGATGACGACGATGACGGTTTATTCAGCAAGACCAACGACTGCTACAGTGAAGACGAAGACACCCTCCCTGATGATGACAACGTTCTTTCAGCAGTGCGCTTTGTGCGCACTGCTGTAGACAAGAATGAATCAGCAGAGGAATTCCTGCTGACTCGCGAAGCGGTTGTCCGCTTCGTTCAAGAATCTATTGCAGATGCATTAGACAGACAGAAGATAAACGCAGACAATTACGGAAGAGAAAGCGCCTCTTCATATAACAAAGGAGACTTAGTTATACTGTCAAAAGTAAATCTACCGAAACTCGCAGTGACAAACGTGAGTAGCAGTTTATTACTGCCCAAGTACATCGGTCCATTTCGTGTGCTGCGCCGAATGGGCAAAGCATACACGATTGCACTGACTCGTAGGATGCGTACGCATCCTACGTTTTACGTTGGACGTCTCCGCCCGTACTATCAGTACGAGCCCGTATCGAGAGGCGACGA
The DNA here is from genome assembly GCA_921007115.2 of Peronospora matthiolae. Taxonomy (NCBI): domain Eukaryota; phylum Oomycota; class Peronosporomycetes; order Peronosporales; family Peronosporaceae; genus Peronospora; species Peronospora matthiolae. The sequence continues at coordinate 591,553 of CAKLBY020000223.1, read as the reverse complement.
GAACGTCCGCGGTCAAGAGCCGGGACCACCTTCGAGTGATCCCGTTACAACCAGCCAGTCTGGTCGACAAGCGAAGCGACCTTCTCACGCAGCTGATGGTGGTAATGCACCAATATATCACCACGAGCGAAGTACAAGAACAAAATAAAATTTAAAGAAGAAATAATCGAAAAAAATTCTTTTTAAAATTTAAACTAATTAACATTAATAAGGAATAATAATATAAATGTAACCGGTTTGTAATAAAATAATTTTAGACTAATAAAATAGTTGTGAAACCGTAAGGGCCACATATTTCAATTACCCTAAAAATACTTGTCTTGATATCCATTTAATGTCAATTTGTGATCGTAGTCCGCATGAGACGATGTCTTGATGAGCTACAGCCAGCTCGTCACGAAGAGAACGAATTGAACGTTCGTTCTCAAGTTATGCGAACGCAAACGCGGCACGATCGCCCGAACGATCGTGCGCGAAGGATTTTTTATTAATTTGTACAAGATCCTGAAGCTCATAACGCCGAGTCCGCTCATGAGTCAGGTCATCTTGCAACTGTTCCGTTACACGGTTCAGCTCCTAAACATCAAGCTGATCCGGCCCTCGAGCCGGATCAGGTGTTCCCGCTGCCACCACATCCTTGGTGGACTCAAGCGGTGGTCAACGTTTTCTAGTGGAGCGTATTTTGAACCCACACGATGCGAATGGCGTCCGGACGAGTTACCTCGTCCGCTGGGTGGCTATCTACCGGCGTGGGACAGCTGGGAGCCTCGAATCCAGCTGATTGTTGATGTCCTTAATCTCGTCGAGCAGTACGACGATACCCGCCTGCTGCGTTCGAAGAAGTGCCGTCGGAAAACGATCTCCCCGAACGCGAGTAAAGGGATTTCAAGGTGTCGATCCCTTCGGCCATCTCGAAAGAGATGCGCGCTCTCCAGTAGGGATCATTGCGGAGGTAGGCCTCCCTAGGGGCACGGTTCGAATTGTCCAGGGAACCCGGACACGAATCATGCCACGAGAAACAGGGTAATTCTGCCTTTCCTGACAGCCGGTGCAATTTCTATCGCACCCCGACTGGGTTGCTCTTCTCAAACCTGATGCGAGCTGAATCAAGTTAACCCTGCCAGGCCTCAAGGACAATGCACTTGACGTTATGGATTAGGGCATTCCATTCCTGCACCAAAGCCTCACCGTCGCGGCCACGGTTGCCATTGTACCACCGATGTTTGAAGAACGCATCGGTGAAGAACTATTTCTCAGCACGGACAGTTTCCGTGCTAAAATTAGGAGGACAGATCCTCCTACAGTCGAACAACGGGATTCGATCTCGTTCGGTGGTCATGCCGGCATTTCGATCTAACTCCTTGGATGATATCGTCCAAGGAGACTCCACTTGAGGAGCATGGCGCAGGATGAAGCGGTCCCTGGCCTCTTGATTGGTATCAGCGTGAGCATTGACACCAGTGGCAGCCCGTTCCACCGAGGAGTTTCTCTCGTGGTCACGCATTGATGCGTCACCACCATCACCACGCGTCCTAGTGTCAAAAGGACTTGCGCGAGAGGTTCGCCTTCGAGTCGAATGCGTCATCCGACTGAATCCAAAACTGTGTATGTTTCAGGCTTATCTTGATTACGACTCGTGGTTCCCGCTGCAGACGCAGCGGATGTATCTGTTAGCCCGAGCCGACTCACCACGTGGACTGTCTACAACAACAGGCGACGAATCACCTGCTGCTGAGGTGAAAGAATTACTCTCTCCGGCTGCGCGCGTGCGTGCAACCGCCTTTCTTGCATCTGTAGTAGCAACTCGCTTGGGTTTTATAACCATACGTTATATTGGCAAATGAATAAAATTTTAACGACAAGTGCTCCCTTTTTCCAGAGTGATCCAACGGTGATCACCCTGTTCCAACCAATTATATTTAATCAACGGGTGATTGATGGTAAATGTAGGGTGATGTAACGGGGTAGCCTGCTACATGATATTGACACCAAACGGTGTCAATAGGAATGTTGTCTAGCATGACAATATTCTATTAATATTATTTGAGACGGATAATGCTGAAGAAGGTTTATTCCCTTTTGGATAATATTATCTGCTCCAAGTTTGGTTAATAAAAGACACATCAACCATAGATTGCCACTAATCGCTGCTAGACGCACGCAATGAGTGGTGAGCAGGTTGTCATACGACGACGTAGTTTAGCATAGTTAGCTAAAGATTAACGTTATATTATTAGCTTAACTATACATAATACAGTTCTCTTTTTACCTTACTTGATCGAGTCGTTTAAGTTGATTAGCTTCCTCTGCATTTAATAGTATACGTGAAGTTTCGTGGCACCCAGACAAAGGGTGCCCCGTTACATATTGTAAATATCTGCTGACCAGTCATTGCGTTCTTCTGTCGTGGCCCGACTTTATTGCTTGATATCTTTGTCCTTTACTACCCAATGCACACTGATGACTTCTGCATAACAATATTACCTACAAAAAAATTGAAAGAATCGGATTTCAAAATATCCAGAATATTCGCACATGCATTTCACCGAATGTGAAATATCATGCAATGGAGGCACCCGTTACATCACTCATTGCGGCTGCTCTCGCTGCTCGGATTCATTGCATGACATCCTTATTCTACATCAACCGATGAGCAGTGGATTACTTCTGCATCACAACACTACTTGTTTAGCAAATATTGTAAGAATATGATGCCTATTCTAATATGATATTCATACTAAATGATTGCCTTATAATGCATTTTAGAATAGAGGCACTTTGTTACTAAGATGGCCCATTAAAGTGTAACGCTAAATAATATCTTGCAGTTGTGGTCCTATGTAACTGAACACTGTTCGTTAAGCTGAATTCCGGAAAAGTTTTTTTAAAATAATTTTTTTTGCATTAATTTTTACCGCATGTAAATAATCTTTCATGGACTCGATGGCACCGACACTGGGTCACGCGTCGTGCGGCACGGTAAGTGCAATGATAAGAATAAATTAATGATGGGTAGCATTGATAGGAATTAAAATGGACGTCGAGTGCGACTTGTGCTTATCTTCATCGAGTCACTTCACCCTGTTAGGGCGTCCTATCTCAAAGCAGCATACCCATCTCTGATCCGTGTCGGTAATATTCTTCGCCATCAGTCCACGACGGCACATCGTTGGCCCTCCGCCCCTCCTTCTTTAAGTTCATTGTGCAGTTAGAAGCCATCCGACATGCGTCTCCGCTCCGCTGTTCTGCTGCTTGCTGCGGCCGTCGCTGTGGCAAAAACCGAAGCGCTCCAGGCCAGCTGTAACGGGGCACCCTGAAGCTTGTACTGGTGACAGTACAAGCTACTCATTCTGATGACAGAATAAGGCGGTGCCTCGTAACTTCACGTACACTCGTACGTGCAGAGGAAGACGGTAAGAAGAAGCGAGTACTTGGTTAAAGTAAAAAGTAGAACTGTATTTAGTATAGTTAATGTCTGCAATAAATCACTATTTATCTTCATCTAACTATGTCTAGATACAAATGTGTAAATCAGTTATCTGCTCACCACTCATTGCGTGCGTCTGTCGTGGCGCGTCTTCGTTGGTTGATATAATGGCCTATATCAACCAATCAGGAACTACTCGTAAGTGCTACAGAATATTTGTCCTTATGACAATATTCTGAGAATATAACTCTTATAGTTATATTCTATTAACAATTTCTTATAAATTGTTATGTAACGATTCACCCCGTTACATCACCCCCCCTTAACCATCAGTCACTTTAGTGACTGATTGAATAAATGGATACTCGTCCCAAATCATTTGGGACAGGGTTTGCACTTGTTGGTCCGCGTCCACTTTCCAACATCTCATCGCACGGTAAACAAGCCCATGCGATGCGCGAACAAGGCCGCCGAGAGCGCGTCTGCACGTCTCTGTGCGGACGCCGAAGCAGAAACAACAGCAACTGATGTCCCATCGGTTGCTGAAGCGACTCAGCCTGTGTCACTTGGTGATGCAGGCGCTGGTCATGAAGACACTCATGTCTTCACAGAGTATGAGCTCGGTGTCTCATACTCTCCTGATACGGAAGATGGATCCGTATCGACGGCGATCGACTCCAAGCCGCCTGCAAAGCGTGGCATGGATGATGCTATGCGTCGCAGCATCTTTAGTTCATCTGATGAATCAGATGAACCATCGCCGAAGCGAAGTCGCTCGAGGTCGCGAGACTCGGGCGCTAATAGTGGTGTCGGTTCTCCTATGGACACCACTTCACAGCGAGGTGCCAGTACTTCTGTCGGCACGTCGCAGGAAGAGCGGGACCGCAATGTGTTGCGTCTCGCTCCTGAGAAGAAGGCATGGATGCCTCCTAAATCAGTCATGGATCACTTGTCGGCGACGACGAGTGATCGTTATCGAACACGATTGTTCGATTCGTCAAGGATCCATCACCTTGACCACAGCGCGAAAAACTATCGCGCTGAACATGAATTCTTCATCGATGCTTTCTTTAGACATCGATGGTACAGTGGGAATCACAAACGTGATGGTCCCTCACTACTTCAGGCGTGGAACGTCTACATCCATAACCTCGAGGATGTAGGTCGTGACGCTTGGAACGACAAACTTATCAAAGCTCGTGATAAGTTTGAAAAGCGAGCCCCGACAGGTGCACGCTACAAGCTGCATCGTCTGTCAAGGGAGAAAGGATTACCCTGCCTCTCTTGGGGAGACTCGTGCCCATGTTGTGTGAACAACTCTGCACGAGCACCTAAGGAGGCTTACCTCCTTACCAGCCCGTGGTGGCGCGTACGTGTCTCTACTGAGATGTACGAAGGGATTGACAACCTGAAATCCTTTTACGACCGTGCCGGGAAGACTTTCTCCGGCGGTCCTTCTGCGGCACAGGATGTGCCGCGTCGTACTGCTCAACCAGACCCAGTACGTCGATCATCAGTTGGGAGCGGGGCTCCCAAGAATCCCAGGACGGGGGATAGCCGCGCCACCGGACGAGATAACTCGTCCGACGTCCGTTCACGTCGCGGTGGTTCAACAGCTGCTCAACTAGATAGCGCTGGCCACCGCGAGAGTCCTCTAATGGAGGTGGAGGAGGAGGAAAGACGCTCTCCACACGATCATGTGGATCGGTGTGTACCCGAGAGCTTCTTTGATCGCGTAACGCAAGGGTTACGCGACGATCTCGAGCATGAGTGGAATAGGCGTCTCCAAATGGCGGACACTGCCTCGAAGCATCGAGCTGAGTTTGCCTTTGCTCAGCTTGAGAACGAGAGATCTCTGACATCTCTTCGTGACGAGCTAAGGGTAGCTCGTGGGATTGCTGATCGGTCTCGGGATGAGATAGCTGCTCTTCAGACCCTTGTTGATGCCCACCATCGGGAGCACAAGGCTCTCTGCGAGATGCTTGAGCGCAAGGGCGTTCTTCATCGGAAGAAGCAGCGTACTGATGGTACAGCTTAAGCCGACCAACGTAAAACGTGGGATGCGTTCGCATCTTACGTGGTAACTCGATCGTGTATGCATTGCCTAGGTGGTGCAATACACGAAATGGGCCAATGTACCTGGGTAGTAGTTTACTGCTACCCAAGTTAGTCACTACATGCTTTGGTAGATTAACCGTAGACAGTAGGACTAAGTCGCCTTTATTAAATAAAAGAGTGTTTGCCCTTCCATTCTTATCAGCGTTTTGCTTTTGCTTATCCACCGCTTCGGCGATGGAGTCTTGCACAAAACGGACTACCGTTTCACGAGCCAGTATGAACTCATCTGCTGGCTCGTTAGCTTCAGTGCGCTGTGAGCGCACTGCAGCAACAACAATCTTTTCTTCACTGAGGGCTTCCGCACTCTCACTGGCATCATCTTCTTCAGTGAGGGCTTCCGCACTCTCACTGGCATCATATTCTTCAGTGAGGGCTTCCGCACTCTCACTGGCATCATATTCTTCAGTGAGGGCTTCCGCACTCTCACTGGCATCATATTCTTCGGTATCGATGTTATCGATATCGGCATCAAACGCAATGACCTCTTCGTCAGAGCGTGATGAGCGTGAACCAAATCGGTTTTTGCTCGCGCGAGTCCCCCCCCCTTAAACCAGAGTCACACTCTAGTAAGGTGGGTACACGCGGATGGCGTAAGCCATTCACGTAAAACGGTGTATGTGTCGTGGACGCATGCACCGAGTTGTTGATGGCAAACTCTACCATTGGCAAAAACTCACTCCAACTCTTAAAGGAGTGTAAGTATCCTCGAAGTATCTCTTCAAGGACACGATTGGCACGTTCCGTCTGACCATCTGACTCTGGATGATCAGATGTTGACATCTTCAAGCGCGTTCCGAGTGATTTGAACACGGAACGCCAGAAATCAGCAGTGAATCGTGGATCTCTGTCTGATACGAGTTCACGGGGCAACCCATGAAGTCGGAAGATGGTGTCAATAAAGACACAAGCACAGCCACTTGCCGTGATTGTCTCCGGTACAGCCACAAGGTGTACCATTTTGCTGAATCTATCAACAAATACGAGAATACCCGTATTCCCGCGTGCGTCTTTGGGTAACCCGAAGACGGAATCCATTGAGATGGATTCCCAGCACTCAGCCGGAACCGGTAGAGGCTGTAAAGGTGCACGCAGTGAAGGACTTGACTTCACTCGTTGGCAGACTTCGCATGCGCGAACATACTTTCGCACAAACTGATAATGGAGGGGCCAGTAAAAGTCTCGACTCACCGTGAAATATGTTTTCTCCCGGCCACGATGTCCTCCTATAGAAGCATCGTGATACTCGAACATGATCCGCAAACGCAGATCAATATCATCTGGAATGACAACACGTGGATTGTCACCAGAAACGGCTGTATAATACAGTAAACCGTTGCGAGTAGTGTATCGATCTGATGCAGATCGATACGCAGGCGACAATCGTTTCAACGATTCTCGGGATGGTTGGGAGAGATGTGTCAACAACTTCACTATCTCACCATCTTGGGCGTATGCCCGCCTCACATCATCATACAACGTTGTAGATGGGACTGAGGACGTCATAACCGCAACAGTGACTGTCTCACTGTTGGGTTTCGCGACCATTTCAAAGTCGGGACGACGTGAGAGTGCATCAGCGACGACATTAAGTCGTCCTGGTTTGTACTCGACCGTAAAGTTGTATTCTGCAAAGAATGACAACCACCGCGCCATTCGTTGTGAAAGGTGCGGGCTGTTCACTGCCGTGCGTAATGACGCATGGTCAGTGTAAACAACGAAGGGTCTATCTCCTAATAGATAGACTCTGAACTTCGCGAGTGCATACTTCATGGCAAGGAGTTCCTTGTCATGCACTGGATAGTTCCGCTCAGCTGGTTGCAGCTGACGCGACTGATAGCAGACGACGCGTTCAGCGCCTTCAAGATCGTACTGCATTAATGCACAGCCGATTGCGAAATCGCTGGCATCACAGACCACATGAAATGGCCTGTCCTGATCGGCTATTGCTAGGACTGGGGATTGTATCAAGCTCTGCTTGATACCCTCAAAGGAGCGTTGACATTCAGCGTTCCATAACCACCTCTCGTTCTTTTTCAACAAACGAGAGAGGTGCACAGTCATCTCGGCGTAATTGCGTGAATACTTATGCAAATACGCCGCTAGCCCAAGGAATATCCGAAGACCTTTGACATCGACCGGCACAGGCCAGTCGGTGATCGCCTTGATCTTTTCGGGATCAGGACGTACACCGTTCTTACCAACGATGCACCCAAGAAGTGGTATTTTGCTTGCTGCAAATATACACTTCTTGAGGTTAGAATACAATTGATGCTTTCGCATGATTGTAAGAACCTGTCGGACGTGGTACCTGTGAACCTCAACGTCCGACTTTCCATCCATAGCTCGACTATGGATGAATACGTCATCGAAATAACTCGGCGCAAATTCTCGTACTGGTCTCAACAGATGTGATACACATCTGTTGAACGTGGCAGGGGCATTACTAAGCCCTTGTGGCATTACTAGCCATTCCCAGAGCATGCCGCTAGGCGTGCTCACTGCGGTATAGGGTATATCCCTTTCCCGCATAAGGATTTGATAGAAGCCATCCATCAAATCCATGGACGAAAAGATGGTACTCTTTGACATACCATCAATGATTACGTCCTTCCTCGGTATCGGCGTCTGAGCCGGTACCGTTGCAGCGTTCAATTTGTTGAACGCGTGCACTATCCGCCACCCTCCTGTTGCTTTTCGCACACAGAAGGTCGGAGAGCTATGTGGGGAAGTTGATTCCCTCACATGGCCCGCAGCTAAACGATCGGCAAAGAACTTGTCGATCGCAAGTACTTGTTCACGAGGCAGTGGCCACTGCTTCATGACACAGTACTTCGAGCCTGGTTTAACCTCGACCTCGTGTCGAATACCTTTATCCTTCGGTAATTCGCACGGAACAGTTTCAGGGAATACATCCTTGAATTCAACCAAATCTTCATAGAGAGGATTTTTCTTGAGCGATTCCCATGATTGGGAGTCATATCGCTCAATTCGTGTCTTTTCATCTAGGACACTCTCGTCCATAGATGAACTACTGAGAACTCTCTCGTTCTCAGTAAACACTGTTGCTGACCTTATGTCGGTTACACACTCGTCGTCAGCGACGAGTACGCAGATCTGCTTGACTTTGCCACTACGCAGATCACGCAAGAACATTTTATGTTCGAGCGTTGGCAACTGAGTGATCTCCGAAGTCAACTTCGGAGGCGCAATCAGATCAAGTGTATAAGCGCCTACACTTGATCCGTTATTGACTATGACATTCAATGTCTCTGTCATTTCCTGGGGACTTATTCCCTCAGGCTTCGAAGGACTTATTCCTTCGTCTTCCCGGGGACTTATTCCCGCGGGTTTCGGGGAACTTATTTCCGCCGTATTTGTAATCTTGGGACTTATTCCCTTTACTTCCTCTAGCTGGGGTTGCGCAACCACAGCGAGATCCTCTACGAAAGACTCTCCAGTCGATCTAGGATTATCGCTTCGCTTAACCTGAGCGATCGATTGTTTCTCTTCTAGATGTTCCCCGCTAGGGATACATCTTTGTCCCAGTCCACCCGACTTATTCGAGTGGTGGACCTTCGGCGCAGCCTGTGTTTCCTCACAGCCGCCGGAACTTTGCTCCGAAGTGTAACCGTTTGGTACACTAAGGTTTTGTGCAGTCGTACTAACGACCGTACCACAAGCGAGGCCATCGCACTCACTCGTAGTACATCCACACGCTTGTGGACGCTCCAAAACGTTCACCAGATGGCCATCTGATGAACAAGCGGCAGGCATCGTTACTGTCCAATGTTGCCAGTTTACCCGTGGTTCGTACCTTCTGAGCCACGGTATTCCAAGGATGACATCAAATTTGTCATCCAAATCCAATACGATAAAGTCATCGTCATATTGGGTATCTTCTAGCGTATAGTGGATCTTCACTATACGCTTCATGACGGTTACGGATGCGCCTGTCGCAAGACGTACCGTCATCCTCGTAGGAGGTGTGTCACATTCACTGAATTTAAAGTGACCATCTTCTAGCGATTGGCGTCGCACAAAATTGTTGTACACCCCACAATCGACTAGAGCTCGAAGGGACAACTTATTCGTCACTTCGAGTTTCAAGGTAATGAGTGAGACCTCATTACCTAGAGCAGCAACGCACAACGTTTGTGTGTTGGGAGCAACCTTCATCAAGAGGCCTACAAATTCTCTTGACGTTGCTAGACCAGTAGGGTGCTCCGCACCTACTGATCCTGTCCGTTTTTTGACGGTCCATCCCGTTGTTGCGTCTTTGCACCAACTGCGGACCCTCGTCCCTGCCCCTTTCTCATAGGTGGACGGTCACTACGCCCAGTGTCGCGAGACACTGGACGAGGGGCACTACACTCGTAAGCGTAGTGTCCTGTCTTTTGACATCTGTTGCATCTCTGCAACTTCTTGTAGCCTGTAGAGCGAGCCTTCTCGCTCTCTACATAACAGAGTTCCATCGGCTCTGGACCTCCGTTGTCATATCGTCTCGGTTGACGATATGATGTCGAGCTGGCGCGAGCCTGTCTCAGACTGAAGTCTTCCTGCTCCGCAATGGAAATGGCTTGTTCTAGTGAATCTAGTTCAAGCCGGAACAGGTGAGTCTTGACGGGACCATCCGCAAGACCCTGCATGAACACCGAAACCAACGTGTGTTCATCCACCGGATTGGAACTTATACAACTCGTAAGATGTCGTATATGTTGGGCGTAAGCGTGCACATCACGCTTACCCTGTTTGAGCTTCAAGAGTTCGGTTCGAGCCCTGAACTCAGCTCTAGGCGGTTCAAACGTTTGTCTGAGCCGCGACTTGAAGACTTCCAACGACCCAAACGCATATGGGTCGTGCAACTTGAGCCCCAGTGCCCAAGTCTTGGCACGTCCTGCCAGATTTGACTGGGCAAATGCAACTTGCATATCCCTGTCGTCGATGCGACGCGCCCTTATGGCGTCATCCAATTCGACGAACCATCTCAAGAGGGAGTCTTCTTCGACCCCCCAATACTTTGAGATGTCAATCTTCAAAGTCTCGGGTCGACGCGAGTGCATCGACCCACCAGCAGCAGCCTGCTGCTGTCTCAACAGTTCAAACTGTTGAGCACCCTGTTCTCTCAACAACTCTGCTTGTTGAGAACCTTGTTGGTGAAGCAAGGCTACTTTCTCGCGTTCAGCGTCAAGTTCATTTTGAATGAACTTGGCGATAGTAGCATGTTGGGCATCTCTATTGAGAGCCTCTAGCATGACGCTAACAGCATGGATGCCCATGGTCGAACCCATTCGTTCAACCGCATCCCATTCGACATCGCTCAAATGGGAGTAGCCGTCACGCGTAGCGTGAAAGCTTTGGTCATCTTCATCATCCAACATATTCATGTTGGATGTGAACGCGGTCCTTGGACGGACTACGAAGTGCTACCAGGTGTAACGGGGCACCCTGAAGCTTGTACTGGTGACAGTACAAGCTACTTATTCTGATGACAGAATAAGGCGGTGCCTCGTAACTTCACGTACACTCGTACGTGCAGAGGAAGACGGTAAGAAGAAGCGAGTACTTGGTTAAAGTAAAAAGTAGAACTGTATTTAGTATAGTTAATGTCTGCAATAAATCACTATTTATCTTCATCTAACTATGTCTAAATACAAATGTGTAAATCAGTTATCTGCTCACCACTCATTGCGTGCGTCTGTCGTGGCGCGTCTTCGTTGGTTGATATAATGGCCTATATCAACCAATCAGGAACTACTCGTAAGTGCTACAGAATATTTGTCCTTATGACAATATTCTGAGAATATAACTCTTATAGTTATATTCTATTAACAATTTCTTATAAATTGTTATGTAACGATTCACCCCGTTACACCAGCCATCTCCACTTGAACAGTGAAGACCACGCCGACGCTCCTGTTCAGAGGCACCACCAGGCGGGTCACAGCGAAAGCGAAGAGAGGATGTATTCTGGTTTTGATGTGTCCAAGGCTTTTAAAACGGGGCCATTTATCGAAGAGCTGAAAGCAAGATACGTCGCGGCAGGAATGAGCATTCCGAAATTCGTCCATGATTGGGGCTATATTGACTCGGCAACACAACATCTTTCCGACAGGAAGAAATCCATCCTTGTCAATCACATGTGGGAACCTAGCACGTCCAGTGAGGATGCTGCAACACGGTTCAGGGAGGGACGCGATGAAAGCGCGGTCATTTCGATAATGAAGAGATTGGCCAGCACCAACGATGTCGGATTACGATACATCGAAGATAGACTGCAGTCTATCTTGATGATATGGTGGAAATCCAAACAACGTACAGCTGACTACGTGTTCAACTTTCTAAAGATCAACAAAAGCATCTCGAAGGCGCAGGAAAAAGCCACCATGGTTGAGAAAGCTGTCTGCCTTGCCGACGACCAAGCTTTTGTAATGTGGGATGCTTATGTGTACTTCATCGACCAGCACGATCCTATTAAAACGATATCCCGCATACTGGTGCCGGAGCATTTTGGCATTGAAGAATGGGACAAGATCCTTGCTGCTGCAAGAAAAAGTATGGGTCCAAGCACTCGCCGTGAAATAGGTTGGAAGGCAAAACCCTACGAGGACCTAACATCTCACCGTGAATTAGCTCGGAGCGCAAAAAAACCACGAGGGGCCAAGCGCAAAGGTTAACACGAGAAACACAAGGGTGCGGCTCCCTTGAAACGACTGCGTGTCAAGTTACAAGGTCGATACGTGGAAAGTACCGGCCCGGATGCACTGTAAACGGCCACACGCCCAACAACTCGAAGAGAGCGTGTAGGCACGAAATCTACAGAGGGGTTACCAGCAGAGTGTCATTTACTTTTCTCAGTTTATGTTTTGGACAGAAGCAACGGTGTCACTACACGTGCTTTTTCGCTGATTCAGGACCTGTAGCAAACTGCTGAAGTGCTGGTGCGAGCTTTCTTCTTACTATCGTTGTCGAGTATGCTGACGATTCATTCAGTCGATCAGCATCTTGGCGGGGCACAAAGCAAATGTCCACAGAGTAGAAGTCAAGCTTTCGAGGCCGCACAAGAAACCAAGCGGTGGTTTTCGCTCGATTCACACTATTTGATCCACTTGCACACGATTCTACAACGAGCGCCCTCATATCTAGCTTGGCGACACGCAGTGTCAGTTCTTGATCGTACAGTCTGGAGCTGCAGCGGAAGACAGCTTACTCATTGATTCGAAACACTATCTTCTACTTACCTTTTCCCGACGTCGAGCTCTTGATGTAATCTCGCCTCAACTGTTGCGCTATTTAACTCACATGAAGCATCAGTTCAAAGATTCCGCAATTCTGTTCGCCTTTGCGATTCCTACAGCAGAAGCACAATAGATACAATGAATCACGCGCTTGTCAGCCTCATTGAAGCAAACACAACACGCAGTCCAGGACCCACTCGACACAAAAAAACATACGCACGTACCGCTAGTCCACACCATGTTTGCCAATGATTGAAGAGAAATGTGAGTATCTTGCAAGCACATCATGCTTCGGCACTCTGGTGAGCGCCAGAGCTGACGTCTGGATACCGAATGGCATTCGCACGAGTACATCGCCCGATGCCAATACCACGTTTTGGTAAGTGGTGACAATCCCTCAAATCGACATTCGGCAGCTGCGTCCACGGAGCTGAATGGCACCCAAATACGAGCGGCCATTACAGCTCGTTTGCTGGAGAAGCTGCCTCTGCCTCTACTGAATCAACTACGGCATTACCTGCATGAGTATGTTTCCATCATCCCGCCACACTCACCGTCTTTTAGCTACTTGAGAGAAGATCTCGTCTACATCACGAACACGCGCAAGCTGAGGAATGCATACATCCTGCCGGCGTTCAACGTCTTGTGCATCTTGTAAATAAAAGTGACGCACACTCATTACAGGTCGGGCCAACGAATTGAGCGAACACAAGCAAATTCGATTGTTGCACGGGCAGCAGGGTGAGCAGTGGCTACAACGGGCACACCTCTGAGCTTGTTAGATCACGGGCTCACTTGTTGCCGACTTCCGCTCCATTGAGTTGTCAGAGATACTTTGCTGGCCGCGACCATCGTCGCACTACGTACCATCCGGAACCATTTGCTTCCTCGGCCTTTATAACGAGATTGATAAGACAGTCACGCATAGGACTGCTCTGGCTGGATACGTATGGTGGCATTGTCTGATCGATTCAAGAGCTACAGCATAAACTAGAACATAGCTCATCGTAAGCCAACAAAACGAAGCAATAAAATAGTTCCAATAGACAATGTAGCACCTGTTGCTCGCGCAATCGTGTCGTCAGCGCACACACAATCACTTTTAACAGAGTAAAACAGAGCAACGAGAGTGCAAAGCTTGACAAAGAAGATGCATGCCACAATTTCCGCTACGCAGAACGTCTCACGCATATGATGCTTGATCCGTACTCGACCTTGCTCATCAGATAGTGTACTGTGTACAAGACAATGCAGAACGAAGGCGAGCGAATAGCACGAAACCGTGCCGGCAATGTTATGTACGAGTCGATAAACTCATCGCCCCCAATAGCCCGTAGCAAAGCTACACACTGTTCGTCCTATGAATAAGCCGCACGAATTAAGTTAGTTACTGATGACGACAGTGTCGTAACATGAGCAAGCTCATAGTCAGGTCGGCGCGAGAGCGCACCAGCCGAGGCATTTTGCTTTCCTGGCTGATACTTCACCTCGACATTATATTCGGCAAAGAAGGTAAGCCAACGATCTGAGAGAGATGCGGCGCATGTGTCGTAGTGCGCAATGACGAACGATCTGTATTGATTACAAAAAGCTAGAATCCAAGCAGATGTATTCTGAATTTAAGTATAGCACACTTCATAGCAAGTAGTTCTTTGTCGTGAACTGAATAGTTCTTTTCAGCAGCTTTAAGCTGGCGAGACTCGAACGCAATGACGCGCTCGCATCCATCAACATCTGTATCAAAGCACTGCCAATGGCAAAATCAGATGCGTCACAGACGATACTGGAGGGCCGATCGTAGCATCGTGCTTGGTGTTACCCCAACACCAATCCAAATCCTTTTTCAGGAGATTGGATAATGGCCTAATAATGTCTACGTAATTCGCACTATACTCATGCAAGTAATTGGCAAGGCCAAGCCACTTACGTAAGTCCTTTTTGTTCTTAGTAACTGGCCAATCGACTATAGCCCTTGCCTTAGCGGGGTCCGCTTCAATGCCTCGCTTCCCAACGAAGCAACCTCGAAAAGGGAATTTTCTTCTGTACCAAAGATGCACTTAGACGCGTTAGCGTACAATTTATTTGTGCACATGCGCTCGAGCACCGCTCGTAAATGATCAATGTCGTTATCCACAACTGATCGACCATTTGTTGCGCGACTATGGACAAAGATGTCGTCAAAGTACGTCTGTGCGTAACCTCGATGAGGTCGAAACAATTGTGTCACCAGACGGTTAAAAGTAGCCGGGGTGTTCGACAGCTCTCGTGACATAACGAGCCACTCCCAGCGTATAAAGCTCGGAGTACTGACCGCTGTTAGCAATATCACTCGCTCACACAAGAAACTGACAAAACCCATCGACCAAGTCGAGTGCACTGTACAATGTACATCCTAACCTATTGTTCTGAAGAACATCTGTAGCGGAGCTACACAGCTCCTTAAGTCAGAGGAAGACTTAACGCTCTACGAGCAACTTAGTTCCAAAGAACTAACGACTTTACGAGTCAGCAAGCTTTACAGCTTCAGATCCCTGTTCCAGGGGACCTAACGATTCAGTGAATCGACAGCACTTAGTGCTATAGAGTAGCTACCTCAAGGAGGTGTTGCTAACTCTTAGTGATCAGAGATCAACGATCAAGACGGCTCGCAAGCCACGCGTCTTTCAGATCAAAATGGGAACTGATTTTATTTAATGTTAAAGCCTATAGAATATCTTAATCCTACTCAAAGATCTTTCGTATCTAATGGCTGACACTTGTCAGCCCCTACAAACCGATAAGATATTCTATATCACCTTCACAGAAGCGAACCCTCAGGTGTGTAACACCTCTGGTACAAAGTACCATGATTTCGTGCAACCCCGTTACACCCTCCCCCACCAGACTGACGTTTACCCAAAACGTCAATCGAACTCGTATTCTCAGCGAGAACAGTGCGCGTACGGTGAACCTCACGGTAACGTACGCTCTAGCACGATGTCCTCATCACCAAACGAGTCAAAGGCTCTGTGTGACTACCTCGGAATAGAGGAAGAGGTGGACTATGGTAGCGATACCAGTGTCCGCGGTGACACAGGGACAACGTCCGGCTCACTGATGCCTGAGGCACAACTTTCGAACACCCCAAATCCGTTCGCTGAACGTGGAGGTGCGAGCGCGCCGCCAGCGCAGCGTGCAGCATCTGGGTTTGATGAGACTATCATCGCGAACCCGCTCGATGAGCAACAACAACTGCTTGTTCAAAGAGAACAAAACGCTCAGCGTTATGCACAGATGACTGCAACCCTTGAACGCCAGCGTGATTATGTGTTCACCCCACCCAGTGTGGAGGAACGTCTGCGTCAAGCGGCCGGCCAAACATTGGCAACGTGGGTCATTGGCCATGGGCCTAAGACTCCTGAGGAGGTGGTGAGCTGCCAGGCACTTCGTGAGAGGTACCTGGAGCCGCACCTAACGACTCAAAGTCAATACAAGGCACGCCTTGACATGCAAGCACGTGGTGCACCAGTTCCACCGATGAAGGGTATACCCATTCTCCTGCTCGCAGGCGAAACAGCGAGTGAAGAAGACGATGCCTTTGTTCACTGGGTGCACTATGTGCGTCGCCTCAGCAACATTTTTGCTCTAAGGGCTAGTGCCCATGCGGCGGATGTGCGTCTCGAACGCAAGCTTCGGTATGATTATGCCAAGCTTAAGGCCAGAGGCCAATTGCGCAAGCGCACGCGCTATGCTTCGGCTACTAAGGTAGCCGCGAGTGCTGGTCAGTCTGTGACCAACAACCCGCCAACCCGCACCACTAGTGGTGGTGAACGGCCTCGGCCTCGCGATGACCATGGCCACGATGCTCAAAAGCCTCCAAAGCATATGGGCAGTCTTGCCGAAGGGGTACCTCAAATTCCCATGAGTTTTCAGACTCAGGGTACCCACGCCACTTTACCAGATACTGATATTGGCCCTGACGACGACGTCGTTTCAGTAGTCTCTCGACATGGAATTGACGACACCCATGCTCATCGAGCAAAGTCGGTGGCGGCCGGTGTACCGGTGGAGGCCCACGAGAAATTGGTTCTCGAAGTGAAGGGTCTTCAAGCGGCCTTGGGTAAGTCCCAGTGCATGCTGGATGCGATGCAAAACCGCCTTCAGGCGATGGAGCAAGCTCAAACTCGGAGCGAGGCTCAGTTGGACTTGCTGATTCGTCTACAGCAATCCGGGGCGGTGCCCTTGTCGTCGGCGCAAGCGCCTCCAAGTTCACATGGGAAGGATCCCGGTACGGCTTAAGTAAGCCTACGTAGAACACTGGATGTGTGCGCAATTTGCGTGGGAGGTTTAGCGTATACGCAAGTCCCCTTTTGGCCGTGACCGTGAACGGTCCAATAAAGCGTGGACGCAACTTTGTCTTAAAGACAGCAGACACTACATTTGTAGGTAGATTTTTAGCATTGAGTAGTACTTGGTCTCCGACCTCATAACGTTCAATGCAATTTCTGCTTTTGGCATCAGCTTGTTGTTTTTGGGTATCTTGGCTATCAGCCATTGCGTCACGCACATGTCTTAGGACATTTAATCGCGTTGCGAGAAACTCGCTTACCTGTTTTTGAACAGTAGCAGGGCTGATATCAGCAAGCCGATCGGCAACCTCTCCCCCACCAAGCCCTGATTCACGTAGTGATAGCGTTAACGGAACGCGAGGGTGAGTGAGACCGTTTATATAGAACGGAGTAAAGCCTGTTGAGGCATGAACAGCGTTATTCAACGCAAACTCAACAACAGGGAGCATTGAGCTCCAACGCCTAGGCGTATCAGCGCAAATACTGCGCAAAATGTCGTTGATGACGCGGTTTACACGCTCAGTTTGACCGTCGGTCTGCGGATGATCCGCTGTGGACATGTCCAATCGAGTGCCAAGCACCTTGAAGATAGACTTCCAAAACTTCCCAGTGAAGCGGGGGTCTCTATCAGAGATAATTGCCACAGGCAAGCCATGTTGGCGAAACACACGGTCGATAAACAGCTTTGCTGTACCTTCCGCATCGATGCTATCCGGCACAGCCGCTAAGTGAGCCATCTTGCTCAATCGGTCAACAAAGACCACAATACCAGTGTTGCCTTCCGAATCTTTCGGTAGGCCAAACACAAAATCCATGCTCATGGACTCCCAACAACCACTGGGTACTGGCAAACTAGCCAGCGGCGCCGCCGCATGTGCCGAGGGTTTTACCCGTTGACACGTTTCGCACGTACGCACATAGGTGCGCACCCACTTATAAAGTTTGGGCCACCAATAGCTTTGGCTCACCGAGCTATAAGTCTTCTCACGACCGAGATGACCACTTAAAGCAGTATCATGTGCCTCATAGAGGATCCGATACTTTAATTCCTCATTATGAGGTACTACGATACGAGGGTTGTCCTCAATATCCGTGCGATAGCACAATAGGCCATTATCGATGGAATATCGATGTAGCCTCGCACGTAAACGTGCCGACAATTCTATGTCCGAGTCTTTAAACTCATTGCTCCCAAGAGCACGTAGCAAAGCTACACACTGATCGTCCTTGGCATATGCCGCACGAATTAAGTCAGGGACTGACGACGACAGGGTCGTAACATGAGCAAGCTCATAGTCAGGTCGACGCGATAGCGCATCAGCCAAAGCGTTTTGCTTACCTGGCTTGTACTTCACCTCGAAGTTATATTCGGCAAAGAAAGATAGCCAACGAGCCATTCTCTGTGAGAGATGAGGCGACTGTGTCGCAGTGCGCAATGACGCATGATCGGTATAGATCACAAATGGCTTCGAGCCAAGCAGATGGACTCTGAATTTGACAAGAGCGTACTTCATAGCAAGTAGCTCTTTGTCATGAACAGGATAGTTCTTTTCAGCAGCTTTCAGCTGCCGAGACTCGAATGCGATGACGCGTTCGCGTCCGTCGACATCTGTTTGTAACAGAGCACTGCCTATGGCAAAGTCAGATGCGTCACAGACGACACTGAAAGGCCGGCCAGAATCGGGCAAAGCCAAAATTGGCGCATGGAGGAGACTCTCCTTAACTGCTTCAAAAGCATTATGTTCGGTGTTACCCCAACACCAACCCACATCTTTTTTAAGGAGATTGGACAATGGCCGAGCCATATCTGCGTAATTTGCACTATACTTATGTAAGTACTTGGCAAGGCCAAGCCATTTACGCAAGTCCTTTTGGTTCTTGGGGACTGGCCAATCGACTATGGCTTTTACCTTAGCGGGATCCGCTCGAAGGCCTCGCTTCCCAATGAAGCACCCTAGAAAGGGAATCTCTTCTGCACCAAAGATGCACTTCGATGCGTTCGCATACAGCTTATTCGTTCGCATGCACTCGAGCACAGCTCGTAAATGATCAATGTGGTTATCCACATCTGATCGCCCATTCATTGCACGACTATGGACAAAAATGTCATCAAAGTACGTTTGTGCATAGCCTCGATGAGGTCTGAATAGTTGCGTTACCAACCGGTTAAACGTAGCCGGGGCGTTAGATAGCCCTTGCGGCATAACGAGCCACTCCCAAAGCATACCGCTCGGAGTACTCACCGCTGTTAGCGGAATATCGCTTGCTCGCATGAGCAGTTGGTAATAACCATCGACTAAGTCGAGTGCACTGTACAGTGTACATCCCGCCATATTGTTCTGAAGAACATCCTTTCGAGGAATAGGCGTCTGCGCCGGTATAGTAGCTGCATTAAGCTTATTGTAAGCATGCACAATACGCCACTTGCCATTTGGCTTTTTGACACAAAATGTCGGTGTTGAGTGGGGAGACTTGCTCTCACGAACCATCCCAGCCGCGTGCTTAGCACGAAAGAAATCGTCAATGACGTCGCACTGTTCTTTAGGCAAAGGCCACTGCCGTGTTACACAGTATTTAGTTCCAGGAACCAAGTCAATCTCATGACGTACACCTCTATCGGGAGGTAAGGCAGAAGGTGGGTTGTGACACACCACATCTTGAAATTCCTTGACTAAAGGATAGAACGGATCCGACGGATCTTTAAGGATCGAAGATCCACTTCGTGCACTAAGTGCCGCCTTTGTATCCTCTAGGACAGACTCATCCATTAACGAGGAAGAGTTCAACTCAGTATCAGGTCTAATGACCGCTAACTCGGATAACTCTCCTGCCTTCAAGGCCTGGCTAAACTCGCCATCAGACATTTCGTCTAGCTCACAAAGAGCGTCCACGGATGGAAGGGTTTCAAGGCAAACACTGCCATCGACCCGACCAGTCACTCCATTAACAAGTGTATACAGTGTATTGATAATCTCACTATGTGACTGTGAGGACGCCTGGCGCTTTACAGCTGCTACTCGGCGTCTCGATTGTCTCTTCGAGACCTTACACCCCTTAGGGGTCGGGACAATATTGTCCCCATGGTTACTACCAACCATAGTATGCTCTATACGAGAGCTTTTGTCTTGACCGACATTAGGTGTGGTGCCCTCACGGCCGCCCACACCATATGGCGAATCGCCAACAACGCCATTACCGGCGTTAAGCGTGGTGCCCTCACGGCCGCCCACACTATACGGCGTATCGCCAACAATGTCATTACTGACATTAGGTGTGGTGCCCTCACGGCCGCCCACACTATACGGCGTATCGCCAACAATGTCATTACCGACATTCAGTGCGGTGCTCTCACGGCCGACCGCACTCGGTGTAGTTTCACGTGCCACCATACACACATCAAAGGAATCACGTCCTTGATCACTCGGCCCTAGGCCAACCATGCTTTCAGCATGCAGTGACTCGTTATCACAACGAGTACCACTCAACGGAGTACGTGCCGTTTCACTAGTTTTAGACGAGCTAGGCTCGAAACTTATGTTTGTAACATGGGAGTTAGATAACTCGGACATTCCAATATCCAGCACATTGACATCTTCTGTCAAAGGCTCGCGCCAATAGCGCTTTTGCTGCCTAGCAAAGGTGGGTTCATGACTCTCCAAAGCTTCGCTAGGAACATTGCGCGTAGCGCCTAAGGTCTTAGACCTCCAATCAATCCATGGCTCATGGCGCTCAAGCCAAGCCATACCTAGGATGAGATCATATCTCGAGTCCAAATCTAGGACAAGACAGCGCTCAATACTGTCAAAGTCTAAAAACGTTATACCTAAGTTCAATGGAACTTTAGGCACCGTTACGCGACTTCCAGTCGCTAAACGAACCGTGATAGAATCACCCTCATGCGCTGTAAGCGCCTCAACATAACGCTGACTTCCCTCAAGGGAACGGCGTCGAGCATAATTGCAAGACGCTCCAGAATCGATCAATATCGACCAAGGCTTCTCGAAGCCCTTAATTTTTGCCTCGGCGACCAACAAGCCAGACTTGTATCCACGCACCATACCCGTAGGTATGGTACTCTTTGGGGCTAAGCCCTGCATTCCTTTACCTCCTAAAGGTGTAACAGAACATAGTTCTTCCCCAGTAGGGCGCCCCGCGCCTACTGGGTGTCGGCATTTCCCCGTGCCATGCCAGACTTCTGACTCGGGGTCGAGTGTTGGCTCGTAGTCTGGCGTTGCTTACGCAAAGGGCAACCAGGCCGCAAGTGTTTAGTGCTTCCGCACATAAAGCATCGTCTTACAACGTGTTGCTGCTCAGCAGCTCGAAGCTCAGCTTCACCTCCATCTTCAGCATAGCTGAGATCCATCGGTTCCGGCCTATTATAGGCAGTGGTACCCGAATAGTTTGCTCTCACAGAGCGAGGATTGTATCCATTCCAACCAAGTCTGGCCGACTTGAAATTATGCTCAGCATTAAGAGCAATTCTCACAGCCTCTTCAAACGTAGAGGGGTGAACCCGAAAAACCTCGGTTCTGGCAATGCCAGTACGTAGACCTTCCATGAAGATAGTCACATGGACTGCTTCAGGCAGAGGGTCAGACTGCATTGCAGCCATGAGCGTTCGCAGCTCTTGGACATAGTCCGATAATTCATTCTTACCCTGGCGGGTAGAAAGAAAGCGTGAGCGCACGCGGTAAGCCTGGTTAGGTGGAGAAAACACCTGTACCAATTGTGATTTGAGCGACTCCCATGTGGGAAACGCTATGTCCACCGACGTGCTACACGTCAAGGCCCATTCTCTAGCTCTACCATCGAGCTTCGAGATAGCCAGCGAGACCTGTTGATGGTCAAGCGTGATCAGGCCTGATCTCATGGCCATCTCGATCTCACGGATCCAGAGGATGAGATTCTCACCCTCCTTGCCGGAGTAGTTTTTTACGTCCACTTTAAGTGGACGAGGCTTAGCCTCTTCGTCTGGTACAGACACGAAGCGTGTAGGCATAGCCGACGCTATTTGGTCTTGGACCTGCCCTAAAAGGGTCGCTTCATACTGCATGAAGCCGTCAACACGTGCATTAAGCACTTCAGGACCTTGTGAAACAAGAAACTCCACGTACTCTGGACCCAAAGATGCGGTCAGCTTGTCAAGCGCGACCTTTTGGGCCTCAGATAGGGGAGTGATGCTTTCCATCCTCACAGAGGATCAGTCTTAAAGACTCAGGCGTAGATTGACTACAAGTGCTACCAAGTGTAGCGGAGCTACACAGCTCCTTAAGTCAGAGGAAGACTTAACGCTCTACGAGCAACTTAGTTCCAAAGAACTAACGACTTTACGAGTCAGCAAGCTTTACAGCTTCAGATCCCTGTTCCAGGGGACCTAACGATTCAGTGAATCGACAGCACTTAGTGCTATAGAGTAGCTACCTCAAGGAGGTGTTGCTAACTCTTAGTGATCAGAGATCAACGATCAAGACGGCTCGCAAGCCACGCGTCTTTCAGATCAAAATGGGAACTGATTTTATTTAATGTTAAAGCCTATAGAATATCTTAATCCTACTCAAAGATCTTTCGTATCTAATGGCTGACACTTGTCAGCCCCTACAAACCGATAAGATATTCTATATCACCTTCACAGAAGCGAACCCTCAGGTGTGTAACACCTCTGGTACAAAGTACCATGATTTCGTGCAACCCCGTTACAACATCCTTTCTAGGTATGAGCGTTTGCGCAGATATAGTGACTGCATTAAGCTTATTATAAGCATGCACAATGCGCCACTTTCCATTCGGCTTCTCTACACAAAATGTCGGTGTTGAATGGGGAGATTCACTCCCACGAACCATTTCAGCCTCGCGCTTAGCACGAAAGAAGTCGTCAATGAAATCACACTATTATTTAGGAAAAGGCTACTGCCGTGTTACGAAGTATTTAGTTCCCAAACTAAGTCAATTTCAAGACGTACACCTCTATCAGGCGGTAAGATAGATGGTGGATTGTGACACACCACATCTTTATATTCCATAACCAATAGATTAAATGGATCCATAGGATCTCTTAGAATCGAAGATCCACTTTGCGCACTAAGTGCCGCCTTTGCGTCTTCTAGGACAGACCCATCCATTATGAGATCGAGTTTAACTCGACATCGGGTCTAATGACTCCTAATTCGGATAAATCCCCTGCCTTTAAGACCTGGCTAAACTCGCCATCAGACGTTACGTCTAGCTCACATAGAGCTTCCAAAGATGGAAGGGTTATAAGGCTAACATCGCCAGCAACCTGACCATTCACTCCATTAACAAGAGTGTATAGTGTATCACTGTTATCACTCAGTGATTGTGTGAACGCCTGGCGCTTGACAGTTGCCACCTGGCGTCCAAGTCGTATCTTGGAGACCTTACACCTCCTTGGGGTCGGGACAATACTGTCCCATTTATTACTACCAATAGCAGTGCGCTCTATGCAAGATCCAATATCTTGACCGACATCCGGTTAAGTATTACGTAACGCAAACTCTTTACTCAGTGGATTTATACATGCCACTCCATGCACAGTGTGCGGGCCTAGCCCTGGATTGAACGGCGTTTCTCCAACAATGTCACTACTGACATTAAGTGTGGTGCCCTCACGGCCGCCCACACGCGGTACATTTTCTTTTGTCATTTCACACACCTCACACACATCAAACAAATCACATCCTTTAAATACGGCTCCAGTCCAGTCATTCTTTCAGCATACAGTGACTCGATATCACAACGAGTAACACTCAACGGAGTACGTGATGTATCACCGATATCTAACGAGCTACGCTAGGAATCTTTGTTAACAACTTTGGACTTAGACAACTCAGAAATTCCAATGTCCAGCACATTGACATCTTCTGCCACAGGCTCGCGCCAGTAGTGCTTCTTTTGCCTAGCGAAGGTGGGTTCATGACTCTTCAAACCTTCGCTCGGACCGTTGCGCGTGGCGCCTAAGAGCTTCGACCTCCACTCAATTCATGCTCATGGCGTTCAAGCCAAGCCATACTAAGTATGAGATCATATCTCAAGTCCAAATTAAGGAAAAGACAGCGTTTAATGCTGTCAAAGTCTAAAAAATGTGTACCTTAGTCCAACGGAACTTTAGGCACAGTAACACGGCTTCATGTCGCTAAACGAACCGTGACAGAATCATCCTCATGCGCTGTAAGCGCCTCAACATAACGCTAACTTATCTCAGGGAAACGACGTTGAGCATAATTTCAAGACGCTCCAGAATCGATCAATGTCGACCAAGGCCTCTCAAAGCCCTTATTTTTTGCCTCGGCGACTAACAAGCCAGACTTGTACCCACGCTCCATAACAATGGGTACGGAACTCTTTGGGGCTAAGCATTGTTTAACTTCACCTCCTAAATGTGTAACAGAACCCAGTTCTTCCCCAGCAGGCGCCCCGCGCCTACTAGGCGTCGGCGTTTCCTCGTGCCATGCCATACTTCTAGCTCGGGGTGGAGTGTTGGCTTGTAACCTGACGCTGTTTACACAAAGGGCAATCAGGCCGCAATTGTTTAGTGCTTCCGCACGTAAAACATCGTCGCAAGACGCGTTGCTGCTCAGCAGCTTGAAGCTCAACTTCACCTTCATCTGTAGCATAGCTGAGATCCGTCGGTTCCGGCCTGTTAAAATAAATAGATAAAGTCTACTCGTTTATAAGGAGGTTACTTTGCGTTGTCGTATGCCGCTAAGCTCCACAGAACCATATGAAGAAACTGGAATAGAATATGGTCAGCATCGTACGACGTGCACCATCGACAAGCTAGCCTACCTTTCATGTGCTGGACAAGTTCGGAACAACAACATCTGACCTCAATGTGAGTCCGTTTTGACTAGTTGCGCGTGCAAGATTGTCTTAATTACGGAGAACCGTACACACGCTGCTGGAAAACACCCACCTATGAGATGCAGCACACACATTTATCGTTAGTCCCTGTTTGAGTGCAAGCGTGCAAACGATTTGTACAACATTCGCTCGCTAGATTACAATGATGGCTGGAGAGAGAAGTACGAACTTACACTGCACCCCATTACAGGTAAGACCCCCTCCCATCAAATATACCCTGGTCAACGCGCTTCGAGAATTTAAAGAGCTACCACATAGAACCGTGATCGAATCGTCATCGTTCCTTCGGTCAACATATCGTGGCGACCGACAGCACAGACGATGAAACCGACGAAAGGCCACACATATTTGTTGTCGCCCCCGTAGCAACTACCGTTTTCAGTCCGACCACTGAGCTCATGACGACTCCCTGGCACTCGACCAGCGACGTGTTGCACACAAAAATCCATCAACCGCACTACTCTCCTCGACAGTCGTGTATCCCAGCATAATCGAGTCACTGACGCTGTTCTCACTACCGGCAAACGACAATTGCCATGCTGTCAAAGCAATCATTGAGCTGACACCATCGCAGTAAAAAAGCTGCAAACTCTTGACATGACTAAAACGTTGTAGCGATGTTACACAGCTCCTTAATTTAGAGGAAGACTTAACGCTACGAGCAACTTAGCCCTAAGGAACTAAACTCAATGAGTCAACAAGCGTATTGCTTATGGTCCTTGTTCAAGGGGACCAAACGATTCAATGAATCGACAGCACGTAGTGTTCAAGAATAATTAGCTACCTCAGGGAGATGTTGCTAACTCTTAGTGACCAGCGATCAACGACCAAAGACGCCTCACAAGGCACGTGTCTTTAAGATCAAAAGGAGAACTGAAATTCATTTACATTTACGCCTATAGAATATCTTAACCTAAGTTAGTACAACTAAGATATTTTCTATCTAGTGGCTGACACCAGTCAGCCCCTAAAGACCGATAAGATATTCTATATCTCTTTCAGTGGGATATCATCCGTATGTCCAAGACACAGGGTACCAGGTACCCAACTACGTGTGACCCCGTTACACCCTCGCCCACCAGACTGGCGTTTCCCAAAACTTCAATCGAACCTTGGCCCGACCAGTTGTCAGCTCGTTGCGTATCATGACTAACCAGACAAGAATCAGCCATTATGAACCCACGCGAATGAGTCGTAGTACACAGCGAGCGCTCACGACACAGAGTAGCAACAGACTGTATTAGTAGAACGCCACGCGCTATAGCTAGCACTCAATTCATTTCCAATATTATCACACACCCCAAAGTTGCCTTCCAACAAAATCCTCTGGCTCGATTTGCCCCTCTGCTAGCCAACGGCCTGTCACTCTTTATAAAAGTCACTAGGACGCAGATAATGCTCTGGATACGAGTGTCCAGTATCGAGATCGTAATTAGCCCTACCTTTCTTGTAAAACCTAATGAAACCTAATAGAATATTCTTTACTTTCGGACGCGTTTCGGCCCGCCGCAGCGGGCCTCCTCAGTGGCTTACCGAACGCAAGGCGAGAGCTCTCAGTGCAGCGGCCTCTGCCGCTGCCACACATTTCCATACGCATCTAACATTATAGAACTACCTCTTATGTGGAATAATCTAACACTATCTAGCAGACTTCACCGGCGTACAACTAGTACCCGGCTCAGTACAAAATATCACTTTTTTCTAGCATCTTTTGCCACATCCATGTCCTTAAACGTCTCAAGAGTCGTCAAGATCCTTGCAGCCACGACGTGATTGAAGCAACCACCATTTTGTGACACCCAGCTGCATCAATTGCCATAACGTGCCACGACAGCTCCTTATCCAGCTGCTGTGTCCACATTCGTGACACTGCCACATTTGATGACGCACGGCTACGCGTCAAGAGGACGTTTCTGTTCACACCGTCCCGCACGACGTCACATCACAACATTGGGGTCAAAGCCAGAGGAGAAAGCCTTTCGGAGACGGGCAACATAAAACATATGCGGGTTGCCTTCCTCTTGGCGTGCGTCAGACTACGCATTTATGACCAATCAGAAAGGCAGGAACGAGCGTCTCGCGATAAGGCTAAGGTTCGGCACGTAGTCGGATGCAATGATCTCCTACAGCTCGCATCTGTGTATGCTAGGCCGCTGTCGGCGGCAGCAGGTACTCGTGTATTATAAGTGTAATCGTGTGCTTTTCATCCAATAGAGAGGGTGCAGATTTCTATCGAACACTTTAATCAGTGTACAACGAACGCGAGTTATAAAAAGACCCCGTCCGAATATTTGCTGTGTCGTAGTATTACATACTTACTTGCCATGGTAGCACGTAAATGGACGGACGAGTCGCTATTTTGATCCATTGTGATCCACCATAGAATTTGGAGGACCATGTAGGTACTCGTGTATTATAAGTGTAATCGTGTGCTTTTCATCCAATAGAGAGGGTGCAGATTTCTATCGAACACTTTAATCAGTGTACAACGAACGCGAGTTATAAAAAGACCCCGTCCGAATATTTGCTGTGTCGTAGTATTACATACTTACTTGCCATGGTAGCACGTAAGTGGACGGACGAGTCGCTATTTTGATCCATTGTGATCCACCATAGAATTTGGAGGACATCGTACTTACTGTGACAAACCATCATTTTAGTGGACTTTGAAGACAGATAACAGGCATCACTCATCTTCTGACGTCACGACGGAGAGAAAAAATGCTCCGAAGCACGTACAAGGCGGGTTGCTTTATTTGTAACTATTTCGAGCCCACAAAACGGGATGAGTCCGTCTTATATTTTTTTATCTAAGGAAAATGTTAAGTGTGATTATTTACTTGTTGCGAAATAAGCCTATTCTACGGTACTTTTTACCAGATGAATATCAAGTATGAATTATGTGTCAGGACAAACACTAGATTCTCACAATATTAGCTTTTTTAGTAATTTTGTGTTGAAGAAGTGATTCATTGCTCATTAATTAGTTTAGGACAATAATATTAAGCAATAAAGTCGATCCACGACTGAAAACGCAATGACTGGTCAGCAGATAGTTACAATACGTGTTTTTTTATAGGTATGGTAATAAAAAACGTAAATAGGATTCAAGTAATGGAGATTTAACTTTGATAAATAGGATTCTACTAATACCTTTATCTCGTCTTAAACCTGCATCTGCACTTACGTGTGCGTACGAATAACGAGACACCCGAATACCTCGTGTTTAGATTAAGTAGCTCGTACTGTGTCAGTTCGAACGATTTGTGCCCCCGGACACATGGTAGCACCTCAAAGTACGTCCGACGACTGTCAAAAAATTAAAAGTTAAAGCGAAAACTTCTATCCAAGGCATAATAGTTAATTTCATCTAAGTCAAATCAGACGGGATGCTTTTCGAGGATTGAGTTTGACAATAAAGAAAAAAACGTCGGCGCAATACTGTCCGTTTTAGGCACAACAGGGCAGCACGACACTATCGTCTACTTCATCTAGAATTAATTTGACGCTTAATGGAAAATTAAACCTTGCTTTAGTAACAATGGTATTAACAGGCAAATTTGTTGAGAAAAAGAGGGCGCTTCAGCTCGTGCTTTTGAGAAAGCAGCAGGCTGCAGGTATAGACCTGAAACACACGTCGAACCGAACCGATGAGGTTTGACATTACCAAATACAAGCAGATGAAGATGGCTCTCTGCTAAGATGGTTTATTGATTTAAATGACACAATAAGGAACCGTAATATAATCGATCAGCAAATGCGACTTACATTTACTCAATTGAACGTGGCAGGACGTACGAGGACTTGGACCTCAAGCCTCACGACCATTATAAATCTGATCGTTAAAGTCTTCGAATCTCGGCTCAGACGCATCTTCGAACCGCCTCGAGCTTATTTTAGGGCTTTATATGTAATTCTCATACAAATTACGGAAACAATTATGCAATCTTACAATTTTAGAATATGTGCCACCTTACGAGATGTATCACATCAAATCCGCCGAATGAACAAACGTTGATCACATTATTTATCCGAGGCCTCACGGACGGTACAATTTAGACGTACATGTTCCGACTGGAAATCCTTTCACCGGAAGAGGTAATTTGGGTTGCGAAACAGAGGCCTTATGCGTGAAACAAGCTCATGTATATACGAGTTTCTAATGCTCGCCGGGACGGCGGAAAGTGGAGGCTCAGAACGAATGAATATCTGCGACATGAGAGTGAAAGTTCTCGCATTGGTAACAAGATAGAGGAGCTAGCTCTAGAGCTCGAACTTTAATACAAATAATTTTGTCCATAGCATTATATTAAATTTCGTACATTTATTTATCCATTTGAGAGTGTTGTCGACGAGGAAATGGGTAGTGGTGTGTGTCCCATCAATTAGATCGCTGGTGGTGTGTGTGTGTTACAGCTGCTCGGTAAAGTTGTCAATTTTACAAACACAAGAATGTGAAAATTAAAAGAACGGGGTTATCCTCTTATGTGACTTCATTGACGACAAAGCGCGGCCGGCGACACAAATAATCTAATGATTGAGAGAAATTATGCTGAAAGAGCTTATTTTCCTACGTGACCATGTCCTCTTACTAAATCAGTATACATGTATACATAAGCTGCAAACCACTTCACATGTATTGTTTGCGAAAGATGCTAGACTTTCGCCGCCCCTTTGTGTCCACCAGCTGCTTGTTAGTTCTATGTCCTGTTTATAACACCTTTAGCCAATTTCGTGCAGGCATTGACGAGTGTACAACGTTACATATTTTTTGGTCGCCAAAAATAGACCTGATCAAAGAGTGGTACCTATAATTCCCATTGACTAGTGGAGATGGGATAAATATCAAGTTTAGTACGACATGTAAGGTACACTAAGTGCTTATTTGTTAGCACATACCAATGAAGGGACCGGCCACATTGTACGAAGTAGGATGTCTACAGCGTGTCAAGCCTTATTTCTAGACATAATTATCGGAGGAAAAAATGCTTCATAGCACTGAGACCGACGTCTTATGTAAATTAAGCATTAATTACGGATACAAAAGATGCCAGGACACATCGTGCTTGGTGCTACGTTCAAAGTTTACCCGGCAATATTCACACACAGGCATACAGACATATAGACACAAAAATTGACAGAAAGTGAGCTTCAAAAGCAGGGTATTTACC
The DNA here is from genome assembly GCA_921007115.2 of Peronospora matthiolae. NCBI lineage: Eukaryota > Oomycota > Peronosporomycetes > Peronosporales > Peronosporaceae > Peronospora > Peronospora matthiolae. The sequence goes on along the minus strand of CAKLBY020000223.1, from coordinate 561,396 downwards.
TTGCGCGCAGTCGCTAATAGCTTCATGCTCGCTAATACAGCGATTACTTTTGGTCACTATAGACAAGTGAAATGCCAATAGACTAGATTACGCTATTTGGGTCGGTCACTCATATTCTAATTGTGATGCAGCTGGCTATGCTTAAGATGATCATGTTAGGGTGTCTTGCTCCGTCGTAGTGCTGACCAACCCATGGTCCATTTCCTTTAAATGTGCTTCTAGATCTTGGCAAGGTATGGTCAAATTTGGCTGGGTAGTAGTTTTTGTTCTACCTGTGCCTTACCACTATCTTTACCCTTTAGTGTGCGGCTACTTTTGCATTTACCTTTCTCTACCCCTTACTTGGTTAATAACCCGGTAAACAAGCGTTTGTATGATCGGTAAAATCCTTAAAGTTGCTGTTTTATATATAACACGACGCATCGGAGGCCTATACATACATATTGATTGGGTATAATGGCGTAGAATAGAGTTGTGTACGCCAGGTGGCAAAGCAAGTGCCATTTACACTTGCGGGTTTGATCAGAGCTTACATTTGGACTTAAAGAACAAGTTCGTAAAATAATGTGTAGCATTTAAACAAACCGTCGTTAAAAATTGTCCCCGTAATAATTTCCCAAACGAAGAAAACGGACTCTGGACGACAGGTTATATGGACCAGGGCACCCTTTGTTTGGTTGCCACAAATTTCACGTACACTCGTACGTGCAAAGGAAGATAGTCTACTCAACAACTATGTTGAGTAATCGGTAAAAAGAGAACTGTATTTAATATTTTTAAGCTATCAATATAAAGCTAATCTTTATCGAACTCTACTAAACTACGTCGTCGTATGACTACAACCTGCTCACCACTCATTGAGCGCGTCCAGCAGCGATTAATTGGTGGCAATCTTGGTTGATCTGTCTTTTATCAACCAATCTTCGAGAAGCACGTGAATTTTACTCAAAGGGATAATAATCCTTCAGAATTACCTATCTCGGGTAATATTGGCAGGCGATTGTCACGCTAGACAATCTCCCTATTGACACCATTTGGTGTCAAGATCATGTAACGGGCAACCCCGTTACATTACCCCCTAACCGTTAATCGCTATTCATTTTAATTAAATTAGTTGAGGACAGGGTGATCAATGTTGGATCCCCCTATAAGCGGATTTCTTGTTGGTAAAACCACCTCACTTGCAAATTTATTGAATAGTGTACAAGTTACTGCAGTGCTAATGCAGCCGAAGATGGTACTTCTCAAGCCTTAGCAGCAGGTTATCATTTGCTTGCTGTTGCGAATTGTCGCGTGGTGATTCACCACGGGCGACAGATACATCCGCTGCGTCTGAAGTGGGTGTTTTGACTCGCAATGTGGATGAACCTGAAATATCGCTAAGTTTGATTTTAGTCGGTTTGACGCATTTGACTCGAAGGCGAAACCTTACGCCTTCTGATCATCCGGGGTTAACACTGCAAGAGCCAGTTTGAATGGCTCTGATCAACGCGGCGGTACCATGTCCGAGATCTTCGGATAGAGTGAATATTCCGATGAATCTCCACCTCACGCAAGTCCGTCCAACGATAAGACACGTGGGGATGGTGGTGATGCACCTATACATCACCACGACCGAAGTAGTTCGAGGGATCGGGGTAACACTGGTGCCAGTGCTCTTGCTGGCACCAATCAAGAGGCCAGGGACCGCTTCATCCTGCGCCATGCTCCTCAAGTGGAGTCTCCTTGGATGCCATCATCCAAGGAGTTAGATCGATAGGCCGGCATGACCACCGAACGAGATCGAATCCCGTTGTTCGACTGTAGGAGGATCTGTCCTCCTAATTTCAGCACGGAAACTGTCCGTGCTGAGAAATAGTTCTTCACCGATGCGTTCTTCAAACATCGGTGGTACAATGGCAACCGTGGCCGCGACGGTGAGGCTTTGGTGCAGGAATGGAATGCCCTAATCCATACGATCGAGTGCATTGTCCTTGAGGCCTGGCAGGGTTAACTTGATTCAGCTCGCATCAGGTTTGAGAAGAGCAACCCAGTCGGGGTGCGATAGAAGTTGCACCGGTTGTCAGGAAAGGCAGAATTACCCTGTTTCTCGTGGCATGATTCGTGTCCAGGTTCCCTGGACAATTCGAACCGTGCCCCTAGGGAGGCCTACCTCCGCAATGATCCCTACTGGAGGGCGCGCATCTCTTTCGAGATGGCCGAAGGGATCGACACCTTGAAATCCCTTTACTCGCGTTCGGGGAGATCGTTTTCCGATGGCACTTCTTCGAACGCAGCGGGTGGATCTGGTCATATTGCTCAACGAGATCAAGGACGTCAACAATCAGCTGGATTCGAGGCTCCCAGCTGTCCCACGCCAGTAGATAGCCACGCCAGCGGACGAGGTAACTCGTCCGGACGCCATTCACATCGTGTGGGTTCAAAATACGCTCCACTAGAAAACGTTGACCACCGCTTGAGTCCACCAGGGATGTGGTGGCAGCGGGAACACCTGATCCGGCTCGAGGGCCGGATCAGCTTGATGTTTAGGAGCTGAACCGTGTAACGGAACAGTTGCAAGATGACCTGACTCATGAGCGGACTCGGCGTTATGAGCTTCAGGATCTTGTACAAATTAATAAAAAATCCTTCGCGCACGATCGTTCGGGCGATCGTGCCGCGTTTGCGTTCGCATAACTTGAGAACGAACGTTCAATTCGTTCTCTTCGTGACGAGCTGGCTGTAGCTCATCAAGACATCGTCTCATGCGGACTACGATCACAAATTGACATTAAATGGATAGCAAGACAAGTATTTTTAGGGTAATTATAATATGTGGCCCTTACGGTTTCACAACTATTTTATTAGTCTAAAATTATTTTATTACAAACCGGTTACATTTATATTATTATTCCTTATTAATGTTAATTAGTTTAAATTTTAAAAAGAATTTTTTTCGATTATTTCTTCTTTAAATTTTATTTTGTTCTTGTACTTCGCTCGTGGTGATGTATTGGTGCATTACCACCATCAGCTGCGTGAGAAGGTCGCTTCGCTTGTCGACCAGACTGGCTGGTTGTAACGGGATCACTCGAAGGTGGTCTCGGCTCTTGACCGCGGACGTTCTCGTCGCCTCTCGATACGGGCTCGTACTGATAGTACGGGCGGAGACGTCCAACGTAAAACGTAGGATGCGTACGCATCCTACGAGTCAGTGCAATCGTGTATGCTTTGCCCATTCGGCGCAGCACACGAAATGGACCGATGTACTTGGGCAGTAATAAACTGCTACTCACGTTTGTCACTGCGAGTTTCGGTAGATTTACTTTTGACAGTATAACTAAGTCTCCTTTGTTATATGAAGAGGCGCTTTCTCTTCCGTAATTGTCTGCGTTTATCTTCTGTCTGTCTAATGCATCTGCAATAGATTCTTGAACGAAGCGGACAACCGCTTCGCGAGTCAGCAGGAATTCCTCTGCTGATTCATTCTTGTCTACAGCAGTGCGCACAAAGCGCACTGCTGAAAGAACGTTGTCATCATCAGGGAGGGTGTCTTCGTCTTCACTGTAGCAGTCGTTGGTCTTGCTGAATAAACCGTCATCGTCGTCATCAACGTCGATGTCGATCACATCGACATCAACATCCATCACCTTGACATCATTGTCGCCGTGTGGCTAGCGAGAATCAGATCAATTTTGGTTTATGCGAGTCCAACCCCTCAAACTAGAGTCACACTCTAAGAAGGCGGGTAAACGTGGATGGCCTAAGCCATTCACGATGAACGGTTTATGCGTTGTCGACGCATGCATGTACTTGCTGATAAAGAATTCCGCGATCGCCAATAATTTACCCCAACTCGCAAAAGACTGTACGTACCCCCAAAGTATCTCTTCGAGGACGCGGTTGACGCGTTCCGTCTGACCGTATGTTTCTAAATAGTCAGAAGTCGTCATCTTCGAACGTGTTCCAAAGGTACGGAACACGGATTGCCAGAACTCTGCTGTGAAGCGGGGGTCCCTATCGGACACGAGTTCACGGGGTAACGCGTGAAGTCGGAAGATAGTATCGATAAAGACATGAGCACATCCCTGGCCTGTGATTGACTCCGGCACAGCAACAAGATGTACCATCTTGCTGAACCTATCAACAAACACAAGAATACTAGTATTCTCGTGAGCGTCTTTGGGAAACCCGAAGACGAAGTGCATCGATACGGACTGCCAACACTCTGCCGGAATCAGGAGATGCTGCAAGGGTGCGCGGTAAACAGGACTGGGCACCACCCGTTGACAAACTCCGCAAGCGCGAATGTATTTGCGCACAAACTCATACTGGCGGGGCCAGTTGAAGTCACGAATCACCGTGAGGTAAGTCTTTTCTCGACCGCGATGCCTACTTTTTGGGGTACCGAGACGCTCACACATGATGAACAATCACAAATCGTTATGAACGGGAACGACAACACGAGGTGTGTCACCGTTGACTGCTGTACAGTACAGCCATTCACCACGAACAGAATACCGTTCGGTTGAATAGCGGTATTGAGACGTCAAGCTTTTCAAAGGTTGACGGCATGGCTTGGATACGTAATAAATGAATCGCAGAAGAGATTCATCTTCTGCGTATGCTTTTAGCACGTTTTCGAGCAGATTCGACGACGGAACACTCACTGTTAGTGTCGCTACAGTGGGATCACTTTTACTGTTGTGTTGGGCAGTCAGCTTGAAATCGGGCCGACGCGAAAGAGCATCAGCGATGACATAGAGTCGTGCTGGTTTGTACTCGATGGAGAAGTTGTACACAGCGAAGAATGACATCTACCTCGTCATTCGTTGTGAGAGGTCTGGACTGTTTACGGCCGTGCGTAACGACGCATGGTCGATATAAACGATTAAGGGCCTATCTCCTAAGAGATATGCCCGAAACTTGGCCAGTGTATATTTCATGGCAAGGAGTTCCTTGTCATGAATCGGATAATTTTGCTTAGCTACTTGCATCTGGCGCGATTGATTACAGATGACGCTCTCAACGCCGTCTGAGTCGCACTGCATTAACGCGCAGCCGATTGCAAAATCGCTGGCGTCACAGAATACATGGAATGGTCTATCCTGGTCTGCAAGCGCCAACACAGGCGATTGCACCAAGCTTTTCTTGATGCCTTAAACAGAGTGCTGACACTCAGCGCTCCACGACAACCTCTCATTTTTCTTTACCGACGAGAGAGATACACGGTCGTCTCGGCATAGTTGCATGAGTATTTGTGCAAGTACGCCGCCAAGCCAAGGAACTTTCGAAGTCCCTTGACGTCTACTGGAACAATCCAGTCGCTAATCGCCTTGATCTTTTCCGGATCAGGGCGTACACCGGTTTTACCCACGATGCAGCCAAGAAGTGGTATTTCTTTCGCTGCGAATACACACTTCTTGAGGTTCGCGAACAACTAATGCTCTCGCATTAGTGTAAGAACCTTCCGGGCGTGGATTTCTATGAGCCTCCACGTCCGTCTTTCCATCCATAGCCCGGCTATGGACGAAGACATCATCGAAGTAACTCGGTGCAAAATCTCGCACCGATCGCAATAGATTTGTAACACATCTGTAAAACGTTGCGGGGGCGTTACTTAGCCCCTGTGGCATCACTAGCCACTCCCAGAGTATACCACTGGGGGTGCTCACTGCTGTGTACGGGATGTCCCGTTCACGCATAAGGATCTGATAGAATCTTTCCATCCGATCCATGGATGAGAAGATGGTACTTTTTGCCATACTCTCTATGATGACGTCCTACCTTATTATCGGCGTTTTAGCCGGTACCTTTGCAGCGTTCAATTTGTTGAACACGTGCACTATCCGCCACCCTCCTGTGGCCTTTAGCACATAGAAGGTCGAAGAGCTGTGTGGGGGTGTTGATTCCATCACATGACCAGCCTCTAAACAATCGGCAAAGGATTGTTGATCGATGTGACCTGTTCACGAGGCAGTGGACACTGCTTCCTGACAAAGTACTTCAAACTGGGTTTCGGTTCAATCTCATGCCAAGTGCAATTGTCCTTAGGCAGCTCGCATGGCACGGATTCAGGGGAAACATCCCTGGATTCGACCGAATCCTTATACAAAGGATTTGTTTAGAAAGACTCCCAAGATTGAGACGTTTATCGCTCAATCAAAGTCTACTCATCGAGGACACTTTCAACCATCGATGTGCTACTGAAAACCCGTTCGTTCTCAGCAAACACTTGTGCCGACCGAAAATTGTCGACGTACTCCTCCTCTGTGACAAGCACGCAGATCTTCTTGATCTTGTGACTACGCAAAACTCAGAAGAATCTTTTAGATTCTAGCGTGGGCAACTTGATTACCTCCGAAGCTTACTTCGGGGGCATAACTAGAACTAGAGAATAAGCGCCTGCACTTGATTCGTCATTCACCAAGCAGGACATTAACTGACTTGGTGATTTCCTGGGAAAACACATCCGCAGGTGGTTGGGGATCCACACCCTCAACGTAACTCACTCGGGAGTTATCACTCTCAGGAACGCTGGAACTTTCTTCCAATGCGTGTACTGACTGTGGGTGTACTACCACAGTCACGTTCTCTTCGATCGACTCTCTTTCAGTCGATCGGGCTTGCTCTACGATCGACTCTCTGATAGTCGATCTCGCTTCAACGTGTTTTCCATCCTGAACAACACAAAGCTCTCTTCTCGGATGCCACCATTCTTGGTGTGCGTCCGTGTTCTAGTCCACGCGATCTCTTCGAATGGTGAACCTTCGGCGCAGCCTGTGTCTCTACACAGGTGCCGGAAGCTGGTTCCACAGTGCAGTGGGCTTCTACACTGTGATCTTGTGCAATCGTAGTAACGACCGTTACACAAGTGAGGCCACCGCACTCACTCGTAGTACATCCACACGCTTGTGGACGCTCCAAGACATTCATCAAATGGCCATCTGATGAACAAGCGGCAGGCATCTTCACGGATAGATGTTGCCAGTTAACCCGTGGTTCGTACCTTCTGAGTCACGATATTTCAAGGATGACATCAAATCTGTCATCCAAATCTAATACGACAAAGTCATCATCGTACTGCCTTCCTTCTAGCGTGTAGTGGATCGCCACTAAACGTTTGTTCACTGTTACGGATGCGCCTGTTGCAAGTCACACCTTTATCCTCGTTGGAGGGAACTCTCGCTCAACACAGTTGAGACTACTGTCCCTTAGCGACTGGCGTCGATAAAAGTGTTCAACGCCCTACAGTCAACTAGTGCGCGAAGTGACACTCCACTTGTCACTTCGATCTTCAAAGTGATGAGAGACTCCTCATCACTAAGGGCAGTAACACACAGAGACTGTGTGTTGGGAGCAATCTTCGTCAATAGTCCTGCAAATTCTCTTGACGTTGCTGGATCAGCAGGGTGCTCCGCCCCTACTGACCCTGACCTTTTTTTTAGGTCCGACTTTCTGTCGCGATCTAGCGACATGGTCAGACCCACACCTCGGACCTTTCCTTGGCGAACGGTGGTCATCACGTCCTGTCGTTGAACGTGTTGCGGTGCCTAAGACACTACACTCGTAAGAGTAGTGTCCAATCTTCTGACAGCGATGGCATCTTGCCGTTCGCTTGTGACTCAGAGAGAGAGAGTTCTCGCTCTCGATGTAACAGAGGTCCATTGTTTCGGGACGTCCTGTTCCCTGTCGTCTCGTCGATCGATAGTTTGACGAGTTAGCCTGAGACTGTCTTAGGATGAAGTCTTCATTTTCCGCATACGCTATCGCATTTTCCCGCGTATGGAAGTCCTCTTGGAACATATAGGTCTTTACCGGTCCATCCACAAGGCCGTAGATGACCACGTTGATGAGCGTGTGCTCATGTATAGGGTTCTCCGCAACGCTACTCGCAAGGTAGCGTAGGTGTTGTGCGTAAGCGTGCACATCACGCCTACCTTGCTTGAGTCTCAAGAGTGCAGAGCGTGATCTGAACTTGGATCTTGGCGGCCCAAACGTCTCTTTGAGCCGAGACTTCAAGATCTTCAACGACTTAAACACGTTTGGGTCGTGAAGCTTGAGCCCTAATGCCCAAGTCTTTGCTCGTCCCGTCAAATTTGACAGGGCGAAGGTGACTTGCATCTCGTCACCCTCGATGTGACGGGCCCTGATGGCATCGTCTAACTCGACGAACCATCTCAAAAAGGAATCTTCATCGTTTTCATTGTCCTTGAGATATCAATCTTCAAGGTTTCGGGTTGACGCGTGTGCGTCGGTCCGCCCATCGACTGATGAGAGTCTTGATGCTGTAGCAAGGCTATCTTCTGTCGCTCGACGGCAAGTTCCCCTTGTAGGAACTTGTTGATAGCAGCATGTTGTTGGTCTCGACTTAGAGACTCCAACATGCCACTGATGGCGGGTTCGCCCATGAGCACACTCATGCGGCCGACTGGCTCCCATTCTGAGTCACTCAGATTGGAGTAGCCTTCACGTGTGACGTGAAAACTGCCGTCTTCTACCTCCAATATGTTCATGTTGGACGGACACTAAGTAGTCGTTGGACGGAGTACAAAGTGCTACCAGGTGTAACGGGGCACTCTTTGTCCGGGTGCCACAAATTTCACGTACGCTAGTACGTGCAAAGGAAGATAGTCTACTCAACAACTATGTTGATTAATGGGTAAAAAGAGAACTGTATTTAATATTTTTAAGCTATCAATATAAAGCTAATCTTTATCGAACTCTACTAAACTACGTCGTCGTATGACGACAACCTGCTCACCACTCATTGAGCGCGTCCAGCAGCGATTAATTGGTGGCAATCTTGGTTGATCTGTCTTTTATCAACCAATCTTCGAGAAGCACGTGAATTTTACTCAAAGGGATAATAATCCTTCAGAATTACCTATCTCGGGTAATATTGGCGGGCGATTGTCACGCTAGACAATCTCCCTATTGACACCATTTGGTGTCAAGATCATGTAACGGGCAACCCCGTTACACGCTGTTTGCGCCAGGATGTACGAGTGCGTCTGCAGCTTGCGCTCAATCCTCCGGCACTTAAGGATACCGGCTGCCATCCATAGGCGAAGGAAACCTATAGAAATAAGTACTTTTATTACAATAATAAATAGAAGCTTTATTTGTGTGCATACAGCTAAAGTACCACTCATTGAATAAACATCATGTAATGTGTTTTTATTCTTACGCGAGATGTATAGAATGGGTGGTTTGTAGTTGGAGCCGCGGGTCTTACAATCGGCGTCATTGTCTTCGTTGCCGCCACCACTGGATCCCTCCACAAATGTATTATCTTTGGCATGTGGTAGCGAAGACGTGTGCACTGAATTTAGGTAGATTGCTTTCTACCCTCTGGGAGGTCAGAACTCGGCAGAACTCCGTGACGCACCCCGTTTTGGACTCGTTGGAGATGGGGAAGCTCATAACTTGCAAAAAGTTACACAGAATCTCTTACGTCAGGCTTTATAGTTCAAGTCTACAATTACCGGAAATCGGGCAATGAGATCGGCTTTACCATTTCTCTAATTGCTACCTTACCCTTTGACTACCATTTGCCCTTAAACACAAATCGTTGCCGCTTTACCGGCTAACGAATAATGTCGTACTTTGCCTTGACGAGGCCTTTTGGATTCTATGGGGAAAGCGTCAAGGATTCGCATAGTGATGGTACAAGCGATGAGAAACGAAATTGCTGTGTAATGATGATACGATTGCTAACGATTCTTTCTCTCAGCTTGCTCTATCTTCAATCGGCAACAAGATCTTTTTATGCCTCATTTATCCACTGCGAACTGACAAAAAGCCATCTGCACAAGATTGATATGAAGAAAAAAACACTTCGTGTACGTGCTTGGGGTCGTTGGTGCATTTCGTTGTGAAGATGAATTGTGTCTGATATCCACCGGCAAGGGGCTCAATTGCGGATTCCGACCTTCTCGGGTTTAACTTTTTACCCCATTTAGCTAGTTAGTGACTCGTGCTTTTCACTGACGTGCTACCATGACAAGTAAGCAAGTAAGTAAAAGGCGATAAGTCATACAGGGTCTTTTTGCAGCTCGTACGCTTTTTTTACCAAATTAGACGTTCAACTATCATTTGCAATTTTTTAATCAGGTGACAGTAAACGCATTACAGCCACCAACAATGCACGAGTACCTGCAGAAGCTGATGGCTTCCTGAGTATGCTTGTGTACAAATGAAAATTGAAAGACGTCTTGGTATGATTAAGTATGCCACCTTATAATACCGAACTATGCTTTATAAAATTAAGAAATTTTAAGTGAGATCAGTGTCCTCGTCTTTCACCTTCAAGTTAGAGAAACCATAATCAGCAATGCATTCAGTGCCGCCACAAATGACCAGGCGGTCAAATTCGTCTATAATGCTTACATCTTGATTCACTTGCTCTTCTACGGTATCTCTTACAGCGTCTTCTTCGCCGTCACCACGAACCGAATGTAGCTTTCTGCAAAATTTGGTATCTCGTGTTGCTCCGATTGTATGATCAAGCTGACTTAATTTAAAAATAATGGCATCGCAGTATCGTTCTTATTTTGTTGCAAGCAAGCGCGTGAGCAGATGTAAGCGCGCTTGGTCGCCTTTTGATTGCGTTAACCCCCATATGATCTGGCCGGATTCTTGGGCAAAGCATAAAGTAAACTCTTTCTATGTATCCGTAGCAGTAGTCCTCACATAACATTTACAAGTCCGAAGGTTCGAACTTGACATCATTGAAGTCGTCGTCATCTGTATTTTTGGCACACAATGAAAGTGGATCAACATTGGTCGACGCAGGCTCTCGTTGACATTTGAAAGACGGGCGGTTGCTTATTCCGACTGCTTCTTAGCGAGGTTTCCTTAAATGCAGAAATTCGTCGCCTAAACTGGCGGCGGTCAAGAGTCGCAACTTGCTTAACTATTGATTAAATAGGAATGTATGACCATGGATTTATAAAATGGTCGCAAAGCGCTGGTGGATTAGATTGATCGTATGGTCGATGTCATTGTCGTCCAAATGTAAAGCTAACATCAAAGTGCAATTGAGAGTTTTAATGTGGTACTAGGTCGTTAAGAAGTACGCTTAAACAGCAGGAAATTACGCTTGTGTCCCTCCTTTTACGTCAAACAGAAGCTTATATCCACCACAAGATTCTTCATTGCAGCTACACCCTTCCATTACACAGGATCTGATTCAAAGCTTTAAGCTCGTTGCGTATATCAATGTCGATGTCGGTTTTAGAATCTCACATGGTAGAGCGGCGCACGCCGTCTTACCGGTACTAGCACTGTGCGCAGCGTAAAAGAACGGTTCGCTATTGGGTTGTTATGTACAGAATGAGCACGTAAGTCTTGTTAAATTTTTACACAGATCTTGTCGAACAAATGTAGCAAAAGGTGAGACAACTTAATGCATTTCACCACAAAAAATCTGCTTTGAACGTGCTTCTCTCCGTCGAAATTAATTATTAATTCATGTAGACATTATGGATTGGAAGAGGTGCATCCAAATTTTATCGTCTATAAGCAATATCTGAAAATCATAAGTACAAAACTTAGTAAATCGCTGCGAAAAACTTTTGGGTAAGAGAATTGTTCCTTTTTGATCTATATCCGTACTTGTTCTGACTGCTCTACCACTTCTACGCCAATTTATATCATTTTTTTTATTAAATATGGATAACGAGAAACCAGGAGCCGGCTCGCGAATAAAACCGATGAGCCACAGTTTGCATCATATTAAAAAAAATTGAAGCAAGTTATTTGTGCTCTCTCTGCGCAGCTCCATTATATAATGCTCAAGGAAAAGTGGCTTAGATCCGCCAGCTATGATGTGAATGACTTGTTTCCTCTGCATATTCGTGGCATCATCCCGAGTATAGCATACGATCAAAAATCTATATAGTTTGAGCAGAATTTGTTTATGTCCTCTCCATATGTTGCTCTCGTAATCTCGCCACCAATTTGCGGCTCTATGTAGAAATGTGAAAGAGCCGTACAGCTGCAGAAGAACATTGTCCATGCTCGGTGTTTGATGGCAACAAATTGCATGGCCATACGATGAACAGCAGGAGCGAAAGTGCTGGTGTATCTGTCTCATTTGACATTTCGGCATCACATCGAAATGCTGAAGTCAACCGGAGAGAACAACGAAGGGTTTTGTGGACCAGGCGCAGTCCTCATACTGCATTTAGCATCCGTCGATTAATGCATCGTCGACAACACCACTAACGCCAACTTACCCAACTTTCGTGACGGTCGAAATCCCTCATCAATCTGGACATTGGAGCGGGAAAGCTTCTTGCACTTTGCTTAATGATCTTGCATGCGTCCATCTACCGCAATTACGGCATCGTCGAACGCCGACCACTTGTAGTAACTCGAAAGTGCCTTGCCTGGCGTATAAGGCATAACAAACTTAGGCCAAATACCATATTTGGCCTTACCGATGTATGCATTCAGCTTAAAGAATGCTTCTTGGCTGGTCTTATGATCTTCTCCTCGTTGACCGAGGGAGGTTTGATCGAATTGGACCAAGTCCAACAAGAGACACTCAAATCTAACCAATCCGAAGACGATATTCCATCGGCTTTCTGTCTCGCGAGCAAATTAAGGTAGCGAGTGAAAACAGGGTGAAATTATGAAATAGGGGAGCGCCCTCTAAAGATCGCTTTTTGGTATAGAATTTCAGTTTAAAGAACTGAATCAAGCTGCACAAATGTACACAAAAGCAGACACTGAAGAATTAGAATGATGCTGTTAATGTATGTAGTAAAACAGCGCAGTATACTTGGGCAACGCACGATCTGCCTTTGCTTGAGAGCGTCCAGCCATTGCGTATGTAATTCACCTTTGATCAATTTTAAGCCAATTAGGTGTGTGCATCACAACATTGACCTAGCCATAGAGTGACTTGTATCTTGCTAATCGACCTATAGTGCGCACCACCTACAACCTGTAACTATTTTCGATCTTTGTCACTCAGCTACTCGTCACCCTATTCTATAAAACACAAATCTAAGAATAGAAATGGCTGGAGTATGCTACTTTCTTCACTTCTTAAGTGTTGAAATTATATTTGACAAGTTTATCACGAAGTCATAGGACCCTAATGCTCGGAGAATTATATTAACCTAGGCTTGCGGCGAGGCACATTTGGCCGCCCTAAAGATATTTGCGCAGCCTTTTTGTGGTATTTTCCTTTTTTTCTTATGTTTAAAAAATCTTTAATTTACAGCAGCTATAACGTTAACATCCATTTAAAATAAGTTGTGACTTACAGTGCGATCAACACTTCTTTACGTCGTATTCGGCGGTCTTTCCAGTCAGGTTCTTCCGATAAACGTCCATGTACCGAAAGCACTTTCGAGCATGGCGGTGGATGGTGTTGAGAGAGACGAATATCAGGGATGTTAGGACGATCTGCTCAAGGTCTTTGAACGTGTAGTCGCAATTTTTCCAAGCATGGCGTTTTGATTATCCCCAGAACAGGTCGATGAAGTTCAGTTTGCAATTAAACTTAGGGAAAAATTGATGTGATGGCCGGCTGCGATAATAGTCTCTTCCAATAGCCCTTTTTGCCTGTAAATTCAAGTTGATTATGGATGACACTGCGGGCGCAGCAACCGCCGGTTTAAGAGAACTTATTGATGCAAATTAAACGATTTTTTGCGTCCATAGATTCCGTTCGTGCAAAACAGCCTTGAAACCCTTTGGTTGCCCAGCGAGAGGGTGGTCGGCAGGAAACACCATAAATTAGGCTACTTTATCAGGAATTGACCCATCCCTCATTGCTGGCATCTTTCCTTCAGGTCCTAGATTCACTCGTGAGGCGAACAGATCATAGGCCGCAAAGGCCGCATGAAAAGTCGCATTGTCAAAGAAAAAGTGGGCCTTAAAATAGGAACATGCGCGTTAGATATTTAAATGGTGACGTCCCTAATCTGCTTATGGAGGTCCTCAGCAGTACACCAACCATCAGGATTGTTCTGGGATGCATAATAATTTAAGCTCCCTTTGCAACGTTGGGGTGCGTAGCTTGCTTGTCTGCGCTCAACGCGAGGCGGATGCCTACAATGCAAGTACCGATGTCCCTGCAAAGAATTATGTACAAGTGTGAGGCAACACTTTATAACACACACTAACGTCTGTTAAAAAATTTCGCTATCGTGTGTGGACCTTATTGCCCTCTTTTTGCGAAGCGGCTGTTCTCTTTCAGATAGCCACAACCTTTTCTTGCGGTCGTGCGCAGCAAACGTACTTACATCGTGTGTGACTAAACTACTGCTTCGCCTTTTGGCCAGCCCGCAACATCTATCGCAGGCCCTTCAAACTTAGGCATAAAGGGTTCGAATTCTTCCATTCGCTGCAGAAACTATGCCGATATGCGACCACGTCTGCGCGTTCGTGCCCATCAACGTACATGTCCTTTCTCACTTCTGAGTATTGCAGGCCAAGGGTTTTCAGCCAACGAGTAGCGGTATTGAAATGAATGGAGGTATCAGGATCAATCTTCGAAAAGATTTCTCCATTGATACGTTTGGCAAAATCGATCGGTTCAGCGTAAAATTTGTTGATGCGAAGATAGCGTTGCACCTCAGCATTAAAATCTTTGTCCCTGAATAAGCTAATGAATAAATGTTTTTTCCTAGCTTGCTTGAGGCATTTTGCTGGTATCGAGGTAATCCCATGTCCAAGCACGAAGCGAAACGGCAAACCAAAGACCTTTGCCGTTTACCGTGTCATTTTTCCGCGACACTGCAATTTTCTGGGTACATGAACGCAATTAGTACAATAATCGTGGGAAGGCATTGAAACGCAGAGCAGACAGTGCTGTAATGTACCTTAAATAAACCAAGCACAAGTCTGAAATGTCCTATAATTGAAGCAAGACGCACGCACATAACTTTTTCCTGTCGTATCTTCCTTTACTAAGCCTGTCGATTGCCTCAGTGAGCTTGCTGGTAGAGTAAAGCGGCTCTTCGTAGTCTGATGACCAAATTTTTTCGTCGCCACCACTGGCAAGTTGCACCTCAGCCTGTGCTGGGGTCTACGCCGGTACAACAGAAAAGTATATTTCAAGCGTTTGAGAAACAATTGCCGCCTTCCTCTGTTCAGCACGCTTACGGCGTTTAGTTCTTTGGGGTTTTGCCAATATACCACATAGATCGATTACCGCGGGCAACCTTAACCACCTCTTCAATTTTTGTAGCGGAGCTACCACAGGTTTAAAATTAGAGAAAGACTTTACGGGTTAATACAGAGGCTTATAATTAACGGCCAATTAGTTCTAAGGAGCTAGTATATCAAGTTAAAGATTCGGCTAGTTCTACTGAACTTAGCGCGAACTCTATGAGCTATAAGCTCAGATTACTGTAGTTCTAAGGAACTACACGCTCAATGTGCAAAGGGGGATACTGGAGTCGAAGGACTCTTTAACCCACGACAGTTCTGCGGACTGTCAAGCGCAAAGTGTGAAAGGGTGTAAGTCTATAGACTTTTGCACAAAATGAGAAATGATTTTATTTCGATTTTAAATCAAGAAAAATCCTACTTTGAGTACCCCATATTGTACTAAACTAGAAATAATACAAATTCAGTTACATTCGAACGAGTGGATTGTTGGCACATCACTTAGTCATTAAATGGTGACGGTACAAAGTACTTCCACGGTAATTACCGTAACTTAGAGAATACCGGCTAATCGGTGTTCTCTATTGGTATAAAACCTAAGGCCACACTTGTCTCCCATATTACATGTGGAAGTTCTTCAATCAATTTAGCCAATGGCTAGTGTGGCCCCGTTACTATTTTGTTGAGGATAGCTGCCGTGAACTCCGCCGTGAACTCCTTAAATTCAAGTCCGAGATCATCTTCCTCTTCAATCTCGCTTTTCGCCTCCTGATCGTAATTTCCTTTATGTCCATCTTTCACCTCTTCAATCTCACTTTTCACCTCTTAAGCGCCGTTTCCTATGTGTCCGTGACGGGGTTACACGTAGTTGGGTACCTGGTACCCTGTGTCTTGGACATACGGATGATATCCCACTGAAAGAGACATAGAATATCTTATCGATTTATAGGGGCTGACTGGTGTCAGCCACTAGATAGAAGAGCTCTTGGTTGTACTAACTTAGGACATAAATGTCTAAATTAGGATAAGATATTCCACAGGTGTAAATGTAAAATAAATTTCAGTTCTCCTTTTGATCTTAAAGACACGTGCCTTGTGAGGCGTCTTTGGTCGTTGATCACTGATCACTAAGAGTTCGCAACACCTCCCTGAGGTAGCTAGTGAATCTTGAGCACGAAGAGCTGTCAATTTATTAAATCGTTTGGCCCCCTAGAACAAGGACCATAAGCGTTACGCTTGTTGACTCATTGAGTTTAGTTCTTAAGAGCTGACTTGCTCGTTGAGCGTTAAGTCTTCCTCTAAATTAAGGAGCTGTGTAACTCCGCTACAACGTTTTAGTCATGTCAAGAGTTTGCAGCTTTTTTACTGCGACGGTTTCAGCTCCCCTTCTCTTCCAGAACAGACCTCATAAGCTGCAAGTGCCGTCGCCGTTTGTTGGGGCGCGGCATTTCTGTGGTTGTTGACTGATTTAGTACATTAGCTGGTGTTGGAAACGTGCAAAAGACGTTTTTGTGGTGTGCAGTGCGATGGGAGCGTTGTAAAGGCGTTTTGGGTTGCGGGAAACGGCAAAATAATTTTTTTTTAAAGTTGGCCGCCGAAAAATAAGTTACAGGCCATAGGTGGTGCGCACTGAATGAGGAGGGACAGACTAGACTGCATTTAGTACAAATCAGGTACACCTACCCGCGTTACTTACAGACACACAGACAGACTTACACACAGACAGATAAGTGCAATTAAAAAGTTCGGTATTCTATTTTTGCGCTTAGTCACCAATAGCTCCACCCTTCGGGCTCGAAATCATAACGCAGTATCGTACCACAGGTATGACTCCGCAATTACGCATCCAATCGATTGTCCTGACACACACAGATACGAGCTGTCGGCACCCCTTGCGGTTGTTTATGTGCAGAACGTTCCTGACTGGTCACAAACGCGAAGTCTGATGCACGTCAAGGGAACGGCAACCCGCCAACACTTTTTATGTTACCCGTCTCCGAAAGGTTTTCTCCTCTGGCATTGACGCCCAGTGTTGTGACGTGAGGTCGCGCTGAACGGTGTGGACAGGAACGTCCCCGTGGACGCGTGGCTGTGCTTCATCAAATGTGGCAGTGTCACGAACGTGAACATAGCAGCAGGAGAAGGAGCTGTCGTGGCCCGTTATTGCACTTGCTGCAGCTGGGTGTCACAAACTGGTGGTTGCTCCAATCGTGTCGTGGCTGCAAGGATCTTGACGATGTTCGAGACGTTTATGGACGTGGATGTGGCAAGAATGCGAGGGCTAATTACGATCTCGATACTAGACGCTCGTGTCCAGAGCATTTTCTGCGTCCAAGTGACCTTTATCGAAGAGTTTGCAGCTATTGGTTACTGCGACGGTGTCAAACCATGATTGCTTTGACAGCATGGCTATTGTGTTTTGCTGGTAGTAAGGACAGTGTCAGTGACTCGATTATGCTGCGACACACGACTGTCAAGGCGCGTAGTGCGGTTGATGGATCTTTTGTGTGCAACACGTCGCTGGTCGAGTGCCAGGGAGTCGTCATGAGCTCAGTGGTCCGACTGAAAACGGTAGTTGCTACAGGGGAGACAATATCTACGTGTGGCCTTCCGTCGGTTTCATCGTCAGCGCTGTCGGTCGCCACGATATGTTGACCGAAGGACCGATGAAGATTCGATCGCGGTGCTATGTGGTAGCTCTCAAAATTCTTGAAGCGCGGTGACCAGGGTATATTTGATGGGAGGGGTCTTACCTGAAATAGGGTGCAGTGTAAGTTCATACTCCTCTCTCCAGCCATCATTGTAATCTCGCGAGCGAATGTTGTACAAATCGTTTGCACGCTTACAGTCATACAGGGACTAACGATAAATGTGTGTGCTGCATCTCATAGGTGGGTGTTTTCCAGCAGCGTGTATACTGTGCTCCGTAATGAAGATAACTTTGCACGCGCAACTAGTCAAAACGGACTCACATTGAGGCCGAGGTTGTTGATCCGAACTTGTCCAGCACATGAAAGGTAGGCTAGCTTGTCGATGGTGCACGTCGTACGATGCTGACCAGATTCTATTCCAGTTACTTCATATGCTCCTGTGGAACTTTGCAGCAGACGACAACGCAAAACAACCCCCTTGTAAACGAGTAGGCTCTATCCATTCGCTCGCCTTCGATCGGCTTTGTCTTGTACACAGTACACTTCCTGATAAACAAGGTCCAGTACGGATCAAGCATCATGTGCGTGAGACGTTCTGCGTAGCGGAAATTGTGGCATGCATCTTCTTTGTCAAGCTTTGCACTCTCGTTGCTCTGTTTTACTCTGTTAAAAGTGATTGTGTGTGCGCTGACGACACGGTTGCACGAGCAACAGGTGCTACATTGTCTATTGGAACTATGTTATTGCTTCGTTGTTTGTTGGCTTACGATGTGTTATGTTCTAGTTTATGCTGTAGCTCTCTAATCGATCAGACTATGCCACCATACGTATCCAGCCAGAGCAGTCCTATGCGTGACTGTCTCATCAATCTCGTTATAAAGGCCGAGGAAGCAAATGGTTCCGGATGGTACTTAGTGCGACGATGGTCGCGGCCAGCAAAGTATCTCTGACAACTCAACGGAGCGGAAGTCGGCAACAAGTGAGCCCGTGATCTAACAAGCTCAGAGGTGTGCCCGTTGTAGCCACTGCTCACCCTGCTGCCCGTGCAACAATCGAATTCGCTTGTGTTCGTTCTTTTCGTTGACCCGACCTGTAACGGGTGTGCGTCACTTTCATTTACAAGATGCACAAGACGTTGAACGCCGGCAGGATGTGTGCATTGCTCGGCTTGCACCGTGTCCGTGATGTAGACTGGATCTTCGTTCAAGTAACTAAAAGACGGTGAGTGTGGTGGGATGATGGAAACATACTCATGCAGGTAATGCCGTAGTTGATTCAGAAGAGGCAAAGGCAGCTTCGCCTGCAAACGAGCTGTAATGACCGCTCGTGTTGGGTGTCATTCAGCTCCGTGGACACAGCTGCCAATTGACGATTTGAGGGATTGTCACCACTTACCAAAACGTGGTATTGGCATCGGGCGATGTACTCGTGCGAATGCCATTCGGTGTCCAGACGACAGCTCTGGCGTTCACCAGAGTGCCGGAGCATGATGTGCTTGCAAGATACTCACATTTCTCTTCAATCATTGGCAAACATGGTGTGGACTAGCGGTACGTGCGTATGTTTTTGTGTCGAGTGGGTCCTGGACTGCGTGGTGTGTTTGCTTCAATGAGGCTGACAAGCGCGTGATTCATTGTATCTATTGTGCTTCTGCTGTAGGAATCGCAAAGGCGAACAGAATTGCGGAATCTTTGAACTGATGCTTCATGTGAGTCAAATAGCGCAACAGTTGAGGCGAGATTACATCAAGAGCTCGTCGTCGGGAAAAAGTAAGTAGAAGATAGTGTTTGAATCAATGAGTAAGCTGTCTTCCGCTGCAGCTCCAGACTGTACGATCAAGAACTGACACTGCGTGTCGCCAAGCTAGATATGAGGGCACTCGTTATAGAATCGTGTGCAAGTGGATCAAATAGTGTGAATCGAGCGAAAACCACCGCTTGGTTTCTTGTGCGGCCTCGAAAGCTTGACTTCTACTCTGTAGACATTTGCTTTGTGCCCCGCCAAGATGCTGATCGACTGAATGAATCAGCAGCATACTCGACAACGATAGTAAGAAGAAAGCTCGCACCAGCACTTCAGCAGTTTGCTACAGGTCCTGAATCAGCGAAAAAGCACGTGTAGTGACACCGTTGCTTCTGTCCAAAACATAAACAGGGAAAAGTAAATGACACTCTGCTGGTAACCCCTCTGTAGACTTCGAGCCTAAACGCTCTCTTCGAGTTGTTGGGCGTGTGGCCGTTTACAGTGCATCCGGGCCGGCGCTTTCCACGTATCGACCTTGAAACTTGACACGCAGTCGTTTCATGGGAGCCGCACCCTTGTGTTCCTCGTGTTGACTTTTGCGCTTGGCCCCTCGTGGTTGTTTTGCACCCCAAGCTAATTCACGGTGAGATGTTAGGTCCTTGAGGGTTTTCATCTCCCAACCTATTTCACGGCTAGTGCTTGGACCCACGATAGTTTTTGCAGTAGCAAGGATATTGTCCCATTCTTCAATGCCAAAATGCGCAGGCACCAGTATGCGAGACATCATTTTGATTAAACCGTGCTTGTAGATGCGATGCACATACGCGGTCCACATTACAAAAGCTGGGTCGTCGAAAAGGCAGGCAACTTTGTCGACCATGGTGGTTTTTTCCTTTGCCTTCAAGATGCTTTTGTCTATCTTGAGAAGGTTGAAGACGTAGTCAGCTGGAAGTTTTTGGGTTCTCCACGATCTTTTCAAATGGAACCGCAGTATGTCTGCGATGTCTCGCGACTCTAGATTGTTGGCGCTGTCCAATCTCTTCGCTATCGATATGATCGTGATTGCATCGCATCCCTCCATGAAATGATGCACTGCTTCTTCATCCTTTTGGGCCAATATGCTCAAGAAATCGAAAATAAGCACCTTATCCTGGTCAGAAAACGTTTTAATTGCCGGGTTGACATCGGCCCAACCGTGAACGAAATTCGGCACATTTACTCCCCCCGCGACGAATTCCGCTTCCAAATCTTTAGCAAATGCCGACGTTTTGAGAGCATTGTACGCCTTAACAGCCTGAGATTGTCTCTCTTCGCGTACGCTATCACCTGTTTTAAGGTCCTTCTGACCAGAATTCTCGGCACCTTTTTCACCAAACACAGGGAGTTGGTCGAACTGGACCGCGTCGGCTTCAGTTGTAGCGACGGCCGCAGCAAGCAGCAAAAGAGCGGAGCGGAGATGCATGGCGGATGGCCGGACAATTGCACAATGAACTTGAAGAATGAGAGCGGAGAGCCAATGAGCTGCTGACGATTTGAAATGGAGGTGTCGCATCAAGCCAGGGTGTTGTTACGAGGGTAAAGAGGGATCGTTAACGATGGGCACTCGTGGTTTGCGACCCCACGACAATTGCCCCGCGCACTGGCTGTCACGTCCCGGCATGCTTCGGAACAGATGAAAAATTGACAGGCAGAAAATAGGCTCAAATTTGCGGCACTGCTTTCCAACGATGCGACGTTCAAGGGGGCTGTTAAGAAAAGAGTCTCTGGTAAGAACATTTGACTTATGACCAGCGTTCAAAAACGTTGAACTAAAGGGGCGAGGCTATTCCGTACTGCAAATGCCGTCAAGCGTTTTTTTCGAACACCTAATTAGCTAAATAGTAACATTTTATCTGTATATTGATACGTATAGAAGGTCAGAGGTGCGGAGATTAAAATGTTTCCATCGCCTAAATTTAGTGCTGAGTCTTAGGGACGGGTCGAACATCTCCAACTGGAAGATAATCAATGTCCAAATCTATCTTTGAAGCACCGAGCGTTGCTGACAAGTCCAGCTGAACCTGAAGTGACCACACCTGTACCCAATAATCTACCGAAGCTAGTGTTCCAGCACAAGCGAGCTGCTACTTCCTGGATGCAACTCTAATTGATCATGCAGCGATTCAAGTTTTGTACTGGCGGACACCATTGTACAACTTGACTCGGTGTTGGCTCGCGCGAATCCTGGCCATCAACTTCGGCCACTTGCTCGTCAAAGCCAACTACACAACGTACTAAGGGCTGAAATTAGCCTTGGGTGTAACAAGGTAGCCCGTTACTTGAAATTGACACCAAACGGTGTCAATAGGAATATTGTCTAGCGTGACAACCTTCTACCAATATTATCCGAGATGGATAATATTGAAGGAATATTATCCCCTTTTGGATAGTATTCATTCGCTGCTCCAAGATTGGTTGATATAAGACATGTCAATCATAGATTGCCACCAATCGCAGCTAGACGCGCGCAATGAGTGGTGAGCAGGTTGTCGTCATACGACAGCCTAATTTTGATATAGTTTGACAAAGATTAAAGTTATGTTAATAGCTTAGCTATATTAAATGCAGCTCTCTTTTTACCCATTGCTTGACCGAGTCGTTCAAGTAGTTTAGCTTCCTCTGCACGTACTAGTGTACGTGAAGTTTCGCGGCACCCCAAACAAAAGGTGCCCTGTTACACCTGGTAGCACTTCGTAGTCCGTCTAACGACTACTTAGTGTCCGTCCAACATGAACATGTTGGAGGTAGAAGACGGCAGCTTTCACGTCACACGTAAAGGCTACTCCCATCTGAGTGACTCAGAATGGGAGGCAGTCGGCCGCATGAGTGTGCTCATGGGCGAACCCGCCATCAGTGGTATGTTGGAATCTCTAAGCATAGACGAGCAACATGCTGCTATCAACAAGTTCCTACAAGACGAACTTGCCGTCGAACGACAGAAGATAGCCTTGCTACAGCATCAAGGCTCTCATCAGTCGATGGGCGGATCAACGCACGTGCATCGACCCAAAACCTTGAAGATAGATATCTCGAGGTACAAGGAAACCGATGAAGATTCCCTTTTTGAGATGGTTCGTCGAGTTAGACGATGCCATCAGGTCCCGTCACATCGAGGGTGACGAGATGCAAGTCACCTTCGCCCTGTCAAATTTGACGGGACGAGCAAGGACATGGGCATTGGGGCTCAAGCTTCACGACCCAAACGTGTTTAAGTCAGTTGAGAGATCTTGAAGTCTCGACTCAAAGAGACGTTTGAGCCGCCGAGCGCCGACCTCAGAGCACGCTCTGCACTCTTGAGGCTCAAGCAAGGTAAGCTTGATGTGCACGCTCACGCACAACACCTACGCTACTTTGCGAGTAGCGTTACGGAAAACCTTTTGATGAGCACACGCTCATCAACGTGTTCATCTACGGTCTTGCAGATGTACCGGTAAAGACCTTCATACCGGTAAAGACCTGCATGTTACGCTGGAAAAGGCGATAGCGTATGCGGAACAAGAAGACTTCAGCCTGAGAAATTCTCAGGCCAACTCGTCCAACTATCGTCCAACTATCGTCCGAAGAGACGACAGGAAACAGGAAGTCCCGAACCAATGAACCTCTGTTACATCGAGAGCGAGAACTCTCGCTCTCTATCTTACAATTTAACGGCAAGATGCCACCGCTGTCAGAAGATTGGACACTACGCTCATGAGTGTAGTGTCCCGAGCACTAAAACACGTCGAAATACAGGACGTGATGACCGCCGTTGGAAAAGGAAAGGTCCGAGGCGTGGGTCCGACCATGTCGCCAAGCCGCGACAGCAAGTCGGACCGTCAAAAAACGGTCAGGGTCAGTAGGGGAGGAGCACCCTGCTAATCCAGCAATATCAAGAGAATTTTCAGGACACTTGACGAAGATTGCTCCTAACACGCAGTCTCTGCGTGTTAATGCCCTTAGAGATGAGGAGTCCCTCATCACCTTGAAGATCGAAGTGACAAGTGGAGTGTCACTTCGTGCCCTAGTTGACTGTGGTGCGTCGAACAGTTTTATTCGACGCCAGTCGCTAAGGGACAGTAGTCTCAACTATGTTGAGCGAGATTTTCCTCCAACGAGGATGTAGGTGTGCCTTGCAACAGGCGCATCCGTAACAGTGGAATAGATTGTAGTGGGAATCCAATACACGCTAGGAGGAAAGCAGTACGATAATGAATTCATCGTACTGGATTTGGATGACAAATTCGATGTCATCCTTGGTCTACCATGGATTAGAAAGTGCCGGCCATGGTTTAGCTGACAGCATCGATCCGTGAAGATGCCCTCCGTTTGTTCATCAAATGGCCATCTGATGGACGTCTTGGAGCGTCCACAGGCGTGTGGATGTACTACGAGTGAGTGCGATGGCCTCATTGCGGTACGGTTGTTAGTACGATTGCACAAGATCACAGTGTAGAAGCCCACTGCACTGTGGAACCAGCTTCCGGCACCTGTGTAGAGACACAGGCTGCGCCGAAGGTTCACCACTCGAAGAGATCGAGTGGACTGGAACACGGACGCACAATAAGAAGGGTGCATCCAAGAAGAGAGTTCAGTGTTGTTCAGGATGGACAACACGTTGAAGCGAGATTGACTATCAGATAGTCGATCGTAAAGCAAACCCGATCGACTGAAAGAGAGTCGATCGAAGAGGACGTGAATGTGGTAGTACACCCACAGTCAGAACAATTATTGGAAGAAATTTCCAGCGTTCCTGAGAATTAAAATCCCGAGAGAGTTATGTTGAGAGTGTGTTTTCTCAACCACCCCCGGATGTGTTTTCCTAGAAAATCACCGAGACAGTGAATGTCTTGGTGAGTGACGGATCAAGTGCAGGCGCTTATTCTCTAGTTCTAGTTATGCCCCCGAAGTAAGCTTCGGAGGTAATCAAGTTGCCAACTCAAGAATCTAAATGAATTTTGCAAGATTTGCGTGGTGACAAGATCGAGCAGATCTGTGTTTCGTCACAGAGGACGTGTACGGCGCCGATATTCGGTCGGCACAAGTGTTTGCTGAGAACGAACGGGTTCTCAGTAGCTCATTGATGTAAGAGAGTGTCCTCGATGAGAAGACTTTTATTGAGCGATACACGTCTCAATCTTGGGAGTCTTTGAAGGCAAATCCTTTGTATATGGATTTGTTCAAATTCAGGGATGTTTCCCGGAATCCGTGCCATGCGAGCTGCCCTAGGATATAGGCACTCTGCATGAGATTGAACTGAAACCCAGTTAAAAATACTGTGTCATGAAGCAGTGTCCACTGCCTCGTGAGCAGGTCACAGTGATCGACAAATTCTTTACCAATAGATTAGCGGCTGGCCATGCAAGGGAATCAACATCCCCACACAGATCTCCAACCTTCTGTGTGCGAAAGACCACATGCATGTGGCGGACAGTGCACGCGTTCAACAAAGTGATTGCTGCAACGGTACCGGCTCAAGCGCCGATACCAAGGAAGGACGTCATCATTGATGGCATGGCAAAAAGTACCATCTTTTCATTCATGGATCTGATGGATGGATATTATCAGATCCTCATGCGTGAACGGGGTATCCCTTACACAGCAGTGAGCACCCCCAGCGGAACACTCTGGGAGTGGCTAGTAATGCCACAGGGGCTGAGTAACGCCCCCGCGATATTAAACAGGTGTGTTACAAATCTATTGCGATCGGTGCGCGACTTTGCACCGAGTCACTTCGACAAAGTCTTCGTCCATAGCCGGGCTATGGATGGAAAGACGGATGTGGAGGTTCATAGAAATCCACGTCCGGAAGGTTCTTACACTAATGCGAGAGCATAAGTTGTTTGCGAACCTCAAGAAGTGTATATTCGCAGCAAACGAAATACCAATTCTTGGCTGCATCGTGGGTAAAAACGGTGTACGCCCTGATCCGGAAAAGATCAAGGCGATTAGCGACTGGCCTGTGCCACTCGACGTCAAGGGACTTCGAAAGTTCCTTGGCTTGGTGGCGCACTTTCGCAAATAATCGCGCAACTATGCCGAGATGACCGTACATCTTTCTCGTAGGCTAAAGAAAAACGAGAGGTGGTCATGGAGTGCTGAGTGTCAGCACTCTGTTTAAGGCATCAAGAAAAAGCTTGATACAATCGCCTGTGTTGGCGATTGCAGACCATGACAGACCATTCCATGTGGTCTGAGACGCCAGCAATTTTGCAATCGGCTACGCTTTAATGTAGTACGACTCAGACGGAGTTGAGCGCTTCGTCTGTTGTCAATCGCGTCAGCTACAACCAGCTGAGCGAAATCACCTGGTGCGTGACAAGGAAGTCCTTGCCATGAAATGTGAACTGGCTAAGTTTCGGGTATATCTCTTAGGAGATAGGCCCTTCATCGTTATGCCGACCATGTGTCATTACGCACGGCCGCAAACAGTCCACACCTCTCGCAACGAATGGCGAGGTGGCTGTCTTTCTTCGCGGAGTACAACTTCTCCGTCGAGTACAAACCAGGGCGACTTCATGTCGTCGCTGTTGCTCTTTCGCGCCGGCCCAATTTCATGCCAACTGCTCATCCCAACAGTAGAGGTGATCCTACTATCGCGACTCCGTCGTCGAATCTGCTCGACGACGTGCGAAAAGCATTCGCAGAAGATGAGTCTCTTCTGCAGTTGATGAATTACGTATCCAATCCGTGTAATCAAGCTTCGAACAGCTTGTCGTCTCAGTACAGCTTTTCAACCGGACGATATTCTGTTCGTGATGGACTGCTGTACTATGAAGCAGTCAACGGAGACACACCTCGTGCCGTCGTTCCGGATCATTATGATTTTCGATTGCGCATCATGTATGAGTGTCACGATGCCCCACCAAGTGGGCATCGCGGTAATGAAAAGACTTACCTCACGGTGAGTCGTGACTTCTACTGGTTCCGCTAGTGTGAGTTTGTGCGCAAATATTTTCGCGCTTGCGAAGTTTGCCAGCGGGTGTAGCCTAGTCATTCATCCCGTGTACCCTTACAGCCTCTTCCGATTTCGGCAGAGTTTTGGCAGTCCGTATCGATGGACTTCGTCTTCGGGTTTCCCAAAGACGTTCACCAGAATTCTGGTATTCTTGTGTTTGTTAATAGGTTCAGCAAGATGGTACATCTTGTTGCTGTACCGGAGTCAATCTCAGCCCAGGGCTGTGCGCGTGTCTTCATCGATACTGTCTTCCGATTTCACGGGTTATCCCGTGAACTCGCGTCAGATAGGGACCCCCGCTTCACAGTTGAGTTCTGGCAATCTGTGATCCGTTCACTTGGACACGTTTGACGATGTCAAATTTCGACCATCCAGAAACAGATGGTCAAACATCACGCGTCAACCGCGTTCTCGAAGAGATACTTCGAGGGTATGTCCACTCGTTTACGAGCTGGAGTGAGTTCTTGCCGATGGCGGAATTCGCCATTAACAACTCGGTGCATGCGTCGACAACACATACACCTTTCTTCGTGAATGGCGTGCGCCATCCACATATACCGCCTACTTAGAGTGTGACTCTAGTTTAAAGGGGGGTGGACTCGCTGGAACGAAAACCGATCTGGTTCTTGCTCATCACCCGTCGACAATGGTGTCGACGTGATGGATGCCGATGTCGATGGGATCTATATCGATGATGACGATGACGACGCTGGCATATTCAGCATCGCCAATGACTGCCAAAGTGAGGACGATGACACCCTCACTGGTGATGACAACGTTATTTCAGCAGTGCACACGAAGCGCACTGCTGTTGACAAGGATGAATTAGCAGAGGAATTTCTGCTGTCTCGCGAAGCGGTTGTCCGCTTCATTCAAGACTCTATTGCAGATGCAATAGACAGACAGAAAAGAAAAGCAGACAAACATGAGAGAGCAAGTGTTCTTTCATTTGATATAGGAGACCTAGTTTTACTGTTTACAGTAAACTTACTGAAGCACGCAGTGACAAACGTGGGCAGCAGTAAATTACTGCCCAGGTACATTGGTCCGTTTCGTGTGTTTCGCCGAATGGGCAACGCATACACGATTGAACTTCCCGGTAAGATGCGTACGCATCCTACGTTTTACGTTGGTCTTCTCCGCCCTTTTATCAGTACGAGTCCGTTTCGAGATGCGAAGAATACCTCCGCGGTCGAAAGCCGAGACCACCTTCGAGTGGTCCCATTTCAACAAACCAGTCTGGTCGACTAGCGAAGCGACCTGTTCACGCAGTCCAGCGATGTCTCGACGAGCTACAGACAGCTCGTCACGAAGAGAACGAACCAAACATTCGCTCTCAACTTGCGCAAATGCAAATGCGGCACGATCGCTCAAACGATCGTGCGTTAGAGAATTGTAATTATCTTACAAGATCCTAAATCTCATTACGCCGAGTCTGCTTGTGAGCCAGGACATTTTGCAACCGTTCCGGTAGACGGTTCAGCTCTTGAATATCAACTTGATTCGACCCTCGAGACGGATCAGATGTTCCCGCCGCCACCACATCCTTTGGAGGACTCAAGCGGTGGTCAACGCTCCTAGTGGAGCGTATTTTGAACCACCTCGATGTCAATGGCGTCCGGACGAGTTACCTCGTCCGCTGGCGTGGCTATCTACCGACGTAGGGCAGATGGGAGCCTCGTGTTCAGCTGATTGTTGATGTCCTTGGTCTCGTCGAGCAGTACGACGAGACCCACCCGCTGCGTTCGAAGAAAGGCCGTCGGAAAATAACCCCCCCCCGAACGCGAGTACAGGGATTGCAAGGTGTCAATCCCTTCGGCCATTTCGGAAGAGATGCGCTCCCTCCAGTAGGGATCATAAGGGAGGGAGGCCTCTTTAGGGGCACGGTTCGAGTTGTCCAGGCAACCTGGATATGGGTCGTCCTACGCGAGACAGCGTAATTCTACCTCTCTTGACAGTCAATGCAACTTGTATCGCGCCCCGACTAAGTTGCGTTTCTCAAACCTGATGCGAGCTGCATCAAGTTTGGCGAGCCAAGCCTCACGGCCAATACACTCGATGTTGTGAAAGAGGGCATTCCATCCCTTCTCCAAGGCCTTGCCGTCTCATACACGGCTACCATTGTACCACCGATGTTTGAAGAACGCATCGGTGAAGAACTCTTCCTCAGCACGGATAGTTTCCGTGCTGGAATCAGGTGGGCAAATCTTCCTGCAATCGAACAACGGGATTCGATCCCGTTCGGTAGTCATGCCGGCCTACCGGTCCAACTCTCTGGATGGTGGCATCCATGGAGACTCCACTTGAGAAGCGTGGTGCAGGACATTTCGGTCCCTGGCCTCTTAATTGGTGCCAGCATGAGCACTGGCGCCAGTGTTACCCCGATCCCTTGAGTTACTTCACTCGTGGTGATGTATAGTAGAATCACCACCATCTCTACGCGTCCTATCGTTATATGGACTTGCTTGAGGCGGAGAATCATCGGAATAATCACTCGATCCGAATATCTCGGTCACGTTACCGCCGCTTTGACCAGAACCAGTCAACCTGGATCTTGCAGCGTCCGCCCCGGGTTATCCCGAGGCGTGATGAGTCGCCTTCGAGTCGGATGATTCTTCCGACTCGCCGGAATAGATGAGCTCTAAATCAGACTCGTCTGGATTACGATTCGAGGTACCCGCTGCAGATGCAACGGATGTACCTGTCACACGTGGTGACTCACCACGTCGAGGATTCACGACAACAGGCGACGAATCGCCTATTGCTGAGGCGTGAGAGGCACTTTCCGCGACCGCACGCATGCGTGCAGCCGCCCTACTTGCTGCTACAGTAGCGGCTCGCGTGGTTTTGGAAACCATGCGTTGGATTAGCAAATGAATAGGATTTAAGTAAAAAGTGTTCCTTTACCAGAGTGATCCAACTGTGGTCACCCTGTCCCAATCAATTCTGATTCAATCAACGGGTGATTAATGATTAAGGGTGGGGGGTAATGTAACGGGGTTAGCCCGTTACTTGAAATTGACACCAAACGTTGTCAATAGGAATATTGTCTAGCGTGACAACATTCTACCAATATTATCCAAGATGGATAATATTGAAGGAATATTATCCCCTTTTGGATAGTATTCATTCGCTGCTCCAAGATTGGTTGATATAATACATGTCAATCATAGATTGCCACCAATCGCAGCTAGACGCGCGCAATGAGTGGTGAGCAGGTTGTCGTCATACGACGGCCTAATTTTGATATAGTTTGACAAAGATTAAAGTTATGTTAATAGCTTAGCTATATTAAATGCAGCTCTCTTTTTACCCATTACTTGACCGAGTCGTTCAAGTAGTTTAGCTTCCTCTGCACGTACTAGTGTACGTGAAGTTTCGCGGCACCCCAAACAAAAGGTGCCCCGTTACATTGGGTGTCATTTTATGACACACTATCTAAGATACGTGACGTAAGTTGCTTGCCTGCCCTTCACTCTGCGGCAATGAGCCGTCTACTACCGCGAGCGCGACGCGCAGACGTACAACACTCTCTAGAAATTCCTCGGCATAACGTTCGTCGAGATCGCCCACGGCTTCGGCAGCAGTCTCCTCTTCACCATTGTCTTCTTGTCTCTCCTCGGCATCTGGTCCTTCAGCACAGCTGTGCTCTACTGGCTCAAAGTCTCCCTTTACATGCTCATGCAGACGCTCCTGGGCCACCTTCTCGTCTAATTTCATTGGAGAAGCCGTTGCCGTTGTGGGCGTCCTCATTAACGTCATGTTCCTGCTCTTTGCTGGCTTCAACCCGCCTGCTTCTGCCATCCCGGACCGTTACCGATGGCTCTATGACGTCACTCCACAGCGAAAGTTTCTTTCGATCCTCGTCCAGCTCGTGTATAGCAACTGTTTTGAAGATCCGGTGAACAGAGAGGTTACGGATGGGTGCACCTACGTGCGGTCGATACTCGCGTATTAACCCCTACGGAATGCACCGCCGTCAGTAGGATACAAAGACGGTCAAGCACTACCTGGTCGACACCTTCAACATCGAACACAGCGACAAGTGGGCTGACTTTTGCTACGTCTTCTTATTCCTCGAGGTCTGCCGGGTACTGGCGAGCTACACTATACGAGTCATTTGAAGCTAGTGCAAATGGTGACATACTGGGAACTGATTCCAGTCAATGGAAGCTCTTTAATCTCCGCACCTCTGACCTTCGATATCTAGTACAACACAGATAAAATGTAACAATTTAGCCAATTGGCTGTTCTTAAAAACGCTCGACGGCGTTTGCAGTACAGAATAGCAAAATTTAAAGTACGGAATAGCCTCGCCCAAACTAAAGGCCTACTATACAAGGAGAATTTCAACACTGATTATCTGATTGTAGAAGATTATGTAAGAGTTCAAACTAAGCCCCATCCTCCAATTATGAAAAAAGCTTTATTTTGCATTGAAATCAAATTCACATTTCCTGTTATGACACAGTATGTTGGAAATCAGTTCTTAAGACTCATATTAAATACTTGAGCTATTTAACAAAAATGTGTCTTTTTATAATTTATCTGAGTTAGAACAGGATTTCAAACCTGTTCTCAATCAACAAATACGTTTTTGCGTAAGCTGTGGAAACCTAACTACTATTGTAAAATTCTAGTTAAAATGAAAGCGTGAGCTCCAGAATGACAGAAATATCGAAGCAATTCCTTGCAAAAAAGCTAAATCAATCACACCGAAATGAATAGTAAAATCATGAGTAATCCAGAAACAGCAGAATCTGGAACCGGGGCTGTAGACCGGTTTTTGGTTATGACGTATTGGGATGGCATCGAAGACAAGCGGAAACTCCGCTTTGTCGGTCCCATGAACTTTGAATCTTTGTGTTTGATTAATGTAATCAGATGTGCCTCTTAGAAGTATTCACGATTGCCAAAATTAATAGAAGGTGGTTAATAAGCCTTCACTTTTCTCCAGTGAGCCTTCACCCTGTACATTAAAGAAGTGATCGAATTTGAATCTCTCCTGGGCAACCCTTGTCGTCATGCATTTAGTCGATTACGATGGCTGTTAACAGTTACAACATTTTGACCAGCGTTGGTGGATGGGCTGAACTAAACCACAAAGGGCTGACCCCGAGTCTGGCAGATAGAATGCTATCAAATCGATGTTGTGCTAAACATCTTCGTGGGAGGGATCCTAATGCTGACGGATATTAGAAAAGGATCCTAAACGATCATGTATCACTTCTCTGGATGCTACCATCTGTGATAGTAAGGATGCGCGGGCTTCCAGTAGGCTTTATCGGCGACAATATAGATCACTTTAATATATAGAAATTGGTTTGAATCCTACGCGACGACGACAATGTGGACAACAAGGCACAGCTTAAGGACCTACCTTCAAGTAGCACAAATAAATCCGCATCTGATCACATCCAGCAGTGCAATGTATCGATAAAATCACTCCATTCGGTCATGTTCTTGTTGCTGTCAATACTGCTTGAATAATCGAACTGTTGATAAAGATGTAGTAAACGTTGACAACCTGATGGTTACATTTACTTCCATGCTGACACCACAGTTAAGATGCCATCGACCAAACAATAAATTTTGTTCGAATGGTCTCTCTACAGCATCTCAAAGCTGTATACAACAGGCGGTTCAAGAAGATGGGTCTGTAACAGCGCTTTAGGCAAGAAGAGGTCGTCCAGCACAAAAAAAAGAAAATTATATCACCATTTTGGAGACCTTCAAAGGCGATCGCTTGTATAATGTACGGAACGAAGGCTAATTAGCTGATTAGCCGCTCCTAATATGTATGATATTATTAGATACGGGAGCTACTTCTGGAGCTGGACCTTCATGTGCATAGTTTTTTACAAAAAGATGAATCAAGTTCTGTAATTTCACTGTGGGCACGGACCCATTTCAGATGGGATGGTTGCTGGCTAGGGATGAGTCTTGATGTTCGTTTTGCAGTTAATTAATGTGATGATGGATTGTGGGTGTTTAAGCTACTCGTTGATGATGTTGGAATTTTAAAGGGATTATTGTGTAATAAAGAAGACGAGTAAATGATCCTGCCCGGTAACGCCACCATCACCAAAGTGCGGCCGACGACATGAATTGGTTGACATAAGAGACAAAAAGATTATGCAGACTTCTTCTGCCACAGAGAGAAGGATGACCGTAATGATATCGATTTCAATTTGTTGAGTTCGACTGATGAAAAACACCACACATTTACAATTTGCTCGAGGTGCGAGACCCCTGCTGCCGAAGCGTTCAGCAATTTGTATTTGCCTTTGATCACGTTCAATCCGATCCTGTACCAGTGTTAGTGCGTGTGTGTGTGACTTACACTCTCTACGCGGTTGCTATTAATGACCTAATCAAAAATGACAATTTTAATCCATATCATCCTATGAGGATAGGACAGGCTACACCGCACTTAGCATGACGTATAAGTTACATCTTGCGTAATGTACAGACCGACGGATGGACAAACGTTAACTAAAAGTCTTAAAACGTTTGGCCTCACCCTAATCACAGTCACGAATTTATTCGCTCTTTGGGATTGTAATTCAGTGCTGGTGCGCATGGGGCTGGATGATGAAAATGAGTGGCAGATCAACGTTTCATATGCTAATGGGTAAATTTTGCACACACGATTGGCCAATTCAAATTGGCTGTTTTGTTTTTCATTCGATCCATCAAAAGGGAGTGAACCTAAGAACTCTTCTCATATGTAGTATCTGCAATCACTGTACACTAATGGAACAAAAGAGGCCCCTTAACTTACCATCGGCTCACGCCTGCCCAAATAGTGCGATTCGCCCTGTCAGCGGGTGCACGATGTGAGCCAAATTGTGCAGATACCCTGGTCACTCAGGTAATCGGAGGGAATTGGCGAACACATTTTCTTTTAAGTGAACTTAGATCACCACAGCACCCATAAGACCTTTAGAAAAGATGAGGTAAGCTAATTCCATAAACTATCGTGCTCATTTAATTTCGCACGTGTCGCTAGTACGGCTTGCACTCTTATTTGACATTAAAAATGATTTGCATCCTGATTATGTAGAGCTTGGAGAGAACGCGTGGGGATGCTTCACCTTATCAGAATAATCTAACTCGAGTCGATGTGATCTGTATTGAGATAGCCTCAGGTCCGCCTCTATTTTTGCCCGCCATGAATCTTTGACCACCTGGATTTACCAGGGGCTGGCCTAGCATTATTTTTGCGTCCGATTGCAGCTGGGGATGTGTTTCAATGAGCTTTCGCGCCCGGAAATCCAGGGACAGACTCTTGGGAAGCACGCGGTCGAAGTTTTGATTTGTCGGATAACGGAAGGTCTTTCGCGAATAAAATTATGTGTATCTCGGAAGTAACATCGAACGCTGTGAAAATTAAACGAAAGCGGGAAGCCTGTTACTACATGTTTTCATCTGCTAGGACGTACAATGTGCCTAGCAATGTCTGTCAATGAATTCTATCTGAATACACGTGTTTAACCGCAAATCGCGGATCGACGTTCTTCTAACCACCTCAATCCTAAATTATTATTCGGATGTGTGACTTGATGATTAGCAGAGATATGACCGTTCCGACATTTACGACAAAGTCTGAATACTTGACTCGGCATTGATTATTACAAGAATCACCTTCGACTTGACCATTTGCCCCAATCGAATTCGTCACATATTATGACCATCGCCACACCAAAGGAAGGTACTGAATTATTATACACATTCTTGGTAATGATGCTATACATCTCCCGATTCTATCTCAAACCAACTTGTTTCGTTGCTTTAAACGCTTCCGCACTGCATGCAGTGCGCATGATGTTTCGGAGTGATATGATCAAGGGAAGCAGTCGATCGGGGGCAAGAATGTTTATCATTTATCTTTCACACTCATTACGTTTCTATTCTTGATTAGTGGTACATTGATATCACACCGATGTCAACTCATTAGCCGACAAATTTATTCGAATGGAGTAATGTTGTTATGAACCCAATACATCAGGTTAAAATCTCAGCCGATACCACGATGAAGTTCATGTAACAGGCGTCCTCTTTACAATAAACATGTCTTGGTCTTGTATGAGTTATGCAGATTAAGGCGACCCTTCGGTTTTCTTTGTGCCAGTGGCTGACGTGCAATGGTTTAAGTAGAAGTACAGCTTGCGGTAGACTATTTACACTATGGGTAAACAGTGCTGTTTGCTCACGCAATCCTCGATATATTATCGAACAGCTGTAGCATCTGGCCATACCCCCACTTGGTCAACAATGTGCTATCGCGTCCAGCATGATGAGACTCGTTAGACCGTTTTGTTAATTTTGCTCAATCTAGTTGTTTGACCGTACGTGCGCACTGTCTTACCGTGAATCTGTACGTCCTCCTGTGAGATCAAATTCCTAGTGGTCGCTCAGCACTATGACGTCGACCGTGTAGAATACAACGCGCCAGATCTGTTGCTTGGCCACTCTGCTCCGTCCAGCCGTCAATATGATTTAACTCACGGTATCAAGAATGCATACACGCGTCCTTAGAATATGTTGTCCCTTCACGGGATGGGTATTACGCGATAATTACTGCGTATGGTGGGCGAGCACCAATGCTAGCTGCATAGGGAGAATGGCGCCCACGATTTTACACTCAGTGAAGTGAATCCTGCAGTGCTCGATTACGCAGGCGAAGAAATGAAGAAACAGCTTAACAACACCAGGAGGCAAGAATGTCACGATGGAATTCAGGATACAAGCGCGGTGCAGCATGCGGGTATCTTACTATGCTTCATCAAGCTGGCACCCACTGCCACGTTCCGATTGCTAAGTAAAAAAGCAACACAAACGGTGCTATTGATTTATGTGCTTGAATCATCCAGGCTGTTGGTTTACTATACACTTGATTTGTGATGTACCGTCATTTGCAGCACACCTCTACCATTTCACTACCCTCATTAGCATAGGTCGCACACGCACAATTCACTCATCGCGTAATAAATTCAACTCGGAACTATTGGCACACACAGCTTCACTGGTCGTACATCATGCATACAAGAGAATGAGTGTCAGCACTACTTTGTTGTCGGCTAGAATAGCCTCGTTCTGACGTATGCGCAAGCGGCCAACCTCAAGGAGTCTTCGTACACGTCTTCCAACGTCGCAGTCGACGGTGCGTTCTCGAGCGCTCTGTTAAAGCTAGCATCCAGGCGTGTGGAAGATGATGGGCACCGCATTTGCAGATGCACCCGAAACTCATTCTACACGCTTGTAGGGGTAATTTGTTATCATCATGACGTAGCCAACCTCTCGTTTCAAGTAGAATGCACGATTCGTGTGCCCAACATCGTCACGCCATTTTGCTTCCTCCAACGTCGGATACGAGGGCTGCAAAACGTTCGCATCAGATATGTTACGACACTACAGAGATAATAAAACTTCTGTAAGACACGCATGAACAACTACCGATATACTTAATGTCCGAGAAACGGATGAGTGTTCGAAAATGGACACCGTTGTAATGAAGGAGGCGGTGGCTTTGGAGACATGAGTGAGGTCATTTATATAGTTCATGCTGGAAACAACATCCAGTCTTGCTGTAGTTGGTGTAGAATTCATTCTACGATCAATTCTAGTGCAACTTCCCTAGTTGTCAACGGTGTCGAATGTACATCGGCACTTTGCATGTCCGTCTACTTCCTACCTTTTCGTTAGCAAGTTAACGCTCTTGCATCAGACGTCTTTCCAAGTGCTTCTTACGTTAGTTCGCAAGGCTGGGCAGCAAGAAGTGGGCACGACTGAAGCGTGTTCGATCGCGCTCATTATACGTGTACGTTGGGGGAACGTGGATGATTTAAGGCCGACGTCATTGGCATGAGGAGGAAAAGGGGAAGCAAACGAGTGATGTTCGTTCGAACGGGGATTGAAAAGAGGATGTGAGGAGACGGACCTATTCTCTGGGAAGCGAATCTTTGGCTGTGTCCAATGCAAACTGCGTGGAAAAGAAGAGTAAGCCGTTCAATCGAGCTTTGTTCCAAGTAGCTAGTTATTGCAACAAGTGCATAAGGGCATTAAGCTCAACAAGAGTAAGCAGAATGCAAGATATGTGTGGAGAAAGACAGAAGTTTTGCATTGTGTAGATAGTCATAAGCTGTCTTGTTGGGTCTTTCGGTCATGACATTCGTTCACTCCGTCGTTTGCCCTGTCCCTATCAGAGCACGATGCAGCTCCAGTTCGTGCAGCAAAAGCCGGTATCAGCTCTGACGGCTCCGTAGCACAATCAGCTCTGTCTACTTTTGGCCCTCGTTCTGTGACAATGCCTATGATAAGCCGAAGTAGCAACACCGCGTCGTCCATCAAAGATGAAGTCTAGAAAAGCTGAGCCATTGTCCCCTCCATCGCCATCATCCCATACAGACGCCGGCATATTGTATGCATTACACTGCTCATGTCTCTAGCTACACATAATGCCAAGTTGTAACTGCAGTCTTGCAGTCGACTCATTGAACTTATCAATGCGCGTTTCTCGTTGTAGGCAGCTCATCACCGCGTCCCGTTCGTCACTTGTGTGGGGTTATGCAAGCGCACACTGTTCGTGGAAATCAAACTCATAGATCCATCTGCGAAAAATACTCTCCAATTCGTCGAATGAACAGAGCGCTTGGCCGTTGCACTCGTTGAATATCACCTCCTGCTCATTGAGCAATGTCTTCACCTTGAATGTCGATTTTGCGTGATCTTGACCATTTTCAGCAGCACACTCGTAGAGAACAAAGCCAATGTTGGCGGAAAACGGCGCCAACTCAGAGCTTTTGAACTTCCGCTGCAGAGCTAAATCCAACGGGGTATCTGCGCGGAAGTGACCTTCACGATCACTCAGATGCAAGTCAAAGTAGCTGACGTTCAAGAGTGATACCAGCGGTAGAATAGTCTCAGCATGCGCAAAGCGAAAATACCCTTCGACGTCGCTCTCATCATCCACACGTTGCTTCATGGTACGAAAAATGTCCTGCAACAGTGGCGCCGCAATCGCGTAAGACAGCGCATGGCCGTGACTTTTCCGGTAGAAGTGCTTAAGATCTTGAAAGTAGTCCATCGACAGCAGCATCTTCTCATCAAAGAACGAGCACCAATTGTCATACACATCAAGCACTGCCACATCAAAGGCACAACCAGCGTACGCTGCTTCCATATCCTCCTGGGTCGCACTTGAACCGCCCGCGAGCTGTCGAAACTTTTCCAGATTCTCGTGCATCTGTGCACCATGCCGGTACTTTGCATGTTCAGCAAGTGCACTCTTGTTCTTCTCAATCTGCAGCTCAAACGTCGGGCAATTGTCATAGAACCGCAGCACTTCATCGTCTCCTGTTGGAAAGCTATGGTAGTACACTGGCTGAAGGCCGTCAAAGAAGCCAAACGCAAAGGCTTCTGCACTCTGTCGCGTGCGAATTTTCCACGTATGCTCAAAGAAGAACTTGCTCGAGTTGTAATGCACTGGCAGTCGCGACAATCGAGCGCGAAGTCGCGTCCCGATTCCAATCAGTTCATCGACTCCTCGATCTGCGAGCCACGCTGCAGTTGCGCTCGAGTACGGGTTCACCCAGCGTCCCACCCACGAGAGAGACTCCCCGATTCCACCCGCTAGTAACTTCGAGTGTATCCGCTGAATCCGGGTCATGTCCTTTGTGGTAGGGGTTCGCGTCCCATGACGAAGGACGAAATTCAGCTGGACTGGGCGACATCTGGGATCTTCCGGACTCGGTGGTTCAGTCCACAAGTGCGGGGTGTACAACGTCTTGGTCGACATATGTGAGCGCAGGACCTCGGCTTTTGACCTTGGTACGTCATCTGCCGTCACGTTTCGTACCGCTATCAATAGCTGCACAAGCGTCAGCAAATAGGCGCCTCGCCCCATTGGACCCAGTTCTCTCTCTCTCTGAATTGGAGGGTGCGGTCCACACGACTGACTGGGCGTTTGCGAGCACATGATTTGGTGCGATCTTTTCGAGACAATCAGCAGCAAGTAATTTATTCCAGCTGGACGGGGACGGGTTTCGATGACGTGGCGGGTCGCAGCCCCATGGTTGAACATCCCACCCGGGTCGAGCTTTTCCTCGTACTTTACAAATCATCCCACGGACGGCTTGCGCCCTGGAGAGAGAGCGGTCATTTCGACTTTTGCTTGGATCCACGCAAGCCCCACCAAGTTTCTGTTTCTGAGCTGACCATGGGACTTCTTGACATTGTCCAGCCGGGCGTCCTCACGGGCGAAGACGTGATGAAGGTGTACAAGTACGCCCACGAGCACAAGTTTGCCATCCCGGCCGTGAACGTGACGTCGTCGTCGACGGCCAACGCTGCGCTGCAAGCTGCGCGCGACATCAAGTCGCCCATTATCATCCAGACGTCCAATGGCGGCGCGGCGTTTTACGCTGGCAAGGGCATTGACAATGCGAACCAGAAGGCGTCCGTGCTTGGGGCCATTGCAGCGGCGTACCACGTGCGCGCGATGGCCAAACACTATGGGATTCCCGTGATTCTGCACTCGGATCATTGTGCCAAGAAGCTCTTGCCGTGGTTTGACGGCATGCTGGAAGCCGATGAAGAGCACTTTGCCAAGCACGGCGTGCCGCTCTGGAGCTCGCACATGCTGGACTTGTCGGAGGAGCCCATGGAGGAGAATGTGGCTGTGAGCAAGCAGTACTTTGAACGGATGGCCAAGATGGGGCTGATTCTGGAAGTGGAGCTCGGCATCACGGGCGGGGAAGAGGACGGCGTGGACAATAGTGAAGTGGACAATGCGTCGCTGTACTCGCAGCCAGAAGACATTTTGCTGGCGTACAATGAACTGGGGGCCGTGTCGCCGTATTTTACCATTGCGGCGGCATTTGGCAATGTCCACGGCGTGTACAAGCCTGGCAATGTGAAGCTGCACCCGGAGATTTTGGGTGATTTCCAGAAGTTTGTGGCTAAGGAGAAGGCACTGTCGACGGACAAGCCCGTGTTCTTTGTGTTCCACGGCGGCTCGGGCTCGACGCCGCAGGAGATTGAGACGGCAGTGGGCAATGGCGTGGTGAAGATGAACATTGACACGGACACGCAGTGGGCGTACTGGGACGGATTGCGCAAGTTCTACGAGGGCAAGAAGGACTACTTGCAGTGCCAGATTGGCAACCCCGACGGCCCGGACGTGCCCAATAAGAAGTACTATGACCCGCGGGTGTGGGTGCGCAAGTCGGAGGAGGAAATGATTGCTCGTCTGCAGCAGGCGTTCCGCGATCTGAACTGCGTCAATGTGCTGTAAGCAGCAGTCGTGTAGTCCGTCACTAGCATTCCCGAGTGTAGCCGCTGCCGCAGTCAAGTTAGCTCACTGGATCGATCAATTGGTTGATTGATTGATGTGCTATTTGGATTCGCCCGCGGCATTGTTGTTGCCCAACACGTAATAGCAAAAATGCCATTGTCCTCTTTTCCTGTCGAGGAAGGAGGTCGAAGTTGAAGACCTTTACGATGGTAGATATGCTCTTTAACGCGGTCACGCTCGCTCAGTTCACTTACATGAATCTTAGCTCTTGGGTAGGATCCCTAGAATCAGTACCATCCATTCCTAGTACCTGTCACTCTATCGGATGGATAGGTAGAAGGCACGTGCAATAAAAGCACACGATGCCACTATAAGCACACGTCGTCATGAGAGAACATCGAGGCCATACAAAGCTCAATACAAAACAAATCGCTCGCGCAAAACCGTCCCAGTGCTGACAATACCCAGAGTCGAGAACCCGTGCATCGGCTCTCTTTTGTACCCACCAGAACTACTTTTGCGCCACGGTGTCCCCGTCGTCTCTACCACAGTACTACCACTACTACTACTTCAACGTTTTCCTCCTCCTACTACTACTTCACTCGATTCCCGTCCGTCCGACAAGTTCCACCTGCTGCTGCCGCTCGCTCAAGATGCCGCTCCACATGCCGTACCACTCCACGATGGACAAGGAGATCACGAAAGCCGCGAGCATCCTGGACTCGTGCTTCCGCTCGACCGTCAGCGCCGACGCGGCCATCCCTGCCGAGCTCATCCAGACCG
Organism: Peronospora matthiolae; assembly: GCA_921007115.2. Taxonomy (NCBI): domain Eukaryota; phylum Oomycota; class Peronosporomycetes; order Peronosporales; family Peronosporaceae; genus Peronospora; species Peronospora matthiolae. Next base: position 520,838 of record CAKLBY020000223.1, on the reverse strand, counting down.
CAGCAGGTCTCGCCTTCCTCACGGTCGTGAAAGCCGGAATGATCTGGACAGGCAAAATGGGTACAGGGCTGGTCATCGCTCGGCTGGAAGACGGGTCGTGGTCGCCGCCTTCTGGCATTGGCACAGCTGGCATGGGCTTTGGCGCTGAGATTGGCGGAGAGATCATTGACTTTCTCATTATATTGGGCTCGCCTCGAGCAGTCAAGACGTTTAAACGAGGCACGCAAGTCTCGGTGGGTGCGGGACTGGATCTGGCCATTGGACCTGTTGGACGAACTGCTGGAGCTAGTGTCAATGCTGGAGGAGGCGGGGTCAGTGGCAACTACACGTACAGTCACGCCAAAGGCGCGTTTGCTGGCGTGGGACTGCACGGCTCGACGTTTATGGTCCGGGGAGAGATGAACAGTCAGTTCTATGGCCGCAAGGTCACACCTAATGAGATTCTAAGTGGCCAAGCGGCGCCTCCGCCGGGATCCTGTGACGTCCTCTACGATGCCATTCGAAGGGCGAGCCAGCAGCAAGGACTGGGTGGACGTCGTCCTTCCACGTTTCTTGGCTCGAACGATGCTGGGTACGCAAACAGCTACCGTGGCAGCAATGGGATGCCAGATGCTGCTGATCATGCTGCTGCAGCCCGTGCATCATTGACGGCGGGCAGTTCTTCCAGTTTTCGAGGCTCGAGCTATACTAGCGGTAGTAACAGCTACCATGCTCACAATGAGACGCCAGGTGCTGCCGATCACGCTGCTGCTGCACGTGCATCGTACGAAGCGAGTGGCCCGTCTCCGCGTTTGAGCTCAAATCGTGAGTCGCAGATGGCAGCGTCGTCGACGTCGAGGCCCCTCCCAGTAGCAAGCGCCGTGCAACCGGACCCGAACGACCCGCGGCTGAAACGATACAGCACGTACAAAACAGAACGGGAACTGTACGCGCAGTTTGAGCAGCAGAGGCGTGGAATCCCTGCTTCCGTGCCGACTGAGTCGACACATTCACATCCGACCGATCCGTCACTGAAGTATAAGTCGTACCCGGCCCCGGCGCCCAATACGACCTATACAGCACCTCCACAGGCAGAAGCCATGTATAATTCGTTCGTGAAGCCATCCGTTCCCAAGGCGCCGCAGCAGCCTGTGCCACCCCTTCCACCGCCTGCAAAGGGCGCTGAGATGAAGCAGGTGTATGCGGAGGTCATTAATTTCGTGCAGACCAAGTGCCCGTACGCAGACCTGCAGCTGTTCAAGGATAATTGCCGACTCTTCGGGCAGGACACAATGTCGCTTGCTGCATACTTCAGCTACTTGCTATCAATTTGCTCACATTCACTGCTCAAGGAGCTCGTGCCTCAGCTGGTACGTCTACTTCCCACGCAAGAGAAGCGCGAACACGTTTGGGTACGTCCATTGATTTTTTGTCAAAGTTGTGGTTGTTGTCGACCTTGTAGTGTTTCGTATCCGTAGGTCTCACGGGATTATGTCTTGTGCTTTGACTTGGTAGACGTTGTATGTGCGCGAAGTGCTGCTGATCAATATCTGAGGAAGCGTGGCGACAGCCGCAAGGCAGTAATTAACCGCAAGCGATGGTGATGGTAAGCATCGACAGGGTTGAGAAGGATAGCAGCTTGTTCACACAGCCTGGTACGGCATTGCTCATAACCGTCTCTGGTTCCAAGTACTTGTTACATCACATTGTATTGTGGGATTTTACACCTTTGTGTTCGTGTTAGCGCGAGAACGAATTGTGGCGCCTTTGCTACATTACCCGGTGACCCGATGTACCATTGTAGCTGGTTGGTATAACGACCAAAACAATCTGATCGATCGCGATCGATTGTAGAATGAGCTGGTATAGACTGAGATGGAAAGTTTGATGCGTTGCAGGCGGGGGTATTTTTCCATCTAACACCCTCTGGTGCTATGAGTTTTTATTGTATCGTGCCCTCTAAATGTCTGGATAATGCAGCCACAAGAGACCAGCCTGGAAACTATGACAACGCTATTTTGCTTTGGAAATGCATCTTTTTGCGAAGGCGCTTCTTGGCAGGGACAGAGGCTGGTTCGTAACCGCATGCTTCGCATTGCTGACATGTCGCTTCATTGACTAATGTACACCGAGAGCACTGCCACTCACTGGCAGCTTCGTCCGCGTCTTCAATAACTTCGACCGAGCCATCCATTGTCGAGACGGTAGCGTCGGCATTTCTTGCGTGCTTGCCCAGGCTGTCCAATTTCGTTTTCTCGTCCGCTTGTTCCTGTTCACCCTCTTGGTTTTCAATCTCGTTTCCCGAGAGGATAGTCTCTTCCGTGGCGCTCTGAAACTCAGATGTTGCGTCCGGCGAAGCAAATGCTGGAGCAATTGCCCGCTTGGTTTTTCCCTTCGCCCTGAGAGGAGTCACTGCCTTCGCTTCGTCACTACAACCTATATCTGCTGGGTCTCTCTCAGCGACGGCACGCACGACATCGCTCAGGTCATCGTAGCGGTTTGCGGGCGATTGTTCTCGCACAGATAGAGGCGGCAGCTCCACGCGAATTTCATGTGTCACGGAGTTAACGTAAAATTCCTGCTTCATGTTCGTGTCCAATGCGCAAAAGTGACGCCACACACCCACCGACGTTGCTGCATCTCTCCCTGATGCCTTTTTTTGTGGGGTATCAGTGGAAGAGACACTGGGTGACGGCGTCGTTGGAGGCCGTTTGCCTGCTTTTCTGTCAGCAATATCCTGTCGCAGTTTGTCGAAATTTGCACGCATCTGTACCGATACACCTGACGCCGGCGATGCCGCGATATTTCCGCTTTCAGAATTGTCGCTTCCACTTTGGATGCGTCTCAGTGCATCAGTCTTGGCTTTCTGCTGCATCCTCGCATGATGGTTCCGCACGACTTCCTCTCGCACTTGTGCCGTGCTCTTTGGGTTCACGGAATCCGCCTGCGCATTCGACAGCAGCACAAACTAGACACACCCACCCACATCATACACAGACACCAATCGTTAACGCAAATAGACAAACCACATGAACTACAACCCAGGTATCACCGCAAGAAAGCTGAACATGCCAACCCGAGCAAGCGAAAACAGCAAATTGTTCTTCCTCACCTCTTTGTGAATCTGGATAATCTCCTCCCGATTTTTCGTCGGGACTCGCACATGAATCGCGTCCAATAATCTCCGCACTTCTTTGTCCTTCATGACGCTGTACGACAGCAATGGCATCCGCTCTTGAACCCTGTCCAGCTGTTTCATCTCCTTCTCCTTCGTGCTCTCCACGTCCAGCACATCTGACGTGATCGATCCCCGCGCGACTATCCCTTGCAGTCTCTTGAGCAGCTCCGGCTTGGAAGCGCTAAACAGAAGCGCGACTTGTTCCAACGCCCGATTCGGCACCAAGTCACGGGCCGCCACCGGCTGCTTACACTCGGGACAGCACCCGTGAGCGCCTTTGCTCTGTAGAAAGCGACGTACGCACGTCGAGCAAAAGGTGTGCGAGCAGGGCAGCAGCACTGGACCGTGGAAAAAGTCGCCGCAGATCTGGCAGCGTAAGTGGCGCTCCATCTCGCGCTGGGCGGTGCAGTCTGCAGGCCATTGCCACTCGTCCAGCAGGTCGTCGGTCTCGCCGCCTCGAGTGTTCCTGATCATGATCAGTTCGTGACCTCCGTCGTATCAGAAGTGGATAAAATAAAAATCGTGTGGATGTTTGGGAATATCGAGCGATTCGCGGTACAACACAAATCGCTATTGCTTCTTTTTTTAAGAGAGAGCGGGGAGAGGAGGGGTCCACCCAACATACCGTTTTTGTACCGGTTTAAATGAGCAGGATGGACTTGTTTTTTTGATAGGCATAATTTAGATACTTTTTGGGGAACTTTGTTTGGGTTCGTGCCTCAGTGGTTAATTTGGGTTCCTACGAAGCAACAGGAGCACAGATGACGAGTGGCTTGGCAGCGATTGGCGTGCAGCTGGCGACGTACGTACAGCAGCTCCAGGAGCTCCAGGACAAGAACCAGAACAAGCATCGGTTCCGGCCCACGTTTTGGCTGCAGCAGACGGACTTTGATGTTGCGCGGGAGGTTTTTGTCACGGTAAACACGTGACGTCGCGGTTTCTGGAGCGTGATGCGTATATGATGGCTACATTTTTATTCGTATTTATTTCTAGAGTCTTTGTACTAATTTTAGACACTTTATTTATTTTTTGGTTTTATGTACAGGCTGCTGCCACAATTGGACAGACTGTGACCAAGTTCTCGATCGTGTACAGTAGACCACCAAGTGAGGAGGAAGGCGTTAGTATCTGCGAAGCACTGGCCAAGCCATGTGAACAGCTACTGTCCGCTACGACAGTTGCTCTCTTTTGTGGAGCTGGACCGTCGCTTGCAACGGAAGTGATTCATGCTACAATGTACGGGCCAACAAATGCATTGCTGGATCAAACAGTTGATGTGGGGGTACGAGGAGTTCTGACGATTAGTGGATGTGTCTTGATTGTTGTAGTCGGCTGATCAAGAGTGTGCACGATCTTGTACAAAGCATTGAGAAAGGATCTCTCGACCGTGTGCCGCAGCTCACGGGTCGGGTGTGGGAGTACTCTTCGCTGAGTGTGTCCAAGTCTAATTGCGTAGCGACAAAACGCAGTATGTTGCAGGTACAAGAAAGAAGACCTGCGTTAATGGGTGTTTCTTCGGTGTGTTGTTTATGTTTGACGTGTTTATGCTTGCACTGTGACGGCGGTTTCTTATTGCGTGCCAACAGTGTATTGCGATGCTGAACTCGACCGTGGATGAGCTCAAGGAATTTCTTGTTGAGCAAGACGAAGGTGATAGCCAAGCTGCACCATTAGACGACGTGGAGGAAGACGACGAATTTGCGTTCGACTCGAGCTTGATGGATGATGAGCGGGCGTTGTTCAAGAGTAGCCTCAAGCTGCTGTCGATGTGCGCTGCCATTATGAAACGGGGTGTGCTGACGATCCGAAAGTTGACGATACCGAGTGGCCAGGACGATTTGCTTAAATGGACAGCCAGGCTGGACGTGAGTTACACGTCAGCACAGGATGCGATCGTGGACTTTGGTGCAGCGCTGTACCCGCCTATTGGAACGGATGAACTAGCAGAGGCTGTGAGTAAGCTGGAGACTGCTGCAACAGCCATTTTGGCGTGCTTGAAGGAGATGCCGGAGTTGACAAGTACGGAAGAAGATGCTTTGTCAGTCGGCGAGGCTGCTTTCGCGACGCAGATAGCCACTGTGAAGCGCCAAATAGAGACCTCTCAGTAACTTGCGTCATTCTAGCTTTGCGCACTATCAACCCGCTATGCGCCTTGACAGGGAATCAAGCTGGACGGTGTGGGAGGGGCTGATCGCGGCGGAAGGTTCAATCATGACATTTTCCGACGTCCGAGCTGCTGCCCTATGACATTTCGTATGGACGCTTGTCACTTTGCTTGCTTGCAAAGCTCTACTTCTGGTGCGTATGTGCGTAGTTTTCGAATGCTCATCACCCGCGGATCCACCCAAGAAGGCGAGCTAATTGCTTACAGCGACTTGAACAATGAAGCCTTCGTGTCCATGCAGATTTGCCAAGTTGGGAAAGGGTACCAGCAAGGTAAGCCCAACCGCGCCCCAACATGGAGAAAATCAGTGTAAAGGGTGCGTTGTGAGTATGAGCAACTTGAGATCGAGGTGTTAACGAGCTTTAGCGCAGCAGACTACAAGATGCTGCTCCATGCTGTGCAAGAAACGATTACGTGTGTATGTTTCTCCACGTCATGCTGGATTTCGGGATTTATCGTTTCAAAGACATCTTGATGCGGCAGCGTCGTCGATCGCTATCGTGAGTGAAGGAGTGAACAGCAAAACTATGACATTGACGTGCTTGAAGCTTCGGGTCAGACGTTGTTCAACGTCGCGAGAAAAGGAAGGCGTAAGGTGCAAACTTTGGAGCTGCTGGAATGCGCAAAAAATGGTGCAGGGAAGTGAAGACACCGTTGGTGCTCGACTAGCTGCATGAGTCGCTAGGGATACGGTCAAAAAGCGCGAGTGTGGAACGCTCTCAGTCTGCTCATTTCAACGGACTTTACTATGTGAAAGCAGAAATGATTACATCACGCACGTTGCACGTCATGTAATCATTTCTGCTTTCGTATGCAGTAAAGTTCGTTGAAATAAGCAGACTGAGCGTTCCATACTTGCCACTACTATAATAAAGGACCACGCCCGTTGCAAACGTTGATTCCGTCGCACGTTTACAGTCGCAACGTGTTTCCAAACCTCACGTTTCTTCGTCCTCATCTGATCCGCTCCAACCTCTCAGTCAGTCCTGTGCATGTCTCTCTCGCTTCAAAGACATTGTGCCGCATGTTTATACCCTTTTTTGACGTACTGACTCGATTAAGTCGTTACGTCGGTGCAAAAACACGGTCATCATGTCTCGTCTACTGTTCTGCTGCCCGTGACACTCCGAGCACTTGTTCCATTTTCGAGCAGACGTGCCACACCAACTCGCAACTCTAACGACATTGTAGCGGTAACTTGCACCTGCACGGTTACACTGTTTCTTGTCACTATTGCACGTGATGCCGAGACAGAAAGATACTAAGCGCATTGACCCTTCACGGGCGCGTCCTCCAGGCCAAAATGCCGCGTCTACCGAGTTGCACAATGTCTTTAAAGTGAGTGGTAGTCCCATCATTAGTCCGCGATCGGTTCGCCCCTGCATCGAGGCCGATAGTGACGGCAACTTATGCAACAATGGCGAATCCCTGTCTGGTTCGTCTCCAGCCTCGACAACTGTCCTCGTTGCTGCTGCAATCGCTGCAAATGAGGCACGAAAAGCGCTTGAAGCCGAGCAGGTTGCCAGCGCTAGTTTACAAGGTCGCTCGGGCGTGCAGCTTGTTTTGCATCAGATGCTAGCAATGCACACGCACTCATTAGCGCAGCTTGGGGTTGCAAGAGCCGAGTTTCCAAACACCAAGTTGTCGCTGAAACAGGTCGAGAGCCTGCTGCGTCCAGTTGTGACGCTGTGCAATGCACTGCGAGCAGATCATTTTGGGATCCACGTCCCGACGCCACAGATTGCGCGCACAATGAACGACGTCCACTACTGGAAGCTGTGGGAGTCGGACTATATCGATATTGGAATCTTTTTCATGCCGCCGAACAGCACCATCCCGCTGCATAACCACCCAGGCATGAGCGTCGTCACAAGAGTGTAAGAAGATGGTTTTGCAATCTCTTTCTCGTCACGGCAAAGACGAGTAGATACACTCATATGGCGTTGTTGCTGATGCTGCTGCTGCTAGATTGTATGGGATTGCTACTGTAACGTCGTACGATATCCTGTCGGACGCAGAAGTACAGATGCTGGAAGCAGGAAGCGAAGTCGTCTATGAGGACGCTACTTTTAGCTCCGAGTACGTCATCTTTGCGTTTCTTGGGTACACTACTAGATCACTCATAACTTGTGCTGTCTAGTGCTGTGAACCCGGAAGCTGGATCCGTGTCATGGGCACGAATCAGTCGGGAAGGTCACTTTGGCCCGGAATCGACCACGTGGTTAGACCCTCGTCGGTTCAACTTGCACAACATTCAGGCGAGCTCTGATATTGGATGTGCGATGCTAGATATCATGGTGCCGCCTTACGACAAGTGTGTTCGCAGCTATCGGAGCTTGTGGTTGAAGCTGGACGAGTACTAACCTGGCGCTGCTATTTTACTGTTCCTCTAGTGCGAACCGGGATTGCCACCATTTCAAGATACTGGAGCAAAAGATGGTGCGCAACGAGCGAATCGTCAAGATGTTGGAAAGTGTTAAACCGGGTCAGCATATGGACCCGAAGATAGAGTAAAGGACGGCGTGGGTAGAAATGGAGGTACCCCGCGCGACGTATTAGGTCGAACGTCCAAGGGCGTGTTATTATTGTTTACGTTGGATCAGAGAGAGACTGAGTGGAAAATGTACATCGATAGACGAGATGTTGAAGTGGCTTGTAACCTGTGTGTTGAGGGTGATTCTAACGGTGCGGTCGGTTGTAGAGAGTGTCGACGGAAGGGACTTTGGACAAGGAAGGCACTGGGCTCTAATCGATGTATAAACGAACTCGTTATTGGTAATGTACATGCAGCACCTGAGGACCACATCTGTAGCGCCAACGCAAGGCTAGAGTTGCGTCATCCCGCCGCTTTCGTCGGTCTGAGCAGACTCAGTGTTGTCAACGCTGAAGCCGGACACTGATGGTCGCCGACTCCTGGCCAGCACGAGCGTGGATTTCGGTGTATACTTGAACGAACGGAACTTTGTGCGCAGCGGAGTGTCGTCGAGACCCATGGCATTGATCACCTGTAGCTGCAACTTGCTGTCCATGAATCCAAGGAGCTTGCGAGTGTAGATCGCGGACGCACTTGAATCAGTCCCACCGAAATCACGACGGTACCATTCGCACACGCGCGGCAACACTATCGTGTGCGAGTCCTCCCTTATTTCCAAATGCCCTTGTGCGCTAGAGCACGTAAGCAGCGAACGCACAACTGCATTCAGCTGATCATGCACAGACGCCGGATCGTAAATCACTACTTCTTCACTGCCAGGGTGATTTACTACCAGTGCCAGACTGAGACGGAAATCGGGATGCGTGACACCAAGTCCCTCCAGACGATTCGATGGTTCATTTGCCGTCATCAAGACGCTCTTCACGGTCAAATGAGGAAGATCAGCGTGAGGCATGCGAGCACGCAGAATCACGTGTTCAATCTCTGCCAGTGACAGACTGACCTGCACCCCCTCTGGACCACGACTCAATATATAGCATGACCGCGTGAGAAAGTGACTCCACTGACCTTTGCCTCTCGGGAAGCCGTGCGCAATCATCGCGTGAGCAAGCACCGTATGGTACAGGTTCAAGTAAAAAGCCATCTGTTCTTCATGAGAGCCCGACTCCTGTAGTAGCTTCAAGTCCACCGCGCGCAACGCGCTTGCGTCATCTAAGAACGCTAGCACGTCGTGCACCGAGAGCTGCTGCGCATTATTCAGGATGTGCACTGCACGCGTCACTGTACGCTCCACGAGCGTGAGTACACCAGATACAGTGCCAGTGGAAATTGTTTCAATGCGCGCTCGGTCACTGGTTTCGCCCCTCTGCAGATCTTGAGACTTCAACTGCGGAAAAAGCAGTCGTGAGTTAAGTTCAACACGGTTGGCGGGCCGAAGCGCAGTGCATGCAGCAAAGTCGATGCATATCTCCCCATCCCGCGCACGATCGAAATTGGTCTTGGGAGTGTAGTACTGCAAAATGCCTCGCACCCAAGCATCCCGCGCAGAACACGTGCCAACACATAGCACAATCTCTTCGGCAAACGTGCTGATCTGCAACGCGAAAGCTCCATCAGTCCCACTCGCACCATCAAGATACGCTGCAGTCGAAGGCATCGCCACAGCTCGGGCACCAATGATGTGCGAGCGTGGCACTTGTTTTTCAGCGCTGGGAGCGAACGATCGATAAAACAGTAGAGCGTCGTTTGTGAGCAACAAAACCTCCTGTCGTAACAATTCAGCAGCGTAGTAGCGGTACACCACGCCTTCAAAAATCACACCCATATCTTCTCGGTCGTGGCGGCTCAGATTTACGCCGATTCGAGATGGAGACAATCTCATGCCGGAAGTACAAGACTCTTGCAGCTTCTGACGCTTCGTGAGGCATCTGTAAAGTGCAGCCTGGGCTACAACAAGACGCACTTCGTCAAGGCTTTTCTGTTCTTCTTCACTTCGTCCTCCGCATAACGAATCCGTATCACTCGTGCAATCACTGGCATACGACGGCGGCGCTGATGGTCGAAGTGGCTCACTAGCCAGCCTCTGAAGGTGCAATGCAACTTGCTGCGCTTCAGCCGAGATCGTGCTATAGCTGGCAATACGTGAGCGACTGTGGAAGCGCAACTTTGCCAGCTCTTCCGCTGCCTTGCTAGAACGTAAAGCGTGACGGCTCATCAACAAGTGGCGCAGCTCGTAGCTACTGACAATAGCAAGCCGGTAGCGCGACTGCAGTTGCGTGACCTCGTCGTCGCCGTCGTCGTCATCGCCCTCATCAAGTGCGTCGTCGTCATACTCACTCACTTTATCTTTCACTGCAAACACGTAGTGGACGCGCCGCACATCCGACGCCACATTGACTTCCTCCATCCAACACAAGTACGAAAACGAGAGCTGCCCCAGTCGTCGAGCATGTTCAAACCGCATAAAGTCGGCGTGTTCTTGTGCCAGCACAGGATCATCCTCTTCCGTCAGGGAACTAGCATCACTCAACGACGTGCTCATCGTGCTCATCTCCGAGCCCGTCATCCCACCCAATCCAAGTCCAGCAGCCAAGATCGAACCCTGTCCAGTACTGTCATGTCGAGGTCCGTCTCGTCTCATCTCGTGCTCACTCGTCGCACCAGGTCGTCCACTCCTCGCCCGTCGACGTTTATCAAACGCGACTTCGAACGAGAACAAGTACTCCTTGTCCCGCTGGCAATGGCGGTCCACCGCCGCCACTTCGTCCGCTCCTGTCCCCGGTGGACGCACTGCGTACGCCACCAAACGCAGCGGCAACGAGTCGAAAAACGTGGCCAAGTTCATCGCATTGAGACCGCTGGGCAAGTTGGCCGTCTCCCACTTGGCCAGATCCACGTACATGGTATGGAAATCAAAAGTGTACGTCGGTCCCACCCGCAGCGTCTCGGCCCCAATGGGCGTCCGTCTCCGTCGCTCCCGCTCCTCGTCCTGCTCGCCAAAGTCGCTTGTGCCCAGCATGGGGGGCGTCGCCCCCGCCGGCGTCTCCACCAGTTGGTCCACCGACTGGAACAGCGGGAACGCCACGGCTGGCAGCTCCTGGTCCGGACCGTCTCGTCCAAAGCTGAAGCTCACGCGGCCCACAAGACGCCGGATCAGGCGCATAATCACGAGCGCGAGGCTGCGCGTCAACACGCCGAGCGCGATGGGCGCGGGCAGCTCGCCCCCGAGGAAAATGGGCCCGGGCGGCGGCTGCTTGAACTGGCCCTGCACTTGGATCCAAAAGAGACGGCGCTTGTTGGCGAACAGCGCGGCGTACTGGGGAGGCGCGGGCTCGGTGCGCACCAATAGGAGCGCGTGGCCGATGAAGAGCTCCGTCTCAATGGCCACGGGCGTACGGGCGTTGAGCTGGATGGACGGAGTGGGGGACGACATGGTGGACGTCTGGTGGACGCTCGCGACGTCGCGGACGACGAGAGCGGACGGAGGAGGAGGAGACGGTGGCTCGTCTTCATCGTGGAAATGGTGGGCTTGCTGCTGCAGTCGTGCTGGTGGACGCGGCGGGCTGCGCGGATCCTCGGGCCGGACTTGGTGGATGGCGTCCGCTGGGGTTTTGGTGGACGCGTCCGCTAGGAGAGTGGACGACGTCCGCCCGTCCACTGGCAGGGATTTGCGGGAAACGCCGCGGTCGAGCAAAATGATGAGCAGCAACGCGGCCAGGAGTCCGTAGAGACCGAGGAGGTAGTGCACGGCCACGCTGAGGACGGCGAGCGCTGCGACGTCCGGCAGCCACTGGACGACGCGGTCGTCCGCCATTCCGTCCACTCGAAAAAGGAAAGACAAAGTGACGTGGACGAGGGAGAGAGGGGGTGACGCCGTTCTCGTAGCAGCTATTATTAGCGCGACTTGTGCTTACGCGAGAGAGAGCGAGCGAGAGCGAGCGAGCGAGTCGGTGACGTCTGGCGCGGAGCGGCTGAAGTAGCGCTTGGAAGTAGAAGGCGACTGCTGGTGGAAATAGAAACCCCCACCCCGCTTGTTTCGAGGATCGAGGAGAGACCGAAGAAGTGGATGAGGAAAGGAAACGAGGGCTTGGGGTCCGTGGTATCTGGTATCCAGTATCTGGTGGCGTAGTACCATACCGAGGGACTGTCGCGCTTGGAGCGAAAAGATACGTCAGGCCATGTTTCCGACCGCGTGAGTCGCTGCCGATTCAGAATCACAGCGAGACAGAAAAAAGCCATTCCTTGCGACGCACAGCGCTTGGAACGAAAACGGAAGCAACGACGCGGGGCGAGGATAGTGTGGTCCACTTGAATTGGCACACTCTTCGCTTATCTCCGATTCTCGCGGCCAGTAGTAGGACGACACATTCGCGCGCGACCGACGAACCTCTCACTAAGACTACTTCACTCCTACGACGAGGACTTCTTATCAAAGTACCAGCGCGACTGCCCCATACATACCGTGTTGTCGACACGCCAACCCTGGCCCCCCCTTCTTCTATAACAGAATACGCGACGCTGCTTTCTAATAATGGACGGCCGTCGACGCCAGATCATCAATGACGACCACGAGACGTTGCACCGCGATCATGGCACGACCACATCCACGACAACACGACCGCAATCGCAACAGTTCACTGGCCGTCCGCTTGACGCCTTGCATCACGAACGCGTCACGCGCGACTCGCCTAAGTTCGCACCCTCGTCCGGTCTCTCGTCCGCCTCGTCCTGTCGCGTGTCCAACAACTTTATTAAGTCGGGAGCCAAGCCAAAGCGAGTGGACGAGACGCGGTCGTCAATCGTGGCCAACCGACAACGCGCCACGGATGCGTTGCACGACGAGATTGTTGCGTACACGGCGTCCGTACAGTCGACGGTCAAGCAATTGGCCGTGCCAATTGAAGAGACGATCGCTAATGTGCGGACCAGTGTCTTGTCCCTCTGGCCAGAGGCGAAAGTCGAGACGTTTGGGTCCTACGCCACAGGTTTGTGGCTTCCTGATAGTGACGTCGACCTCGTGGTGATTCCGCGTCCAGCATCCTGTTGTAGCCAATCAGAAGACGCGACACAGACGACCACCGAGCAGTTACGTGAACTGGCGACTCTCTTGCAGGCGAAGCACTGGGTCGCGTCCCTCGTGGTACTCGATACCGCCAAAGTACCGGTACTGAAAGTCCTGAGTGCCACGACGTCTGTACCCATTGACATTACGTTCCAGTCGGCTGCCACACACAGTGGCCTGCTCGCCCGTGACTTGATTAAACGCTACACAGCCAAGATACCGGAGCTCTACCCGCTCGCCATTGTATTCAAGCAGCTCTTGCGGGAACGAGACTTGAACGACGCGTACACGGGAGGACTGAGCTCGTACTCGCTCGTGCTCATGCTGATTCACTTTTCTCAGCTCTGGCGGAACGGCGACTCGTGCTTTCAAGCAGCTGCTGTGTATGCGTCAGGGGCCTTGCCACCCCTGCCGTCGACCCTTGCAGCGTCAAGTCAGACGATGAAGCCTGGACGACGGATACAGAGTGACTTGACGTCAGTGAGCCAAAGGACAGCAGAAGAGACCAAGTCAAACGGGGTTGAAGCGACTGCTGTGTCGTTGCCAGCCCCAGCCTCGTCGTATGCGACAGTTGTAGCTCGTGCAAAAACGCAGCAAACTTTGGACGGTGCATCTCAAGAACCTGCGACGAAGCCTCGATTTAGCTATGCTGCCGTCGCGGCTGGGATTGTCAAAGTGTCAGAGAACAAGAAGCCTGCTGGGCCGCCATATAGCTATGCTGCTGCAGTGGCCGCACCTGCAGCATTGCCGTCCGCGGCATCAAATGGCAAAAATGCCACGACAGCTACGAAACAGGCGCAAGATACACGCTCGTTGGATGCAGTCAGCGTATCGAGCAGCAACGCCGACACGGAAGACTCGAGTTCGTCGTGCAGCCATTCTTCTTTAATGGACAGTGACGACGAATCCGCGAAAGTGTTGTCGCATTTGCCTCCGGCGTCACTTGGCGAACACACAATGATGATTCTCGAGTTTTTCGGCCTGATCTTCGACTACAGCAAGAATGGGTTGTCCGTGCGGGATGGAGGGTATATTTACCGACTTGCGGAAAGCCACCGGTCACAAGTTGGCAAGCCAGCGTTGGTCATTGAGGATCCGATCCATCCAGACCGCAACGTGAGTGCAAGCAGCTTTGCTTTTTTCAAGGTTGTGGCGCTCTTCGAAGACTCTTTCTACGCCATCAAGTATTTCCGCGCATCAAAGTTCACTCCATCGGTACTGAGGTGTTTGCTTAGTACAGCAGGCCAGACGAATGTCAGCCACAGCAACGCGGGGCCATAGCAGCAGTGCAAGAGTTTTTCGGTCGATTGATCTCTATCGCATGCAACTTGCTGAGGTTGAGACAGCAGTGGATCGGTCGATTGATCGCCTTTGCAGGACAAGACTTGAAGCACTTGACAGCACGCAAGGAAAGAAGAGGATAGCAATTTGTAGTTTAGCAAGAAACCAAGTAAATACATTGAGGGATTGAGTGCATTTGTCAGGTTGCTCACCGATACCTTACCGGCCAGTACCACCAGCTTTTTAGAGCACACCACCACCAAGATGCCCTGGTAAACAGCCATTCCACATCCACGGATACAATAAGCATTCACGCTTCGCCTTCGACGGCAGCTGGTATTAATTTACACGACCACGTCCACCCCGAGCGATTCCGATGGCAAACACCGTAATCGCTGCACCCAATAAAGCGAGTCCAATAGCTTGCTGGTGCTCGTCCACAAAGTCGTTTCCACGCGCCAGCCATGATGGAAAAAACGACGTCGGGACGGAAGACGCGTCCATATTCTCGCTGTCCGGCGTCGGAATCCGCTTCTCGTTTTTTGCTTGCAAGCTCTTGGGTCTCCGTTGGCCGAGGTCCTCAATGTCCCGCTGCACAGCATCCCCATCAGGCTTGTTCTTCAGAGCCAATTGACCACATGCACCGTCAATGTCAGTGCCATGGTTCTCGCGGATCGTAGCTTTGAGGTTATACGGGTCACGTAACACTGCGTGGAAGGCGCGAATGTCTTCGGATGACGGCGAGCGGAACTGTGCACCAACATCGGTCGTGTTGTATGGGATCAGGTTCACATGCACCGATCGATTACGAAGCAGCTGGCCGAGTTTATGGGCAGTGTCGATGGAGTCATTGACGCCTGCGAGCATGCAGTACTCCACCATCACGAGACGTCCTTCCCTGCAGAAGAGAAGCACAACAACGCAAGACAGACAGTATCACGCGTTACAACCTTTCAGCTCGCTTCTAAGACCAACATAGCAACAGCAGTAGCAATAGCAATAGCAGCCACGTACTGCATTGCAAGATGGTCGTCAATCGCTGCCATGAGTTTGTCCAACGGGTAGGCTTTAGATGTCGGTACGATCTCACTGCGCATCTCCTGCGTCGGAGCATGCAGCGACAGCGCCAGACGCACAAGCGGCGCATCATGTGATAGCTGTCGGATTCGGTGGATCACCCCCACCGTTGACAGCGTAAGGTGCTTCGGAGCTAGTCCGAAGACGTTGGTCATAGCTCGAATGGCAGCCAACACGGCGTCATAATTGTTCAGCGGCTCGCCCATGCCCATAAACACCACATTGCGAATTGGCGCCACGCGATTGGCATGAGCAAGTTGCTCGAGGATCTCACCACTGCACAGATCCGCAACGATCCCGAGCGTGCCCGTGGCGCAGAACGTGCAGGCCATCTGACAGCCCACTTGGGAGCTCACGCAGAGCGTATTGCGGCCTTTATGACGCATGATCACCGCCTCGATCTCGTGCTTGTCCTGCAATTGCAGCAGCAGCTTCACAGTACCATCGGCCGAGCGCTGCTCCGTTGTCACGGACGTTGTAAAAGGCACAAAGTGCTCGCGTAGCTGCGTCCGAAGGGTCTTGGGGATGCCTGGAATATCCGCAAACGAAGCCTCGGGATGCTGGGCTAGGTACCTCCATATTGTCAGGGCGTGGACCTCCTTGAAGTCGTGCGTTTGTAGAAACTCCGGCAGCGCCTTCTGGTCAAACACGGGCAGCGGACGCAGCGTGCGCTTCTTGACCATTCGTGCTCTCGTGTCCAGTCAAATGGACACGGATGGGTACAGAAAAACAAGAAGAAGCTCACGACGAGCCCTTTTTAAAGTCACGAATTTGGATGCGTACATTTTATTGAGTTAGAATGAACATTCTTCCAAATGGCGATTAAAATGAGCCCTGAAATAAAAGGCAATTTTGTTGTGTTTCATATTCCCAGCGCATAATTCCCAACCTCATCTCCTTCCCCGATGGCCGGGCGACCAATCTCGGCGCTTATGCTTCCGTTCAATCGCATGCCAGCGATGGGCAACAGGAAATGCGCCCTGGCTGAATACAAACACTGCGGAAAGACTTTCGCCTGGGGTGCCCAAGGGTTTCATCGGCTTGCCAACAACGACAACTGCCCCGGGGTACGCCAGTCATCGCTCGCTTTCCCGATGCTATTGTCTGCCGACTTGATTACCATATTACCAGTTATAGAGAGGTTGGGATTGCTGCCCGTAGGGCGCATATCGTACCAGTATGTGTCGGACGAGGAAATCGAGCAAATTGAGGTCAGACCCAGCAAGCGCCCTCCACTGTTGTCGTCGATGCGCACGTCGTTCACTACAACTGCTTTGTGTGACTCTATAACTGTCAATGATCGAAATGAAGCCGACGAGTTGCTGGCGTGCACGATGCATTGCCCAGCGGAGTCAAACACCCTTTTAAAAGGCGATCACTGGAAGGCGTGGCTGACCAAGATTCGCCCCTCGCACCGCTTCCCAGAACCTGACGCCATCGGCGGTCAACTGCTCAACATCGAATACATTTTCGCTTAAAAGGAGGCAATCCGGGTGATCGGCACATTCGAATATTTTTTGTTGACGCTCAATGGCGTGACGAACGAGGCGGGTAAGCAGGTCCTTAACATGATGGCGTGCGGGCCACTCACTTTATTTTATGCACTTCTTCATGAAATGAGATTGTACGAGGGCGATGAGCCTGCTCGAGCGGCCGAAAGACGCACCTTATCGTCTTCGTGTGCCGTTGGAATATTGTCGAGGACGAAGTCGACCTGCTTAATGAAGTCGCCATGGACGCCGATGCAGACCTCAAGGAAGATTTCGATGTGGACTAATAGCATGGATTCGCCTCGTGTTATAAAAAGCTTGCACCGGGAGAGCTCGAGTTTGGCCTGTTCACGTTCATGTTTGGGTTCGGCGCACGGCGAACACAACCTTTGCATGGGTTGGCTAAAGCTGCCTAAAATCAAGCAGATTGTCTCGGTCAATGTCTTTATCGTAAACAAAATCAACAGCGTGCACCTGCTGACATAGATGTTCGACGTCTTCCGCGTCGAGAAGCTGCACAAGACATGCAGTTTGATTTTGCTTACGATATTACACTGGCGCACTTTTCTTGCCATGATTAAGCGCAACCTGCTTGTAAAATTTGTGCTGAAATGCATGCCGCATGCCATCGATTATGATAATAAGTTTAAGGATGTGGAAATGGAGGAACCGGTCCGCAACGTCATCCTCGACATTTAGCACTGGAAGTAGACGGCCACAGTGGTGCTGCTTCTGCAACCTCTGTGTGACGCAATCACGCACCTGGAGTAAAATTGGCGAAGTTCTCGGCAGTGTGGTCCTGTTTCGCTCATGTCACGCATCATGTACACTCAGTCGATTAGGCAAGACTCGCCGTGCTCGATGTGGACCACGACACGTGTCTCGGGTTTGTCTATCATCGCGCTGGTACGATCTACACACCGGCTCAAGCGCTACCCTTTGTCGCCGAATTGTTATACTACTGCGTGCGCATGACCCTGGCCGGCTTGCGAGGACCGTCATTCCTTGAGCTGGGCGAGGATTCCTTGTTTACCTGTGCCATACGCGTTGGCGCGGATTGTCGCCCGAGACCAGGAGCACTGCGATCTTCTGCTGGATCGATTCGCGTGATTCTTCGCGATGCGCATGGAGGCACAAATATCCTGGCGTCGCGCACGCTGAAGCCCGCCTTATTCTGGGCGCAAGTCGATGGACTCTACATTCGCGATCTTGCCAACGTGCTCATCCAAGTACATAGCAACCCGGACTGCTCCGTAGGTGGCGAGCAAGACCACAGAAAAAGCTATCGAGTGCACACCAAGCAGCGTGTTTGTCTTGGGCTCGGCAAATGCGACAAACAGGTCGCCACCACCTACAAAATCAGCGTAGCTGAAACGTCGCTGGCCTGGAGACGTTTTGATCTACACACCATGTAGCTAGCCGCGACCGGCAAGGAGGACGAAAAGAGGCGCCTGCAACAGCTATCCGAGCAGGAACAGGAAGATAATAGAGCAGACGATGCCGCGCAAGGAGGGTTACGAATGGCAACGACGCAGGCTCCATTCTAAATCCGTTCCTAGGTATAAAATTTAAGGAAGCCGCTGTGGAGGAATATTTGATACGAGCTCACGGTAACTTTGAGCAATCTGTGTTTTTTTTGGTCCATCGGTGGGCGCCGTTTCTTCGGTGGGAATGCACGTACTTTATTCTGTACTTATCTAAAATTTCAGCAAAAAATTTCATCGCCAAGTGGGTGTACCGTTTCTGCGTACGTGCGCCGTTATACAACCACCGTGAAGATTTTTTTGCTTGGCTGCCGCACACTCATTCGACAAGATCGTAGCGCAGCTGCTGAGTGGTGAAGATGAATAAGTGGTGATATATGTGCTATTTATAATAGAACGATTCATCAAGGATACGTTGCAGATTATATCTGAGCAAGCTCACCTTTTACCTGCCACCGCTTGAGCGAGAACTCACGTTGCCTAATATTGACAGTCAGATATCTGGTCCTCCGAAATCACCTTGGAATTTATGACCAGCCGCACGTAGTATCCGGTAGTGCCTAGTGCGCTCGATGGCAGTGCCGACCTTTTTTCTCAACTGAGAGAACAAGTAGCGACGCCATTCAGCTGTCTTCCGTTGCCGATCATAGACCAGACCATTAACTGCTGGCGCATCCTTTCCCACAGTATAAAAGTATCCCAAAACGATTAGAATTTGTAGTTTAAATCCATTCAGTAGACTTCATTAGCAACCTACCGCTGCATACATCATTACGATTGGAATCCCAAGGGCTTCCCAGAATCCTTTGTTAAGCAATTCCACGAAACTCGAGGTCAGATGTCCAATTGTTTCTTTATTAAACGCGCTATTGGCTCAAAGACTTGTGGCTATGTCCACAATTCACTACTTAGCTTCACTAAAATTCTCTTTAATCTCGCTCAATTTAGTGTCGAATATCACATCTGTCAATGCATAAGTGGCCTGCCACAAGAGCTTCATTACTATAATGCAATTTTGACTACCTTCCAAAAGTTTTCACTGAGGTGCCGCATGCAAAAGCCACGGTTTACATCAGAATAATTTTCCTGAACTCCGTTGATCAGCCCTTTCTGATGGTTGGAAAGGAAGGTCAGACGCTGCAAATTTGGAGCATTTGCTTCCAGAAGCGTCCGTAGATCTGATAAAACCCAAAACCAGCTCTCGTCGTTTGTAGCATCGACAACGGCCATTTCAGCGGAAAGAGAGCGCCGCCGCCGCTAGAAGATTACCGAAATACTTTGATCGAAGGTAGGTTCCATCAAGGCCCAGTAGTGGACGGCATCCAGATTTAAATCCTGCAATCGACGCTTGGTAGGCAACAAAAAGGCGCGGAAATTGATGCTCGGGCCCAGCCGTGTACGCAGCCGCAACGCTTCCTATAGCAGAAGTCATTGCATCAGCAAAATACTGAGATTTTTGGCAGGAAAATTATAACAAAACCAGCCATCCACGGCTCTCGCCTGGGTGTGTCAAACAAATCTGCCTTCATTACGCCGGAAGACTTCTAAAAGCTTTTTCTTAGGAGCCACGAAAAGTTTACATGCTCCTCGCTTGTCCTCTCCAAGCTAAATTTTATAAAATTGTTAGGTCATGCTTGTGGCGAACGTCTTGAATGGTTAATTTTTGGTCTGTTCTGGGAATTGTCACGCAACCGGGCCTCGACTCTACTCGCAACCCAAAAAAAGATGCCTGGCGGTGGCCAAGGTAAGTCACAGCTTGACAAGAGTGTTTGTCCCGCAGAGTCCTGATAGTAAATGTTGGTGCGTCGGAAAGCTTTGCAGCGTGTATCCTCCAGGAGCAACCTTCTTGCACGCGAGCTACTGTGAAGCGTCATATGTTACTTTTGATCACCGCGAGCTTGAACCGTCTAGCGATGGCACTCACTTTGACTGCTTCGCGGCAGTTCTTCGCGTTCGCAAGCTCCGTTCCAACGGTAAGCTGATGATCCGCTATAATTTGCGCGGAAAAGTATTGAGATAGGGGCGCGGTGGTGAGGTGTTCTGATGCGAAGATAGTGTGCGCAATAAGTTTTCCTGTTGGTATGTATATTATAGCCAGGGGCATTTATATCTTGTATAAAAGTACAGAAGAAAAGATCATTGCCAGCATTTAATGCATGGGCTAAAGCCAAAAACATTTTAATCATTTATAAATGTACAGGAGTATTTTCGTCGTTTCGGCATTTGTCAGATGTATTTGTAAATTTTCCTTTTAACAAATAACATTTCAGCATAATTTGACTATTTCTAAAATACAAAAGTGTATGTTAACTATCTGCGCACCACTCATCGCATTCTTCTGTCGTGGTTGGACCTTATTGGTTAGTGTCTCGATCCTGTATCAACTAGAAAGCAGCGTGGTACATCTGCGAAGCAATAATCAACTATTAGAATGATATTGTGATCAAATTTCTGTTTGTCTTAGAATCAAATTCATACTTGAAAATCACCATATAGAAACTATCATGTAAAAGAGTCATCCTGTTACAGAAACGCTTCTATGCTTAAAAAATTGCGTATAAAAAATCCAAAACGTACGTTGCTCATTACTCGGCTTGATATTTAGAATTCGTACTGAACCAAACCTCTGAGTTTCCGAAGAGTGACTGTATTTAGGTAATTCTAGAATGTGGCATGGTTACGGCTCATTCCGTATCCCAACTCGATTTAGACAAGTTGCGGAATTTACGGGGTGCGGACGCTGCGTGATGGGCATCTTTAGGATGGATCCTTAACGCACATCTAGATGCCTCACGCAATTACTCACGATCGCGCTCGCCTGTATGTTCGCCCTATCTTGTCATTGTCTGGGAATGAGCACTGTTGGATTACAACTGCAACGAAGAACATCGGGTATGAACGCTGCGCCTATATCATCTGTTTTTGAGTACTGCTTTCTGCAAGTGTAACACAGAATTTCTATCCTAGACGCTGTTTTCTGGCCATCTTCTGGTGATCACCACTCTTGCTCACACAAGCAATGTAGAATATCACTACTGTATCACCGGATATCACGTGTCCTACACTCACTCTCCGCTTCGCGCTCTACTGCCCCTTGACCCGTACGGAGCAAAACCCACATGAAGCCATAAGGTTCCACGGCCTCCGTGTGCTTTTCATCGTCGCCGTGCTAATCACGTTTGTCGATTCCACCTCGTGTATATGGGTTAGCCTATTTCATGTAATTAACACTTGATACTTGTTGATCGAAATGTAAAAATAAAGGATAATAAAATTATTAAATATGACCATGGGGAGTAATATTCACACAAAAAATCCGATTGACTGATATGGGTCATCATGTCATCCAGCTCTAGCGGTCCAATCAACGATGCACGCACGTAATAAGTGGTGAGCTAGACCTTGACATACACAGTTGTAAACATATTTTGGTCAAGCTAGGAACAAAGAATAGGTTAACGATCAGGACTTAAATATTTTCAACTCAGTTTTTCTTTTAATTAGCAACTAGTCAGTTTTTCTAGTTACTTACCCTTCCTCTGAGTAGTTTGCAGAGGTCGAGAGTCACTACGCGCACTATGGTCATCGAAAGTAGCTCCACACTGGCTGTCCAATGTCTTTCTCCGGTGAACCGTTAAAATGGTAACACTTTTTAGTCCGTCTAAGGACTGCAAACCCTTTCAACATGAAAACGTTGAGTGATGACGGCGACGACACCTTTAGCGGCACCTTAAGCGGCACTCGTAAGAGTTACTCCCATCTAAGTGACGTCGAATGGACTATGATCGGGAAAATGAGATTCGACCGCAAGCAAAGAAGCTGTCTGGTTGCTGCTATCTTCGAGAGATAGAGATCATCATTATTCTGTAATTGCCAAGTTCGTGCAACAAGAACTTAACGCGTCGCGAGCTGAAGTGACCCGGCTACATCATCACCAGCAGACTGATCTCCTGAGACAGCAACAGCCTCAGTCTGCTTTTGCAGCGTCAACACGCGATTTTCGACGCGAAACTCTTTGAGTAAAAACAAACAAGTACTGAGAAATTGAGGAAGACTCTTCGCTGAGATAGTTCTCATTATGGATGATGCCAATAGGGTTTGCCACATTGATGGTGAGGGAATGCAATTTGCATTTGCCAAAACATGAATTTCTAAGGGCGTGCCAGAACTTGCGCCTTAAATCTTTTATTGTTCGGTCCAAACGTGTTTAATTTATCGGCGGTCTATAACATTCTGCTACGCCATATGTTTGAGCCGCCAAGGGCAGAGCTCGGTCGGGACTTTTGAGTCTCCTAAAGATAAAACAAGGTAAGCGTGACATTCACGCTTACGCACAGCACGTTTGATACATTGCAAGCTGCATGGAAGCGAACCCTGTAAGTGAATCTGTGTTGATCACTTCATCATTTTAGGATCTTACATATGGTCGTGTGAGGAACCACCTACTTCGCATCGAGTTAAAGTCCCTTCATGAAGCAGATGAAGCTGTGGTGCAATAGGACTCTAGTGTTAGACAGGCTCACACTTACTAGACCCCCTATCGTCCTTCGAGACGAGAAAAGACGGGAGGTCCATAACTAATGGACCTTTGCAGTGTTGAGAGCGATTGACCTCGCCCTTCAAACAATAAGCGATCAAAAAATGCAATCACTTTCAAAGTTTGCGCACTGCACCTACGAATGTAGTGCT
This sequence comes from Peronospora matthiolae, assembly GCA_921007115.2. Taxonomy (NCBI): domain Eukaryota; phylum Oomycota; class Peronosporomycetes; order Peronosporales; family Peronosporaceae; genus Peronospora; species Peronospora matthiolae. Next base: position 498,000 of record CAKLBY020000223.1, on the reverse strand, counting down.
TTCACGTCCAGCAACCCAAACACTGAGCGAATTGGTAGATATTCTTCCAAGAAGGACGCGGGTCCGACGCATTTGCGAAGTCTTAAAAGCGTGGAGGACCGTCAAAAACGGTCAAGGTCAGTAGGGGATAATCGCCTAACTCATCTAGCAACCTTACAGAGTTTGCAAACCTTTTAATAAAAGTTGATCCAAATTCACATTTCTTTTGTGTCTCTGCGTGTGGTAGTAATGCTATCCGTATTACCTTTAGCTTAGAAGTGGAAGCATATTTATCACTTCGTGCCTTAGATAATTAATAGGCGTCAAACAGCTTTGTTTGTAGCCAGTCTTTTAAGGATGATAGGTTCAAGTTTTTAAGCGTAATCCTTCTGCAAGGATGATGAGACGCCTTGCAACGGACACATCGATAGAAGTGATGAAACGTGTACTAGAATTTTACTGCACGTTGAAAGATTTGCAGTACAATGACGATGTCATCGTACTTCATTTGGATAAAAAGCTTTATTTCATTCTAGGTTCGCCTTGGTTAAGAAAGTACGAGTAGCGGTTCAGCTGTCAGCAACAAGCCGTCAATATGCCTGCCACTTGCCCATCAGATGGTCATGATGAACGTCTTGGAGCGTCCACAAGAGTGTGAATGTACTGCACGTGAGTGCGGTGGCTTCACTTGCGGTACGGTCGTTAGTATGACTGCACAAAATCACAGTGTGATAACGAATCACACTATGGAGGAAGCTGCCGTCGGCTGTGCGGATGCACAGGAAGCGCCGAAAGTCCCCCTCTTGAACAAATCGAGTGGGTTGCGACATTACTGCGCACCTAGCGGGCTACATCCAAGGAAGAGAAACCTGGTTGCACACACAGGGCAACGCGATGATCCAAGATTGTCTGGATAGTCGATCGTAGTGGAACCAGCTGTGGTAGCACAACCACAAGAAGAAGAAGTTGAGGGAATAAGTTCCCACGTACCTGAGGAAGAAATCGCTCAAGCAGTTTTTGATGAAGTAATGAAACCTCATTTAACAAAGGGATTAAGTCCCGAGAAGTCTTTAAATAAGGTTTCCAGGATAAAATTGAGACCTCTAATGCATCGGTTAACAACGGGTCAAATGTAGGGACTTGTAAGCTTAATCTGATCTTGCCACCGAAGTTGACTTGGAAATTGCTCCTTCACCAACACTCGAACTAAAGCGGTCGTGATATGTAGTGGCAAAATAAAGTGGATCCGTGTAATCGTCACGGAGGACGATTACGTGACTGACCTTAGATCGGCATTTTAATTTACCGAAAACAAACCGGTTCCTAGCAGCTCGTCTACGGAAGAAAGTGTCCTCGACGAGAAGACCCGAGTTGAGCGATACACGTCTCAATCTTGAGAGTAGCTTCAGTCAACTTCTTTGTATAGGTATCTGACCAAATTCAAGGACGTGTTCCCTGAACTCGTACCATGCGAGTTGCCTAAGGAAAAGGCACCCGACATGAAATTGAGCTCAAACCAGTGTCGAAGTACTATGTCACGAAGCAGCGGCCACTGCCTCGTGAGTCGATCAGAACGATCGACAAATTCTTTGCCAATCGCTTAGCAACTGGTCATGTGAGGGAATCAACATATCCACACAGCTCTCCGAACTTCTGTGTGCGCAAGGCTATAGGATGATGGCGGATAGTGCATGCATTTGGCATGTTGAATGTTGCGATACCAAATCAGACGCAGATATCGAGGAAGGACGTAATCATAGATGGTGTATCAAAGAGTACCATTTTTTCGTCCATGGATCTGATGGATGCGTTCTAGTAAATCCTAATGCGTAAAAGAAAGATCCTGTACACTGCGGTGAGCACACTAAGCGGTATGCTTTGGGAGTAGTTAGTAATGCCACAGGGATGAATTAGTACTCATGCTACTTTTAACAGATGCATTACGAATATGCTGAAATCTGTGCGAGACTTCGCACCGAGTTTATTCGACTATGGATTCGTCTATAGCTGCGGCTATGGGCGTAAAGACGAACGTTAAGGTTCATAGAATACACGCGCTTCATGTTATTACGCTGATGCTCAAGTGTAAGATGAACGCCAACCTCAAGAAATGCATGTTTACTGCTAGCAAAATACCTTTTCTTGGGTGCATTGTGGGTAAACACGGCATGCGCCCGGATTTAAATTAGATCAAGGCGATCACTGACTGGCCGGTGCCGACCGAAAAAAGGCTTCAAACATTTGTTGGTCTAGCGACGTATTTGCATCGACACTAGCACAATTGCGCCAAAATGACTATTTGTCTCTCTCGTTCAATGAAGATGAATGAGAAGTGGGTATGGAGTGCTCAATTTCAGCGATCCTTGGAAGGTATCAAGCAGAGTTTGACGCGATCGCCCATCTCTGTAGTTGCAGACTAAGAAAGACCATTTCATGTAGCCTGTGACACCAGCGATTTTGCAATAGGCTGTGCGCTAATCCAGTACGATGTAGACGGCCCAGAGCATGTCTTACGCTTTAAAAAGCGTAAGCTGCAAGCAGCTGTGCGTAATAACTAGTACTAAAAAGGAGTTACTTTCCATGAAGCACGCACTGCAAAGTTTCGCGTCTATTTCCTTAAAGAAAGGCCTATTATAGTCAATAAGGACAATGGCATCATCACGTACCGCCTTAAACAGCCCACACATTTCGCAAAGGATGGCGAGGTGTCTGTCATTCTGCGAAGTACAAATTCTCCTTGGAGTACAGTCCCGGCTCAATTTTGTCGCGCCGCCCCGATTTTTAGTCTGCTGCGTATTCCAACAGTGGAATGATACCACTGTTGCATTGCTAGTCACCAGTGTGCCTTCATGACCATTGCTTAAAGACTTAAGAAAGGCTTGCGTAGAAGAAAAGGATCTTCTAAGTCTACTGGATAATCTGATAACTCCATCTCCTAAATCTACCAAGCATTCACCGGCCTTGTATTGATCTTTCGCGTATCATTGCACAACACGCAACGGGTTGCTGCAAAATACAGTCATTGCCGTCAGCTCACCTCGTGTTGTCGTTTTAATTATAATGAATTGCGCTTGCGCATCCTTTAGGGAGACTATGATGCACATCCTCTTGGGCATCGTGGACGTGAGAAAACTTTTCTCACGGCAAGTCACGACTTTTACTAACCCCGCCAGTATCAGTTCGAGGGCAAGTACAATCGTGCTTGCGAAGTGTGCCAACGTGTAAAGCCTAGTCCTTCATCCCGTGCGCCACTACAACTCTACCAATTTTTGCAAAGTGCTGGCAGTCCGTCTCGATATATAGTTTCTTCGATTTCTTTAAGACGCTCATAAGAAATTTGGCATTCTTATGAGCGCTGGCCAATCGATTCAGCAAGATGGTAGATCTTAATAGTGTTCATGAATCTCACCCCATAATTGTGTCCGTGTCTTATTGACACGGTATTACTACTCTTCGGTATTCCCCGTAAACTAGTCGTTAGCTGAGGTCCTCAATTCAAGGCGGCGTTTTGGCAATCCGTGTTCCGATACCTAGGAACAAGTTCGGCTTCGTCTACTTCTGTACGCCCCGAGACTGATGGTCACACAGAACGCCTTAACCGCGTCCTAGAAGAGATACTACGAGTCTAAGTCCGACCCTTCACAGATCAAAGCGAATTTTTGCCGATGGTGAAGTTTTCCATACACAACTTCATGCATGCGTCGGAACTGCATACACCACTTTACGTGAATGGCTTACGGCATCTACGCCTTCTCGCCCATTTAGTGTAAAACTGTGATTTAAGGGGGGCGCGGGTTCGCTGGAGTAAAAACCGTTCTGTCTCTTGCTCATCACGTGTCGAGAAAATCGACGACGCAAACATTACCGATGTCGATCTGATTAACACCAAAAAAATTAAAACTCAGTCATAGTGACGACACGATTGCTGACCCAGACGAGGATGACGATGCTAGTGTATTTAGCTTCGCTAACGACTACACCAGCGAGGATGAGATCACCCTCGCCGAAGAAGAAGGTGATCTATAAGTGGTGCGTGTAATGAGCACTGCAACAAAACAAACAAAGTCAGCAGGAAAAAAATTCTGCTCGCACAAAAAGCGTGTGCCCGTTTCGAGCAAGGCTACATTGCTAGCGCGGTGGAGCGGCAAAATCGGTACACTGACAAACATGGAAGAGTAAACCTTCTTCCATTTTAATCTCGGAAACTTAGTCATACTTTCTACGGTAAATCCACCTAAGCACTTAGTAACTAAGGTAGGTAGCAACTACTTGGATACTGGTTTGCTACTACCCAAGTATCCGGACCGTTTTTTGACTACATAGCGAAGGCGATACGTACACAGTTAAGTTGTCTCGCAGGATGCACCCTTCTACGTTATACACTTATCGTCTACCCCTAATATTAGCACAAGGTCTATTCTTCAGAGGAATACAACCGCTATGCACAAGAACCTCCAAGAGTTCCTTTCGGTCCTGAGCCAATTTATCAATTAGGCTTTAAAGTGTCGCATTCCTGTGACGAAGGTCACTCACTTCGTCGCAAAAGGCTTGGCACTTTCGCTCATTCTCCAATTGGTAAATTGCGACTTCCTATTTGATGTCTAATCGAGAGAGGCGGATGCATTTACCCACACCTCAAATTAGAGAAGCTTTCCTGTCTCTTTTACTTGGTGCGATAACACACATCATTAACTCCTTGCTGGAGACGAACAATCTCCGTCTGCAACTCCAGCAAACCATTCAAATTTGACCTTTCCGCTCCCACCACAGCTATTGGTGGACTCGAACGGTATTCAATGCTTTCACGTGGGGTGTATTTTGACCTACCGCGACGTGAAGTAGCAAAAATCGAGTGGTCTTGCTCGCTGCCGCGACTATCCGCGATCGCGCGACAGCTAGGCGCATCGCGTCCAGCTGACGATTGACGGTGAGGGTCTGGCTTACCGTTACTACAAGATACATCCGATAGATCTGAATGGTCATCATAAAAGATGCACCCACGGCACTGGTAGATCTATTGCAGATTAGCAATCGCATCTTGCATTTCAGAAGCAATGTGCACTCTGACAAAAGAGAATAAAGGGAGTACACATTCCTTTGGATACGTTTAATGTTGTAGAAACAGCACGGAAATGGGTCATCCCACGTGGGGCGAGACATTTTTGCCTCACGAGACAAACAGTGCAAGCTGGCTTTTTCATCAGTCAGGATTCGTCTTACAAACCTAACACGAACTGTGAAAAGTCTTAAAATCCACGTTTTGCGCCCAATGTGCTGCACATTGAGTATAAATGCGTCCCACGCTTGCAGCAACGATATTTGTCTCGCTTTAAGTTGCCACTTCACCAACGATTCTTTAGGTAAACATCAATTTTGAAGTCTTCTTCAGCGCAAAAGCTGCTAGTGCTGATGTTGAGGCCGTACCGCAACCTCGCACTGAATAATGGAAATCGGTGATAAAGACTTGTCTCACCAGACAGGTCATTCACAAGCCTTTCTGGTAATGCCCAAGGCTTGTGATCAGGGGCTAGACGCAGAATACTGCTGTCTAGAGCCTCCTGCTTATTACCAACGGAGTCCTTAGTACCACTAGAATCGTCATCACGACGGTGTAAGTCATCACTGCATTTGTTGGAAGGCGAATCCATGTAGCAGGCGCGGAGGATGGGTTAGCGTATTCATCCTTTTCACTAAACATTATCTTGTAGTGGCCATGAGTCCGACAACCCGCTCGAGTCGTAATCGTAGACTCTTATTCGACCGCCCCTGCATAATCGATCAATCTAGGTGTCTTCTTCGAGTCTTACCCACCCATCAATATCCCCTAATGGATGAGCTTTATTCGGGAGCCATCATCATGAGCACGTGGTGACTCACTAAATGCCACTGCAGCAACTGGGGCTTCACGAAGAGTTGCATCGGCAGCAGACGAAGCATTTTCTGTCGTGAAAGGATGGGATTCGTCAAGAGCAACCAAACCATAACACGCGCAGCTTCCCTCTTAGTGGCTTTCGATGTACATCGCATGGACTTGTTCACGTGCAGCGAAGATCCAAAAATGAATAGATTGGACCAAAGTAAGAGCTACCTGTCCCTGATGTGATGTAACAGTGAGCACAATAACATGGTAGTAATTGTGTGACTATCGTTAAAGGTGAGGTGATGCAGTGTGGTGATCTTGTTACATGTGATAAAAATCTTAATAATTGTTGATTAGAATATTATCATGAAGGATAAAATATTAGTGAATATCACCGTGAAGAGTACCGTTTAGAAACACTTACCGATCGGCTGACAAGGTTCATCATATTAGCCAGTTTTAGCAGTCAAATTAACAATGGACGCGCGCAATGAGTGGTGAGATAGATCTTAGTATACACTTCCTTAGACGATTATAATACATTCGAACTACAACGTAGGTTAATGATTGGTACTTTATTAAATATGAATAACAAAGTTTTACTTTTGCCAGCAACTAGTCAATTTACAAGTTGCTTCCCTTTCCCTGCGTAATTTACAGAGGTATCGAGAAACCTCTTACACTGCTGTCAGTGAGAGTATATCCACACTAGCTGTTCAGTGTGTTGCTCCGGTGCCTTATTACATCTCGGGTCTCAACGAAGCAGTGGCCATGGCTACTAGTGCTCATGATTTATGCCAGCCAAAGAACTGACGGGTTTCATTCTTAAGACATGCCAGAAGAAGAAGCCCATTAGTTACAGGCGGCCGAATTTTTTTATTCTGGAGGCCAAAGAACTATCATTCCGGGAGACTGAAGTCCTTAAAGATTAAACTTATCGTGCAAGCGGACGGCGAGTGCGGATCTTAATGTTCAATCAGGTGTCAATCTCATACGGAGAATCAGTCAGTCGATTTGAGGCGAAACAGAGCAATGATCTCCTTTTCAAAGATTTTTGAACTTGATAAATCAAAGGAACCTGACCTTGCGCGAACGGGCAGACAACACGTTGCTGACCAAGGTTCAAAGCTTACTGGGGTTTATAGATTCGTCTATCAAGGTGTTGCTGGCGAAGGAGTTGCCTAGAGTCGGGGAGCACGCGGCTAGGTTTAGATAGGGGTATGTGCTAGTATTAATTACGGTGGTATGGTAGTTCTGAAAAGCTTGAGAAGATGCTCAAGAATGCTGAAGAAGTAAAAGAGGTGCTTAATGACGTTGTTTACATGCCACCTATCGCAAAGGACAACACATGGTACCGCTCCAGAAAGTGAAAGCACCTGGGCAGCTAAGAGAAGCAGATGATCGCAACGCTTAATTTTAAATACGAACATAAGAAATTAAAAGCGAGTCATCTTATCATTACTTTTACTTTCTTTGTAGTGCTTTGTTCCTACTTGCACGCTTTTAACCTCCAGATGCCAAATTCTGCTTGCGTACATTTTCGTCTAATGTGATATGAGCGGCCTGAAATGTGCCCGTGCACAAGTTGTCCGTTGCAGGACGTCATCAACAGTTCGACCCGTTGTAATGGCGCAGATCTCGTGCAGCACCAGCTGACGGCCTTCTATCTAGGTGTCCAAACCTCAACGCACATATTCTCTAAATTGCGCCTTTTCATTCACCACTAGAACTATTCATCTAGAAAAGATCAAGATCAAGTCAACGGCTCAACGATACCTACGCGTGACTCACGCCATAATTTGTATCTTTTACAACCAAGCCCACTGTGTGTCGTGACTAGAGTTCGATTATAAATTGTTTTAAATGTGCCGGCAACTAAAATGTTAAAATTAGTAAAAACTAGAGAAGCGTCCCGTGCATTGCGGCAGATGCAAACAACTTGGGCATTACAGCTCTACTTGTCGTGAGCGCTTATGAATCTTACTGCGCTTTGGAAACATATATTTGTCAGCATTTGATGCCTAGGCTATAGCCAGGGGCGCTCTGGTCATTTACAAAAGTACAGGGGTATTTTTGTCTTTTCGGCGTTTGTCAGGGGTATTTCTGTACTTTTCTCTTTATTAAAACGATCAGCTGAACTAAATATAGTTCTACGTTTTACTTTTACTGATTACACTTACCTTGTTCAAAGAAATTTTTCTACACGTACGTGTACGTGAGGTAGTCTGACGCACACACATTAGATCTGTCACCAGTGCAAGATTCTTCATTAAGCTGAATAAGGTGTGCCCCGTTACAATTTTACCTTTTTAAATGATAATTAGCTATGCTCCAAGTACTGTCATCAATGCACAAAAGGCTCGAGATTTGCCAGTACAAGCTAAGAATATAGAAATGAGCGAAGATGTCTGGAAATTAGGATTTCAGTAAGTTTGGATTTTAGGTCGCCCAGAACGACATCCCCCTCATAATCTGGAAGCGCACTGATCTAAAATCCACGTCAATCTCGATCAGTAAGCTTCTTGTAGATCAGTGCGCTTTTAAAAGAAGACCTGCCACTTTGGGTCCAACTGTGCCGAACAAGAATTACTTTCCTAATATGTAAAGCCCTCGGATTCAAGGCCTAGGTATTTTATGAACATTTTAGCATGCATGGGGACACCATCAAGTTCTTTAGTAAATAGTCGCAACGTTTCTAGCAACGAAACAGAATTCGCAGTAGTAGGGGTATGGCGAGAACAGTTCAGCAAATGAGGGAGCCATGGATGCACCGCTGTTTGCACTTATGGCTGTAATTGATCGCTATGATCTTTTACGATGATTTCAACATGAGAAAAACTTAAGCTAACCTTGATTGTAGGTTAAGATTTTTAGTGGTATAAATAATTTTCAGGTTTATTTACAACATGATTTATAGAGCGCGCTTCAATAGGAAGTGATTGGGGGTCTTAAGAAATAGAAGGTGAGAGTAGATTTGAATACCAGATTAAATCGGAAGTAACAATTTTTAGTAACATGTCGATTATCTTCCCTTTTTACTTAGTTACGAATCTAAATGCCTTTATGGACAATGCCGGTGGTACCTCAGATGCCCATCTGTATGGCTACTACCACTTAGAGCACCCTGAATTCTTGTATTTACTACTTGATCACGCTCAGACAGTTCTTATCCTTTACATTTGTGCATATTTATTCAGGAACGTGAATTTCACTTTTCAGTTGTATTCTCGCATGGATTTAGTGTCTCTCAAAATACTCCTATATTCCCCATAATTATTACTTTTGAGTTATGAAGCAAGCACGGTGGAACGCAACTTGTTATGAGTTCGAAGAGTAAAGCTACTGGTGACTGTGCGCAAGTTTGAATGCCGAACTTTTAAATTGAACCTGTTTGCGTGTGTGTCTGTACAAATCGCGGTTAGGTGTACATTACCCATACTAAGTGCGATCAAACATATTCTCTTCTCATGTGCTTCTAGGTCTATTAACAAACCCCCTTTGGCTAGGTCACTGTTGTGACGCACGCACGTAGTTGGTTTGAAGTTCAGCAAAGGTGAATGTGATCACATAAGCATACGCTGGACGCTCATTAGCAAAGGCCAATTGCGTTGCAAAAGAATGGTTTTTGGTTGATATGTACATTAACAGCATTACACTCCATCTTCAGTGACTGCTGCTGATGCATAGTGTATTGCCACTTGATGCAATTCTTCAAACTTAGTGACTTGTAAAAAGGGCGAGGTCCAGAGCTTGCTCCTCTATCTTATGCTGAGTGTAATTTTCTCAAGATATGTGAGGATCCAGGTGATTTTAAAACTAAATGCATTCAAAACTATTCTTATCATTAGCTTTGTTTCGAGTAACTAACACCTAATGGTATCGCCTATCCTATGTTTTAGGCCAAAATATATTTTATTCCCTCCCAATCTATGGAAATGAAATGCACCTAAGTAGTAGAGGAAAGGAACTACGAATGTAAACGAAATGATTGGCATTAAGTCAAAACCACAACGTACGGACCTCGATAAGTCCGAAATGAGTGGTCCAGACATCATCCTAAATTTTATCTCTCGTTGACGCTAACCAAAGTCGGCAACAAGATCCTTCCAATGAGAGACACGTTCGCATGCTCTTCTCCTTTTCCCATCTTGCGTCTACATTTTTTTTACCATGCCATTGGACGAGACAATGGGGTTGCCAAATTAATTGAAAATACTTAAAGAGAATATCAATAACTTGAAGGTGCATATATATGTCGTTTTCAGTAAGTTTGTTTGAGGTGGTAGTAGCGACTACAGAAGTTGGGAGTCGGCTTGTAATTTGATAGCACATCGACATTAGATGTTGGATTAATCCTCTTCAGGCTCTGTGGTAAGTCAAGTCGAGCCGCATCAAAATTTATCATTGATACCAACTTAATAGTACCCACTTTTACTGCCGCCATTTTCACGCTTCTTTAATTTGAATATTTTGCGGCATGTTTTAAACAAATTCTCCGCGTATCGAGAAGCAAAAATTCTCCAGCGAATATGGAGTGAATTTCAACTTGATACAATCGGCGCTTTTATTGGTAATACTAATTTGCGTAGGTTGGGCTTGAAGAAGGTTCTTACGGATTGATTTATGATTTACTTTCTTACTCATTCATTTGCACGTCAAAATCGTTTTGCGATCTTTTTGCCTAAACAATTCTTGCCATTAGAAGCGCTTTTTCTTCACGTACCAATTTCGGAAGGGAAATATACTGTCGTTGCGCTAACGAGCGTAAGATGGGTATATCCGATACTTCATAAGTGATCTGTCCCTTTGTGCCTTAATGTGTTAAAATAGAATATCGATGCGCATCTTCTGCAACTGAGTTTTGTCGCCCGGTGTGATCATTAATAAGAGCACGATGAGCAGTTGTCATGCTGAGGCGTACGCCAATGGTGGCCATAAGCGACTTTCATAAGGATGGAGTGCACTTGCTATTTCTGTCACAAATGATGACTTCGGGTAGGCCATGGTGACGAACTACAGCATCAGAAAATGCCTTAATCGTTTCCTGTGCATCGTCATTGATGTGCACAGCCGCATCCTTCAGAAGTCTTGTAAATTTGTTGACGACCGTTAATGTAGCATCGAATCCGTTTAAATTAAAGGGCCTGTGATTAATACATCGACATTGCTTGCCAATATGCACAGGGAATTGACGTTGGCATAAGCGACCTGTTTTTTTGCTGATTATCGCGTTTCACATGTCATGCATGTTTATATCCTCCTGTACATCAGCTTAAGCTGTGTTTGATAGTTTGTTGCGCTGTACTTAAAAATGCACTACGATCACCAGGGTGGGCAGCGATGGGCGAGTTATGGTATCCAGATGTGACTTAATTTTTTAAGCGGAAGTTGTGTAGCACACGAAGTCGTGTTAGCCTATTATCTGGACGCAAAAACAACAATCCGTCTTGTTTGACAAACAATGAACTCGCTCTGCATCGTTCCAAGAGTCTTTAAAATCTAAACTACTTGTACAGCCTTATAGAAACATCCTACGAACCTTAGGTGATATCGCGACATACGATACTGTCTTTAAAGCAGCAACATGCATGACCGCATGATCTTCCTTTAGGGAAGAGTTGTCACCGAGGGAGGAGCACGTAAACGCGTACCACATTGTTGGCAACTAGAACCGCACCTGGAAAATAAATATGACTTCCGGGCGATTCGTCAGGTTGGTGCAAAAGGGCATCAGCGACGCCGTTTAAAGCACCCGTGATGTGGTAAGAAATACACGTAAACTGAGCGGAACCCATTTAATACTGAGCAATTTTAGGAGAGACTTAGGGTGGTGGAGCAGCCAGTAACATGTGCTGTTGTCGGTGACATGTTAAATTGATGGCCATAAAAATAATGGTGCCATTTTTTACTCCAGCTTTGATGGAAATTAGCTCTTTCTTGAGCAGGTTAGATAAGCTTATGCATTTCTATTTTAATAGAAAAAAGCTCATGGACTGTTCATGTCCAATCAAAAATGAGAACAAAACTCTACCAACGCACGAACCAGGTGCATCTGTTGTGAGAAAAAAAGGAGCGTGAAAAGGTAGGCAAGGTCAAGACCGGTGCGGAATGTAATACAGCTCATTTTCGTCCAAAAGAAATGTCCTGTTCGAAATTCCATACGTTTAGTGCATGCTTTTTGACCGGATGACAAAACGGTAGAGCGGTATCGGCAATCTGGTCTATTTAACGGCGTCAGTAGCCTGCGAGGCCAAAAAAACGTTGCAAATCCTGGATGGGGATCGGTGTCGGCCACTAGCGATTGTTTCCGACTTGGTAGTGTCAACGGAAAATACTTTGCTGGAAATCGTATGGACCAAAACGTTGACCCCTACACAGGCAAACATTGCACTTCTTGGTGTGGACGCAAAGGTTTTCCTTGCGTGAGACGGAAATTACAATCGGAAGATGCTTTAAATTCTCGCATTAAGATACGGAAAAGATGCAGATGTCATTTTTTTAAAGGCTAACAACGAATGGGAACTTCTTGTAAAGAACACTCATCAAGCGCGGTCGAATGCTAGACAATACGACAAGACTCATTATAGCCTCGCACCACCAAGACATCTCATTCCACGTACGAACACAGTGTACTTCTTGCTTATCGAGTGAAAGCGCACCTGGTGGCATCCTTGAGATAATCCAATGACTTTGAAGTAGCTCATTCCTTGCATCTGATAGAATAACTTGATGATGCGCGGTAAAGTAAAATCTAGGGACAAATGAATGCGAGTTTCCATACAGAAAGCCAATAACCAACGAAACATAATGTTTGCGTTGCTGGAACAAATCCACTTTGAGCGAGAAACACCTATTCCAGTGCACGGGCCTTTTTTAGGTATGGCAAACATATTTGACACCCAGGGTAAGTCGGAAAGCTCGCTCCATCAACGAATACACTTGAATCGACAAACTTCTGTAACGCCTTTTGTTCCACTTGTGACAGGCGGAATGGCGGCCAATTCCTTGGTTAAGCGCCAGGATTCAGATCAATTTAGAGCACTACAAAACGATGCGGACGTAGTGCATTAGATAGTTTTTACGGAGAAAAATCTTGATGCGAATCGAAAAAGGCCGTACCTTTGTTTCCATAGGCCCTTTCGTAATAAAGAATTGACAAACCTGAACAAGATACACTAATTCGTGGTTTGATTGCTTTAGGTTCCGTGCAAAGTCTACAGCGAAAGTAAGAACTGGCGTGATGACGTCATTCTGTGGTTCGTAGTCATTTTCGAATGACACGTGATGGGTGCGCGAATTAATGACGGGATCATGTGTAGTAAACCAAAATTCACCCGAAATTACATCGTGAAAATTTAATATTGGGCGCTCAATTGCAGGAGCCTCCGAAAATTGATTTTAGTTAAAGGAGGTGTTTGCAACACCAGTCCAACTTTTTACTTTATGGTGTTTGTGACGTCGAAACGACTGACTTGTATGGTCACCTCCGATATGGCAAAGTGCAGAAACCTTGTCTTGACCATGTTGCACCTTGCTTCCGAATCGAGCAACACTTTAAATGGCACGATGGTCAACATAGCCTTGTATGAACATCAAGTCTTTACGAGTGAAAGGCACAAAGTTAGCTGCATCTAGTGTATTGATCGCTTCACGTGAAGTTGTGGCCACCGCTTCTCCTTCCACAAATTCTTATTCTACATATTTTTCACGGCTTTTTCTACAACGAATTTGTATTCAAAGAAGTTTAAACTTGCGCGATAATGGTGATACCTAATAACGCAAAAAGTAGGTGTGCTTTTGCGATTGTAACACTGCTCGAGGTGATGCCCAAATATTCTTACAGTACTCGCACTTAGGCCCGTTCGGATGAAGATGTAGGTATTGAGCGCACAATAACATTCGAAAGGGCCGAGCTTGTCGATATTTATAGGCTCAGGCAAACCTGGAGGTTTTCTAGTCACACAGTGAGCACTAGGACGCCAACTTAGGCGGCGTAATTGTAGCAACCCCCCGAACGTGCGCGTTATAAATCGAGCGCAACCCTAATGGCTTCAGCAAGGGTTGAACCACGGAGGTAATGGACCTCTTCCTAAGTTCTTTGCCGTACACCTCGCTGAGAATAGTTTAGTTGATCTGTCTCAGTCTTTTCTTACGCTCGCGAATTTATTCGGCGGAATTTTGCAATATATTCCATCAAGCTTTGCCATGTTTTTTTTTTAAAACGATGTGGTTGGGATCCTTCCCCAATCCTACAAATATAATATTTTAAACATTTTAATATACATAATATTTTATTTACATTAAATAAGAACATTTACTTCACACAACTTATCTCTAAAAAGTTATAATTTTATCATAAACTTCGATAACACTTAACCCCTTAAAATCTATAAAAAAACCTTATCAATATTACTTTCCAATTTAAATCAAATTTCTTTCTTCACCATAAAAGAAAACAATATTATAATTCATTCTCACAGTCAATATCTCTCGTAGACGTTGTTGATTATAAACAAAAGCAATTTTTTTTTTCACAGCAGGCAAAAATTTCATCCACCGGGTGTAGTTCTTCATGGTGTAGTAAAAGCCACTGTGCGGCTGGTCCCCGCAATAAGCTTCCCATATTAGCAAGTATCTGGTCGGCCATACTCTCACTTTTCCACGCGCAATAAAAAATGCCTGTACTTGCGCGCAGAAAATATGAACCGATTCCTCTCTTTGTCCACTGTAGTGTAGCATTTTTAACCCGTCTACCCTAAGGGCTCCTGCACCATGAGATAGAGCTATTGTCTGTAAATGAGCTCTTGCTGTCTTTTTAGCATCTGAACCATTTGTTGCATTAGCTCGACCTTGGTAGGGAGCACCATGATACAAAGTAAAGTCGATTTACTTCTTGACTTTATCTAAGTTCCTTTAGTTGTACCAGAAATCCTCAAGAAAGGTATGCTCGACTTTTTAAAGGAGCACGTCGACTTGATGAAGCGGTTCAGACTGATATTTTCCGTTTTTGGATGGATTTACCTTTCCTTGGTGAGCTGCTTAGGAGAAGGAAATTCTTTCCAAACAAAGGAAAATGTCGATCTAAACCGCTTCAGGATCTTGACGATGCGTCAGATCTTTTTAACAGACGCTGGACGGTCTTTGGTCGTTTGTGCAGATTTTTCGGCGCACTCGAACAGGAAGCCTTTACTGCATTTGAAGAGTGCATGAGATTCAACTTTGCGCTCTTTGCTTATAGAACCTGACGAAGAAACTCAGGCAAGAGCTTTAGGCGTCTAAAACTTCATCCTTGCACCATTTTGAACTAGCTGATTCGCAGCATCAAGCCGTACACAACTTCGCACAGACTAAAGTGAATCTATCCACAAAGCAGACACTGAGATTTGTAGTGGAATTTTATTAGCAATGTACTTACAACTGCTAGGCAGTGCCTCTAAAGGGATGAAGGGTTGTAAACAGCAAGCGGTAATTACCACTTAACGAGTAGTAACTCCATTGAAGAAGCAAACGCGATCCACCACGAGCACGAAAATAAACACCTAGTCCGAAGAAGACACGTCGAGACGCCTCGAAGACGGTCGGACATTGAAGAGTGCGGACGGAGAGGTCTAGCGAAAAGTGGTGCGACCAAAAAGTGCTACCACTTGCGAGGATCATGTACTGTTTTGAAATAAATGTATTCAAGATTCCTGATAATCAGCTTTGTTTTGTATAGCTCACATTTTATATGGTATCGCCCATCTTATAATTTAAACTTAAGCAAATTGTACCCCTACTGGTTGAGCAGACGTTGTACACCTATTTAGTCTAGTATTGGAGCAACGATTGGAAGCTAAATGATTGGTCTTTAAATAAGACCACAATGACTGGACCTCGATCAGTCAGAATGAGTAATCCTGACACGATACTTGCCCACTTTTAAAGGTGTTTAACTCCGCGTATAGAATTCGGTAATGATTAAGCTCGGCAAATGCCATGGAGGTCAATTTTGCTCCATCATATCCTTGGTATCACCTACGGTGGATTCTGGAGTAAATTGAAGTATTTGTCAAATGACGGGATGTGCAGTTGAGTCTGCTTTTTACTAGGACGTTTGTGTGTAGATAGCAGAGGTTCAATTACATGCATACCATCATTTTTTTTCATTTTTATGGTTGGATGTGATGCAATAGTTGGTTCAGTATTGGTTCGTGGCCTTTAAACATCACACAAAGTCATTAATATCACCTTTTTCTTTGCTTGACATAACACCCATTGAATTTTATATAAATCGATTACGAGCACATGATCGGCAACATAACAAAAATCGTAAATAAAAATCTCAGCAGTTGAACAATTTTTCGGTACGCATACGTTGTGTATCGAAATGGAACCGAAAAATACATTATGAGACAGCTATCACATCGATACAAAGATGCACTAAGGCTCAGGAACAGCTGTTTACATCATCATCTCATTCAACTACATACAACATATCATCATTGCGATCCCGGAGGGTGAAGATAGTAGTGTCTGTGCGCTAGGTGAGTGCTGAGCTTTTCAATATGTACTTCGTGCCTGTCTGTCTGTATGTTTGTACGTCCGTCTGTCTATAAGTAAGGCTAGGTTTACCTTACACGTTGTACTAAGTGATGTAGCCTGTTCACCCCTGAGCATTCGAATATGGCCTGGTGTACCTTTAACGTAGCACAAAGTGCAATATAGTGTGTCTCCTAAGATAGAGAAGCAAGCTCTGGAGCTCTCCCTTAGATATAAGTTACTCAGTTTGTAAAAACTAAATTAAGTCAAAAACGATGTACACCAGCTGAAGTCACTGAAAAAAGAGTATGATGCTGTTCATGCATGTATCAACCAAGAAGTGTACATAGGCAACGTGGCCTTTCTTTGCATACGAGCTTCCAGCATTTGCCTATGATTCTATTCACCAATGGTCAGTCTCATGCCAATCACAAGCGAGCACCACAATAGTGACCTATCCAAAGAGTAACGGGAATGAGCCTACATACTTTGAGGGGAAGATATATTAGATCGCACTCAGTACGTGCGGGGTACACCTTACCGCGTTATTTACAGACATGCACACAGATAAGAGCGATGTCATAAGTTCGGCATTCAACCTTGCGCACAGTCACTGATAGCTCCACCCTCCGGGCTTGCAAGCAGTTACTTATATAAATAGGCAAGCTCCAGAGATCGCTCCTGTTAGAAGGCAAGCATCAAGTGGATGTTCCAGTCAAGTGTACAGGCATCATTCTGACACCATGATTGCGCTGAGATACTGTGAGAGTTTCAAAAATTGATTTCTTCTGCAGATGCATTTTATTGGTATCCAATAGAAGAAAACGCACTCAATAACTGTAATGGGGTCACACAAATGGTTGTGGTAACCAGACACATTGGTGTGGTACGCACAGAGAGATCAGTACCGCTGATGTGGCGCACTTTTAGTACTACATACGCTAAGCGATCATACCGTTCCCTAGCGGCTATGGTAAGAGAATATCTATCGTAATAGGGTCTTTAAAGAGGCGACGTAGTTCTGGTGTGATACACAAGAAGAACTGCGATGAGGACTGTTCGAGTAGGTAGCATAGTTTTAAGGCCAAAGACGTAAGTAAGTTATGTTATCGCGGCAAATTAGTGAGTATATTCAGTTTCCCTTTTGATCAGTTCCACACACGTGCATTTCTAAGACGTCTCTGATCGTTTGAGAGTCAGCACCTGAGTTAAGGCTAAGTACTAATGGGCATTAGTGTCACGTGATTCCATGGAGTCGTAGTCCCCTGAACCAGGACTAAGAGAATAAGAGATTGTACGTACACTTCGAGTTAAGTCTCACTAAGTCTGTAAGACTTGGGACCCTTTTAAGTTAATGCCCGTTTAGTTTGATAATATTAAGAGACTCTACGAGTCTAGAAGTCTTCCATTGACAAAGGAGTAAGGGTAGCTCTGCTTCAATAGCACTCTCTCTTCCAGATCAAGTTGTGCGTGCAGTCTCTGCCTTTGTGTATTGACTTCTAACAGCTCCCTTATCGTATAGAATTCTTCTGGTATTCCACATTGGGGCACAACGACGTCCTTAGCATACCTTTTACGACAAAATACCATCTTGGCGTTATCGATATGGTCTGGTAGTACGCTTGGCGTATTGGGCATAATAATACGCATGTCCATTTCACTGAGCTCTGTCAATGTATATTATACAGCAGAATGCCGGCCACACGAACCGTTAATGTGAATTCGTGTCATGCACCAGCATCTTGCTCGAACAAAGGCATGCATTTCGTAAAAAATGTGATTCGACGGTAGTTGCGTGACCTAGAAAGAATTTCAGACGCGCCATTAGGCTCAATTTAGTCGAAGACCAGGCGCAGATAGCTGCGTTGTCACTAACGAAACGAGTACGCAGATGTGATGTCAGAAACTTGAGCTTAAGCAAGGCATTTCGTGACAACCTTCGCTGTACCACTTAGCTGATTCGTTCGCATGGAAGTGCTGGAGAGAAGGCACCGAGGTTCTGCCTACACAGCAGCTAGCTGAACACGAGGAAGTACTAGTGAGGGCAAAAGTGAATCACTGCAACATGACTGTCCTGGTGCGTACTTGAAGACACGGCTAATGTCAACAGTGCCATTATTCAGAAGGCATGGTAACCTGACAGAGAGAAACACACGTCAGACACTTGGGAGGTTAAAATTAATCTCACAATGTCTGCACGTGACGACTGACTAATCTGAAAAATCCATGGGCGTCATCACAGTTAATATCAACAACTAGAAGAGTATCATAAATATATTCAGAGCTTTATCGATGGCTACTTCTGGATAAACACTGAGCACTTCGTGAGCTTCATCGGCGGTAGGCGAGCACTCTTTGCGATGACATTGTATAGAAAAGCACTGCTTGAAGCGATACATCGAGCAGATCTATCAAGACCATTTGATTGGTCAAAACCAAAACACACACGGATCCTATGTAAGTCCACATCGCTACAAATACAAAGGTCAGTAGTCCATCTTGGTAAGGAGAAGCTGCAAACATTATTGACCTGTAATAGCAGAGCTAAAATTGAAAAAGATAACGCTGGTAAGGGGCGAGTGGGTCCTGAAGTCTAGCCGGAGATTCCGGCTGGAATCGTTTGAGAACAGCTTAGCCTACTTGAGATAAGAGCCTTAGAACGAGGACATACGACCGATGCACTGAACTGAAAACGTTTGCATAAATAAGAGTAGAGGTAGAAGGTAGTAGACGACCTGGTGTGTTTAAACATTGGCAAAACATCGAGACAAAGTTCCTAGAGCTACACAATTAGTTGCTGCATCGGCAAGCGAAATGGCTTCCCCTGGTCGTATTCTAGATTGCATGCGGACTTTTGGGCTGGGTGATACCGACCATTTGCATGGCAATTACAGGGTGCGAAGAGAAAATCCCTTGGTATTCAGTACAAACGACGGTCGTACTGGAGCCATGGTAACGTACCGGTTTCGCTTCACGATATCGATGCGCCAAATCAGAAGTGAATACTATACATATGCTGTATACGCCGCACATGCTGGAGATGAATACCATACAGGTGCATGGACTATACGCGACCTCAGAAAAGTGCACCCTGCGAGAAGTCCGGTGCTAGGAAGCCGCATCTCTGTAGCTCTTCTCGGCCCATCGGGGCAGTCCACATCTGGACACTCGGGGACTGATTTAGACTCAGCACAAAGTTTTAGCAAAATATTTCAGATAACGGCGAATCCAGTAGCACCCATCCCTCCAGACATGTGGGCTAAATTCAGAGGCACAGAGATGAACAGATTCTTCGAGGCAGTACGTCATCTCCGGCTATGAAGAGGCATTCGCTTCCCCGGTGGCTGGTTTCAACCTTCCCGTTTGCTGCAGTTTTTTTCGACCTTCCCGCTTGCCTCAGTTTCGACACTTCAGTGCCTCTAAACTGCAGAAATAGTTGTCAATGCAATCTCGTCACTAGCCACATGGTATACTTCTCGTTCATTTACATCTGCTCGTCTCGTCGCCGCGTTAAGTCACGTTCACTTAAAAGTGGGCACTTGTAGTCCTAGCTGCTCTAATTTTGTGACGAATAAGACCGTGCACGTTGCGCATTGGGGGTGGCGACGGTGCCTTCCACCAGAGGCGGCAGCATCTTCCATCGGCGTTGCGCTACGACTGACTGTCTTTCACAAAAGTGCTGCCTCTTTGCCGTCTCGTCTGTGCGCCCACCAACGTCGCAGCTGTAAAAAGGCCCGTTTCTGACCGTATGCGAAAAATCACATGTGCACATCGGTGTATACTCACTCGAGACGAAGAAGAAAGCGGACTCGGACCCACAAGGAGGGACCACAACCCGATTTGCGAAAGGGAGCACAAGACGCCCCAGATTGCGCCTTGCCTTTGATAGAAAAGGGGCCTTAGACCGCCATGGACGTGGGCACGAACGTCTGGGTCAAGACCACTGATGCCGTCGTGTGGGCGGCAGGCGAGGTGATTGGCTACGATGACGTCACTGGCCTCGTGCAAGTGCGTCGCTCCGATACAGACACTGTCGTCACGCGTGAGTACTTCCAGCCCCCCTCCCTCTCTCTCCCTGTCGTTTTGCTTCCGTCGAGCGCTCCTGTCCGCTTTTTCGTACTTGGTGTCACCTACCCCTGACCATCACTTGACTGTCCCTTTCTCTGTTGCTGTCTGTCGTCAGGTCGTTCGCCAGGAAATGAAACCGACTTGTGTTTACGTAACATGTCGGTCAACTTGTCCACGACGTCACGTCTCACGTGTCTCGAGCATCTGCACGAAGCGGCGCTCCTCCAGGCGCTGAGCGACCGCTTTGCGCACAATGAGATCTACACGTTCATCGGCGACATTCTCGTGGCACTGAACCCGCTGAAACCGCTCCCGACGCTCTACGCAGCGACGCAATTGGACGCCTACAAGCGCACGATGCGCCCGTCGGCGTCGGCGCTGTCGCTCCGCGGCAATGCGGCGGACAAGAAAGGACAGCTACCGCCTCACGTGTTTGCGATTGGAGGCAAAGCTTTTGGCGGGTTATGGAACGCGACGGGACGGACGAATCAAAGCATCTTGGTGAGTGGCGAGAGTGGGAGTGGCAAGACGGAGAGCACCAAGTTCCTCATGCAGTTTCTGACGAGCGTGGGACGGGACGCGGCCACGGACCCTGTCAAAACGAATGGTGCCGTGGACATTGGCCGGCGGATCTTGCAGACGAATCCGATCTTGGAGTCGTTTGGGAATGCGCAGACGATTCGGAACGACAACTCGAGTCGCTTTGGCAAGTTTATTAAGATCCAGTTCAGCGCCCAGCACGAGATCGTGGGGGCGCAGATCGTGAGCTACTTGCTCGAGAAAGTGCGCGTGTTGCACCAGAATCCAGGGGAACGGAGTTTTCACATATTCTACGAGCTGCTGGAAGGCGCAGACGCGGAGCTGCTGCGTGGATTGGGACTGGAGAGGGGAGGGACATACGAGCTTTTGCATTCATATGGACCTCAATTTGCGCGACAGCGAGCGATGACGGAGAGGTACGCGCATCTTTTCGTTGAGACTGTACGGGCTTTTGAGGACACGGGCGTTGAAGAGCCAGAGCGACTCGCGATCTTCAAGATTTTGGCAGCATTGCTGCATCTTGGCAATGTCAATTTTATGGTGGCGAGTGGACAGGAAACTGATGCTACCGTTGTGACTGCGCAATCGCGGTTTCATTTGGAGAAGTGTGCTGAACTGATGGGTGTGAGCGTAAACGAATTGGAGACGCTGTTGAGTAGTCGAGAAATTAAGGCTGGTGCGGAGGTGATGGTGCTGAAGCATGATCCGGTGCAGGCGAAAGAGATCTGCCGATCGCTAGCGAAGGCTGTGTATGGTCGACTTTTTACGTGGCTGGTGCGTCGTCTTAGTGACGGAATCAACTACTATGACTCGGCCGTGTCGATCTCGGACGAAAGCGACGAGTTGGCTACGATTGGCATTCTCGATATTTTTGGCTTTGAGAGCCTGAATAGTAACGGGTTCGAGCAACTCTGCATTAATTATGCCAACGAACGACTGCAAGCACAGTTTAATGAGTTCGTGTTCGAGCGTGAACAGCAGGTGTACATTGCGGAGGGTATCGATTGGAGGAACATCTCGTACCCCAGCAATGCAGCTTGCTTAGCTCTATTCGATGACAAGAGCAACGGCTTATTCTCACTGCTGGACCAGGAATGTCTGATGCCAAAAGGATCAAACCAAGCGCTGAGCACCAAGTTCTATCGGTATCATGGCGGGGACAGGCTCATAGAAGCGACAGGGCTCCTCCAACAGCCGCAACTTGCTAAGAGTACTCTGCCGCAGCTGATGTCGTCTTTCAGCAAGTATTTGCATCGATCCGAGTCTCAAGAGAAAGCTGTCCTTCTGGACCTGAAGAAGCACACTTTCTCTGCGTCAAAGATGGAACGTGTGAACCATCAGTTTGTGGTGCACCACTTTGCAGGACGCGTGTGCTACAACGTCGAACAGTTCATTGAGAAAAATTCGGATACACTTCCTGCTGATGCAGGTAGTATCCTATCCTCTTCCAGAAACGAAGTGGTGAAGGCGATCGGGGCAGAGGATGACGCGGATATGCCAGGTGCAGACAACGCATCAGCTGGACGGCGACGCTATTCCATGCTGCGAGCACCTAGTGTGTCTGCACAATTTAAGAATCAGCTGGACCGCCTCTTAGTCCAGATCGGACGCACGGAGGCGCACTACATCCGCTGTTTGAAGCCCAACGAACTGAAGAAGCCCGGGGTTTTTGATCGTGTGAGGGTGGTTGAACAAATGCGCTCCGTTGGTGTGTTAGAGGCAGTCCGTATCGCACGTCATGGATACCCTATCCGTCTTGCGCATGCGAGCTTTATTGATCTCTTTTCAGGCTTCAAGTGCTTCTTGAGCGAGCGTGATCGCTCGATGACGAGTCATGACTTAGCACAAGCCCTTGTGGCCGTGTTGTCGGCCAAAGACTGTCGGGAAGACACTGTGGATTGTAAAGAGAACCCCTCCGGCGTTCTGACTGCTGTCACTGAGTACGGCAACGGACGAGTGCTTGATCGTAATGAATGCCATAAGGACGTGCAGGTGGGCAAGACGTTAGTCTTTTGCCGGTCTACCACCTACACTCGCTTTTGCCGGTACCGCCTCGAATTGCGCAATCATCGTGCGACTGTGCTGCAGAAGCACTACCGCGGGTACCGGCGCCGGAAATGGTTTCTGGAGCTGCGTGCCGTTGTGGTGCGTGTACAGGCGATCGTTCGAGGATTTCTTGGACGGAGGCGCGTGGACAAATTGCGCCTATTGCGTCGAGCAAATGCTGCCACTCGTATTCAGGCATGCTGGAAGCGGTCTTCTGCGCAGCACAAGGTTGAGGAGATGCGTAAGGCCAAGCGCTACGATGCCGCGGTTCGCCTCATGCAAATGCGCGTTCGTCTTTTCCTGGCACAGCGCCACTTTGCAAAAGCTTTGGATGACAAACGTTGTCTTGCCCAACGCAAATATGACGAATCGGTGAACGAGAAACGGGAGCATGCTGCTGCTAGCATTATCCAGAAGCATAGTCGGCGGTGGATTGATGAGAACCGGTGTGTTACGATGAGACTTCAGCGTTTCCGATTGATGGTGGCGTTTAATAAACTGCGTCGCGCGTGTCTGGCCTCGCCGGCAACAAGTGAAGTGGAGGCTGAACCGTCCCCTAGCGATGATTGCTCGACGGGTAGTTCTGAGAGATGCCAAGAGTCTAAATCATTTGGTGACGAGCTGACTCGGCCAAGCTTGGAGCAAGAAGACAGCTCAACTTGTGATGACCGTATGGAGCCCTTGATTTGTGTTTCCGCCTCCGCCTACCGCCCTTCCAACAGCAGACAACGTAGTCGCGCGAACAACGGCAGCCACCGACGGTGTAGAAGTAGCAGCCGTGACGTAGACCGCAACACGCTGCTTGAGAACGAGATATTGCGCCTGCAGCAGATGCTCGCGGACCATCGGAGTGGTCGCGATGGTCATTCTCGGGACCGATGGCGCCGATCGTTGAATAACGCTTGCCCACGGCGAAGTGTGCCTAGTGATGAGCACTCGGTCCGAGCTCCACGCTCAGACCGTCGTCGTTATTCAACCGATGGTACTCTATCCGACGATGAAGGCGGTGAAATCGACGATAATGTATCACTTTTGCCTCCGCGCCGCGCGCAGAGTGTGGTGCCCGGGAAGCAGCTCGACCACGTTTCCATAATATCGCGAAAGATTGAGGAGCTGGACGAAAAATGCAAGTTTCTGGAACACGTCGTGGCTCGCAAGAACTACGAGGAAGCGACGCACGAGTCTTTTGCGTACAGCCGGGGGTCACTCTGCGGCAGGGAGCGCTTCCCGTCTGCGGACGGCTCCTTGTGCGGTGACCCTTCTGTGAGCGAAGCGGGCTCGGACGTGGACTCGATCATTTTCAGCATTCAAAGCCAGATGGACAAGCTCCGTCAGTCGATTGCAGTGAAGGGACAAGCCCTCCAGACGTCGGGTAAATCCTGTACCATGTCGTTTTCGTCAAGCACACGGCCAACGCGGTCTTCGTCTGCTGCCTCGACGACATCGTTTCCCAACTTTCTGATGGGCGAGGTTCCACGAAGCCTGTCGTCGCTCCCGCTTTCCGAGTCGCAGTTGTCGACCGGTGGGTCGTCCCATGCAAACAGCCGCCAAAGTGGCGGCAGTTTGCTCGGGTTTCCGTTGACGCCAACGTCCTCGGTAGCGTCGTCGCTTTATCAAGTGCCATCACGTTGCGCACCCGCGAATTTTGGCGGCCCAGGCATGCCACGCATCGTGAAGTGGGCCCGGTCTAACAACTGCTACGAGTGTGAGGAGCCATTCAATCTATTCGTGCGGCGTCACCACTGTCGAATGTGCGGTAACTCGTTCTGCCACGAGCACTCGAACCGACGCGTGTCTGTGTTTGGCATCGGCTTTGACGATGGACCTGTGCGTGTTTGCGACAAGTGCTTCACCGAGTACTATGAAGCGCCACAGGCACCGCTTCCGCCGCAGTATCCGTCTCAATACGGCTTTGCATCCAGCGCAATGTCCACGTCATCGCGTTACAATGGGTTGTAGTCGGTGAGGTAGAGTCTGCATCGCAGACAGACCCAGCTTCAAGAACGAACTGGTTTTCGTAAGGTTTTGTCGTGTTTTTGGCAGTGATTGAGTTGTGATTTTGCAAACAAAGATGGTTTTTGGTTTACGATGGCGCTGAAACATCCAGCAAATATTTGAGACAGTGCCGTGCAACTCAGCTCGCTTGCATGGCTGCATTGATGCAGACCCTGTACAGGAAGGATACTTGCTAGAGTTACTGTGCAGGGTCTACTTTAGTGCAATGACGCAAGCGAGTTGAGTCAAGAAGCCTAAACACTGGGGCAAGGCTATTCGTTGGTAGGCGCTCTACTATTCAGGGTTCACAAAATTCTGGCTTGGGGCCTCATGGCACGTGCTCCTCGATGCAGGTACTGCTAAAGTATGAAGTGAAAATCGTTAAAATATCGTCAAGCTTATTAGGAGCAGCATCCTGTCAGAGGTAGCAAACTAAGTTCAGTCAGTATAATTTTACCGTCATGTGGTACCATGAACTGTCGTTTGTCACGTTGAACCCAATATCAAGTAAAAACAGGTGATGGACTTTACTGCTTCGTGGCTGAGACTAAGCGCGAATATCATCGTGGTGGTCAAGTACAACGCGAACAGTACAAAAGTGCGACAAGCAGCAGTTAGCTCGGACGACCTAAGTTAACTGATCAATACGAGCTCTGGATCCCTGAATGAAAGAGAGCACTCGATTTTAATGCTGAGTGACTGCTTGCAACTCACAAACGCCCTATAGTACTTACGCCTATCCCAAGGTCTAACCTCCACTCCTCAAAATACTGAAACAATCAATTTTGCAACATTGTGAGCGGGCAGCATGCCAAGACCGATCGCAGACACTCAGACAAAACACAGCGAATGTCACACTCGAAGAGCGTGCGGCACGGAAGCCCTACGATTGGGTCGTAGGTTCATACACAGCAGCCACATGATTGCAGAGCGATCTCATCGTACAATAATGCAAACCTTGTCTGCAGCTAGCACAATGGCATTTTTAACCCTTGTCCAGCGTGAAACAAGCACATCTCATCTGAAAAAGGTCAAGTACCGCAACACCGTTCAGAGCACTGACATTGCACCATGATGTGTGCCTCGAAGCAAAGCAGGTGACCTCAAATCACTTCATATCTATATGCTGCCATGTGTTATGTAATCACTGGGTGGCACGAATCAATCGCATCACGTGCGCTAGTTGTGTAGCCCGACACGGATGGACGCGAACGTACACGCTATAAACACATACATCGTCAAAAATTCGGAGCAGACGAAGCATGTAGTCGGGTTAGACTAAACGAGTACCCTTCGACACATTATCTACCATATCGTGACTTGTTGGCCGGGTCGATGGCGCCTAATTTCAACCGCAGACGCGCACGCGAGATGGAAAGTTTTTGTGGGCGAATAATCCATTGTACCCAGGGCTCCTGTATGGATTCGGCGCAAATTTCATGTAGATTTTACCGATAGTTGACCTGTTACACCAGCGCGAATCACGAGTTCATGATACTTCACGCTAAGAATTGAGATCAGTTCTTTCGTGGCAGGATGATAGCTGCGATGATCGATTTGATGCAACATGATACAACATCGACTCCAATGCGTCAGAGATCGTTACGAATAGCGTACGAAGATACCCTTCCTCCGACAAGTCATATTTTCGTGATGTGGATGGCAGCAATAGGAAGAAAACCAGCATCAATGCTACAATATGGCAGATCACTACAAAATACAAGAGAAGGAACACGTGGGAATGAGACGATGGCACGATCGCTCTGTACAAGTCTTGTGATGGTAGTTTAGGTGCAGTACGAGCTTTAAGTTTGCAATTTCCGCAGCAAAGCAGTAAATTACGACGAGCACAACGCAATACTTCAATCGGCTCATAAATGGTGTCGCCGCCAAACCGACGAGGTAAAACTGCCTCAGTACAAGGGTCGCATCACGGTATTATCAACTATGCAGCATATTACTGATAACGTGAACGGTCTAGGATACATTTGCGTTGCAAACAGAATGTGTTGGGGTGTTTGTTGAAAGACTTCAGCTGTTATTTAAAAGTCGTCTACTCCTTTGTGCATGGATTGGCAAATTTTGCTGCTAGTAATAGTCGTTTAAACCACCGATCTTAGCCCTATCCGCGTGTGGTACGACAAACACATTAATTCCATGTGGCAATGGCCGCATTACCTTTACATCAAATGACATCAGCAAAATGGCATATCTGTGCTGCTGCGTCCAAAAAATGATACTGATCGGTAAAATAAAGCCTACTATTGTAACCCTTACTAAAAGTGTAAAAAAAGGTTACACAAATACAATCCTCACCCTGACAACTTACCCCCAATAACTTTTAAAATGCTAATTTATACGATTTGATATCCAATTCGATCGCTTTATGGTGGATAACTCATGAAAAGGGAGAAAGCTGTAAAGCTCGCCCTTTGACATGAGTATTTCAGTTCATCGACCTGAATCAAGTTCTATATATTCAAGGGGAGATCCTAAAAAAACCGCGACTCGCTTATAAAAACAAGTGGATGGCCGCAAAATCAGTGGATAGCCTACAAGATTGTAAACCGCCTCCAAAAAAATTATGTGTGCGTATAGCTCTCTTTGCACCTACGATACAGCATCCACTTCCGCGATTTCTTGACATCCTTGCTTCCACTGACCTTCCTTACAAAACCATCCCTTAGATCAATGAATGAGTGGCACTACTTGGTCTTCGTCTAAGCCCCTTCCAGCAGGAACTTATGACAACTTAAAACTGGTAAAGAGATCTGCTCACGCGTATGCATGGGAAATGGCTTTGCTACTTCTGTACTGAGTTTGACTAAATGGGGTCAGCCTCCAGCTATGAGATTGGTGTGGATGCGCTGTGCGCAGAGAGGAATCCTTTGCACTCGACCATCTGAAGAACCAGCTATCTGACACGGGGCAACAAATGGGGTGGGTTGTCCTCATGTGTATTTCCTTTTTTAATAAACGAAAAGTGGACCATGGCAATTGTCCATGACATTCACGATAGCCATCCATGCCGCAATACAAACGAGCAAATGGGAGCATCACCTTCCTTTCATCGGGTGCATAGAACGGTATCCGTTGTGGTCACTTTTTAAAAATTTCTCGGACTGTATTCAAGAGTCCCTAAGAATAGATATCCTGATTACCAGGGTGGACATGGACAACGTCATTGCAAAGGAGAGGCAGAAACAGAGACACGGTGTGAACGCAATGGAAACTCTTGTAGAAAATCAAGTGCGAACCAGTTGTTTCACATGTCAAGCTATACTTTACAACCGAGATACGCACATATTCTTCCAGTCGAAGCCAATTATAGAGTTCACACGGAGATGATGCAACAGGCATGATGGGATCCTTCTTATTGATTGCACCTACAAGACGAACAAGTACAGGATGCCGTTGATGCATATCGTTGGTGTCACGGCCACAAATCAAGCATTTTCACCCTCATTTGCCTTTTTTGCCCGGGTACAGATAATAGAATATATGTGGGCGATCAGACAGGTCAAGTGGAGTCTTGGCGGCAGTTCTCTTAAGGTGATGGTAGTAGACCACGAAAGAGCAGTCGTTTCGGCTATGGAGGAGATGTGATCTCAGCCGTTTACGAAGATCATTCTTAGCAGGTGGAATTTCGAGAAGAACATTGTTACAAATTGCAAAAGAAATTTTTAGCGGAACGTGGAAGTCAATTAGATTAGCCATAGCAATAATATAGGTGATAAAAGTGTCAAATTTAATGCGAACGAATGGGGTTTTACGCGTGGAGGAAATTTTTAACGCATCAACATCCTAAGAGTTTGATCTTCGTTGGCAAAAGCTTAAGGACGATAATTTGATAAATGCAGAGACTCTGATTGACCTAGAAAATAAAACCGTTATAGGAGCGTTTGGATGCTTTCTATCGACCAGTACATGAAATGCGGTCACATAAAAACCGTTATAGGAGCGTTTGGATACTTTTCTATCGACCAGTAGATGAAATGCGGTTTCTTCTCATCTTGAAGGCTTGCATTGGCCCGGTAATAATTTAGGCTGCAATACGCTGGAAGAATCGTTCTGGATTTATACGAACGCATCAACAAAGTTGTGAATCTGCGACTCAACGACATCGCTCATTAGGATGAGAAGGAGAAGACGGAAGTACTGTTGCGTTTGCCTCATTTATTAGTTTCTCTTTACCTACCTATTCCGTTACACGCGCTGCTTCCACTTAAAAAGAGATTCGATGCAGCAATTCGACAACGCGAACGAGCCAGTGTGGAAAAAGATGATATTGTTGGATGCACATGATACCATCGACGCTTCTTTGATACCCCCTTACTCACAAGATGTTTGCAATTCTTTAGGGAAAGATAGTGCTCGCCATTGTCTTTTTCATCAGCGATGGCATTTAAGCATCCCTATTGTGGGAGTTAAACTTGATGCAGACATACACGGAATGTTAAAGACTAGCAAAATCCATTGAACTAGAGAGCGTCCTTCTGCCTCTCATGCGCGGACTACGAGAAGTGATCCTTCACTTTTAAGACCGTAAAAAGACAAATTTGGCTGCCACTTTTCGACACTGGCACCTCATGCTCTGCGGCAGCCTACGCATCCAACTCCGATTATCGTAAATTCGTAAGCGAAGAAATGGAGATCGTATATTGCTTCCACCTGTGTCACCATGGATGTTGTCTTCGTCTCATTCATCGCTTGATATAATTACGATGTAGGGGAATGACTCAAGCGTAAAAATGGGTGTAGCAGTAAACCGCTTGCAGGGCGATTTTATACAAATGCAATTTAATTTATTTTACGACCGCGGGGCAATGCAAATTGCTCCATCAAAGCGGTTAGGAACACTAACAACAGTTTTCTCTTTCCAGTAAATGTAGTGTTATTGCACAATCTTGATGCTCTACCACTCATCGAAAGTAGAATCGATCGCTCCTCCTCCCTAATATTCAGGGTTTAATATGGCTAAAATATATGACCGTATGGACGCACTCGCGACTAACAAGCTGCTACAAATATACTTTATACGTCAACACAACGTAGAAGGTACTAAAAAGGATCAACACAAGTGCTGGTGTGTCTTGGTTGCTTCAAATTTATTAGCTTATTTGATTTCTGGTGCTCATTTTTCGTAATTTCTATTTATTCTATTTTTGGCATTTTATCAAAGCACTTACTTCCCAGCATCACCGCGAAGTGACGCCTCCCTCGCACCTCCTGAAATTCCGTATCCAAACGACAGACTTGAGCCACATATCGAGATTTTTAACTACACTTTCCAGCGCTCACGAACACGTGTCGACCGCTAGAATATCGCTCCTGTAGCTCGATCATAAATTTTGAATCGGTCGCAACGACATGCTCATAGACACCCAAATACCGGTTTACAAATACCGGCCGGAATCGGTCTCAGCGAGAACACGCAAATGCCTTTTTGAGTCATTTTCAGCTGTAACGTTTCTGTCGAGACCGGTCATCGCACCTCTCGACACATGGAGTACACGTACCAACTTTTGTACCTGTGCCTAAACGGTATTTTGACACGACGACAGCGTGCATTTTCCGACGCATCCACATTTCTATTTGCGTGCATTTCAAGATCAACAGTTACCTTATTAAAGTTCGGCATTTGAGAATTTGTTGGATTCCCGTGAGCCAGTCGACAATCTTATTTACTTGACAGTTCTGCAAAATCCACTGCGGTGTACCGGGTTCTGTCAACTCCTCGTCGCTGCTGCGTACAGTTATGTAGACACATTCCGCCAGTTATTCTTCATTACCGATTCCTTTCGTCGATCCGTAAATAAATTTCCCGGTTGCGCTCATCTTTCACTTGGCACCTGCCACGCTGCACCCTGATCGAGTAAGTTTTTAACAGTGGTTCCTTCTCTTGATCGTTCGTCTTTTACAACTAAGACGGTCTGGCCCATGTCGAGCTCGTGGTATCTGAGCCTGTCTGGTAAATAACCTTTTAGATCCGGCACCGCGTTCTTCTCGCGCCCTGCCTTCATAAAATCCTCTTCCACTGCTTTATGACGCGTGACCTCACGTATACCGATGCGTCGTACCCTCGACGGCTTGCGTAGTTACTTTTAACAGGTGTGGGCAAAATTAGCTCGATCAACAGCGGCCACTCCTTCAGCACGTATGTATTTCAGTACCGCTGGGGCGTCGAGTCTGTAGGCTTCTTATCCACTGCAGTATCACTGCTCATATTTTCAGCTTCCTTCGTCATTTCACAGAAGCTCACTCTGGCAAAATTGCTAAAATACTTGTCGCGGGCGGCGACTCTTCAAGCTCATACTGGTATACTTCGCTAGCTACTGCTCCAATTTCTATATAGAACGGTTTTTAAACAACTCTAATCATCTTTTTATTCCTATTTAAGCTAAATACCCTTTCTAATCCACGCATGTGTGGCCTTTCTCGTGCCTGTAGGCTATCCACTTGTTTGTTAGGCTAGTTGCTTGTTAATTTAGGATCCCCTGCTGTTTTTTTTCGTCAAAAGTGTTCGTGTGGGCGCTGACGACACGATTGCGCGAGCAACCAGTGCTACATTCATCCATCAAAAGTGTTCTATCTCTTTATTCTGTTGGCTTATGTGTTCCAATAAATGCTCCAGATCTCGAATCGCTCAGAATATGTCATTTAGCAAATCTAGCCCGGGCAGTCCTATACTCTTCTTTCTTATCAATCTTGCTGCAAAGGTCGAGGAAGCAAAAAGGCTACTGACGGTTTGAGTGCGACAATATTTGCAGCCAGATGTTTCTTTAGAAAACGATATAGCCGAAGTCGTCATAGAGTGGTTTTGTGATTCAACGAGCTTAGAAGTGTAGCCTCTGTAGCCGCTGCTCACTCGAGCTGACTTGTACTTGCTCAATCTGTTGACCCGAAATGCAACGCGTGTGCATCATTTCCGTTTCACAAGATGCACAAGATGTCGAACGCCGGCAGGATGTGTGCATTACTCAGCTTGCGCTGTTTTCGTGACGTAGACAAGATCTTCGTTCAAGTAATAAAAAGACGGTGAGTGTGCTGGAGTGGAAGAAAATGCTCATTTAGGCCAAGCTGTAGTTAATTCAGAAGAGGCAAAGGCAGCTTCTCCAGAAAATGAGCTGTAATGGTCGCTCGTGTTTGGGTTTCATTCAGCTCCGTGCACACAGCTGACGATTGATGATTTAAGGAATTGTCACCAATTACGAAAACATGCTACCGGTATCGGACGATGTTCTCGCGCGAAAACAATATGGTGTCTGGACGACTGCTTTGGCACTCACAAGAGTGCTGAGCATGATATGCTTGCAAGGTACTCACATTCGTCTTCAATCATTGGCACACATGTCGTGTATCAGCGGTGCGTGCGTATATTTTTGCTTCGAGTGGGTCCTAGACTGCGAGTTTCCTTTGCTTCAACGAGGCTGACAAGTGCGTGCGGAAGATTGACTTTGACACTTTCATCAAGCGTGCGCACTAGCGGCACACCTGGCTTGGCCGTCTCCATCCAGTTCAACTCATCGTATTCACCATATGCACGGCCACGAGCAATGCAATAGTCCACACTGCTGTGCGCACGATAGTATATCTCCACGGTACGTGCACGGTCACAGTAAAAAGCAATGTTTACACCTATCGACTGTGCCAGGGCCTACAGTTTGGGCAGACTTAGCTCCAGGCACTGGTTTTTTACGTGTCTAAAGCGTCCGACTGACCCGACTTTTTATCACCTCGCGCACAGTCTCCGGATAAGTCTTGGCCTGTGCCAGTTTGTCCCATTTCTTTCACGACCAGCATGAGTAGCATCCATGTACGACTCTACGTTCAGATTGGTGGCACCAATAATGAAGCGATGGTCGTGAGTGTCGATGTTAATTTCCAGCAACGTAGCACCTTCAGCGCCTGTGCGGTCCACAACAATTAATGGACCACGAAAGGTATTAGCTTGCAGACGATGAGTACTGTTTTTATACCATTGTCCTTCTGCTGTAGGAATGACATAAGAAGAATACAATTGCGGAAGCTTTAAACTGATTCTTGTTGGAAGTTGAATAGCGCAACACTTGCAATGAAATTACATCAAGAGCTTGTCGTCGTAAAGTAGAATGAAGGTTGTGCGTCGAATCAATGCGTGCGCTGTCTTCCGCTACCACGACGAATCGTGTAATAAGGCACTCTTTGTTTGGGGTTCCACGAAACTTCACGTACACTGATGCGTGCTAAGGAAGCTAATCTACTCAAACAGGTCCTTTGAGTTAAGGCTAAAAAGCGAACTGTATTTAATTTATATAAGCTAAGAAATTTAAGCTCAGACTTTTATCTAGCTAAATAACTTTACACTTTCGTGTGACGACAACCTGCTTACGACTCATTACGCGCGTCTAGCATCAATTGGTGGTAATGTTGGTCAATATGCATTTTATCAATTAATCTTCGAACAGCACATGAATATTTTTTAAAGGGGATAAATATCATTCCTTCATTATTATCTATCTCGGGTAATATTGGTAGGGAATCGCCACGCTTGACAACGTCCCTTTTGACACCGTTTGGTGTCAATATTATGAAACGGGCTACCCCATACATCACATCCCTCCTTAACCATCAATCACCCGTTAATTAATTTTAACTGATTGGGACAGGGTGACCACCGTTGGATCACTCTGGGAAGTTAAGGAGCACTTGTTGGTTAAATCTCATCTTATTTTGCAATTCATCGCATGGTGTCAAAGCCCATGCAGTGCGCTGCCGGAGTAGCCAAGATGCGGCTGCACGCATGCGTGCATCCGAAGATATTGCTTCTCTTGATTCAGTAGGAGGTGTTCCTTTACCTACTCTTGCGATTCAGCAACAGGAAGTGCCTGTTGCGACTAGTCCACGTGGTAAGTCACCACGTGCAACAGGTACATCCGATGCGTCTGCAGTGGGTGCTGCGACTCGCAATGTGGATGAGCCTGAAATAGACCTCATCTATATTGACGAGCCGGATGATGCATCCGACACTAAGGCGGCGCCTCCTGCCTTTAGATCACCCGGGCGGACACTGCCGGAGCCAGATTGACTGGCCCTGGATAACATGGCGCTATCATGTCCAAGATCTTCGGACCGAGAGATTTGTCTGACGAATCGTTGTCTCACGCAAGTCCATAGTACCTGGAACGCGTTGTGATGGTGGCGATGCCCCTATGTATCACCCCGAGAGCAGCAACTTGAGGGATTGAGCTACTACCGGTGTCAGTGCTCATGCTGACACCACACAAGAGTCCAGGGACCCGCAATGTCCTTACGCCATGCTCCTAAAGTAGAGTCTCCTAAATGCCGTCATCCAAGGAGTTAGATCGAGTGGTTAGTATGAACACTGAGCGGGATCGAATCCCATTGTTCGACTGTAGGAGGATCTGTCCTCCTAATCTCAGCACGACAACTATTAGTGCTGAGGAAGAGTTCTGTACTGATGCGTACTTTAAACATCGGTTGCAAATGGCAAATGTGCTCAAGACGGTAAGGCATTGGTGCAGGGATGGAATGCCTTTATCCAAAACATTGAGTGCATTGGCCGCGAAGCCTGGCTTGGTAAACTTGGTGCAGCTCGCATCAGGTTTAAAAAACGTCACTTAGCAGGTGTACGATGCAAGCTGCACCGACTTTCAAGAGAGGCAGGATTATCCTTGTCTCTCGTGGGGCGATCCGTGTCCAGGGTGTTTGGAAAATGCCAATCGTGCCTCTAAAAATACCGAACTCCCTAATATTCCCTACTGGAAGGCGCGCATCTCTTCTGAGATGGCCGAAGGTTTTGACACTTTGCAATGTCTGTACTCGCGTTCAGAGTTCTATTTCCGACGGCCCTTCTTCGAAAGCATCGGATGAGTCTCGTCATATTGCTCGACGAGACCCAGAACATCAGCAACCAGCTAGGCACGGGGTAACTCTTCTGGACGCCCTTCAAGTCGCAATTGTTTACAATACGCTCCATTAAAAAGCTCTGATCACCACTAGAATCCACCAAAGGGTTGGTGGCGGCGGAAACACCTAATTCGGCTCGAGGGTCGGATCAGCTTGATGTTCAAGAGCTGAACCGTGTAACGGAGCAAGTTGCAAGATGACATGGCTCACGAACGGACTCGGCGTTATGAGCTCCATGACACTGTAAAGGAAAATCACAATTCCTTAGCTCACGAAAGTTCGATTTAACCTCTTCGTGACGGGTTGACTGTATCTCTTCAGGACATCGCTTAAATTCTTGAGCAGGTTGCTTTGCTATTAGACCCGACTGGCTCGTTGAAACGGGACCACTCAAAGGTGGTCTCGGCTCTCGCCCCCGGAGGTGTTCTTTGCATCTCGAAACGGTCTCGTGCTGATAGTACGGGCGGAACCGTCCAACGTAAAATGTAGGATTCGTACGCATCTTACGGGGCAGTTCAATCGTGGATTCGTTGCCCATTCGGCGCAACACACGAAACGGACCGATGTACTTGGTCAATAACTTACTGCTGCCCACGTTTGACACTGCGTGTTTCGGTAGATTCACTGTTGACAGTAAAACTAAGTCTCCTTCATCAAATGAAAGAACATTTGCCCTTCCATGTTTGTCTACGCTTTTCTTCTGTCTGTCTAGTGCATCTGCAATAGAGTCTTAAACGAAGCGTACAACCGCTTCGCGAGTCAGCAGAAATTCATCTGCTGGTTCATCCTTGTCAACAGCAGTTCGCTTCGTGTGCACTGCTGAAAGAACTTTGTCTTCATCAGTGAGGGCGTCATCGTCCTCACTGTGGCAGTCGTTGGCGATGGTGAATATACCAGCATCGTCGTCATCATCGTCATCGATGTCGATCACATCGATGACGATGATAACAAGTGATGGGACTGTGAGCGATACACATCTCACTTCAATACTGTGATCTTAGCAGGCAAGACAAAGTGTCGAGCGCAGATGTCGGCTGTCTGTGAGTGGTGTGTCAGCGCCCTGAACGACCAGATGTGTCCAACAGCTGTGAGATTGGAACTCACGCGGGTTACCCCAATAGATTTCTAGTCTATCGTCTTAACCAATCGGCCAAGCTGCCCCCACATCCCAGTTATCCTTAAAATCGCATTTTCAAATTCTACACGCTTTGATTATCGACATTCATTACGTCGAATTCATTGTCGACGTGTGATGAGCAAGAACCAGATCGGTTTTTGTTCGAGCGAGTACACCCCCCCTTATACTATATTCACACTATACGAAGGCGTTTAAACGGGGATAGCGTAGGCCATTCACGAAGAACCGGTGTATGCGTTGTCGACGCATGCACCAAGTTGTTAATGGCGAATCCACCATCGTCAAGAACTCACTCCAGCTCGTAAACCTGTGGACACACCTTTGAAGTATCTCTTCGAGGACTCGGTTGACACGTTCCGCCTGATAATCTGTTTCAGGATGGTCAGAAGTCGACACCTTCAAACTTGTTCCAAGTGAACGGAACACGGATTGCCATAACTCCTTTGTGAACCGGAGGCCCCTGTTTGACATAAGTTCACGGGGTAACCCGTGATTTTGGAAGATAGTATCGATGAAGACACGAGCACATCCCTGGACTGTGACTGACTCCAGTGCAGCAACAAGATGCACTATCTTGCTAAATCGATCAACAAACTCAAGAATACCAGTATTCTTGTGATTGTATCTGAGAAAACTAAAGACGAGGTCCATCGATACGCACTGCCAGCACTCTGATGGAATTGGTAGATGCTGCAAGAGTGCAAAGGATGTAACCTTTGACAAACTTCGCAAGCGCGAAGGTATTTTCGCACAAACTCATACAGGCGAAGCCAGTAGAAGTCACTAATTACCGTGAGGTAAGTCTTTATCATAACGCGATGCCCACTTGTTGGGGCATCGTGACAATCTTACATGATGCGCAAGCGAAAACTGATAATAACGGAGAGGACGACACGAGCTGTGTCGCCGTTGAATGCTGTACAGAACAGCAGTCCATCACGAACCGAGTAACGTTCGTTGAAGAGCGAAACTAAGACGTTAAGTTATTCGAAGCTTATCTGCATGAATTTGACACGTAATCCATCAAAAGTAGTGAATACTTATCTCCTACGTATGCTTAATGCACGTCGTCGAGCAGATTTGGCGACGGAACACTCACAGATAGTGTTGCAAAAGTGGGGTCAACCTTACTGTTGGGTTAAGCAGTCGAATCGAAATCGGGCCGAAGCGAAGGAGCATCAGCGACGACATTAAGTCGTCCTAGTTTATACCCGACGGAGAAGTTGTACTCCGCGAAGAAAGAAATCCACCTCGCCATTCGTTGCAAGAGGTGTGGACTGTTTGCGGTCGTGCGTAACGACGCATGGTCGGTATAAATCAAGGAGGGCCTATCTCCTAAGAGATAGGCCCAAATCTTAGCCAGTGCACCTTTCATGGCAAGGAGCTCCTTGTCATGTACTGGGTAGTTACTCTTAGATGATTGCAGATGACGCGATTGATAACAGACGACGCGCTCACCGCCGCTTAAGACATACTACATCAACGCACAGCCGATTACAAAATCGCTGGCGTCACAGACCACGTGAAATGTTCTATCTTAAGCCGCAATCGCCAACACAGGCAATTGCATCAAGCTTTCTTGATAACTTCGAAGTAGTGCTTACACCTACCAACTCCAGGACCACCTCTCGTTTTTCCTAAACAAACGAGAGATGTACTGTCGTCTCGGCGTAGTGTGTGATTACATGTGCAAGTGCGCCGCTAGACCAATAAAAACTTCGAAGTCCTTTGACGTCGACTAGCACAGGCCATTCTTTAATCGCCTCGATTTTTTGTTGAATATGGCGTACGCCGTTTTTTTACCCATGATGCAGCAAAAAAGGAGCAATTTTGCTAGCTGCGAATATATACTTATTGTAATTAGCGGACAGCTTTAGCTCACGCATAAGTGTAAGAGCGTTCCGGACGTGGATTCTATGAACACCTACGTCCTTCTTTTTATCCATAGCCCAACTATGAACAAAAGTCATCGTTAAGTAACTCGGTGCAAAGTCTCGCACCGATCACAACAGATTGGTAACAAATCTGTTGAACGTTGCAGGGGCGTTACTTAGCCCCTGTGGCATTATTAGCCATTCCCAGAGCATACCAATGGGGGTGTTTACTGCTGTGCACGGCATGCCCCATTCACGCATGAGGATCTGATAGAATTTATCCATCAGATCCATGGACGAGAAGATGGTACTCTTTGCCATACCATCTATGATGACATCCTTTCTTGGTATCGGCGTTTGAGCCGGTATTGTTGCATCGTTCAGTTTGTTGAACGCGTGCACTATCCGCCACCCTCCTGTGGCCTTTCGCACACAGAAGATCGGAGAGCTTTGTGGGGATGTTAATTTTCTCACAAGACCAGTCGCTAAAAGATCGGCAAAAATTAATTGGAAACCGTACCTGTTCACGAGGCAGTGGCCACTGCTTCATGGCACAGTAATTTGAACCAGGTCTCAATTCGATCTCATGCCAAGTGCCTTTGCCCTTAGGCAACTCGCATGGCACGACTCAGGGAACACGTACTTGGAATCGACCAAATCCTCATACAAACGATTTGTCTTCAAAGACTCTCAAGATTGAGACGTGTACCGCCCAATCCGGGTCTTATCATCGAGGACACTCTCGTCCATTGATGATCTACTGAGAACCCGTTATTTCTCAGTAAACACTTGTGTCGACCGAATATCGGCGACGTTACTCGTCCTCTGTGACGAGTAAGCAGATCTGCTTGATCTTGTCATTACGCAGATACTGCAAGAATCGTTTAGATTCTAGCGTTGGCAACTTGACTACCTCCGAAGCTGACTTCTGGTGTGTAATAAGATCAAGTGAATAAGCGCCTACACTTGATCCGTCATTCACCAAGACATTCACGGTCTCGGTACTTTCCTGAAATCACACATCCGCAGGTGGTTGGGGAAATGCACCCTCAACATAACTCTCTCGGGAGTTATCACTCTCAGAAACGCTGGAACTTTCTTCATTATACGTGTTCTGACTGTGGGTGCACTACCGCAGTCATGTCCTCTTCTATCGACTCGATTTCAGTCGATCGTGTTTGATTTGCGCTTGACTCTGTGTTAGTCGATCTCGCTGTAACGTATTGTATTATTCTGAACGACACTCATCTTTCTCCCTGAATGCACCCTGCTTGGTGTGCATCCATATTTCGATCCACTCTATCAGTTAGAGTGGTAAACCTTCGGCGAAGCCTGTGTCTCTACACAGGTGCCAGACGCTGGTTCCACAGTATAGTGGCCTTCTACACTGTGATCTTGTGCAGTCGTACTAACGACCGTACCACAAGTGGGGCCATCGCACTCACTCGTAGTACATCCACACGCTTGTGGAAGCTCCAAGACGTTCATCAGATGGCCATCTGATGAACAAATAGCAGGCATCTTCACGGATCGATGCTGCCAGCTGACACATGGCTCGTATCTTCTAAGACATAACAGACTGAGGATGACATCAAACCTGTCATCCAGATCCAGTACGATGAAGTCATCATTGTACTGCTTTCCTTTTAGCATGTAGTGGATACCCACTACACGTTTGTTCACTGTTACATGCGCCTGGTGCAAGGCACACCGGTATCCTCGTCGGAGGAAGATCTAGCTCAACATAGTTGATTCTACTATCTTCTAGCGGCCGGCGTCGAATAAAACTGTTCGACGTCCCACAGTCAAATAGGGCGAGAAGTGACATTCCACTTGTCAATTCGATCTTCAAATTGATGAGGGACACCTCATCACTAGGTGCAGTAATATACATTGGCTGTGTGTTAGGAGCAATCATCGTCAAGAGTCCTGCAAATTCTCTTGACGTTGCTGGATCAGCAGGGTGCTTCGCCCTACTGACCCTGACCATTTTTGGCGGTTCGAATTGCTTTCGCGATTTAGCGACATGGTCGAAACCGCGCCTTTGACCTTTCCTTGGCCAACGGCGGTCATCACGTCCTGTCTTTGGACGCGATGCGATGCATAAGACACTACACTCATGAGCATAGTGGCCGATCTTCTAACAGCGATGGCATCTTGCCGATCGCTTGTGACTCAGAGAGCGATGCAACCGAGGTCCATTGGTTCGGGACCTCCTGTTTCCTGTCGTCTCGTCGGACGATAGTTTTTTGAGTTAGCCTGAGACTGTCTCAGGCTGAAGTCTTCTTGTTCCACATACGCTATCGCCTTTTCCAGCGTATGGAAGTCCTCTCGGAACATGTAGGTCTTCACCGGCCCATCCACAAGGCCGTAGATGAACACGTTGATGAGCGTATGCTCATCAACAGGGTTCTCCGTAACGCTACTTGCAAGGTAGCGCAGGTGCTGTGCGTAAGCGTGTACGTCACGCTTACCTTGCTTTAGCCTCGAGAGTGCAGAGAGTGCTCTGTACTCGCCTCTTGGCAGCCCAAACGTCTCTTTGAGCCGAGACTTTAGGATCTCTTACGACTCGAACACATTTGGGTCGGGAAGCTTGAGCCCTAAAGGCCCAAGTCTTTACTCTTCCTGTCAAATTTGACTGGGCGAAGGTGACTTGCATCCCGTCACCCTCAATGTGACGAGCCCTAGTGGCGTCGTCTTGTTCGACGAACCATCTCAAAGGGAATCTTCATTGGTTTCTTTGTACCTTGAGATATCACCTTCAAGGTTTCGGGTCGACGAATGTGCGTCGGCCCGCCATCGACTTATGAGAGCCTTGCTGTTGAAGCAAGGCTATCTTCTGTCTTTCGACAGCAAGTGTATCTAACTGTATCAATCTACATTGTCGTATGACGACAACCTGCTTACTACTCGCTACGCGTGTCTAGGAGCGATTAGTGGTAATCTTGGTCGATTTGCATTTTATCAACCAATCTTCGAACAGCACATGAATATCATCTAAAGAGGATAAATATCATTCCTTCATTATTACCTATCTCGGGTAACATTGGTAGGGAATCTGTAACGGTGCACCCTGAAGCTTGTACTGGTGACAGCACAAGCTACTTTTTCTGATAACAGAATAAGGCGGTGCCTCGGAACTTCACGTACACTCGTACGTGCAGAGGAAGACGGTAGGAAGAAGCGAGTACTTGGTTAAAGTAAAAAGTAGAACTGTATTTATCATAGTTAATGTCTGTTAATAAATCACTATTTAATCTCATCTAACTATGCCTAGATACAAATGTGTAAATCAACTATCTGCTCACCACTCATTGCGTGCGTCT
Source organism: Peronospora matthiolae (assembly GCA_921007115.2). NCBI lineage: Eukaryota > Oomycota > Peronosporomycetes > Peronosporales > Peronosporaceae > Peronospora > Peronospora matthiolae. Next base: position 456,747 of record CAKLBY020000223.1, on the reverse strand, counting down.
GTCGTGGCGCGTCCTCGTTAGTTGATATAATGGCCTATATCAACCAATTAGGAACTACTCGTAAATGCTACAGAATACTTGTCCTCATGACAATATTCTGAGAATATAACTCTTATCGTTATATTCTATTAACAATTTCTTATAAATTGTTATGTAACGATTCACCCCGTTACATCACCCCCCCCCTTAACCATCAGTCACTTTAGTGACTGATTGACTAAATGGATACTCGTCCCAAATCATTTAAGACAGGGTTTGCACTTGTTGGTCCGCGTCCACTTTCCAACATTTCATCGCATGGTAAACAAGCCCATGCGATGCGCGAGCAAGGCCGAAGAGTGCGCGTCCGCACGTCTCTGTGCGGACGCCGAAGCAGAAACCACAGCAACTGATGTCTCATCGGTTGCTGAAGCGACCCAGCCTGTGTCACCTGGTGATGCAGGCGCTCGTCATGAAGACACTCATGTCTTCACAGAGTATGAGCTCGGTGTCTCATACTCTCCTGATACGGAAGACGGATCCGTATTGACGGCGATCGAATCCAAGCCGCCTGCCAAGCGTGGCATGGACGATGCTTTGCGTCGCAGCATCTTTGGTTTATCTGATGAATCAGATGAACCATCGCCGAAGCGAAGGCGCTCGAGGTCGCGAGACTCGGGCGCTAACGGTGGTGTCGGTTCTCCTATGGACACCACTTCGCAACAAGGTGCCAGTACTTCTGTCGGCACGTCGCAGGAAGAGCGAGACCGCAGTGTCTTGCGTCTCTCTCCCGAGAAGAAGACATGGATGCCTTTCAAATCCGTCTTGGATCACTTGTCAGCGACGACGAGTGATCGTTATCGAACACGGTTGTTCGATTCGTCAAGGACCCATCACCTTGACCCCAGTGCGAAAAACTATCGCGCTGAGAATGATTTCTTCATCGATGCTTTCTTTAAACATCGATGATACAGTGGGAATCACAAACGTGATGGTCCCTCACAGCTTCAAGCGTGGAACGCCTACATCCACAACCTTGAGGATGTAGGTCGTGACGTTTGGAACGACAAACTTATCAAAGCTCGTGATAAGTTTGAAAATCGAACCTCGACAGGTGCACGCTACAAGCTGCATCGTCTGTCAAGGGAGAAAGGATTACCCTGCCTCTCTTGGGGAGACTCGTGCCCATGTTGTGTAAACAACTCTGCACGAGCACCTAAGGATGCTTACCTCCTTACTAGCCCGTGGTGGCGCGTACGTATCTCTACTGAGATGTACGAAGGGATTGACAACCTGAAATCCCTTTACGACCGTGCCAGGAAGACTTTCTCCGGCGGTCCTTCTGCGGCACAGGATGTGCCGCATCGTACTGCTCGACCAGACTCAGTACGTCAACCATCAGTTGGAAGCGGGGCTCCCATGTATCCCAGGACGGGGGATAGCCGCGCCACCGGACGAGATAACTCGTCCGACGCCCGTTCACGTCGCGGTGGTTTAACAGCTGCTCAACCAGATAGCGCTGGCCACCGCGAGAGTCCTCTAATGGAGGTGGAGGAGGAGGGAAGACGCCCTCCACACAATCGTGGGGAAGCGTGTGTTCCCGAGAGCGTCTTTGATCGCGTAACGCACGGGTTACGCGGTGATATCGAACACGAGCGGGACAGGCGTCTCCAAATGGCGGACACTGTCTTGAAGCATCGAGCTGAGTTTGCCTTTGCTCAGCTTGAAAACGAGAGAGCTCTGACATCTCTTCGTGACGAGCTAAGGGTAGCTCGTGGGATTGTTGATCGGTCTCGGGATGAGATAACTGCTCTTCAGACCCTTGGCGATGCCCACCATCGGTAGCACAAGGCTCTCTGCGAGGTGCTTGAGCGCAAGGGCGTTCTTCATCTGAAAAAAACAGCGTACTGATGGTACGGCTTAAGCCGACCAACGTAAAACGTGGGATGCGTTCGCATCTTTCGTGGCAACTCGATCGTGTTTGGATTGCTTAGGCGGTACAATACACGAAAGGGGCCGATGTACATGGGTAGAAGTTTACTGCTACCCAAGTTAGTCACTACATGCTTTGGTAGATTAACCGTAGACAGTAGGACTAAGTCACCTTTATAAAATAAAAGAGTGTTTGCCCTTCCATTCTTGTCTGCGTTTTGCTTTTGCTTATCCACCGCTTCGGCGATGGAGTCTTGCACAAAACGGACTACCGTTTCACGAGCCAGTATGAACTCATCTGCTGACTCGTTAGCTTCAGTGCACTGTGAGTGCACTGCAGCAACATCAACCTTTTCTTCAGTGAGGGCTTCCGCACTCTCACTGGCATCATCTTCTTCGATATCGATGTTATCGATATCGGCATCAAACGCAATGACCTCTTCGTCAGAGCGTGATGAGCGTGAACCAAATCGGTTTTTGCTCGCGCGAGTCCCTCCCCCCCTTAAATCATAGTTACACTCGAGTAAGGTGGGTACACGCGGATGGCGTAAGCCATTAACGTAAAACGGTGTATGTGTCGTGGACGAGTTGTTAATGGCAAACTCTACCATTGGCAAAAACTCACTCCAGCTCTTAAAGGAGTGTACGTATCCTCGAAGTATCTCTTCAAGGACACGATTGGCACGTTCCGTCTGACCATCTGACTCTGGATGGTCAGATGTAGACATCTTCAAGCGCGATCCGAGTGATTTGAACACGGAACGCCAGAAATCAGCAGTGAATCGTGGATCTCTGTCTGATACGAGTTCACGGGGCAACCCATGAAGTCGGAAGATGGTGTCAATAAAGACACAAGCACAGCCACTTGCCGTGATTGTCTCCGGTACAGCCACAAGGTGTACCATTTTGCTGAATCTGTCAGCAAATACGAGAATACCCGTATTCCCGCGTGCGTCTTTGGGTAACCCGAAGACAAAATCCATTGAGATGGATTCCCAGCACTCAGCCGGAACCGGTAGAGGCTGTAAAGGTGTACGCAGTGAAGGACTTGACTTCACTCGTTGGCAGACTTCGCATGCGCGAACATACTTTCGCACAAACTGATACTGGCGGGGCCAGTAAAAGTCTCGACTTACCGTGAGATATGTTTTCTCTCGGCCACGATGTCCTCCTATAGGAGCATCGTGATACTCGAACATGATCCGCAAACGCAGATCAGTATCATCTGGAATGACAACACGTGGTGTGTCACCAGTAACGGCTGTATAATACAGTAAACCGTTGCGAGTAGTGTATCGATCTGATGCAGATCGATACGCAGACGATAATCGTTTCAAAGATTCTCGAGATGGCTGTGAGAGATGTGTCAACAACTTCACAATCTCACCATCTTGGGCATGTGCCCGCCTCACATCATCATGTAATGTTGAAGATGGTACTGAGGACGTCATTACCGCAACAGTGACTGTCTCACTGTTGGGTTTCACGACTGGTTCAAAGTCGGGAAGACGTGAGAATGCATCAGCGACGACATTGAGTCGTCCTGGTTTTTACTCGACCGTAAAGTTGTATTCCGCAAAGAGTGATAACCACCGCGCCATTCGTTGTGAAAGGTGCGGGCTGTTCACTGCCGTGCGTGATGAAGCATGATCAGTGTAAACAATGAAGGGTCTATCTCCTAATAGATAGACTCTGAACTTCGCGAGTGCATACTTCATGGCAAGGAGTTCCTTGTCATGCACTGGATAGTTCCGCTCAGCTGGTTGCAGCTGACGCGACTGATAGCAGACGACGCGTTCAACGCCTTCAAGATCGTACTGCATTAATGCACAGCCGATTGCGAAATAGCTGGCATCACAGACCACATGAAATGGACTGTCCTGATCGGCTATTGCTAGGACTGGGGATTGTATCAAGCTCTGCTTGATACCCTCAAAGGAGCGCTGACATTCAGCGTTCCATAACCACCTCTCGTTCTTTTTCAACAAACGAGAGAGGTGTACAGTCATCTCGGCGTAATTGCGTGAGTACTTATGCAAATACGCTGCTAGCCCAAGGAATTTTCGAAGACCTTTGACATCAACCGGCACAGGCCAGTCGGTGATCGCCTTGATTTGTTCGGGATCAGTACGTACACCGTTCTTACCAACGATGCACCCAAGAAGTGGTATCTCGCTTGCTGCAAATATACACTTCTTGAGGTTTGCGTACAATTGATGCTTTCGCATGATTGTAAGAACCTGTCGGACGTGGTACCTGTGAACCTCAACGTCCGACTTTCCATCCATAGCCCGACTATGGATAAATACGTCATCGAAATAACTCGGCGCGAATTCTCGTACTGGTCTCAACAGATGTGATACAGATCTGCTGAACGTGGCAGGGGCGTTACTTAGCCCATATGGCATTACTAGCCATTCCCAGAGCATGCCGCTAGGCGTGCTAACTGCGGTATAGGGCATATCCCATTCTCGCATAAGGATTTGATAGAAGCCATCCATCAAATCCATGGACGAAAAGATGGTACTCTTTGACATACCATCAATGAGTACGTCCTTCCTTGGTATCGGCTTCTGAGCCGGTACCGTTGCAGCGTTCAATTTGTTGAACGCGTGCACTATCCGCCACCCTCCTGTTGCTTTTCGCACACAGAAGGTCGGAGAGCTATGTGGGGAAGTTGATTCCCTCACATGGCCCGCAGCTAAACGATCGGCAAAGAGCTTGTCGATAGCAAGTACTTGTTCACGAGGCAGTGGCCACTGCTTCATGACACAGTACTTCGAGCCTGGTTCAAGCTCGACCTCGTGTCGAATATCTTTATCCTTCGGCAATTCGCACGGAACAGTTTTAGGGAATACATCCTTGAATTCAACCAAATCTTCATAGAGAGAATTTGTCTTGAGCGATTCCCACGATTGCGAGTCATATCGCTCAATTCGTGTCTTTTCATCTAGGACACTCTCGTCCATAGATGAACTACTGAGAACTCTCTCGTTCTCAGTAAACACTGTTGCTGACCTTATGTCAATTACACACTCGTCGTCAGCGACGTGTATGCAGATCTGCTTGACCTTGTCACTATGCAGATCACGCAAGAACCTTTTATGCTCGAGCGTTGGCAACTGAGTGATCTCCGAAGTTAACTTCGGAGGCGCAATCAGATCAAGTGTATAAGCGCCTACACTTGATCCGTTATTGACTATGACATTCAATGTCTCCGTCATTTCCTGGGGACTTATTCCCTCAGGCCTCGAAGGACTTATTCCTTCGGCTTCCCGGGGACTTATTCCCGCGGGTTTCGGGGAACTTATTTCCGCCGTATTTGTAATCTTGGGACTTATTCTCTTTACTTCGTCTAGCTGGGGTTGCGCAACCACAGCGAGATCCTCTACGAAAGACTCTCCAGTCGATCTAGGATTATCGTTTCGCTTAACCTGAGCGATCGATTGTTTCTCTTCTAGATGTTCCCCGCTAGGGATACATCTTTGTCCCAGTCCACCCGACTTATTCGAGTGGTGGACCTTCGGCGCAGCCTGTGTTTCCTCACAGCCGCCGGAACTTTGCTCCGAAGTGTAACCGTTTGTTACACTAAGGTTTTTTGCAGTCGTGCTAACGACCGTACCACAAGTGAGGCCATCGCACTCACTCGTAGTACACCCACACGCTTGTGGACGCTCCAAAAAGTTCATCAGATGGCCATCTAATGAACAAGCGGCTGGCATCGTTACTGTTCGATGTTGCCAGTTTACTCGTGGTTCGTACCTTCTGAGCCACGGTATTCCAAGGATGACATCAAATTTGTCATCCAAATCCAATACGATTAAGTCATCATCATATTGGGTATCTTCTAGCGTATAGTGAATCTTAACTATACGCTTCATGACGGTTACGGATGCGCCTGTCGCAAGACGTACCTTCATCCTCATAGGAGGTGTGTCACATTCACTGAACTTAAAGTGACCATCTTCTAGCGATTGGCGTCGCACAAAATTGTTGGACGCCCCAAAATCGACTAGATCTCGAAGGGATAACTTATTTGTCACTTCGAGTTTCAAGGTAATGAGTGAGATCTCATTACCTAAAGCAGCAACGCACAACGTTTGTGTGTTGGGAGCAACCTTCATCAAGAGGCCTACAAATTCTCTTGACGTTGCTGGACCAGTAGGGTGCTCCGCACCTACTGATCCTGTCCGTTTTTTGACGGTCCATCCCGTTGTTGCGTCTTTGCACCAACAGCGGACCCTCGTCCCTGCCCCTTTCTCATGGGTGGACGGTCACTATGCCCAGTGTTGCGAGACACTGGACGAGGGGCACTACACTCGTAAGCGTAGTGTCCTGTCTTTTGACATCTGTTGCATTTCTGCAACTTCTTGTAGCCTGTAGAGCGAACCTTCTCGCTCTCTACATAACAGAGTTCCATCGGCTCTGGACCTCCGTTGTCATATCGTCTCGGTTGACGATATGATGTCGAGCTGGCGCGAGCCTGTCTCAGACTGAAGTCTTCCTGTTCCGCAATGGAAATTGCTTGTTCTAGTGAATCTAGTTCAAGTCGGAACAGGTGCGTCTTGACGGGACCATCCGCAAGACCCTGCATGAACACCGAAACCAACGTCTGTTCATCCGCCGGAATGGAACTTATACAACTCACGAGATGTCGTATATGTTGAGCGTAAGCGTGCACATCACGCTTACCCTGCTTGAGCTTCAAGAGTTCGGTTCGAGCTCTGAACTCAGCTCTAGGCGGTTCAAACGTTTGTCTGAGCCGCGACTTGAAGACTTCTAACTACCCAAACGCATGTGGGTCGTGCAACTTGAGCCCCAGTGCCCAAGTCCTGGCACGTCCTGCCAGATTTGACTGGGCAAATGCAACTTGCATATCCCCGTCGTCGATGCGACGCGCCCTTATGGCGTCATCCAATTCGACGAACCATCTCAAGAGGGAGTCCTCTTCGACCCCCCTGTACTTTGAGATGTCAATCTTCAAAGTCTCGGGTCGACGCGAGTGCATCGACCCACCAGCAGCAGCCTGCTGCTGTCTCAACAGTTCAAACTGTTGAGCACCCTGTTCTCTCAACAACTATGCTTGTTGAGAACCTTGTCGGTGAAGCAAGGCTACTTTCTCGCGTTCAGCGTCAAGTTCATCTTGAATGAACTTGGCGATAGTAGCATGTTCGGCATCTCTATTGAGAGCCTCTAGAATGACGCTAACAGCATGGATGCCCATGGTTGAACCCATTCGTTCAACCGCATCCCATTCGACATCGCTCAAATGGGAGTAGCTGTCACGCGTAGCGTGAAAGCTTTGGTCATCTTCATCATCCAACATATTCATGTTAGATGTGAACGCGGTCCTTCGACGGACTACGAAGTGCTACCAGGTGTAACGGGGCACCCTGAAGCTTGTACTGGTAACAGTACGAGCTACTTATTCTGATGACAGAATAAGGCGGTGCCTCGGAACTTCACGTACACTCGTACGTGCAGAGGAAGACGGTAAGAAGCGAGAACTTGATTAAAGTAAAAAGTAGAACTGTATTTATCATAGTTAATGCCTGTTGATAAATCACTATTTATCCTCATCTAACTATGTCTAAATACAAATGTGTAAATCAACTATCTGCTCACCACTCATTGCGTGCGTCTGTCGTGGCGCGTCTTCGTTGGTTGATATAATGGCCTATATCAACCAATTAGGAACTACTCGTAAGTACTACAGAATATTTGTCCTTATGACAATATTCTGAGAATATAAGTCTTATAGTTATATTCTATTAACAATTTCTTACAAATTGTTTTGTAACGATTCATCCCGTTACAGAATCGCCACGCTTGACAATCTCCCTTTTGACACCGTTTTGTGTCAATATCATGTAACGGGCTACCCCTTTACGAATTGTGCGATCAAGAACTAACACCGGGTGTCGCCGAGCAAGATATGAAGATGCTTGTATGCAATTGCATCGGATAGTGTGAATTAAGCAAAAGCGACATCTCTTTTTCTTGTACGACCTCGAAAACTTGTCTTAGACTCGATGGACATTTGCTTTGCACTCCGCGGAAAGTGCTGATTAACTGTATGCATCAGCAACATACTCGATAACGATGGTAGGAAGGAAGGTCGTACAAAGCAATTCAGTAATTTGCAACAGATCCTGCAATAGCGTAGAGTCACCTGCATTGATACCATAACGTCTACCTAAAAGATGAACAGAGAAATTCAGAGGACACTCTGCTGGTAACTCCGCTATAGACTTCATGCCGACATGCTGCCTTCAAACCGTTGGACGTGTGGCCGTTTACGGTGCACCCAGGCCAGCGTTTTCCACGTATCAACCTTGGTGCTGGATCCGCAGTCGTTTCACAGCATCCACACCCGTGTTTTCGTCGTGTGGACCCTCGCGCTTGACGCGTACTCGTTTCGAGGCACCCACACCTGTATCTCCCTCTCCTGTCGACGTTGGTGCTCGATCGGAAGTCGTTCCATGGCATACACACCCTCGTTTTTCACGCGCCGACCATGATGATTGAGTGGTAGTTGATTCCTGACATCATGTAACCTCCCAACCACGAAAGATTGTGCCTTAGAGACAATGTCCGCCACTTCTTCAATTTTTAAGTACGCCGGCGCCAGTGTGCGACAGATCGTCCCGATAGGATCGTGTTCGTCGACGTTATCCACGAACATTGTCCACATTACAAAAGCTGGGTCGTCGGCAAGGCAGATAGCTTTCTCGATCATGGTGGCTTTTTCCTTCGCCTTCAAAGCGCTTTCGTCTACCTGGAGAAGGTTGAACACTTCGACAGCTGAACTTTTTTGGGATTTCCACCAAAGTATCAAGATCGACCGTAGTCTATTCCTGATGATTCGTATTTTTACATCGTCGATGCGGCTTAATGACTTAATCGTCGATACGATCGTGCTTTCAGCGTGTCTCTCCATGAACCGTTTCGCACCTCTCTCACTGAACGTGCAAGGTTCCCACATGTGATTGACAAGGATCTTCTTCTCCTTGTTAGAAAGATGTTGTGTTACCGAGTCAATATAGCCCCAATCATAGACGAATTTCGGAATGCTCATTTCTGCCGCAACGTATTGCGCTTGCATCTCATCGATAAATGGCCTCGTTTTGAAAGCCTTGGACACGTCAAAACCAGAATACATCCTCTCTTCGCTTTCGCTGTGACCCGTCCGGTGGTGCCTCTGAACAGGATCGTCGGTGTCGTCTACACTGTTCGAGTAGGGATGGCCGGCCTGGAGTGCGTCTGTTTTTGTTGCAGCTACGGTCGCAGCAAGCAGCAGAACAGCGGAGCGGAGACGCATGAGGGATGGATGCAAAAGATACACAATGAGCGTGAAGAATGAGAGCGGAGAGCCAGTGATGTGCTGTCGTGGATTGGCGGAAAAGAATCCGACTGACACAGATCAGAAATGGATGTGCTGCATCGAGATAGGACGCCTTTACCAGGGTGAAGTGAAGTCGATAAGGATGAGCACAAGAGGGTTGCCAAGCCAAACATCGTTTCGCGCACCCGGCTTTCATTCCCGCCTGACGTGCCTCTAAAAAACAGTAAAAGTGAACAGACAAATCAGACGAAAACTTGCGGCAGTGCTGTCCAACAAGAGCAAATCTCAATATCAGGACCACAAATGTCCAAAAGTCCCAAAACCAGGACTATAGTTTAATCAAGCTTAAACTTATCTATATTATACTTGGGTTGAGTATGCAAACTAGCATAGTGTTAGCCACATTATACTCAACTGCAACATGGGATAAGAAACTGCCTGATCACTAATGAGCCTTTCCATTTTTTAGACAACTGTAGCGAGTGGTAAAAAAAATGCTATTTTTTTACCAACGTTCGATAACTTCTCAATTTGCGCCCACGAGCCGATGTGCCCATTTTGGTTTGGGCACATTGCGTGCGAGCCAGGGCCCGGTCGCACGCACCCGACGAGCTCGTGACTGGTAAACTTCGTTATTGTATTAACTCTTATGAGCAGCGGGAGCAGGTAATTATGCTGTCGATGTCGACTTTGCTGTCTAACGATCGTATGCTTTGTCTGTATGTATGTGTTGCAGTGCGTTTCAAGTGATGTCGAGCGATATCAAGTGATGTCGAGTAATGTCCAGTGATGTAAAGTGGCGTCCGGTGATATAGAGCGGCATAGAGCGGTTTCAGGTAATGTCGAGTGTCCTGCTTAACGATTGTGTTCTATGTCCGTGTGGATATGTTGCAGTGCCAGGAGTTTGTTTGACTGACTAGGGCGTAATATCAAGACAAGTGTAATACATGCGTTATGTTTATTTATAGAAATTAGTACTGGTCGTAAAAGCATTAATTATTAAATAAAGTTGCTCACTACTTCATACTGTTTATTTTGAATGATAATTTTGAGCGTTTGAGCGTAAGCACAAGAAGTGGACTGAAAGAAGTCTTTGAGATGTCTCGAGTGACTGCAGCAATCGAAATTGACACTAATCACGGTACCACTGACCTGACCTATTGTAAAACCTTTCGAACTGGCTTTGCTGCAACCGCGTACATAAAGAATTACTGATTTAACTAAAATCGACAGTGCAAGGTGTAATAACTGAGTCACCCGGTCACGAGCTCGTCGGGTGCATGCGACCGGGCCCTGGCTCGCGCGCAATGTGCCCAAACCAAAATGGGCACATCGGCTCGTGGGCGCAATTGAGAAGTTAGCGAACGTTGGTAAAAAAGAGCATTTTTTTTACCACTCGCGACAGTTGTCTAAAAATGGATAGACTCATTAGTGATCAGGCAGTTTCTTATCCCATGTTGCAGTTGAGTATAATGTGGCTAACATTAAGTATCAATCTATTTTAGACTTGTTTGAACTATAGTCCTGGTTTTGGGACTTTTGGACATTTGTGGTCCTGATAATGAGATTTGCTCGTCCAACAATGCGGTGTTCATGTCAAAGGCGAGATCGAAACCGACTCTCTGTGGATGATCCTTCGACGAGCCCCTGTTGACGGTGTGTCCGGTAATCGATACAGAAGGGACATCAGTGCGAAGCACGTTTTGCATCGACTTGAGGTGTCGAAAAGAAATTCCCAGGCATGCACGTGACACTAGCGATTGTAGTATGCGAAATGCACGCGCAGAAGGAAGTTCGATGACTACTGAGGTATGACTACAAGTTTACAATGACCTGCAATGCGATCCGCTCCTTTCGTCGATGATGCGGCTGATTAAAATGCGCACACCAACACGGCCTCGTGTTACTACGAGGTGATCGATTGCCGTCGCTTATCGCTCTTTGCCTTTTCTTCGCCTGCCGTGTCAAACGACGCCTATGTGACGTCGTCGGTCGTGTGGACGCTTAATCCGGTCAGTCTGCATAATGTGCTATTGACCTGGGCGACGCAGATGGATTTAAAGATGTTCGGCAAGACCAAATCTGTGAGCGGCGAATCTTCAGGTCTAGTCCGATCGTTTGGCAGTCTTTTGACACGGGCAAAAGATGTCATGCTTGCGCTATAAACGTATTCAACCATCCCAAAGCATGGTTTACGTAGAGCTGCAACGTGCATGATTTCTCATTTACAGTTCATTCTTTCCGGCTACTAGTCATCCATCATGTCGATCTGTGAACGCCTGACGAGACATGCCACTTGGTGTTCTGGACGCGCTGCAATGTAAATAGAAGTGTTGATTCTGCTGCCGCGATGAGCCAACCGTTTTGTCGATGATGTTCCGTGACAAATGCATTGCTTTGTCTTCTAGAGCACGTACGATGTTCAGCGCAATGAGTCTGCTCATAAAGTGGTGCGATCCGCACAATAGTATTCAGACGTTCGTCTGTATCGGCTCCATCAGTTGAATGACCTGACGCAGCCGACTTGCAGAAACTAGAAAGGTGATACATGGAGTGGTTCCATTACGGGAGTCGTAAATACCACTTTGTAGCTGAAGTCGGAACGACGATACAATGATGATGCGTGCTATAAACTCGAACGCGTAGTTGCACGACCCCGTTTGAAGTCACATGCTCACTCACGTATGAGCGCATATTGTTTGTACGTATGATTTGAAGCCCTAAAGACGTAATCAAGTATGGTAAATAGTCACAAAAATGTTAAGCATGGCACATGTTTCCTTCGGTACAGTCTCTGAAAGCCACGATTTCGATTTTCTTTCCTTGTATCATCCGTGGAGTTCAATCGCTCTACTACTTGCTATGTAACAAGTCTGAAACACAAGGCAGCGGCAAGTCTATATTGTAGTAAACGCTGTTGAGAATGAAGAATGCGCTCATCGGTCTTGACACTCAACTCGAGGTATGGGATAGCACATTGGGTGCAAGCGTTGCAGCATATACGCATGTCGAACCTCGACTACTCTCTTATGATTATAACTAAGCTCAATACGATATCACTAGGGCAAGTCTATGGATAAGCGAATAGGAATATAATGCTTGTGGCGATTTGCATCTTTCTGTTGACTGTGGTAGGCGATCAGTCGTTACAACGTATCGAGATGTGGCGCACCGTCTCGGATTTTTTGCTGCATACACGTATATGCATTTCTCCCAGTGATACTGCATACAATTTTTTGTGCTGAGGAGATTCACGATGGTTTGGAGCTGCTATAAGAATGCGTCCATGGTATCACTTCAACAAGAACAATTTGCTTCTTTGCAAGTATCACGTTACGAAAAGTATCTACAGTTGCTGGTTCTTTCGCCGCACGACTTTCGTGAGGTATCTTTTTAGACGTGAGCGCTCACCAAGAAAGATGGCATTCCATGGCAAAATGAGATACCACGCGCAGCGCTTTTTACGACCGGGGTCAATAGGTTGAGACAAAGCTATGCTTCGGTTGTTAGTACAGCGTAATGCACAGCTGGCGACTGTCAATACTCGCGGATTAAGCTTACCAGGTCTGCTTAATTGTTGTGGTGGTTAAAGATTGCATTGCTATGAAATCTAAACAACGCTAGATTATCGAGAGGCGAGTGCCAATCGGCCATGAAGTCTTTGCAGTAAGCTACAAGCGGTAAGATTGGTCTTATCGGGCTTGTGATCGATTCATGCTGGGTAGGTGAGTCGCTGTAATGCTTACTCACTAGGCCGTTATTGTCATATCGATGCATCGATGTGCTGTACGTGATCCTACGGACTTCTACTGTCACTCGATTGCTGTTATTTTGACGGCTATTTTGTATTGCAGAATCGTCGAAGGAACCATTGTCAACTCTCTCCAATGTCCCTAACGGCTGTCGTCCCAGCATCCACTTTGTAGGATTCAGCAGCTCTATCCTAACATGAGATAAATTGTAATACCCGTTCGAACAAGCCGACGAATCAATGCTCATTTTTTCTACGATATGAGCTTGAAAACAAGGTTCCGCTACTCTGATCGTGACTTCGAGAATTGGCATGCATCGTAAGAGTTAGCATTGCAGTCAACGTCGTCGCGACGAGCTTGCTCAGAATTATGCCTGAACCTAGATAGTCCGAAGTGTTGAATGATGCGATGCCATACCACTGACGCGAACGCTATTTTGTCGCGAGAAGCGCAATCCAAGAACGTTTACTCGAGGCAAGCTTGATGTGTGCTAACTTTATGTTGAAGTGTAGCACAGGTCCTCCGCATGCATATAAAAATAAGTTGACGCTGTTCGAATTGCCTGTCAACTTATCCAGTTTCGTACTCGTAGTAAGTCACCTCGAATATCATGGGTATCATCTACCCGGTGTAAGCGTAGATTACATCTACGTACCAGCTCAGTCGCTGCTTTAGTTAAAAGCAGACGTCCGCACGCAGGAGTTGCTCTTTTAGCACAGAAGCAGGCATGTGTTGTAGATGTGTGCCGGTGATCAAGAGGTGTTTGGATTAGAACGTACTTTCTGAACTCGAGATGCGAGTCACACTTCAGACCATGCTCGTTGTCGATGATAAAGTGGCCGCCGAACAGACCAGGTAAAATCAAGTTTGCGCGACAAAGCTTGCTGACGTCAAACTCACATTCTAATGCGACACCAGTGCGAACAGATTACAAAAACGTTTGGTGAAGTTTCAAGATTTGCAACCCAAAGCACTTCCAGATATGCGAATGCTAGAGCTAAACGCAAAGGTGTGAATGGTGTGAGTGGATGCACATCCAAGTCTGACCATGTCAGCACTAGAAAGTAGTTTCAAGTATTGAGTATGTGTAGCGCGTCGGAGAGACTCTAGTGTGTAGCCGCCCCGCCTGTCGACACCCTAGTATGTCAGTACTTTCAAAAATACATTAGTCAGAAGACCACACGTACTGTCGCGATTAACTGTTCGATCTACTGTGGCTTTGGATTGCTCTGTTGGTACACACCATCACGGGCGTTATTCTCCGCACTATCAGCACTTCATCGCTTGTCAGAGTGGTATCTACTAGACTTATCTCGAGTACAAACAAGCAGCTGCAGATTCAAGGTTTTGAGCGAAACCAACAACCTCCACACCTATGCTTGTTGTTTAACTTGTCTCTTGTGTCTGTGCATGCATGCGGCTTTTGCAGAGCTCACGCAAACTTCAAGGTCACAGAAACCCCATCACATCATCAATCCGTTGTCGGCCTGTAGCCATGTCCCACAGGTCACACAGCCATGCTAAAATATATCCACAGAAAAGTTGGAACGTTTCAATACTCTGGCCAATTACATCGCTATTTCTTCATCCAGAGGACCATTTACTAACGTTGCATTGCAATATCCAGTCAAAGCGCTGTAATGTATCGCGTGGTGGACGGCGCACAGCGCGTAGAGCTGCTAGACGCATCTGCAGAAGCTTCCTACTTCAATGCAAACACAGACACTGATAATCACATTCACCCCACTCACAGTAGCTCGTTACTGTCGTGCCCCGTAGTCCAATACTCAGAGAAAACCAGGTTCATTCTACCGAGCGAGAGCGACCCACCCGACGTTGTGGTCCACTCGGACGTGTGTGCAGTCGCTCTCCATCTGTCAGTCCTCCGACAGCGCTGTCCGTGGTTTTACAAGCAGCTGCGGCAGCTCCGGCAGTCGCCACTTACGACAAATGGATTCAAGTTACTGGATGAGACAGAGCTTCAGCACCTTCAGGACAATCCGAAGGACCGAACCCAGTGTCCATTACACGATCCTCATTCCTTGAGGTTGGACTACGTCCGTTGTGTAGCTCATAAATGCCAGATTGGGTCTAATGGGGACGACAGGAGAAGAGGAAGGTTTTGCCAGCAGGACCAAGCTGTTGTACGGTCGCCGCAGAGGAAACGACTGCGTCAGATGGACGACAAGTCACTGTTAAGTGGACAATGTGCCGCTCTAACGTCGCAACGTGCACGGAGTTTGTCCGGTACCCTCGATTTTGTACCAAAAATTGGACAGGAAGAAGAACTGGAGCATCAGCGAGGCGTGATGCACGTTAAGATTGAAGGGACGAACATTGGCGCTGTCGTGACGGCTGTCGAGTATATTTACAGGTGCCAGGTGAGAATGATCAATGAGCGTAACGCTATGGAGGCTGTGAAGCTGGGGCAAAAGCTAGGCTTGGGAAGCACGATGCTGTACTACCCTCTGGCTATTGCTGTTCAACACGTTACGACAGCGACGTGGATCGATATGCTGTTAACAGTGTCAATATTGGAAAACGAGATAGAGCGCCGGATCTTGTGTGGCCATTTGGTAGCTTTTCTAGCGTCAATGAAGCCTGAGCTGTATTACCAAGCTTTGACAGATATGCAATGTGTATACATCAGGGAATTGAAGGACCGCGATGTCCTCATTTGCGCTCTGGTGGGCCTAATCAATAACATCAGACTCGTTGAGTTCTGGCAAAATTTACTAAATGCGCTAAGTTATTGGCTAGGCTATCGGTTTTGTTCCGAAGAGGTGCCGTCTCTACGGGCTATTCATCGGCACTATGCACCGGAGTGGGAACCGTATATGGAACGAGACCCCATGGATTTTCACGTTAAACCTGGAGAAGAAAATCTTTTCACATTGCTACAGTTTGGGAAGTACCAGCTCCAGGTACGGGTTGATGTTATGAACAAGATGCCCATTTCGTGGCGAGTCATTCGATCTTCGTCACCGCTAATTTCTGATCTACACAAAATCGACGATCCTGCGTCGTTCGATGATGGTCCCGGATTTTGGATACGTGGGCAAGTGAAAATCGAGTATTGGCGTGAGCAGCCGAACCATGCGATGATCAAACAAGAGGTGGAACTTCAGTATCAGCATTGCTACGAGCAATACAGTAAGTGGTGTGGGCTCGAGCCTCTAACTTCGAAATTGGCCTCCACTGAAACGACTGCCGCACTTCAGCCTGGATGTATGGGGAAGGTGCAGTTTTGCGGCAACTTTTTTGTCTGGGGAAATCCCGTTTGCAGTGTGTACCATTTTTTACTACAATCGACGCTCTTTTACTCGGCTCCGTACGGCTCACCGACCGAAATCTCAGACCTGGTCATTGTTTCTGAAATGCAACGATTGCCCCTCGAGACGCTGGAGCTTGTGCTGCGCAGCGACGGTTTGCGCATTCCTGACGGAGAGCGGACTTTGCTACGATGTCTTAACAAGCTTTTCTTTGGTAGCAACTTCAGCTACTGCGGGAGCTATGCAACTCAAACTCGTCAGAAATACAGTTGCTGCCCGGAAGACATGGCCCGTTTGTACGGGTGTGTTCGCTGGTGCTTTGTGCCTATCGATGATATCATTGGTACCCTGAGAAAGTCGCCTCGCAAACTGATGCTATACGAGTCGATAGAGAAGGGGTTACGTGATACTTTCCGTCGCTTTCTACGTCGACGTCCGTGGGGATGGCGCAATCGTCGACGCGCGTACATGAAAAACAAAACAAATGTGGTCGAGTTTAGGACCAAGGCCAGCGAGAACCAGCTGTCACCTGAATATTTCCCAGTGGTTCTCTCTGTCAGTTCGTAAGACTCGTCAATTTTCTATGTTCGAAGCTGTTCGCCGTGACTCACACATCTCAAGCAAAGTACGTGAAGTGAAGGCTCATCTGGTTTTGGCTGTCGCAAGTGTGTGTAGCTAGAGCTGGCTGAACAAAGTGAACAAGTCATTTCCGCTAATTCCAGGACGGGTGTCCATAATCTACATCAACATTAAGAGTGAAGTGATTACTTGCACTATTAAAATACGCGAGTCAAAAGTAAGTTTAGTCGGCACGAACTTTCGACACTGCGTTGTGTTCAAGAAGGCCAACATCATAACAAACGGCCCGAAGGATTTGCCCATCAGCGGCTATGATCAACATCATTATGACCGTGGGATGTATTTTCAGTATGTGTACTATGCTTCAGCATTGTGTCGGTCCTTACGCACGGCTTTGACAAGCGATATTGTGACTACGAGGATATCTAAATACGCATCCATCCGTCAATACTATGCGTAGGATGCGCCCACTCACAGCACTTTGCTTACAGCAGCAATGACCACAATACACCACGGGTTCAAAAACTTCAAAATACAGAGACAGGCCTGATCCACATACAACGTCACCGACCTGATTCCAAAACCGGGCTACTGTCCCGTAAACAACAAGCGGCAACGACAAAAAACGAACGCCTCGTCTCGGTTTTGTCCCGTGTACCCATGTGGTAACATCGCCGCTGACAAGCGCTCCCAACCAATCAAACAGTGCGTACCCAGCACAATAATGGCAGCGCTGCGCGAGTTGTTGCTGGCCGCAGAGCGCAGCCCTCAGCCTCTCGACGACGCGATTCTGTCGTTCGCCCGCTCCCTGTTGCTGTATCCTCCAGCTACTGACACGTCGCCGCCCATTCCGCCGTCCCAAGACGATGCATCGTCACTGAGTCGTCAGTTTCTAGCCATCCATCCTCAAGGAGAGCTCTTCCTTGCGCGTGTGGCCTGAGAACCATGGCGCGGGCAGTCGCTATGAAAAGCGCGACAGTTTTGCAACATTTTTGCACGTGGTGACGCACTTGCTGCAAGTTCAGCAGCAATTGGACGCTGCTCAAGCCGAAGCTTTTGCGCTCCGAGTCGTGCGGGAGAAGATGGTGCAGTTAGAGAAGCTCTTGAGCTGGAGCGACAAGCCGTGGATTGAGTTTCGAGTACTGGAGCTAATGGCGGCCGTGACAAAAGTGAGCACTGTCACCGCGCGAGAATTCGTGCGCGTGTTTAATTTCCAGTGTCCAGCGTTTGTTAAGTTGGCGACGAGACGGTGGAAGAAAAGTGAGGACGAAGGACGCGATAAAACGAACGAACAACACGCTCCGGTGCAGCTGCGAGCAGCCTATGTGGACTTGGTGATGGCGCTGACAGCGTGTCCGGATAAGAGCGTGCATCGCTTTGCGATGAAAGAAGGAGGTGTGACAGCATCGTTGTTTAAGAGCGTGGATGGCGATTCAATAGAGATGCTGACGACGCTTTTCACGAGACTGGGGGAAACTGTGTTATACAATAACGACGTCGAGCGCAAAAGCAAGCTGGTTGTGTATAACGGTACTTGTGTGCATCAAGTGTTGGCGCTATTGCATGTGGAAGGCGATGCGAGTGTGCGGAACACGGCGCTGGGGGTGCTGAATGCACTGTTCTTTGAAGACAGCGCGCTATACGTAGTCCCACGGAAACAAGCGTTGCGGCTCTTTTTGTCCAAAACAACAAGTGCACACAGTGGCGAGGAGGCAATTACGTCGGAAGAAGCGTACGCAGTCAAGGTGATTCGGAATGCTGTCGCGACAATTGGTGTGAACGAACTTTTGCGCAGTGCACAAGCACAAGCACTTGTAATGCGGTTTCTTGCAGAATACCCAGGGTTTTTGTCGGAATACCTTGCTGCGCTATCACTTCAGCTTGAGCCGAAGCCAGTTTTCCGATGGTTCTGTGTTGCCTCTATCGTGCAGAAGCTGCTGTCGTGCTCGTTGGATGCGATGGCGGTGGGAATGCCCACGAACGAAAATCAAGACGCTCTGCAATCGTGGTGTTCTCCTCAGATCTTAGCGTCTCGGCTTATTGCGCCAGGAAACTTCCGCAAGGAGCTCTCCCGCGGCATCCAGCACAGCAGCAATTTAGTGGTCTACTCGTGTCTCTGTGTAATCGAGGCGATGCTAAATCGGTTTGTGCGCGTTGCCCCTTTGTTACCATCGTCGGGCTTTGCTTCCGAAGTGTGCTCGGAGCTACGATTTCTTCTACCGAGCCCGGAGGCGCTTGTCTCGTTGGTGCTCAAGTTAGGTGCCTCACAACAGCGAAGCGTTGCACTTGTTTACGTGCGCGCTCTCACAGTGTTTCGCCTCTACATGGAGTGTCTTCCCCAAGCTATGCGTGAGATAAAGGTTGATTTCACGAAGATGCTGACGTGGCATTACTTGGATTGCCCTGCCGATAATAGTGCTAAGGGCGTCGTGTTGACGACACCTCTGCAGAGCTTGATCGTTAGTGAGATATTGCGATTTCTGCTAGCTATAGACACCTCACGTCTGCGATTTCTCTTCACCAGTGGTAGCTCTGATCATCGCTCCAGGCTCCAGCAGATGCTGTTATTGTACGTCTCAACTACAAGTTTATCCGTGCAAGAGCTTGCATGTCAGGTGCTTCGGCGAACTTTGCGGGCTTCGGACATCTTTGGGCTGACAACGCAAGGAGAAGAGGGGCACGATATTGCTGGTCTTGCAAACAATGAAGTTTCATTCTGGCTCGAGAGTTTATGTCAGGGTGGAGGGAAGGTCTGCGCCTTATTTACAGAACAGCTCGCATGTGTTGTGATGGCCGATCCACTCAAATATGTCGCAATTGGTAGCCGTGTGGTAAACGCCGCGTCGTCTTCGTCTTCTCTCAGTCCAATAACTGTGGCGCTGGTTGAATTTCTCAGTTCGTGCAGCGGAGTAGCTGGAAGCTTGGACCTGTCTGCATATCGTGCTGACAAGTGTGTCGTAGCGTTTGCTGTACGTATTTTGCTAGCATTGATGCCAACCAGCAAGCATCCCCAGCAGTTGGTCAAGTTGATCGCAAGTAACGATGCTTTTGCGGATACGGTTATTGCACCTAAAATGCATCAAAACGAGGACGAGAATATCTGCAGCAATAGTGTGAAAAACAAGAAGCGAAAGCGGTCGGATGAGATTCTATGTGAAGGTGATGCTTACATGTGGCTTAAGACGACTTGCGATGCACTTGTATCCGGAACATGCAAGTCCAGCAACGTTGCCTCTCGTGGAAAGGGGACCAAAAATGCAGGCACGAAGTGGCACCGTCATAGTGACGTCAATATGCTGACTGCCGCATTAGTTGAGCTGACGCCATCGAGCTTCGTTACATCCTGGGATCACATTATTAGCAACTGCGCTGAAGTCGCAGCAAATTTCAGCCCCGTTGTTCATTACCTGTCCGGACGAGGAGACGTAGACATTCTCTCGCTGTTAAGCCGACCTGTGGCGCAATTGGTGACGTTAAGCAAGGAGCGACGACAACGCCAGACGTCCGATTCGTCTCCTACTGAAACATTTACAAAGGTGGTGCCTTTGTACATTGTCCTTCAGCATGCGCTTTTCCGCATCTCCAATCGAGACTGCAAAGATCAAGACTCGACGATTGCTGTGATGATGAGCGTGGTGAAGGGTCGAGTTGAAAATAATCTTTTGGCAGTAACGGATGCAGCGCGCATGTGCGAACAGCTACTGTTCTTTTTCGCATTACGGAACCATGGCTTCTCCGAAAACGGATACTCGCGACTTTGTGAGCTGTTTTCAAATTTGCTGACGATCTGCATTGTTCACGGTGAAAACGGATTGACATCCAACACCGTTTCACGTATTTTCTTCAAACTTCAAGCAGTGATTTCCAGTAATGCTAGCTCAGGCTCGTGGCGTCAGCTATACGCCGTAAAAATTGTGGCTTTGCGAGTTTACTCCAGCATCAACCCGGACTCAAACTTGGCAGCGCTGTGCGATTTCGGTGATCTGTTTCAACGTGCAGGCGTTCCCCTCGTGGCTGTGTTAGCGTCACGTGCTCCTCCCAGTACTCGTATTCCGGTACTTTACAGCCTTCTACAGCATTCCGGTGCTCGAATTATTGCCGCTCCACACGCAGTACTCGTCGAGCGTGTACTCCAATCGCTTCGAAATTGTGAGATGGGTGAGCATTTCCGATCCATCATCGTCCATAAGCGCACGAAGTTGCTCAAGCAGAAGCTCTGGCTGCTACTGTGCAGCGAAAGCAGCCAGCGAAAGCTGCCGTTTCTTATGGATGGATTCACGGTACTGGGACAGCTAGGTGGTGTCGATGCTTCAACAGCCTTGCCATTTATCGCGACTTCCCTTGTGCCCCTTGTGGTGCAAAGTGCGCATGCGACGTCAAGCCGTAACCACTGCACCGAAATGGTGAAAGCAATGATTGCAGCTCTTCGAAGCGGTGAAGAGGTTGCGGCGTTTCCGGTCATTTTTGAGGAGCAGCTCTGGAAGCAGATTCAGCATGGGACGGATCAGCGAGTGGTATGTCGATTGGTAGGGGCACTATATGATGTATTCGCGCGAGTCGTGCATCCTGAGCTACGTCAACTTTCTGACGACTTGATCCCAGCCTGTTATCAGCGTGTGTTACTCAAGTCTCACGAAGGATGTACTGCAGAGCTTGCACTGGTAAGGCATCTGTGTACTGATGCGTCCTCGAGTGGTAACGCAAGTGCGTTCGGTGCGTCTCTTGGTGGCGCACTGCAGGAGTTAGCAAGCTCTCAATGCGATGAGACTTTGTCGTCCTCGCAGCTGCTTGCCCTTCTCTTTCTATCGCGCAGCAGCGGTTTTGATGACAGCAATGCCGTAGATCTGCTGGCAATCCTTATTCGAAGCGGAGTGGGTAGACTGAAGGCAGCGCAAACCAAATTGGACCAGCATGCCGAAAACGAATGTGATAGCCTGCCTCATGATTTTGAGGCCACGATGCTTATGGTGGGGAGTGTTATCAGATACCTGCAGCATCAAGTGCCTGAGAAGCAGTCGTTGGCTTTAAAACTGGTTCTTCCACTTTTTGCTGCGATCTGTGAAGGTGTCCGAGAAAGCACGAGCAAGCTTGCGTTCGCAGAGTTTGTGATTTTGACAGCGGCGTTGTTACGTCTAGCGGGGAATGACGCCAATGCGATCGACTACGATTTTGCAGCTCACTTTGATGCGGTCGTACAACACCCGTGCTTCACGACGAGTCTGCAAAACGGCAAGAACAAAGAAGTACAGCTCTTGATCGCTCAGGTGGTTGCGCAACTTGTCCGCATCACTGGGAAGTATACTCGTCCTCTTTTGCAGATACTGCTAGCCTCATATTCGATGTCGCTTTCACCTTTTGATCGCAGTTTGCGGGTGCTGTTTGAAGAGTTTGAAGCTCAGAAGATAGATGGACTTACATTGGCGAGCATGGGCTTCCGCTTTGGCGCATCTTCTACGATTTTGCCAGCAACAGCATTGCCAGTGTCATCGAAAGGGTCTCACAACGACCTGGTTGACGACTCAGCCTGGGTTCTCGGAGGAGGTCTTGAGCAAGATCGTGTTCGTGCCACTATTGAGCACTTCCCGCTCACGCGTACAATTTCAACGACTAGCGATGCACATCTCCTGAATCTGGACGAAGACTTCTTTGCTGGTGATACTGGCGACGAAGCTGCGCAGGCCCTGATTGTTGATGGTGAGCAGACGATAGAAGGCTACGACCCAGCATTCCTCCTACCGATGCTGTCGTATTTCATCTCGTCATCGGACTTGCCTGATGGTGGCATCGTGCAGCAAGGATTACTGGGAATTGCCATTCGTGCTACATCGTCTGATGTTGAGGATATGCGCAAGTATGCTTTCGGCATCTTAGCACATTTGCATGAGTCGTTGCAAGCCTCATCCGAAACGTCGAGCGACTTCAAGGCGGGGCGCCAGGTGCATCTTTTGCTAGATGTATTTCGCCGTGGAATCGCGGAGGAACTGAAGCAAGTGCCGTCGCTGGTGACGGTGTTTCTCAATGACGCCTTGGCTGTTTTAACCCGTCCGACACATGTGCTGTACCCGCAAGTGAATCACTTCCTGCTGGCGCGCCCCGCGATGGATGTGGCTGACGTGCCAATGTTCTACTCGCTATTCAACAGCCGCGCACCTTTGACTTTTCGGCAAGAGCGATCGTGGCTCCTTCACACACTTCGTCACGGCATACGCACCGATGACGATGTGGTGCTGCTTGTCCGCCGCCACGTTCTTCCGATGCTGTTGAGTTTCTATGCTTCTGAGCTGGCAGATACGCACACCCAGCCGCTGATCACGAACATTCTCATTGCAACACTAGACACGCTATCAGGTGGTGTTCATCTAGTGACAAAGACAGCTCTGTTGGCATGGTTAGCGGCCCAATTCTTGCGATACGGAGCTGTGTCTTTGTCAACGAAAAGTCGCAGCGATAAGTCGATCGGGTCAACAACACGTCCAGCTTTATCAGCGCTACTGCTTCCACTGATGACGGTGTTCGAGCAAGCACTGCGCGATGGGATCTGGAATGCTCTGGACGTCACTTATCAACGTGCGGCAGCTCTGCAAGCAGCAAATGCGTTTGCATGTCTGCATACAGCAATTGTCGGAACCAAGATTGACCGTCCAGCTTCGAGCAAAGCTGCTGTCATTGCAACATTAGTTGTTCGTCGCGCTGGTCACGTGTGCTCGCTCGAGTTGCTGCTCGGTGCTGTCGAAGTGGTCCAGCAAAACTCTGCCAAGTCTGAGAGCGCCTGTATCGGGTTGGCCGAGCTAGTAGCCAGCAATCTCACGCGATGGCTGCTGCAACAACATCATTTCGAAGCTCGGAAGCAGCGCTTCCAGGACTGGGCTCTTCTACTGCGTCAAGTAGCTTCCGTGCTTGTCTCTTGTGGCAATAACGTGGTTTTAACGAAGCAGCAGCGCGCGAGGTGTTCCCTTGACCAGATCAAGTCGGTGCTGGACCAACTGCCGACACTGAAACAGCTTGTGGTAGCACCTGCGACAACGAACGGCTCGAGTGTTTCTGCGCCTGCACTATTCTAGATGCTGAATGGATCGGTACACACTTGGTCATGTCTTCAGCTGGAACAATTTCGCTGCAATGAGGGACTCGTGGCTATTGCGTCAGTTTCTCACATTTAATCTGCGGAGGTTGCTATGGGTATTGAGACTCGAACATTATACGGGAAGGTATGTGCACTTTACATGGAGAGCTCGTAGGTAAGTAGGGCACTGACTGACTGACTAACAATAAGCCCACGAGAGCCACTCTAGAGACCAAATGCCATTTTCAGGGAATGACCAATCAAATACGAGGCAGGGAAAAAGTAGCTACAATAAATGTGATTAGAACGTAAACATCCGATGGATGCATCATATCTGGGATGACCTAACAACGAATGACCCGAACAACACCGCGACAGTCGTCAATCTGCACGACACCCGACTGCCCTTCCATTGCAGCTAGCTGAGACCTTTCCAGTCATCGTCTTGGGCATGGTCCAGGCTACTTGGAAGCCGCAAAATGGCGGCAAACGTGCCAGTGAAAATTATCTCCAATGTTCTTAGTCGTCGTCATCGTACTCCAGGGTAAACTCGGGCTCCACTATATCGGCATCGTCGTCATCCGCCAAGACTTTAGTGGCAGGAGTCGCTGCAGCTGGTCCGGGCAATTGACTACTACCGGAACCAGGAGGTAGCACGACAGACGCATCACCTGGGACGAGGTCTCGACCTTGGTCGACACCGTTCGGGTGAGAAGAACCTTGGGTCACGAACGTCGAGCTGGCCGCAGCGTACGCCCCTGGGTAACCTTGCGGGGAAGTCATTGGCCCAGATTGATGGTCGGATGGCAGCAGCTGCCCACCTGGCGAGGGCACGGCGACGTTTGCAAAAGATACAGAAGCGCTAGTGCCGCGATCACCGTGTGGTTCATTATATACAGCTTGCGGGGCTCCGTAAGATCTAGCTTGAGAAGAGCAAGAAGATGATGCGGGAGCAGACGGTGAAACGTGGGACCGAGGTGGAACGTCCATCCCGAGCTGTGCACTCGGCGGTGCTTGCCACCGACTATCAGCGAGGTGGTCTGCCTGCATCACGGGAGGTCTCAGCAGCCTCGTGGACTTGTCAAGTTTATCTTCACCGTGAGCAAAGCTGAAAAGAAAACGAAAGCAAAATACAAGGCCCGCCCACAAGGGAGTCCATGATCAGACACCATTCCATTGACCAAAAAAGCACAGGCAGCCCAAGAAACGCTACATCCCAACCAATGCTGATGACGTCAATGCTATAGGTCAAATAGTACCTGCAGTTATCTCCAAATCGACAAGTTCCCAGCGGATAATTGCTACACAGCACAGTTTTCCGCCTACTTTCAGCCATTTCTGCTCGAGAAGTTCCGGACTGCCCCTGTGGGTCGTGGATGTGCCTGCGGTAAACACAACGGGAATAGAGATTTAGTCAGTTCGCGCTCTCGCAGCTGGTCGCTTACAATACAATATCAAGCGACACCCGTACCAGCAACGATCGCCAAACGTGCATCGAGCGGCTAGGAAGTTACGGCAGATTTCTCCTGAGGTACCGGGTACACGATTGCCCGGACCTTGTCGATCGCTTGAGCCAGGAAATGACGGACGTGGCATTGCGACCGGATGACAAGGGCTTGCATTGTGCTCTCCTAGACTTCCTGGCTGTGATGATCGCAGACTGTCACTATGTGGCCATCCAGCGCTTACACCACGAGACGGGGGTACGTTTCTGCTCCAATCGTCATATCTTGGCGGGGCTGCGTGTGAAGATTGCAATAAGGGAAGCTGGCGAGGTGGTGAGCTGTAACCGGGTCTGCCACTATCAGCATGATAATCGACCTCTCTGACAAGTGACGTAATTATTGGGGCAGGTCTATCATTCGATAAAGGGTTGTCCAGCTTAGGTGGTCCCCAACGAGACCCGCGGGCCTTCTTGGCGTCACGATCGTCCACGTCACTTAGACGGTCGTCAGGGACTCTACGGACACGACCACTTCCGACTGGGACGCCCGGTGCATCCCCCATAATACCGCCAACGTCTCTACTATCGTAGAGGTGGCTAGCCGTTCGTTCCTTGGCATAACTGCGATGGTCATAAGCCCCAGCGTTGTCTGCTTGGCATCTATCTCCGTTAAGCGAATGTTCATACGGTGGTCGCCCTTGGTGGTCACCAGAATGCTCTTGCTCCTCTTTTTTCTGCTTAATAATCGACAACAATGACGCCAATTTCCCTGGTGACGCACGAGACGTGGTGTTTCCGTCCTGAACAAGAAACAGAGAGTCAGAACATTCACATTGTGCACACCACTGCTACCAACTTTACGCCGACGCATACTTGTCCTTGAGATAGATATTCACGCCCTCCAGCGTCTACGATCTGACTCGACGTGTAGATACCGCGTTTTTGCCACTCCTCAATCACATGTCGCACTTTGGGCTACAGCAACACACGGCCACCACCAAAAAGTCAGTTTCTTACTCAAAATCTTTTTCACTCGCTTTCTCCCGTACCTGAAATTGCTCCGGCACTTTCTTCACAGCTGCGATCGTGTCCGATAGTCGGACAAAGAACCGCTTAACGTACGCGTCTTTCGGATCATCTTTGGCATGCGACTACAGCATATCCAGCATCCATTCACGTACAGCACATCAGTTCCATTTGTAAATACCATGACCCGACTTCTCTGCCAGCTTCTTTACCTGTCGAATGATCGCGTCAATCGCATAAAGTCCTGCAGAAAACATCACCCCACACATCATTAGCCGTTAGGATACAGAACCACCCGAATAAAAACGCACTTGAACAAAGTATACCCCTTACCAGCCAATCGGTGCTCGACCTCCGCCTTCCACAAAAACACCTCAATGTCATGCACCACGTGTTTGTAAAACTGCACCATACAAACACCAAGATTAACTCAACTCCCACTCAACGCGCGCGGTCTGTCTGTCGGTCTGTCCTCTCCTGCTTTGCTCACCTTGGAATACTGCGCTGCCAGCTTCGCCACCGCACCAATGCGGCTCTGTGAGACGCCCTTAGCAGTCGCTAGACCCTCTAGCGCCTTCTTGAGCTTGTCGGACCCTTCCCAGGCGCCAGCACGGGAGCTTCGCGGTCCCTCACGGTGCTCGTGGCCCCCCATCTGATTGAGCTTCTTTGGGCTTTCTGACTGGCTAGGCGGATCTGGAATATATGGTGTAGTGCACATCAATCTCATGCCTGGGCAGGACGTTTTTTGCACGTTTGCAATTGGGTGTCACTGTCGAGTGGTCGCATCGAAATAGTCCTGTCCTGATCGCAATGGTCCTGTCCTGTTTTGGTAACGTTTGGGACGGACCAAAACGGGTGCATTTGGCTAATAACTCGGTGGGTGTTTTCGAATGAGCCAAGACGTGAGCAAGAAAAATAGGTCGAAAAACCCAACCAAAGCAGAACACCTGACTGTACGAGAAGGGAAAGGAGACAGCTACCTGATAGTGCTAACGCAAACAGCAGAACGAGTATTATCTACGTGTGAGTCCTGTCGGTCGCACTTCTTCTTTTACCTTCCATCCATCGTTCTCCCTTTAGAGATTTTCTAGATTCTGTGCACGACGAGTGCAGGCCGTCCATAGGATTGATAGTGCATGCCAGTGAGCATCACATCTCACATCTGCGAAGCCACTGACAAAGAAGAGCTTATGCAGCTGCCGCAACGACGCCGTGCTCTCTTTGAGTCTCTAGTGACGTCACCATACGACGAATCCTGGCTAGAGCTAAAAAACGAGCATAGTTGCAAATGAGGATTACGTGAAGCTGGACGTAGGTCGTACGCAGTCGCACGATTTGGTACACGTTCTTGCGCTTTTTGTAGCAGCAGCTGGTCCGCGTGGGTATAGCCATTCTCGGTTTCATGGATACACGAGCGAGCGATGAATACAATTGACGCGCATGGGCAAAGTGCACCGTGAAAACATCCGGTGTTGGACCCTGCTTTCCTCCCACTTGCAATTGCGACTCGCTCGTCCGCTCGTGCAATCCTGGCTTTAGCTAGCAACATCCGTCTTGCTGGCGGAGCTCGGTTGTATCACCCTTCATCGCCTTCTCAAGTCGAGTACTTACGTAGAAAGAGAGACGGCATGATCGTGTCTTCGCACCAACCTCGCGTGCGTCAATGGATACAGTACTGCCCTCCTAAGGCAGAGATTAGGATTTTGAGCCTCACGTGAATATTCTTCGTAGTGCTGCCGGTCAGCATGCCTATCAGTCAACATCACATCCTACGTGCACAATGCTGGAACGAGAGCGGAAGAAGATCGGTGGTTGCTGCTTTGAGCTTTTGTACCAGCTTCAGACAGCTAGCCGTTTTTTACATTATGTTTTGATGAGGGCATCCTACCAACTCCCACTGCAACTATATCTACCTTTGCTGCTTTGACTATCAAGCACCGCACAATGGATGGTCGTCCTGCACCGAGCAATACGCTTCTCTGTGACAGTACGACGGCTTCCGCAGTGTTTGAGTCAGGCGATATGAGCTTTCATCATAAGCAAAGATGAGCAATACAACTTCACGCCGTTAAGTTAATTGGTAAAACTCGTGCCTTTGTGAAATTGCTGAATGGTGCAGAGCAGATTCGTCTGATTCTTTTGCATTCAAAGCCTTGTTGTGACCGACCTTATTTCTACCTATACTGTAAAGCACCACCAAATCCATCACATACAAATGCTCATTTCTATATCATGTATAAGACTGCACACTACCGTGTCAAACCGGTCGCACCCACCACATCTGTCCGTCATTTTTATTTTGGGCACCGCCGATCATACAAACAGGAGAGTGTGGCCACCCTCAAGCGGCCACCGTCAGGTCAACAAATGCCTCGGAATGCTTGTGCTTACCGCCACATTTCGACGTTCTTGACGTTTGAAGACGCAACGGCAGCTGTCCATTCTTACGACTCGTTCCGCTACATCACTGCCTACAACTACGGCCCAAAGGTTAATGGAAAGGTCTACCGGTGCATCTCACACGAAAGCTGTGGGCGACGGCTTCGCGTCGCCGAAATGTACAAAGAGGACGCGGAAATTCCAGTAACTTTTCAGGTAGCAGTCGCTGGACTGCACGGAACCCGAGTGTCCACTCAACGGCGAGTCGGTATTGACAGGTCGGTGAAAGCAGAAGTTGATGGGTTACTGACTCAAGGGGTTCAGCCCTCGAAATGCTGTCTCATTCTCGGGGAAAAGTACGCTAAACGGCCGCAAGTTCTCACAAAACTTCCGAATGAAGGGCAGGTGAGAAATCGGTTGATGACGCTGAAGAAAACTAAGCAGCAGGGATTCGATGGAGCGGTTGCGACCGACTTTACGTCGTCGACAGGATCATCCCCTCCGCTAGTAGTTGTCGAACAGCCGCTCACTCTACTTGAAGATTCTGGGTCAGAGTGGGTTGATGAAGATGACCATGTGGACTTAGATCACACAACGGGCAGTAAACACGAGCTAGACGATAGGGGAAGGCTATGTGATTTTGATAAGGAGAAGCTTCTGAGGGACATTACTGCGTTCCCTGGACGACCAGTATTTTGGAACATACTTAAGAGAACCAGGTATGTTGATGACAAGAGTGAGGAGATCGTGACCGAGTGGACAACTGGTCAGGTGACCAAATGGAAAACGAGCGAGAATGCACCTACTAAGTGGGTGGTTCAATACACAGACGGCGAGAAGCGCGACTTTGTACTCGAAGCGCTGGTGGATGAGGTCAGAGCCTCGGCACAGCAAGGACTAAACGTGATGAACCGGCCATTGAGCTCCTGAGTCTATCTTTGCTTTGGCGTAAAGCTTTGGAAGCAAATTTACGGAGTCAACGTCTTCATCGTGCCACGTTTCAGTGTCTTGTGCCTTGAGTTGTCACTGCAGCTATGCTGCGAGCTTGACTCAAGCATTGGGGTTCCGCAAAGCTGCCTCAACATGATCTACCGTTTGGATTAGAGCTAACCATCAGCCTCAGTACTTTTTGATCCAGTAGATGCAGCTCGTTCTGCCTGACATTGGGTGTCTGCCTGACACTGGATAACACCTGCTATAATGTGATGCGCAGCACTGGTTATGAATGGTGAGGCGTGACCTGCCTAATAGGCGCCACCTTTTCGTGCAATGTATCCATGTATAGAGCGCTCATCCTGCAGTAGCGTGCTAAAAGAACGACCAAGCAACTTGTACAAAGCAGACTACGTCATGCGTCAGCAACTCCTGTACCTACCGGCGACAAGGCCTCAAGTTACTTCTGTATCTCTTTACATCATTTCAGTGAACAGTGAACTGCGTGAAGCAACAACCTATTCAGTGCCGTCGCCTCATCCCATCCATCTACACGCACTTTGCCAATCTGATCATCATCAATACCACCTCCAACGACAAAATCGCCTTCTGCTTCAAACTGCATTGTACATTTTAGTACGGCATGCTGTGTGCAATAGAAGTAGAGGAAACAGCAAGAAGACTCCAGTGCTCAAGACCGAAACCTCCTCGGCTGCTCGTATCCTAAACGCTTTGACCATCCGGCGTTTTCAATTAATGTGCATGCCGCCTTATATTCAGTTAGACGCCGTCAACGTCACCAGTATATCCTTTGACATTCCTTTCAGCTCGCTCACCTTTCACTCTTCCAACGAGCTCATTGAAATTACAGAACACCGTCTTTGGTGTTCGTATTCGTGTATCTACATGTCGCGACATCACGGGTATCTTCACCAAACTGAGACGTTCATTGCCATACCGCAACATGCACCTTAAGAAGTTCTGACCGTTCCGGCTCTCAGCTTTACTGAAGTGCAAACCCGCACGTAATACGTCAATTCCACGATTGCCAGCAATCAAAGCGAGGGTTTTATTCGACTCATCTATGATCAACGTGCTCTAAGTTATGGAATGCAGTTGTAAATGTACATCTCGTACTCACCCTCGGTCATGCAGCATTCTCCTTGCTATGGCATACCACGACGCCCTTTTTTTCTGTCGTGGCCGTTCGACGTGCTACCCACGTATCAGCATTGGCTTAATATTTGAGCAAGTGGCTAGTTACACGTGAGACAAAAGGAGTACAAGCTATAATTTGCGCTAAGCCTCCTTACAGTGGACGCTTCAGCTGTATAGCGTTCACGTTTGGGCAGATATCTTGGACTTGATGATGTTGCTGATCGTGTTTGTCACTGATTTGTGCATGCATCAAGTACAAATTGAAGCCATGGTCGTCCCTAGACTACACTTTTTGATGTCGTGCTTCGGCATCACTGTCGACGGTTTGCCTCTACCAGCAATTCCACACGATGCACTCACTAGCCAGAGTCGTGGACCCGTAGAAGGGACGATTATAAAACTAGCACCCAGCTCCGATATCAAACAGTTCCTGTACTCGGCCGTGCCTTCAACTCTTATGATGCGATAGCATATGTGTATTGCCTTCAGATCGTCACTACGCACAAGTCCTACATCGTTTCGCATCGTTGCTAGTCGCTCAAAACAATCGTGCTGCAGCGCACAAACTTCCAGCACATTGTCTCTCTACGGGTGATATCAAGTGTCATGCCGTGTGCATGACAGAGGTGTCTGTCGCTCTTTGGTATTTCACAGGATGTCCAGCCCAACTTGAAGCGCGGCCATCATGGCATCATGATATGCTTTGACCTTGTCGATCTGTAATTTTGTACTCACAAGAAGTCCTGGAACTCCATTCTGCCGTGAGTCAATGAAACAGCTACGGCTGCAAACTGCAACTAGTAGCGCTTTTTGCCACCTGTTTGTCCGATTCGGCTTCTCGGGTAGCAGGATGTCATACAAGGGTCAACAGCAGGTTGCTATCGAGCTCAAGTTCGAACCATGCGGAATGAAACGTCCTGCTAAAGATGCCGGTGGTCAGCAGGACCAAATCGCACCATTTATGTTATAGTTGGAGGGTCGTTTCATACTGCAACAGCGTCTTCCTGAGCCACTGGATTGAACCCATCGATGCAAAGTCACATCGTGCGGCATTGTGAACTTGCCAGCCACGCTGTCAGTAATTTAGATCGATTTAGCGGCAATGTTACCGAGAGTTTGATAACGAACGCACCACAAGTTCAGTGTTTTTACAGACGCACAAAGTGTTGATGGCCAAACAGTCAACGCATTTTGTGACGCAGGTGCACACAATTGCGATGCCTTTGCAGAACAATGTCAAAAACTAGACTTTCTCTACAGAACCTGGATAGCTGAAAACGCCTCTACTGAGCCAGGCAATAATGGTGACCCAGCGTTTTGCAATCATTTCTCCGCCGCACCGTGAAGGCTAGCACTTTTCTAATCTGAAGGCGATTCGAAAACAAATGCAGCACCATCTGTTACGGCCTAAATTCTACGACACCCACTAACTGCTATCTTTGTAAAAACGTGTGAAGCCAGTAGAAGATGTAGCATGTGAACGTTGCTCCCGCCAAACTCAGACCATAAAGATGTAAAATGAAGTCTTTTCATCGAGCTGCCTTTGCGCTTGTACAGGCCAGTTGAACGACTGTCTAACATAAGACGCTTGTGTCACCGAGGTATATGAATGGATATGTAGTGGCTTTGTAGCAGTCATGGAACTTTTGCCTGCCAGACCGAAGGGAACAGTATCCGAATCTGGATTGCACTATCTTCACATAGCAGTGACGACTGAGGTAGGATGTGGCAAATCGACATCCCGGCGCTTATTATGCAGCCGGGTGAAATAGGTGCGACAGTCGATGACAGCACGTTGACGACTTCGCAGTCTTGACTCATCTTTAGAGGTGAACAACCACGATGCATCTCTTTTAGGCCGATCAAAATCGGATTTTGAGTTATTTTCAGCTGCTTTCTCCCTGGAAGGTCAGATCGGGAAACTGCCTCTCTGCCTCCAATGACACCGCCGTACCTCCAGGAAGTCGCTGGTTGCCCTTGTGGTTATCACGCCGTAGCAGCCTCCTCGTATTTTCTTAAAGAAAACCGGGTGGCTGCTATCACACTTGCAATGTCGCTACGATCATTGTTCCTGCATCATGATCCCCGCCGTGATCGTATTAATCTCGGACTGCTAAGATGGATCTACAATCGGTGGACTTTTGTAGACCTCTATGCAAAGTATGTGTCCCATCAATATTGTGCCGTTTGTGGCACCCGGAACGCGCTACCAACAGACTTATTTTTTGTCACTGCCACGACCTGCTTTGCTTTGTCCATCCGTCTCACAACTGGCGAATACGTCTGGTCCATGTCATCTATCACGTTAAGTCTACATGTGTAAGAAGGATTGGATCGCACTTTCGTCCTCACGTGTGCAAAGCAATCACTGACCACTTATTAGTCAGTGACGCAGCACAATATTGACCTAGTCGCTTGTAGTTTTGATTGGACCTATTCGATGTTAAGGTAAAGTTATTTTTTACTGACAAAATAGACTAACTATCATGGGTAAGCACGCAGTCTCTCTGACTGAAGAGCCAGGAGCTATGACCCACTAAATTTATATGCATTTTGACAAAGACACTAGCTAGAAACCTTCAGATTAATAATGTTCATCGTAGGGAGCCGCGAGTGAGCCTCACTTTTCGCGAATGAGCCATCACCCCATACATTAAACAAGTCATTGTGTTTGAACCTGCCAAAATTGTCAATTCGTTTTGTTGTGTAAATTCAGAAATATTGTCCATTCCATCTCATATCACCTACGCTATCGAACTTCTGACCTCCTGTAACGGGGCACCCTGAAGCTTGTACTGGTGACAGTACAAGCTACTTATTCTGATAACAGAATAAGGCGGTGCCTCGTAACTTCACGTACACTCGTACGTGCAGAGGAAGACGGTAAGAAGAAGCGAGTACTCGGTTAGAGTAAAAAGTAGAACTGTATTTATAATAGTTAATGTCTGCAATAAATCACTATTTATCCTCATCTAACTATGTCTAAATACAAATGTGTAAATCAGTTATCTGCTCACCACTCATTGCGTGCGTCTGTCGTGGCGCGTCTTCGTTGGTTGATATAATGGCCTATATCAACCAATTAGGAACTACTTGAAGTGCTACAGAATATTGTCCTTATGACAATATTCTGAGAATATAACTCTTATAGTTATATTCTATTAACAATTTCTTATAAATTGTTATGTAACGATTCACCCCGTTACATCACCCCCTTAACCATCAGTCACTTTAGTGACTGATTGACTAAATGGATACTCGTCCCAAATCATTTGGGACGGGGTTTGCACTTGTTGGTCCGCGTCCACTTTCCAACATCTCATCGCATGGTAAACAAGCCCATGCGATGCGCGAGCAAGGCCGCCGAGAGCGCGTCTGCACGTCTCTGTGCGGACGCCGAAGCAGAAACTACAGCAACTGATATCCCATCGGTTGCTGAATCGACTCAGCCTGTATCACCTGGTGATGCAGGCGCTGGTCATGAAGACACTCGTGTCTTCACAGAGTACGAGCTCGGTGTCTCGTACTCTCCTGATACGGATGACGGATCCGTATCGACGGCAATTGAATCCAAGCCGCCTGCCAAGCGTGGCATGGACGATGCTTTGCGTCGCAGCATCTTTGGTTCATCTGATGAGTCAGATGAACCATCGCCGAAGCGAAGGCGCTCGAGGTCGCGAGACTCGGGCGCTAATAGTGGTGTCGTTTCTCCAATGGACACCACTTCACAGCGAGGTGCCAGTACTTCTGTCGGCACGTCGCAGGAAGAGCGGGACCGCAATGTGTTGCGTCTCGCTCCAGAAAAAGAAGGCATGGATGCCTCCTAAATCTGTCATGGATCACTTGTCGGCGACGACGAGTGATCGTTATCGAACACGATTGTTCGATTCGTCAAGGATCCATCACCTTGACCCCAGCGCGAAAGACTATCGCGCTGAACATGAGTTCTTCATCGATGCTTTCTTCAGACATCGATGGTACAGTGGGAATCACAAACGTGATGGTCCCTCACTACTTCAGGCGTGGAACGCCTACATCCATAATCTCGAGGATGTAGGTCGTGACGCTTGGAACGACAAACTTATCAAAGCTCGTGATAAGTTTGAAAAGCGAACCCCGACAGGTGCACGCTATAAGCTGCATCGTCTGTCAAGGGAGAAAGGATTACCCTGCCTCTCATGGTAGACTCGTGCCCATGTTGTGTGAACAACTCTGCACGAGCACCTAAGGAGGCTTACCTCCTTACCAGCCCGTGGTGGCGCGTACGTGTCTCTACTGAGATGTACGAAGGGATTGACAACCTGAAATCCCTTTACGACCGTGCCGGGAAGACTTTCTCCGGCGGTCCTTCTGCGGCACAGGATGTGTCGCGTCGTACTGCTCGACCAGACCCAGTACGTCAACCATCAATTGGGAGCGGGGCTCCCAAGAATCCCAGGACGGGGGATAGCCGCGCCACCGGACGAGGTAACTCGTCCGACGTCCGTTCACGTCGCGGTGGTTCAACAGCTGCTCTACTAGATAGCGCTGGCCACCGCGAGAGTCCTCTAATGGAGGTGGAGGAGGAGGAAAGACGCTCTCCACACGATCATGTGGATCGGTGTGTTCCCGAGAGCTTCTTTGATCGCGTAACGCAAGGGCTACGCGACGATCTCGAGCATGAGCGGAATAGGCGTCTCCAGATGGTGGACACTGCCTCGAAGCATCGAGCTGAGTTTGCCTTTGCTCAGCTTGAGAACGAGAGATCTCTGACATCTCTTCGTGACGAGCTAAGGGTAGCTCGTGGGATTGTTGATCGGTCTCGGGCTGAGATAACTGCTCTTCAGACCCTTGTTGATGCCCACCATCGGGAGCACAAGGCTCTCTGCGAGATGCTTGAGCGCAAGGGCGTTCTTCATCGGAAGAAGCAGCGTACTGATGGTACGGCTTAAGCCGACCAACGTAAAACGTGGGATGCGTTCGCATCTTACGTGGTAACTCGATCGTGTATGCATTGCCTAGGCGGTGCAATACACGAAATGGCCAATGTACTTGGGTAGTAGTTTACTGCTACCCAAGTTAGTCACTACATGCTTTGGTAGATTAACCGTAGACAGTAGGACTAAGTCACCTTTATTAAATAAAAGAGTGTTTGCCCTTCCATTCTTGTCAGCGTTTTGCTTTTGCTTATCCACCGCTTCGGCGATGGAGTCTTGCACAAAACGGACTACCGTTTCACGAGCCAGTATGAACTCATCTGATGACTCGTTAGCTTCAGTGTGCTGTGAGCGCACTGCAGCAACAACAACCTTTTCTTCAGTGAGGGCTTCCGCACTCTCACTGGGATCATTGTCTTCAGTGAGGGCTTCCGCACTCTCACTGGCATCATCTTCTTCGATATCGATGTTATCGATATCGGCATCAAACGCAATGACTTCTTCGTCAGAGCGTGATGAGCGTGAACCAAATCGGTTTTTGCTCGCGCGAGTCCCTCCCCCCTTAAGCCAGAGTTACACTCTAGTAAGGTGGGTACACGCGGATGGCGCAAGCCATTCACGTAAAACGGTGTATGTGTCGTGGACGCATGCACCGAGTTGTTGATGGCAAACTCTACCATTGGCAAAAACTCACTCCAACTTTTAAAGGAGTGTACGTATCCTCGAAGTATCTCTTCGAGGACACGGTTGGCACGTTCCGTCTGACCATCTGACTCTGGATGATCAGATGTTGACATCTTCAAGCGCGTTCCGAGTGATTTAAACACGGAACGCCAGAAAATCAGCAGTGAATCGTGGATCTCTGTCTGATACGAGTTCACGGGGCAACCCATGAAGTCGGAAGATGGTGTCAATAAAGACACAAGCACAGCCACTTGCCGTGATTGTCTCTGGTACAGCCACAAGGTGTACCATTTTGCTGAATCTGTCAACAAATACGAGAATACCCGTATTCCCGCGTGCGTCTTTGGGTAACCCGAAGACGAAATCCATTGAGATGGATTCCCAGCACTCAGCCGGAACCGGTAGAGGCTGTAAAGGTGCACGCAGTGAAGGACTTGACTTCACTCGTTGGCAGACTTCGCATGCGCGAACATACTTTCGCACAAACTGATACTGGCGGGGCCAGTAAAAGTCTCGACTTACCGTGAGATATGTTTTCTCTCGGCCACGATGTCCTCCTATAGGAGCATCGTGATACTCGAACATGATCCGCAAACGCAGATCAGTATCATCTGGAATGACAACACGTGGTGTGTCACCAGAAACGGCTGTATAGTACAGTAAACCGTTACGAGTAGTGTATCGATCTGATGCAGATCGATACGCAGACGACAATCGTTTCAACGATTCTCGAGATGGTTGGGAGAGATGTGACAACAACTTCACTATCTCACCATCTTGGGCGTATGCCCGCCTCACATCATCATACAACGTTGTAGATGGAACTGAGGACGTCATAACCGCAACAGTGACTGTCTCACTGTTGGGTTTCGCGACTGTTTCAAAGTCGGGACGACGTGAGAGTGCATCAGCGACGACATTAAGTCGTCCTGGTTTGTACTCGACCGTAAAGTTGTATTCTGCAAAGAATGACAACCACCGCGCCATTCGTTGTGAAAGGTGCGGGCTGTTCACTGCCGTGCGTAAGGACGCATGGTCAGTGTAAACAACGAAGGGTCTATCTCCTAATAGATAGACTCTGAACTTCGCGAGTGCATACTTCATGGCAAGGAGTTCCTTGTCATGCACTGGATAGTTCCGCTCAGCTGGTTGCAGCTGACGCGACTGATAGCAGACGACGCGTTCAACGCCTTCAAGGTCGTACTGCATTAATGCACAGCCGATTGCGAAATCGCTGGCATCACAGACCACATGAAATGGCCTGTCCTGATCGGCTATTGCTAGGACTGGGGATTGTATCAAGCTCTGCTTGATACCCTCAAAGGAGCGTTGACATTCAGCGTTCCATAACCACCTCTCGTTCTTTTTCAACAAACGAGAGAGGTGTACAGTCATCTCGGCGTAATTGCGTGAATACTTATGCAAATACGCCGCTAGCCCAAGGAATTTTCGAAGACCTTTGACAT
Source organism: Peronospora matthiolae (assembly GCA_921007115.2). Taxonomy (NCBI): domain Eukaryota; phylum Oomycota; class Peronosporomycetes; order Peronosporales; family Peronosporaceae; genus Peronospora; species Peronospora matthiolae. The sequence goes on along the minus strand of CAKLBY020000223.1, from coordinate 418,819 downwards.
CGACCGGCACGGGCCAGTCGGTGATCGCCTTGATCTTTTCGGGATCAGGACGTACACCGTTCTTACCAACGATGCACCCAAGAAGTGGTATTTCGCTTGCTGCAAATATACACTTCTTGAGGTTTGCATACAATTGATGCTTTCGCATGATTGTAAGAACTTGTCGGACGTGGTACTTGTGAACCTCAACGTCCGACTTTCCATCCATAGCTCGACTATGGATGAATACGTCATCGAAATAACTCGGCGCGAATTCTCGTACTGGCCTCAACAGATGTGATACACCTGTTGAACGTGGCAGGGGCATTACTGAGCCCTTGTGGCATTACTAGCCATTCCCAGAGCATGCCGCTAGGCGTGCTAACTGCGGTATAGGGTATATCCCGTTCCGCATTAGGATTTGATAGAAGCCATCCATCAAATCCATGGACGAAAAGATGGTACTCTTTGACATACCATCAATGATTACGTCCTTCCTCGGTATCGGCGTCTGAGCCGGTACCGTTGCAGCGTTCAATTTGTTAAACGCGTGCACTATCCGCCACCCTCCTGTTGCTTTTCGCACACAGAAGGTCGGAGAGCTATGTGGGGAAGTTGATTCCCTCACATGGCCCGCTGCTAAACGATCGGCAAAGAACTTGTCGATCGCAAGTACTTGTTCACGAGGCAGTGGCCACTGCTTCATGACACAGTACTTCGAGCCTGGTTTAAGCTCGACTTCGTGTCGAATACCTTTATCCTTCGGTAATTCGCACGGAACAGTTTCAGGGAATACATCCTTGAATTCAACCAAATCTTCATAGAGAGGATTTTCCTTGAGCGATTCCCATGATTGGGACTCATATCGCTCAATTCGTGTCTTTTCATCTAGGACACTCTCGTCCATAGATGAACTACTGAGAACTCTCTCGTTCTCAGTAAACACTGTTGCTGACCTTATGTCGGTTACATACTCGTCGTCAGCGACGAGTATGCAGATCTGCTTGACTTTGCCACTACGCAGATCACGCAAGAACCTTTTATGTTCGAGCGTTGGCAACTGAGTGATCTCCGAAGTTAACTTCGGAGGCGCAATCAGATCAAGTGTATAAGCGCCTACACATGATCCGTTATTGACTATGACATTCAATGTCTCTGTCATTTCCTGGGGACTTATTCCCTCAGGCTTCGAAGGACTTATTCCTTCGTCTTCCCGGGGACTTATTCCCGCGGGTTTCGGGGAACTTATTTCCGCCGTATTTGTAATCTTGGGACTTATTCCCTTTACTTCCTCTAGCTGGGGTTGCGCAACCACAGCGAGATCCTCTACGAAAGACTCTCCAGTCGATCTAGGATTATCGTTTCGCTTAACCTGAGCGATCGATTGTTTCTCTTCTAGATGTTCCCCTCTAGGGATACATCTTTGTCCCAGTCCACCCGACTTATTCGAGTGGTGGACCTTCGGCGCAGCCTGTGTTTCCTCACAGCCGCCGGAACTTGGCTCCGAAGTGTAACCGTTTGGTACACTAAGGTTTTGTGCAGTCGTACTAACGACCGTACCACAAGTGAGGCCATCGCACTCACTCGTAGTACATCCACACGCTTGTGGACGCTCCAAAACGTTCATCAGATGGCCATCTGATGAACAAGCGGCAGGCATCGTTACTGTCCGATGTTGCCAGTTTACCCGTGGTTCGTACCTTCTGAGCCACGGTATTCCAAGGATGACATCAAATTTGTCATCCAAATCCAATACGATAAAGTCATCGTCGTATTGGGTATCTTCTAGCGTATAGTGAATCTTCACTATGCGCTTCATGACGGTTACGGATGCGCCTGTCGCAAGACGTACCGTCATCCTCGTAGGAGGTGTGTCACATTCACTGAATTTAAAGTGACCATCTTCTAGCGATTGGCGTCGCACAAAATTGTTGGACGCCCCACAATCGACTAGAGCTCGAAGGGACAACTTATTCGTCACTTCGAGTTTCAAGGTAATGAGTGAGATCTCATTACCTAGAGCAGCAACGCACAATGTCTGTGTGTTGGGAGCAACCTTCATCAAGAGGCCTACAAATTCTCTTGACGTTGCTGGATCAGTAGGTGCTCCGCACCTACTGATCCTGTCCGTTTTTTGACGGTCCATCCCGTTGTTGCGTCTTTGCACCAACTGCGGACCCTCGTCCCTGCCCCTTTCTCATGGGTGGACGGTCACTACGCCCAGTGTCGCGAGACACTGGACGAGGGGCACTACACTCGTAAGCGTAGTGTCCTGTCTTTTGACATCTGTTGCATCTCTGCAACTTCTTGTAGCCTGTAGAGCGAGCCTTCTCGCTCTCTACATAACAGAGTTCCATCGGCTCTGGACCTCCGTTGTCATATCGTCTCGGTTGACGATATGATGTCGAGCTGGCGCGAGCCTGTCTCAGACTGAAGTCTTCCTGCTCCGCAATTGAAATGGCTTGTTCTAGTGAATCTAGTTCAAGCCGGAACAGGTGAGTCTTGACGGGACCATCCGCAAGACCCTGCATGAACACCGAAACCAACGTGTGTTCATCCACCGGATTGGAACTTATACAACTCGTGAGATGTCGTATATGTTGAGCGTAAGCGTGCACATCACGCTTACCCTGCTTGAGCTTCAAGAGTTCGGTTCGAGCTCTGAACTCAGCTCTAGGCGGTTCAAACGTTTGTCTGAGCCGCGACTTGAAGACTTCCAACGACCCAAACGCATATGGGTCGTGCAGCTTGAGCCCCAGTGCCCAAGTCTTGGCACGTCCTGCCAGATTTGACTGGGCAAATGCAACTTGCATATCCCCGTCGTCGATGCGACGCGCCCTTATAGCGTCGTCCAATTCGACGAACCATCTCAAGAGGGAGTCTTCTTCGACCCCCCTATACTTTGAGATGTCAATCTTCAAAGTCTCGGGCCGACGCGAGTGCATCGACCCGCCAGCAGCAGCTTGCTGCTGTCTCAACAGTTCAAACTGTTGAGCACCTTGTTCTCTCAACAACTCTGCTTGTTGAGAACCTTGTTGGTGAAGCAAGGCTACTTTCTCGCGTTCTGCGTCAAGTTCATTTTGAATGAACTTGGCGATAGTAGCATGTTGGGCGTCTCTATTGAGAGCCTCTAGCATGACGCTAACAGCATGGATGCCCATGGTCGAACCCATTCGTTCAACCGCATCCCATTCGACATCGCTCAAATGGGAGTAGCCGTCACGCGTAGCGTGAAAGCTTTGGTCATCTTCATCATCCAACATATTCATGTTGGATGTGAACGCGGTCCTTGGACGGACTACGAAGTGCTACCAGGTGTAACGGGGCACCCTGAAGCTTGTACTGGTGACAGTACAAGCTACTTATTCTGATAACAGAATAAGGCGGTGCCTCGTAACTTCACGTACACTCGTACGTGCAGAGGAAGACGGTAAGAAGAAGCGAGTACTCGGTTAGAGTAAAAGTAGAACTGTATTTATAATAGTTAATGTCTGCAATAAATCACTATTTATCCTCATCTAACTATGTCTAAATACAAATGTGTAAATCAGTTATCTGCTCACCACTCATTGCGTGCGTCTGTCGTGGCGCGTCTTCGTTGGTTGATATAATGGCCTATATCAACCAATTAGGAACTACTTGGAAGTGCTACAGAATATTGTCCTTATGACAATATTCTGAGAATATAACTCTTATAGTTATATTCTATTAACAATTTCTTATAAATTGTTATGTAACGATTCACCCCGTTACACCTCCCTTCTTATCAGAAAAATGAAAATACATAAGCTGGATCACAGAAGAGCTTTTGTTCAGTTGACGAAGCTTGTCACGCGCTTGAAGAGCTGACACTGCCGGAAGGCTATCATACAACAATCAAACGGCAAGAAAGGGTGAAAAATATCAAGGAAAGTGAGGTTAAAGCAGTGAATCTGCAATGCTCGTGATACGCTGTCCACAACAGGCGATTCATGATGAAGACACATACTATCGCTCAAGCATACATGGAGGATGAGCAGCATACATCATGTGTATTGTGTTTACTCGCTCGTCTATCTACATGTTAATGTGGGGGATGGTCTGAATACGTTTGCACCAAAAACGAAGTGCCGTCGTCGGATCTTTTCGGAGTGGTCTTCTCAATGAATCGAGAAACGTTGTGTAGGAATGGATGATGGTATTCACTACAAATAAGCCAGTGCGAGCCTATATTTGAGTGCTCTCACCCGCCGGAGGGGCTGCTCAATGTGGAGCTGCGGATATGACTGGCTCAGTCTCGACTGTGAAAATTTAGAAATCAGAAGAATAAAGGAAAGCCAGCAATTTGATAAATTAGGGTTTTTTTAAATTCAGCTACTTAGTTTACAAATGAGGTAAAGCTCCATAGTGGAAAGTGAAGGCTCATTGGCGGCTCCCTTATCCTAATATAAAGGGTCGTCAAGATCAAAGTAAACGCTCATTTGAACAGCATTTATAGCCAATCACCGTGATAAGAACCAGCGTTTTTACGGAGCTGCAATTTGTGAATCAGTATAATTATATGGCCTACGTATTCTACAAGGCTCCAGGGCACGTACTGTTGTGAGAAAATCATTACTATGTCAGCCACAGCTAACTTGTAGCAGTAAATTATGCCACACCGTTATTTTATCCAGTGCGGGATCACAAAACTATTTAGATATCTACGTGAGAGCTCAATGCACCTCAAGTACAGTCTCCTTCGCCTGTTTAGTGGCCATGCCACCTCATTTTCAGCTGGAAAATCAGACACATGATGAAACATTGAACGCTGTGAAAAAAAAGAGTTGCGGATATATTGGGACACGCAATCACGCTTCCACCGATTCCGTCAAATTGCACAATGTATTCATCTAACGCTGAAACATTCATGCAAGCACGTATCGCTCTTAACTTCGTGTGACATCGTCCTGGAACAGCTCGTAGCTAACACGCAAGTTCTCGCATCAGGACAACTGCAAGCGCAAAGTTTTTGCCACCTGTTGCAAAATTGTGTGGGTGATAGCGTTCTGCTTGTTGCTCGACGCTTGCATTTTTGCAGGTGTCAGTCAACACAACATGTGGCGCCATATGCAAGTGTAGCCATATCGCAGAAGCCCCAACGTCTGCAAAGACTAAGGCGGAATTCAATTCGGAACAAAATGCTTCTTCCGCATGCTGGGCCAGTCATGTGTAGATACATCCAAACGTCATCCTTGACTCTGCGCTCAGTATTTGCGACAAACTCGAAGTGCAAGTGTGTCCAGTTGTAGATATGTACGTACCCATAGCCATGTTCCAACAAGCCTTGATCCCGCCAATCGACGCTGTAAAAACCGGCGTCGTCCAGGTAAAACTCTCTAGAGCCTAGCATTAAATGCACTGGTGCCATCGCTTTTTCGCTCGATGACCAGATACATCGATCGTCAAACACGGCGCAAGTACACTCGTACGAGTGGTAATGACCCGAATGTACGATATCGACATGATAATCGGCCAGCTCCTGCTCGAGCTCATTACGTGTGTCGATGGATGTACAGGGAGATCCATAGCGTCTTTGCACGATCCACACACTTCAGATCATTCACGAGCCACGTGCATAGGGGCGAACCCCGCCCAAACCCATGCTCGCTTCTCACTACAACGTGATATGCTAGCCCCAAGTCAAAGCCGTATTAGTCGATTCCATTGCCGGTATCTAGCATGTAGAAACGCTTTCTGAAAAAGACGCCATACTCGCCTTTAAAAACATAGCTGCGCGCGCCGTTCTTTTCAAACGTCAGGTGAAGAGGCCACCAGCTACTCTTCTGCAGTTCTTCGAGGTAGCCATAGTCTACTCCAATAGCCATCGACACAATTAAATTGAGGTTTAGCACAAGTATTACGCTTGCCTGACTTAGTTGGCAGAGGACTCTGGTAAGGAAAAAACGTGTATTATTCCCGTGAGGGATTATCCTAGAATGAGTCAAGTATTGTGTATGCGTCTGTCGATCTGCATGCAGTGGATCATGAAGCTCGTTAAGGTGTCATGATTAACTCAAGGAATGTTCTGAGGGTCTGGGGCCTTGGTGGTAGTCCCATGTTGTGAGTTGAAGATCCAACTCCCCCCCCTCAAGTCAAGCAGGCCTCAATCGATGAACTTGAACTCTTCTCGACTAATGACATGCAGTGCTCTTGTAAAGCGAGTATGCTTGATGCGGCCGAGCGGTTTGTTCAGTATGTCGGCTAGAATTTTGGATGTGGAACAGTAGTGTACTGTGACACGCTTGGCTTGCTCATTGTCACAAACCAAAGTGAAACTAGATATTGATGTGCTTACTGCAAGGTGAGCTGACGCTGTTACCCAAATTTTTTGATTGCAGCTTGGTTGTAAACAATGAGTGACAGCGGTTCTTGTCAGCGGAAAATTTCAGCTCCGATAACAGGTCTTTATCCTAAAGGCATTCACTTACGCCTGTTGCGCCAGCTATATACTCATCTTCCATTGTAGGTAACGCAACGACGGACTGTTTCTTTGAGTACCACGGGATAGGTATGCCGTTCAGTGTCAGAAGGACACCGGTTATCAACTTCGCGTCAGGTTTAAAATGACCCATGAGGCGTCGCTATAAGCCTTGAGACGTGGTCGTAATTTATCTGAATTAAGTTTTTTTATGGAAAATTCGTGAGTCAAGGTACCCTCAAGGTAACGCATGAGGCATTTGCCACAATTCCAATGTTCGATGATAGGTGCGCGCATCTCTCGACACAAAAGGATTACGGTCGTAGTGATATCAGGGCGGGTGCAGTTGGAGATCCACAACAGAGATCCCATAACCTCTTGATACAGTCGCTTCTTTTCAAACAAGCTCGAATTTTGATCGTACAACTTCTGTATCTCTTCCATTGGTGTCGAGCGGTTGTGCAATTTCCATTTCGACCTTGGAAAGGAGAGCATCGATGTTGTGTTGTAGTTGTAGAAAGCAACAGATTCGGTTGTTTCCACATTAATACCGAGGCACTTGCTAATCAAACCCAAATTGTCGATATCAAATTTTGTGTGAAGTTGTTGCATGACAGTGTCGGACAGAAAGTCATCTTGTACAATGACGATCACCTCATCTACATTAAGACTAACAATTGAATTGGCAATGGGTTCACGTTTAAAGTAAACGCACGGATCTTGGCGACTTTGTCTGAACTCGCACACCAGGAGAAATGTGTGAATTAGTTCGTTCCATGGTCGTCCGCTTTGCTTCAGACCATACAGGCTCTTCAGCATTTGATGCACAACTCCTTCATCTGTGGATTCATGCGGTGGCTTATAGTAGATAGAACTATCGATTGGTGCACGGAGATATGCATTTGGGACGTCACCGTGACGAACTTTGCAGCCTCACTGGGCGCCAAGCGTGATCAGAAATCGCGCGCTTGCCATTTTCAGTACCGGAGAATATGTCTCGCTGAATTTGATACCATATCGCTGAGTAAATCCTCTTGCCACGAGCCGAGCCTTAAACTGATCAAGCTCGCCTAGCGAGTTGTATTTAATTTTAAAGACCCATCTTGTTGAGTCCACCTTAGCTCCTGGTGGGGAAATAGCTTCCTTTGGTGTACTATTTGTACGTAATTAATCGAGTTCTTTAATCATATCTTCCTTTAGCTGTGGCCAGAAAGGAGTAGCCGTTGCCTCGCGAATATTTTGAGGATCTGGAACACCATCAGATATATGAAAATTAGGCATTGCTGTTTCAGGGAGACTAGTGACATCAAGGAGATTAGACGCAGGCAGAACAAAATCTTCAGTAACAAATCTCTCACCGCGGTTGCGGACACCAAATATACTGTCAATTTGTCTCTTGTTCAGCGTAATGTCGTCACTTGAGTCACCTATCTGGTAGTCACACTCGCTGTCGCTGCCCATTTCGTCGCTCATTTGATTCATCATTGTTGGTGTTTGTGTGATAGGAAGCAAATTTCGCGACTCATGATCAATACCGGACTTGTCTGTGATAGGCTCCGTTGTACTGGATGCTTGGTCTGATGACTCCTCTCTCTTGGGCACTGGACCTATTGTGGTACGGGTGCCGATGGCACGATCAAAATCACTTTGGGTGTGGGGCTGAGTAGAGCTTGTCAGAGTATCCAACGTGTCGAGTGTATCGACGATCTCACCAGCGGCCGATATGTCAATGCGGTCAACATTCTTGATGTTCGAACTGGTCAAGTTCGTTTTGTTGCGGGGAAGATATAGATTGTAGCCATTGATGACGGTGTCGATGCCAAGAAAATACGCCTTTTCGGATCGTTTTCGAAGTGACTTTGCGGCAAAATGTTGTAGCCTCACAATGCAGCGGACACCAAACTTGAGCAAATAGCTGACGTTTGGTACTTTTTCTGTCAGTACTTCGAGAGGTGAGCAGCGCTCTGCATTACCGAGGGTGAGTAGGTGATTTCCCATAGTACTAGCATAAATTAAAGCATAACCCCAAAATATTGTCGGCATGCCAGATGACCAAAGCATCGCGCGAGTAGTATAGAACAGTGTGCAAAGGAAGCGCTCAACTTTGCCGTTCTGTACGGAAGTATCCTTTTCAGTTGTCTGGTGGATAATTCCATGGCTCTGCAAATATTGCGCGGTCTTGTCATTTACAAATTCACCATCGGGATCCGATCGAACGCATTTTACGCGTACACCAAATTTCTGTTAAAATTTTGCATGAAACGTAACGAAATTGTCAAAAGCTTCACTCTTTTTCATTTATAGAAAAACACAGTTGTAGCCAGATGCGTAGTCGACAATGGAGAAGACGTGCCTATGTCCTTTGCGATCAACCAGAGTGATATTAACTCTTGAGATCTAGGCCTATAACGGCACTTGTTCCATATGTAGGTGCTGATTTAGACGTGTCTTCCTTTCCTTGGCGGTTCCGGGTCTGCTTCGCTTCGGCACACTGCATGCAAAAAGGCATGGTTTGATTCGTAAGTTCGATACCATCTGCTAGTCTCCTGTCAGCAATACGAACGACATCCTGTTAATTAAGACGACCGAGCCGTTCATGCCACATCTGTAGAGTGGAGTTCTCAATACGGGCAAGAAATGCAGTAGCCTCATCAACTGTATCCGTTACAGCGTAAAGGGACCAAAGCCTTGATTCGCGTAGGGCACGTGCAACAATACGATTATTGGTGGAGATGGTACAGCTACCAGAGAAAGATAACACAAAGTCATGATCATGTAGCTTGGAAACGGAAAGTAAATTTCGTGACATGAGAGGGACGTAGTGAACATCTGTGAGTACAAATTTGGTGACCTTCTCATTAGTAATTGTCTTGAAAAAGACACTGCCTTTGCCGGTGGCTTGGAGCACAGATCTGTTTGCGACGCGAACGCGTAAAGATCTGGGTGACGGATTAAGAATGATAGCGGAATTATTCGTAAAGTGATGGGTAGCATCGCTGTCAATCAGCCGCGACGTCGGGGCAGGAAATTTTCTTGCAGGTTCTTGAATTACAACGCATGCATCACCACCAATAAAGGCATTGGCGGAAGGCATGTTTATTAGAGGTGTCAGGTCATCACGCGCTTCGGCCGATCCGAGAAAAAAAACACTCCCCCGCTGTTTCTGATGTGTTGTCAGTGGATCTATAAGCTACATAAGCGTTGGCATTGGTAGAAACGGTATAGTCCATTGCTGTGGCAGCGTTGGCTTGCCCAGCTCGGTGTTGAGCGTCTTTTATAACGGGGCAGTCAAGTGTTTTATGGTCCGTACTCTTGCAAACACAACAGGGTTTATCCCATCCCTTGGTTTTAAGCGAGTCGTAGAGTTGTTTAGTGTCAGCGTAAGTTTGGGTGAAGGCTGCTTAGTAGCTGTTTTTGTGGCTGCAGATGACTTCACCACATCCACCTTTAGACTGACAGGTCGTTGGCTGTTGTTCATCGACTTGCAACCATCACCCAACAGCTTCATTGGCAGTGCAAATGCTTTACCTATTTCTTTCCAATCAGCGTTATTTGGAGGAGGAGTATAAACAGGACCAGTACTGGCATCAGCCAGATACTCGAACGACGGCCATCAAGCCACCTCCGCGCCTCCCCCCCCCCCCGATGGGGAGGAGGGGAACAGCACCCAATTCGACGCGCTACCAGATAGGCAGAGCCACACAGGAATGGCTCGCGGGATGGTAGCGGTTCATGGCGGGCAGGACGATTCCCCTGCCTCTCCTGGCGTCACAAGACCACTCGTTACCCAGACGGCAGGTGGAGATATCGTAGTTGACACCATCATGGCAGACGACCAGCAGGCGGTTCCCGTATCGAGCCACGGGCCAGACACGGTCGGAGCCTCGGTCGATCACGGTTTAAACTCGTCAACGCCTGGCGGCGGCGACGGAGCGTCGACGCGTCAGACAGCGGTATCACAACCCCGATTACCTGAGGGGGTAAAGACGACTTCATCCACGCCGGCCGTGGAGCACGTACCTCCTAAGGAGCTTTTTGAGGCTCTAATTGAGTCGATGAAAGCCTCACCAGGCCCAACCAACGTTGATGTCTGGCGTCTGTCCATCCAGGACCTATTTACAGCGGAATATGCTCGGATACCGGTAAGCGTCGACGCGTTACCGGCCGGACGCACAAGGTTTCCCAAGCTTGAGGGACCTGAGGCGGAAAGCTTGCTAGATCTTTTTCGACGCTGTTATGTGTCAGCTTCTGGAAGTTTCGCCGACTGGAAACGACTGGCGCATCAGATCAGCAAAGAACTCCTCCTGACGAAGTGGGCATTCAAGGAGATCATAAGAAAATTGGTCAGTCAGCAAAAGTGGGCCACTGCTCCTGTCCCCAATCAATGGGCAGAAGTCGTGCGGGCGGGTAATACGGCTCGCCAAATGGACGGGGAGAACAAAGGAAGCATAACCTATGATTATTTTATGTTTGACCCGGCCAAATTCTCGTTGGAAGACCCGATTACACTAAAGGCCATATGTGTGGCCCGGCTAGGTAACACGGGCTTCCAACGGCTACGTGAGGGGTCTGATGACGAATGGCGCATTATTGTGGGTATTGCCGAAGGGCATATAGTCTGTCGCCGGATGCCAGACTTTCTACGATCGGTTCTGGACAGCAAGGAACGTCTTAGGCTGTACAGTACCGTTCAGGCGCAGGTGGAGGGTCAATTAGTTCTCCATATCAGCGGTGGGCGTGACATTCCTCTAAGTCGTCAGACAACGAAGGCCATCACGGAGAAGATTCTGGAATCAGCCGAGCTGTTGAGGGTCAGTTTGCCCTATCTCCATCGCCTGCTGGGATCAACGAAAACGATCAGTTACAATCGATCAACCCGGTCGATTCACTTTTTCTTTTTTTCGCGGGACAAGGCAAAGAAGCTCCAGGACGTTCAAGTGCCTTTTCAAGGTCGAGTTTATACGCTGGAGAACGCCCATCAGCCGGTAAGGGGATCGGTATGGCTGAACCAGCGGGGTCCAGATGGTCGGTCGGGGTACCCAAGATCCGCTTATACGATTATCCTCTATAATCTTACCAGATTCGACGACATTGGACGCATAGCAGCTTACTTGCGCTCGAAGATTCAAACAGAATTTGAGCTGGAGGACATGGACACATGCACACCAAATTCAAGAACATCAACAGCGTGGAAGGTTAACTTTCATCTAGCGGGCTGCCCGAAATTCCTTCAGGGTATAGTACGATTACTTTGGTTTGGAACACCAATTATCATCAGGCATCCAGATGTGGGCCGTCGCCTCCAATGTCTGCAGTGTGGAACTTTGGGACACCCGGCGGGCAGATGTCAATTCACCGATGCGCAATTACGCGGGCCGGGTGGCGTAGAAGTTATCGAAGCAGATCTTCAATCTGTTGAAGACCTCGCCAAGCCTTTTAGCAGTCCAGACGAAATGAGGCAGATGGCAATGAGACGTCTACAAGTCCAACAATCGGAGGATGCGGCAGCGCAGGCTGCAGTGACGCCGGTGGCATTGACAGTTGCCCCCAGTCCGTCGCCAGTGGCAGAACCCCCTAGAACTGGCATACCTCTCCAACCGGTATATACTCCACCAGGCACGCACGAGGGGCCACCACCACCGGCCCCAAAATGCCGACCTGCGCAACCATGGCTGACCCGGCCTGTACGGGGAGGGAGGAGGATATGGTCACCCCTGCAGGCCTCGAAGGCGATCTCAAGGTTAGCAGCGGTAGTTATCACGTGCTACAAGAGGACGAGCTGGATGAGACCGAAACGTCCTCGAATTCTGTTAATAGCGATACCCATGATCTGCCAAGGCAAGCATCAAGTAAGATGACGGATCGGGATGCGTCTTCCAAGAAGGGACCACCCATGTTGACACCTGAGGATCTAGCACGACAAACAGCAGCTGCCAGGAGAGGACAGGTGTCTGTTGTTGCGGGACCAACGCTTTTGGCCAATAAACGCCGGGAGCGTTCAACATGTGAGCGGCTAATTAAACAGTTGTCACCAGGGACAAGTCACGCGATCCCCATGGAACCAATGCCTCATGCTGAACCCATGCATGTGACAGAATTGGTACAGATTTTGGGGCTCCGTGAAGTCGCCACACCGGCCACGGGCAATTGTTTGGCGATAGCCATAGCTCAAGCTCTCGCAGAATCTGCTTTGGACAACCCTACCAAGGACCTTGAGATTTTAACGGCTAGTATTAAACGGGGAATCTCCAACGCCGGACTACTAAATTTGGAGGATCAAATGGCTCATGACGTACGGGTTCATGCTTTAAAGAACGTTGGCAGAGGTTGGATGACGATGACCAGGGGGGAGTCTGCGTCCCAACTACGGTGGTTTTTGCATGACTATGCAGCCTCCCCTTCCAACAGAGAAGCCATGGTTGAGGAGCATAGCTGGGGTGGAAGTGACACTCTTGGAATGGCAGCCAATTTTTTGCATCGCACTATCTATGTGTTGAACTGTGGCCGCGGAACGGGTAACTGGAGTGGTCGCAAGTATTGTCCTGCTACGATCAACAGACACGGTCGAGTGGTGGAAACTGCCAAAGAATTTCCACTCACTCTCTTGGCGTGCATAGACGAGCTGCAAGCGGCAAAAATAGAGGCGCCTCGCGCTCCACCACTGGTGCTTAGATTCTGGGGCCGGCATTATTCGGCTTTTCTGCACACTGCCAGGGCGGCAGATCGGCTCAGCCTAACTGACGTCTCGGACGGAACAGGCTCAGCGCTGCAGCAAGGTCAGGACTCGCAAATTGTGGATACGTATGCTGTGCAGCTAGAAGAGAAGCGCTCCCATATTTTATCCCCTATCAGGGATCATCTGTCGGTTGTGGATGACAACACTTCGATAATCATCCACTCTTCAAGGAACTGTGGTCTTGCCAAAGCGTCATCGCAGCAATTAGCTATTGTTCCATCGCAGATCAGGGGGGCCAATCAGGGCAGTTCGCTATCGGCTCGAAAACGTGGGCACGTCAGCACGTCGGAGTCCATCGAGGTCAGCGAAGGGGAGAACTGGAGTGGACTTGAGAGCTCCAAACAGAAAAAAGGCAGGATCAGCGTTGCTTCTCCTCAACCCTATATCACTCGGATGGAGGAACGAATGGATACCGACGACTGGCCGGATCTCTGGCAGGCTCTGGGCGTTGAATGGCCAGTAACGGCTTCTACGCCATATCCACTAGTGTATAGTAACCCTGAGGCGTGGCTGAAAACTGCCCAGGTCGAGCCAGAGCTGCTGCTCCATCACGTGCGACGCTTTGTTTTCCCAAGTGAACTGCTGGCTAGCCTAGGGGATCACGTTCTCGGGATGTGGACGGCTCAGTGGCGACAGGCGTGCTTGCTGTCTGGTCTACTTGAGTACAGGCGTCGAGTGCACGATTCTATACAATCACTGTGGCTAGATCAATGGATCGTGCGAACACAGCAGCGATTGCCTTCCTCCCGGCTGGCCCCATTAATCGACAATACCGACGATTGGGTCAAGCCGAGGGAGGTAGACTACGCTACCGATGATATTTTGCGTCTTTGTGACCCTCACCGACGTATACGCCTGAGTTATCACCTACTATGTGCGGTATTGTTCGACGCTGAGATTTTTGCGCTGACCGGGGATGGGGAAAAACCACTTGAGCCTCCCAAGCAACTTCGAGGGCACCTACGCTTACTTCGGAACAACAGTCACTACAAGGAGGTGTATTACGCTGACGGGGGATCCAAGGTGGATTGGCGCAAGCTGGTTTGCTTCTTTAATACTGCGTTGGCTCCTGCAGAGCAGCAGTTTCTACTTGAGTACTAAGGGCAGCTTACGGAGCAACGAGGCCTTCAGGCCCGGTGGTGCATCACTCGACGCATCGGACGCCTATGGCCGCCATCTCTTGCTTAAGGAATGGATCAATTCTTTTGAGCCAGTTACATCTCGGCTCCAAGGCTGGATGGGTGACATGCTTTACATATCTCAAAATGTACGAGGATTCAAGGACAGCGTGCGCGACAGTTGGATGTCGGGTTGGCGGGCTAAGACAAATCGACACAGAACAGGGGCTTGGTGCATCCAGGACACACATGTGCACACAGAAGCAGAGGCAACTCGGCTGCGATATCAGTGGGCTCGACTATGGGGTCAGCATCTTAACCCGACTTCCCCTGTCCTATCGTACTGGAGTATTGGCTCGTCAAAACAGGCAGGAGTTGCTATTCTACTCACTCCACAAATTGCAACACATACGACGGCCTGGTTACCGGATTTCTGGACCACACGCGCGATCGCTGTATCTATGGGGGGAAGTCCTTGTGAATGTGTACGCTCCTACTTTGCGGTCCGAGCGCGAGGCTTTTTTTACCTCCCTGCTGACCTTAAATCTAGACCCCTCAAATACGATGATCGTCGACGACTTTAATTGCGTCCAGAGTCCCCTTCCGGATCGATTTGGGAAGCATCGCTCCAATCGGTCAGAAAGCCCGGCCCTGAACCACGTTGTGTCTACGATAGGATTGGCTGATGCAAGATGGCTTCGCAAACACGCAGACGACGACTGAATGGATACTTTTGTGGACCATTTCACATACTGGGAAGGGGATAGGGCTAGTCGTATTGACAGATCCTATGTACCGGAAGGCTGGGTGGACCGCGTCCTGTGGGTTGAGACGCGCTTACCTTCAAATTTGTCGGACCATCAGGAGGTAGTTCTTCACCTGCGAAAACCAACCTGGCGTCGCCCTCATATTCGACGTGATAGGGTGGTGTATCCCATCACAGCATTGAACCCCGATAACATTATAGCAGAACTTGTCGAGGAAATGGATGGCGTGGCTGTTGGTCAAGCTTTATCTACCAGGACTTGGGATCTAGACGTTGCTAAGTGTGTACGCTGTATTCGGCGTGTCAGTAAGAGGGTGAAGCAGCGCAGGGCTCGATTTCGCCATAACATTCAGAGACGGGCACAGCAGCACTTGCTTACCAGGCCACAATGGATATCCTGTAAGATGGAAGAATTGCGTCAGGAACATATTGTGCGACTCGGTCAACAGCTGGTCAGAACAACAGATCGGTTACGTTTTTTTTATCGCAAAGTAGCCGACTGGGAGCGCGAGCAAACCGTCACCGGTATTAAGCAGCTTCATAGACCGGTTTTTAGTCGCACCATGTCGACGGCAGATAAATTTGCCTCAGAGTGGTTCACTGTTTTAGGCGTGGTACATCGCAGTACCCCTTTGGAAGCCTTACCAGCCACCATTCGTCATTTTGTTCAAGTTCCCACCCAACGGGTACTTTCTTCGAGCGAGAATCGGTCTTTAATGGCCGATTTCACTGAAGATGAGGTTATTACAGCCATCACGGGCCTATGTCGACATAAATCGGCTGGATCTGATGGTTTAAACAACGACTTTTACAAGGATACGCCGGCGCTTTTGGTTCCAGCCCTGGTGCGAATCAGTAATCAAATATTGGCGGGCTCAGATCCTCCACCTTCTTTTCTGGAAGCGCTGATCATACCTTTGCGGAAGAAAGGTGACTCAGCTGATGCTATGGATTACAGGCCTATTTCGCTACTTCAGACCAGTTACAAAATCTTCGCGAAGGTGCTGGCGACTAGGTTACAAGTTGTATTACCTAAAGTCATTGGTGACTCACAACAAGGTTTCGTCCATGGCAGGCAGATGTTGAAGTCTGTCCTGATGATGCTCTCCCAACTGGCAACGGCTTCTTCTGATGCAACTCTCGACGCGATTAATAGCAGGGCCATCCTTCTACTTGATTTTCGAAAGGCATATGATACTGTAAACAGAAGCTTTCTTTACGAGGCGCTTCAACAATTTGGATTTGAGCAACGATATATTCAGCTAATTACTCGGCTGCATGAAGGGACTACGGCTACATTCCTCGTAAATGGGGAACGGTCCATTCCAATATCCGTCGTGTCAGGAATTCGGCAAGGCTGCCCTCTGGCCCCTTTGCTATTCCTCGTGGTGGTCGAGTTGTTGGGAATTGCAGTTCAGCAGTCTCCCACCTTGAAAGGACTCCCGGTCTTAGGTAGCCGTACTCAAACGCACCGCTTCTCAGCGTTTGTCGACGACTCCACGATTTTTCTCGAGCAAGCGAATCAGCTGGCACCGGCTCTTGCCCTCGTATCACGCTTTGGAGCCTTATCTGGACTGGAAGCCCAGCCGTCAAAGAGCAAAATCATACTCTTAAACACAGGGGTGCAGATGCGAGAAATGGTTGGCATTTCGGTGCTACACCAGACAGAAACAGTAAGGTACCTGGGCTATGAGGTTGGTCTTGGTGCCTTACATAACCGCAATTGGGCCTTAAGGATTCGAAGGCTTCAACGGCGGCTAATCACAGCTTCCAGGGTCGCGACTAGTGTGGAGAATCGAGTGTTGATTCTAAACTCCATCATTCTTCCATCCATTTTATTCACGGCAGCGGTATTCGACATCCCAGAATGGGCGAGGCAGGCAATCCAAAATTTGTACAAACAATTTCTGTGGGCTTATGCCACTTCGACAGAAGCTAGCAGGTACAAGATCAACCCAGGACTGCTATTCACTCCGAAACACGCAGGCGGAGTAGGGCTGGCTTCATTCGAGGTCGCAATCAAAACTCAGCACACGAAACATGCACTGCGGTGGCTAACGCAAGCCCAGGACAAGTATTTTGCCTCTTGGTGTCACTGGGCTTATCAAGGTAGACCAACTTCCTCATCCCTGGTCCTGTATGGAAGGGGTATACCAGGGATAACATCTTCTTGCACTTCGAAGCCGTCGAAACCGGCATGGATACAAGACATGGACAAGCTTTTGCAACCCACGACGGAGCAATTGAATTTTATTCGAGATCGCGTCCGCATGCACTATTCGACTTTGCTCGAAGGAGCCAGTAGCTGGTGGGAAGAAGATGAATGGGTATTATCTTACCATCACCCTTTTCCGGAAGCATTAGCATCCAACGACGTCCAAGTACTGGCACTGCACCGCTTTTGGGGAACGATCGGATGGAGTAACAATTCGTGGATTCGCGACGGGCAGGGTCGGCAGCTTGTACGCTCCAAATACGACCGGATAGCTGACTGCTCCATCTCGGACTTGCACATTCGCAGAACCGGACCGAAAGAGTTCATCTTCAGTATCTCACTGGCTGGACCTGCCTCTAAGCATCACTATCAGCCGAAGTTAAGGCGCTGGGCTACATCTATCTTGCTCGCTTCGCCTTCTATTCGAATTGGGTCGGAACTAGCGCTGGAACCGAAGTTAGCACTTCGTCATGTGCCTCCGTTTCGGTATCATCTTGACTTTTCGACGGTGCGACATGGTTACGTCGTCGGGAATAGACGGGAGTCTGCGGATAACTGGTGTGAGCACGTCAAATTGCGGCAAAGTGCCGACGGATTTAGATGGTTTTTTACCACATCATTACCTGAGTTGGTTACTGAAACTGTCGCTGAGAGGGACATTTGGATGAGCCGACTGCGGTTACATGGTGTCGTGTTTTATTCACATCCTGATCATCATCGATTTCCCTGGGCTGTGGCCAACACGGTGGCGAACGTTTCGATAAGGGCGACAATTGCCCGGCTAGCGTTCAGACTTCACAAACGACTGCTTGCTGTCCCTTTGAAATGGCTGATCCAACGGTTGAAACAAGTCATCAGCAAGGATGGCTGGTTGCGTGCAGCAGCTCATCAACGCCCGTCTCAAGTTTGGAACCATACTAATGGCCTTTCGGATTTTCAAGTCTGGACTTGCTACAGAATCGCCACTAATCAACTTAACCTCTACCATGAAGGTCGTCGCGCTGACAACAGCTGTCGAGCGCTGATGGAGTGTTGGGGGCGTAAAGAAACGTCAGCTCACATCTTTTGGGAATGTCCAAAGGCGCGCGCCTGCTGGAGGCGACTTATCTGTCACTGGACGGGTCTCCGAGATGTGAGGTCTGTTGATGAGACCTGGTATTTTGGCAGTGTGAATCGTCAGGCTCCTGCATTACCGGCAAGGCAGCGACAACGCCTACATGAACATTTTCAAGACGACTTGGAAGCAGGGGTCATGGTTTGGAATCGCATATGGTTTATTATGTGTAGCGTCTGTTTAACTCACTTATGGAGTGAACGAAACGACGCAGTATTTCAAGGTGTGCAAACGACGGTTATTCACAGCGTCACCCGTTTTTGGAAGGTGGGGATTCGGCATCTCAGCGCGTTAGCGAAACGCGAACATCGTGGTCCCGACACAGTCGTCGCCGGGGCTCTCTTACATGCCTGTCTTGACCTCTTCACTCTCGAACCGCGGGATGAGGTGGTCTTCGCAGGAAGCAGCTACGACAAGCTACCGGATCCGGAGCTCTTGTCCTGGCTCCAGAGTTTTCAGACATCTTGTACATAGGTAAATGTTAATAGACTGTCATGAAATCTCTTTGTTCATATTATCAGTGTTGTGGTCGATATTACTGGCGAGTTATAGCTTTGTGCTTGGGTCTGTGGATGCATTGTTGCAAAATACCTCAAGGATAAGGGCGTTTCGGTCGCCGCCCATATCTTTACCAACGTGGCGTAAATAGGTATAGAATCCATGCCAAGTTTTTCTGACTTCTTGGGTTTGTTGAGGTAGTCGCTGATGCGTGCTTGTGTCATAACTTGCACCGAAACTCTGCTATCAAGGTTTCTTTCACTTTCTGATACGTCAATATACGGCCATGTGCGTCGAGAAACTCATCAAGAAATTACAAGTAAAAGTCTGATGCAACACCTTTAAGAAATGTAACGAGAAATGCATCACGTGATTCGTCGGTGTAAGTTGATATGTTACGTCTGCTTTCACTTTGAATTGCTAGTTCAAACTTGCGCAGGAATAGGTCAAAAACAGCACCGAGACCAGGGTATTTATCCTTGCCAGTTAACATCTCACACTTGACTTCCTTGATACGAACCACTGTGAGATGGTAGCACTTGCGGCGGTGAAAGCATTGGGGGCGCTTGGCCAAAGAAAATTCAACAATGGTACTTGAAAGCTGGCTTTAGCTGGATGGGAACTTGTGTCGTCAAAAGTAGTGGGTAAATCAGTGGGTAATTGTTCGTTGCGGTCTACGCGTGGTGTGTGTCGTGACGTTGGTAGCGATGACTCTTGCGACATCATGTCGTGACTGAAACGCAGCGACCGTAATTGTTCCTCGAGAGAAGTCCGAATTTCGGCGTCGATAGCCAGCCGATCTTTGGCGCAGTGGCACGAGCGGTTTCGCGTTATTACATTTCTCTGCGTCGTTTTGTTGCTTTTGTTACTGGATATGCGACGCAGCGCCAAGTCTTAAGCTACACGATGGTGCTCAATCGATAATCGTAGCTGATCTCGAGCTTCTCGCTCGGCTTGAATCGCTTGGGCCAACGGGTCTTGAGCAGCTTGATTAACACATTGTTGTTCTTTCGAAGCCACAACTGTGCGGATATGTTGGGCCTGAAGGCGGTCATTGCGCTGTGTGAGCCGAGCAATGTCTTGGTGCATACGTTCTATAGTGACTTGGTGCTCTGTGGGGCAATTGCCAATAGCCATCTCACACTGTTTGTCGATTTGCTCAACTTGCTCTTGAAGTGCTCGTGCGCGTTCTGATAATGCTGCGTTCATCGCAGTCCCTTCGGTGGCTCTTCTATTAATTTTTGTTGTTAAGTGGGTACGCTGGTTGACAAGGTCTTCCATCAGCTTGGAACGTTGTTCGACAGGTTTTATCGCTGTCTCTTGTAGTGTATTTTGCTGATTGCGGACTGTTGAGACTTCGTTGTGAACAGTTTGCAAAAGATGGTGTAGCTTCTGATTGTGATGTGTGAGTAAGCCGACCTGTGATGGGGTTACAGTGACGATCGTGGACGCGGCATCTTCTCCAGAGGATGCGCTAGTATCGGCTAACGAGGCTTGCACTTCGAGTGGAAAGGTAAACCATGGCGCTTGCCTCGATGAAAGAATTTGTAGCGTCCATCAGCAGCTGTCGTATTTGAGGGACGGATGCGAGCTCGACCTCATGTAGTAGACGCGCTTGGACCATCATCAGGGATGCTGCTTTAATCAATGCTGTCGGGGTTGCGAGAGCGAGTGGATTGTCTTTGGAGCTCGTTGATGTGATACTCATGAGGAAAGTCTCTGATGAAGAAGGGCTGGATCGTGTGAGATGGCTCTCAGTCATGAGTGCGTCATCGTCACGGAGCGGCCGGTCCAGTTTCTCCTTCTCCTTTTGGCCCTGGGAAAAGGTTTTGGCTCAGAACCAGTTGGCAGAGGACTCTGGTAAAGGAAAAACGTGTATTATTCCCGTGAGGGATTATCCCAGCATGAGTCAAGTATTGTGTATGCGTCTGTTAATCTGCATGCATTCGATCATGACGCTAGTTGATGAGTCATGAATAACTCAAGGAATGTTCTGAGGATCTGGGGCCTTGGTAGTAGTCCCATTTTGTGAGTTGGAGTTCTAAATGACTTACCGTGGTTGCTACGCTGACCATGTACGATGGACGAGCGGCTTGATAAAATGGCCAAATTGACCTCATACGTAAGTAGTTCCCATTGCGTAAGCCAAATCTCCAACATGCCTGACGGCAACATACCAGTGTTCACTTAAAGCACTATCTGCTTGCTCTATCCTCACGAACAAGTGCTATGGTAGTGCCACACATAACTTTAACCTCGGCAAAGTCAGCTGTCACGCACACTGGTCTGTTCAGATCTCCGTACACGGAAAAGCTCATACTTAGGCCTTGCACGTCCACCGACACACTATTATTTCCAACGGCAGGTGGCATCCGAAACTCCCGAACATCACTTAGGTTGCCCATTTCGTCTCCAACTCAGTAAAAGTACCTCTTCCCAGCTTCCAACTTCATCATGACTGCGTCAAAAATCGGTTTAGACGCAGTCATGATGAAGGTGGTGTCGAAAGTGCGTGGGAGACACCGCTGTTGCTGATTGAGAGGCACATATCTTCTGCTCTGTAGCTACTCCGTGTCGCTCGAGCAAGTTGCACCAATTTTTCTTTTTCATTTCCACGCTGCACCACAGGCTTCGTGACCATGTCCCTCACCCACTTGACTCGAATCTCGTCGCTCTTTTGCGTCGGTACTAAGTGCACTTGCAACGGCTGCATCGGTCCTTCCTTGAACCTCAACAGCTCAGACCCGGCCAGCACAGAGCCATCTTATGTCACAAACCTCAGCAGCCACGAACATCTCATATTGATCAATGACTCATCTTGGACAACTCCCTAACTTTTGGCAAACACGGAGTTCGTCGGCCCCCACACTGCTGATGTACGATTCGCGAGCTCATCAACAGCACTCATGCGGTACACTGCCACTTGGTCTTTATCGAATAGCGGGTACTTTAACGACTAGTGCTCGTCAACACTTGCACGGTATCTGAATTTTCCTGCTCAGTCCGATCGATCTCGAATCGAGCCAATCGGTGCAAATCCGCATACTCCTTTTGCTGTACATGCTTAGCACTTTTCGACGCACTTTTCTTGCCGAAGACAGCATGAAAATGCCAAGAGCCTAAACGACTGCGAAGAGTCCGAGCGGGAAGCAAATTCTGGACCAATAGACCGAGACGTCTCGTCAGTGATTGGGCACATCGACGGGGCCAGTGCCGTCTGAGTCTACTGAGGCTGAACCGACGACTGGCTGCTGTCTTGACGTTTCATCCGCGGCTGAGACGGGCGAGGCTATTCCGCACTTTAAATATTGCTATTCCGTACTGCAAAAGCCGTCAAACGTTTTTACGAACAGCTGATTAGCTTAATAGTTAAGTTATATCTGTATATTGCTACATGTAGAAGGTCAGGGGTGCGGAGATTAAATTAAGGAGCTTCCATTGACTGGATTTAGTTCCCTGCATTATTTGCACGAGCTTTATATGACTCGTATAGTATAGCTGACCACACCACATTCATTTGTAGTTGTCCTTTGGCTCAAATTGCCGACAAACGGTACAGGCAGTGCGCGCTGACCTGGAGCATACTATATAAGGCGACATTCCCGTTTACACTGGAACTACCGACCAGCAGATACAAGTGTCTGCTGGCGACTCCATCCAAATAGTCACCCGCAAAACTGGAGACACTAACGACGATAAATTCATGACAAAGACTGTGAGAATATTTATGATAAAGGGGATCATCTTGACCTTAGTAACGACCACCCTCGAGAAGACTAAGACGTAGCAAAAGTCTATTCACACATCGCTGTGATGATGTTGGAGGTGTCGTCCAGGTAGTGCTTGACTGTCGTGTAATACACTGACGGCGGTGAAATCCGTAGGGGATAAAACGCACGTTCCGATCGCAAGTTAGTGTTCCCCTCATAATCTCATCATGCACCGGATCTTCAAGAAAGTTTCCGGACACGAGCGAGACGAGGATCGAAAGGGAACAGCGCTGTGAAGTGGCGTCATAGAGCCATCGATAACGGTCCGGGATGGCAGCAGCAGGCAGGTTGAACCCAGCAAAGAACAGGAACATGACCATGATGAGGTCACCCACAACGGCAACGACTTTGCCACTGGACAGCTGGTCCAGGAGCGTCTGCATGAGCCTGGAGTAAAGGATGTTGAGCTAGTAGAGCACAGCCGTGCTGAAGGACTAGATACCGAGGAGAGGGTAATAGACAATGGTGTAGAGGAGACTGCTGCCGAAGATGCAGAGTACCTCGACGAACGAGATGCCAAGGAAGTACCACAGAGTTTTGTATGTCTGCGTGTCGCACTCGCGGCAGTAGAAGGCTCGATCCCGCAGGATGAAGGGCAGACAAGCAACGTACGTCACGTATCCTTGATGTAATGTTGTCATGAAATAGCACCCACGGCTGAGCTCAGCCCTTGGTACATTGTGTAGTTGCCAACAGTCACGAAACCGAAAAAAATGGCAAGGATAAGAGCAAGCCAACACCGAGTCAAGTTGTACGATGGTTTCCACTATCGTACAACTCGTACATTGACTGAAATAGCTGCATGATCAATCAGAGTTGCATCCAGGAAGTAGCAGCTCGCTTGTGTGCTAAAACACTAGCTTTGGTACACTATCGGGTGCAGGTGTCGTCGCACCAGGTTCAGCTAGACGATTCAGCAACACTTGGTGCTCCAGAAATAAATTTGAAATTGGTTCTTTCTAGTTGGAGAATTTCAACCCGTCCATTATTGTTTTTAGGTGACAGATGGTCTATTTACACGGAATTAACTATGTGCATGATCTCTGGTGCTGCCTTAGCCAAGATGTTAGCGCCGGAGGATCCGGGGGCTGACCGTGGCTGGGCCCAGTAAGCCTGGTGAACCTTTCGGTTCGTGCTCGAGTAAGTCGATGCAAGCATATAGCAGGGCACCCCTAATAGTCGTAGACACGTATCTATGCTCTCTCGTCGCGATTGCGCGAAGTTGGGGGATGCATTTTGCTTGAAAACAGGTCGTGGTGCTGGTAATGTCTTTCCATAATGACTGATAGACCGCGTCGTTCCGGTCAGCCCCATAGAGTGGTTTGACAGATCGTCGCGAGAATGTGCCATATTCGCTTCCACATCCGTTCAGCCGCTTCCACATTCTCCGGTAATCGGTCCGCAAGGAGCGCCTTCCTGCGCGGGTATGCTGGAGAGTTGTTGGCTAGCACACGCGCCAAAGTAGTATTTAAGCACCTGGGGAGAAGCGCCCCCCCCCGTCCAATTTCCGACCAGTTTGGTCCATCCCGCGACAGCATAGGAGCAGTCCCGGAACAAGTGCGCCAAGGTACCCACTTCCCCGTACAGCCGGGTTGCTTTATACAGGTATTGCTCTTGAGTCGCCCTGCATGGTGCAAATTAAGTTGCCTGGTGACGACCCGATATCCGGTCCAGACTTAAATAGCCGTTAGGCCCTGACTATGGTCCCAAACGTGCGTCGGCGTTTGACCGAGTGCCGCGCGTTGCCATTCATCATGCCCCGATATTTCTTCAAGACGATCCAGAAAAATACCCAGGGGACGGGCCAACACTTTGTGTGATCCCGGAAAGCTTGCCGTTTAAGCGCCGCTTAAACGAACCGATTCGGCGTATTATCCGGGACTGCCTACGGGAATATGTGGAGCTGTGGGTGCGCCTCAAAAACGAGGCTTTGTTCCTGCAGTTGTTGGCTAAACGCCCGCCCTTAGACAGAAGACCCATCGACTAGCTCTGATAATGAGTCCTCTGCACCATCAGTTCAAGCCATCGGTCCCGTGATACAGCGTTGTAGTCTGCAATACATCCCGCGCAATACCCAAAGGTCGCCCCGCGATGACACCGTCGCTAACCAGCGACCAAACATAGGACGCTATAACTGGTGGAGAGTAAAGTAGCCGTGGGGCCCAAATCCGGCAGATACTCGATACGACTGCAGTGTACGGCGATGAGAGCAGAAGAAACGTTGCACACCGCTGTAAATTGGCGTTTAAAGGGGGGCCGGATTGATAAGCAGGCCTCGGAGTCGTCAGAACATATTCTGTGGGCCCCGTGCGGGCGAGGCCGAGTTGTTCCAGCGTGCAGGCCGCTACCCGAGTATACACGGATTCGATAAACATATTGCCGCTGTAATTTTGGATCCAAGGATTGTCCGACCAATTAAAGGTGGACCAGAAACTCATGATCTCTTCCGGCATATCATCGGCGCCCATCGGTCGAGTGGAAACCGGGGTGGGATAGGATAAGACGAGCTCGTCTCCGCCCCACCAGCTAGCTGCCCCATTCAGCAAATTTGCGGACTGTGTTGCAACCCACTCACTCAGTCGAAGTTGCTGATTGGGGTTAGGGCCAACCACTCTTACGGATATCTCCGTAAGTCCATCCCTGGAATAGAGAGACGCCTAGGAGCCGACCGGTGCAGCGCCGCAACTGGAGTCAACTGCCCGACAGTAGCCTGCTGAAACGCATAAAAATCCCAGATGCGCCAGGCTTCGAAGTGCTTGTCCGATCGTTGGGTAAGCCAAAGAATGGCATGCTTTGTCCGTTGTGTTTTTATCGCGACCGACACCTCGGCAAGCCCAATATTCCCCGCTTTTCGAGGTCTTACCAATTACCCCGGGTTAACCTTATGGCGCCGTGCGTCCGTCGAAGTAGCGTGGGCCCACAAAAATTGCTTGTACAGATTGTGCAGCTCCTTTTCAGCCCTCAGCGGTATTTCGAAAACGCTCGATGTAAAGAGCTTAGCAGGTTGGACGATGGAGTTTAAAATGATAACTCTGTTCTCCACACTGGCCGCGACCCGAGTTGCCTTTAAGAGACGTCGTTGAATCTTCCGAATCCGAAGGGCCCAATTCTCGTTCTCCAATTCTCCGGTACCAATTTCGTAGCCCTGGTACCTGGCAGTGCATCCATGTAGCATGACTAGACCCCCTCGTAGCGCTCGACATTGATCGCCGTGTTAAGAAAAATGAGCCTGCTTTTAGACGGTTGTGCCTGCAAGCCTGCCAGTGCGCCAAATGCATTGACAATGCTTAACGCGTGCGGGGTTTGCCTAGCAGTTGCGAGAAAAAGCGTGGAGTCGTCTAAGAACGCTGAGAAAAGGTGCGTGTGGCCAGAAAAAATTGGCGCTTTCAACCCCTTCAGTATCGTGTCCTGCTGTAAAGCGATACTTAGCACCCCCACCACCAACAAAAGAAAGAGTGGCGCGAGAAGACATCCCTACCTTATTCCGGGGCGTACCGGGAGTGCCTGGGACTGGCATCCGTTCATTACAAAGCGTGCGGATGTGCCCGAATGGATGCGCCGCATGAGGTCAACGAACTGTTCGTCAAATCCGAATAGGCGTAAAGATTCGTATAGGAAATCGCCATCCACTGTATCGTACGCCTTTCGAAAGTCTAAGAGCATGATAATTCGGCCCTGTTCGGCTGGCGTGTCAACCTGCCGTTTTGCTGTCGAAAGCTGAGCCATCATCATCATGACGGAGTTTGACATTTGGCGCCCATGGACAAGTCCCTGCTGCGAATCGCCAATCGCCCGGGGTAACGAGAGTTGTAATCGGGCGGCCAGCACCTTCGCAAAGATCTTCGTAGCTAGTCTTTGCGAAGGTGCTGACCACCTTCTAGTCGCAAGCACCTTCGCCATGGATTATAAATCGATTGCCTTGCTACCCAATTGTAGCAAGGCGATCTATATAATCCATGGCGTCGTCAGAGTCATCTTTTTTTCATTAAAGCGATAATATGGGATTCCAGGAAAGAAGCAGGCAGCTCGGACCCCGCAAGTATTTGATTGCTGATGATGACGAGAGCCGGGACCATAAGAGCCGCCGTATCCTTGTAGAAATCATTGTTCAACTCATCGAGGCCAGCCGATTTACGGCGATTGAGCCGGACGATAGCTGAAAGCACCTCGGCCTCCGTAAGGGGACTTAACAGCCGCTCATTATCGTTCGCCATGAGGCGCTGCTCCAGCGGAACGGACGCAAATGCCCGCAGCTCCGATGCTAATAGAGGCAGTGGAGCGGTTCGATGACTCCAGCTGAGTACCGGCGCCCATTAAGACGCAAACTTATCAGCGATAGACAGTGAGCGCGGAAATGCCGGTCCGTGACGTGCCTGCAGGGAAGTGACGTGTTGACCTCGTTCCCAGTTTGCAACTCGCTGGTAGGACCACCTTAGACGCTCCGTAGATTGCGCCAATGTCTGGCCCAGATAAGCAAGGTGGTCCTCTTGCATCTCTTCGATATTGGTCAATATCCAGTGCCGTCTGGTGATGAAAGGCCGTCGGTTGCGCTTCCGTTGTGTAGCCACGTAGCGTTTTCTCCGCTGCTCTTCCCTTTTCCGCACTACCGTAATGCAGTGACAGCTCCCTGCAATATAGGTATCCCAGGACTGGGGTCGTGGGGACGAGCGGTCCACTCCCAGATTTGTCATTTCTCTGATACCGGCTGTCACGACTCGGTCCGGCTTTCGACCAGATAGGATAGATTACGCGGTGCCTCTACTGTAGCCTCCCATCCAATTCCTTACCTCGGAAATGAAGTAGCAGCTTTATCGTGATCTGAGTAAGTAGGTGGAGGAGCCGTTGGGACCCAGAGAACATCAGGAGCCCAGTCTTGAGGAACATTGAATCGATCAATCCTGCTAACCGTCCCGGTGGTCCAGTACGTAAAATGATGGCTTGTATCGAGCTCATCTGAGTCGACATGGTCCCGGAGAAGTTGTGCTTCACTCAAGGCTGTCCCGTTCAACAGTGAACGAAGCGCCGGACTCTCCGGACGGCTAGCGGACCGTGGGCCCAATCTATCCAGCTGCGGACTTTGAACGCGGTCAAAATCTCTTAGCAGGATAGTACTCCTAGTCGGCAGGTTCCAGCCGTAGAGCCTTTGAAGAATTCTTTGTGCTCCGCCCGTATGTTTGGCGCGTAGATGCTAAGTATGAAAATGTCGTGAAATCGCACCCCCACTGCCCGTGAAGTCCATTTATCCTCATTCCACACCTCTGCAGCAGACGCCGCGGTGGGAGATAGCACAAAAAACGACCCCTCGAACCTTTGATGAGCCAACACTCCAAAAGGACATTGGCGCTTGCTCCATGTCGAGCTGTTTCCCCCACACCCGTCGCTATTTCAGACGTAGAATAGCTGCATCATCCTCGGTGGCCACGTGTGTTTCCTGTATGCACCATGCCAGCGGACGTCTACTCACCGGTGTTTGGCGCCAGGCGGTCATCCACTGCTTCCGTGTCTCCTTCACAAACCACGCACATTAAAGTAAGTAGCCTCCGATCCGTCTGTCGCTTTGTTGAGCGATTGCATGGTTCGGAATCCGATTCGAGGCAACGTAACAAAGTGTGACGCCCATAAGCATCCGCACTCCGTAAATCCGCCCCGTAGTACCGTGACGTGAACTAATCCCGTAAAGCGCCCTTAGTATTAAAATTGTTCGTCATCCTGTCGACGTGCAAGCCCGGTGTAGAATCCCTCTCACTCGCCGCCCAATCCGCTAATTGTGTGGATGTGTAGTAGGCTTCCTTGTACTTGATGTTGGTTAAGATAAGCCGCATATGAGCTCGTATTTTGTCCTGCACCCCTGGACTGGATGGCACCCCATTGACTAGAGCTGCAACTTCATGGTCGTAGAGGAGTGCACATAGCAAGCGGTGAATTTTCCGGGTTCGACGGCGAGGATCACAAATTCTAAGCAGGTCTTCTCCAGAAAAATTGTTAGCTTTCAGTTTGTTCCGATCCCTCGAATGGTCCAGTAGCGGCGCTAAGAAGGAATTACCCGGATGCTGCGCCTTTTCTAGCCAGCCATCCACCCAGGCTTGCGTTAATTGATCTAGTGGTGTCGCACGATAGCGCTGCAACGAGACCTCGACACACGCCCTGCCGACTCTCTGCCATCCATAGGACAATGACGGACACGTCTAGAATTTGGAGAAGTTCCCCCGGTAGCATGAATCGATTTAGAAGCCATAGTAAATGGTCTGGAGCATTTAAAGCAGCGTGTTGCCACTCCTTCGTGGAGCTACCGGCCGTGGAAACGGGATTTGCAAGGGATTTAGCTAGTGCGATATCAACCGCTTCCACGCCGAGGCCCAATCCCCTCGATCGATACGGTAGTAGTCCACGTCATCTGTGATTATCGTCGGAGGTGCGACCCCGACGCGGCCTTTTTTGTGGACCGTCGTTTCGGGCTGGTACGGCACAATCTCCCCCGTTGACTGGTCTTCTTCTGGTGATGTGCTTATCCCTCGTTTGTGATCTGGCGGTGGGGTTAGCCGTGGTCCAAGCGGGTGCGTGAGTGGGAGTTCAGGAAGCACAAGCCTGTGCTCAACGACCACGAGCACCTGGAAATGGTATGTGCAAGTGTCACCGTCGGTGGCTGCAAAGTGGTCCGATTCTAGTGGAGCGGGACAGAGTATGGCGGAAACGGACATAGGTGCAGCCTGCTGCGTGGCGTCCGTCATCCCCGTCGGGGCGATCGGTGGGCGTGTAGAGTGCTCTGTTTGGCCCAGCGCTGTAGACTCGACCAGGTCCATCTCCGCCTCAAATTCAGGGAGCCGACTGGTACGACCCGAGTGAATAAACGCTGAATAATGGCGGTCCTGGTATTGTAGGTTGAGCGGGGGGCGATACGGTGACTCAATCTTGGCAGCAACCACCTCGTCAAGAAGCGCTAAAGGTGTGAGCATATGTTCTCCCGCGGTCTCCGTCACGCGACTGTGCCTGGAAACAGTAACTGGAACATACTTCAAGCACCTCCAGCTCTGTGACTGGCCTTCGACGCGCCGGATGACGTATATGGGTTGTTGCAAAAATTGGCCGCCATACCCACCGATTCACTTATTCCCATGTGTCCGAGGGTACTATATCCGTCCACTCCAAGGACTGGACGCATAATCTTCTAAATACCACCGTATTTGAGAGGACGACTCAGTGCGGGACATCCCTGGCCACCCCTCGGCCTACGTTATTTAACAGATGAACCCGTCAATCGTGAGCTAGCTGTCCTTAGAGCGTTTACAGTCCTGTATACTTAATACCACGTTCAATACTGGCTGTTACCATCATCAGTGCCCGGTCCGGTGCTTCCAGCTTAGCATCCGCAACCGCCTGAGTTATCGCCATAGCAGGGCAGTTCCCTGTCGCCAATGTGACCACAGACCTCACGCCGAGTTGGCGTTCTATATCAGCCATATCAGCCGAGATTGTCGTTGATCGAGCGCCCATCGGTAGGGCCGTTGAGAACTGCTTGCGCAGAGCTGTTCGTTCGTGACGCTTCAGGGTTAGTAGAACAGGTACAGTCGAGACTAGAGACGTACCCCTCTGTTGACTGACCGTTTTCCGGATTAGGTCCTCTGTTGTGAGAGAAGAATACCTGGAAGGGCCCGTACCATCGGCTTCCACCGCCGTAGTTAAGTCCACAGTTAAGGAACTTGATTCAAAGCCTTCGGGAGTCATCTGGCCGCTAGAAGCCCCGTTCTTCTCGTCGTCTTCCTCCCCCAGGACAGGGTATGTGCCTGACTTCAAGTGTGTTTTACTTGAAGACGCACGACCGCTCGGGCATTTAAAGCTCCCCTTAGAAGGTATAGAGAGTAAAGGTTGCTGCCTCACCGGTCTAGGTGAAGGCTGGAGATGTTAAATTTTTTGCCTTGCTCTTCCTGCGAAGCTCTGCTGGCCTCTTTCGGTAGAGGCGTGGTGCCAACCGGATGCTGTTCCGACCCCGTCATTTGCCCAGAAGGCGTTACGGCGTGCTGAACCACCTATTCAGCCTCCCTTTGAGCTGAAGTCGCTGCGCCGCCATAGCTCTAAGATCCTCGAGGCTAGAGAAAGGTTTTTCGAGGTCTTAGAGCTCTTGTACGTCCCCTCCCGTCACAACAATTCCACCGGGGCCCTTCAGCTGCGCATCCGTAAAACTGCATCGAGATAAGGTGTGCCCGGGATTACCACATTGTAGGCAGTGCAACCTGTTTCCCACATAAGGGTGTTTAACGATGATGGTCGTGCAAACCAGATAAGACGGACAACGTCACCTAGGAAAGTAGGACACCCCGCAAGCTCAAAAGCTACCCTTCAGATAGTAGACGTCCTCGAATCCGGTGTGTGCGTGTCCATGTCAAAGTCCGTTGAACTTTTCTCCTTCAGAAATGCCGCGAGTTTGCCCACATCACTAAAACGTGTGAAGCTATGAAGGTCCACAGTGTACCCCACTCGCCGTCCATAAGGTAACCCATTAAGCCCTTGCTTCCGTTGCCAGACCGACCCGCTCTCTAGACGGTGAGCATTTCGGAGCCGATACAGTCTTCCAAAGAACGGCACCCGGACCGCTTTGTGGCAGGCTGCTGTAGTCTGAGTAAAGAAGTAAAAGTGGGTCGTCTTGTTGACGTGGTCATAGCTGATCGTCTTGGTTTGACTGAGCATAAGGTGGAGCGTGGTAAGGCTTACCCGCGCCAATTCCGTTGATTCCAATATGGTCGCAGTTAAGGTTTTCGTCGTTTGTCGGCTCACCTTGACTCGACGAACGTGGTCCAATTGCAAAATCATCTCTCCTTCAACCTGGGCCTGGATGGTACTATACAGGCGTAGCCGTTCTTCGCTTCGCAGGACTCGTTTGACAAAATTTGGCAGACGTCTGCAAGCCACGGTGCCTTCCACTAATCCGGCGATAAACGACCACTCATCGTCCGTGCCTTCCCGAACATGGTGCAGCCCAGTTCGGGCCCCAGAGGCTCCGCAGAGTGCTTGTAGACGGGCGGTCGCATCCGCCGAGAAGCCGATGGATCGAACATGAAACCCTCATATCGAGACATGTCTGTACTGTCGCGGGGTGGGTCGGGACCCGTTGATGTCGCCCCTGTGCGCACCACCTGTGCCCACTGACTCAAAACTGGGGAATGGGACCATCTATGCTGGCTGGCTAAACGCCGGATGGTATCCTTAAATGTTCGCGGGTTATCGCCGAAGACATTTTCTTCCATTCCAAATAGCTTCCTCGACGCGTAACGTGAGCTTGCTCGAACAAATTTAGCAGGAGACCCGCTTCAGCTGCATTAAGAGGAGGAAAGCGCTTCCGCTCAGCAAGCAGATCCTCCAATCGCACTGGTACTGCGTGATAAACCTCCGCGAAGAGGTGCCGAATCCTATCGCACCACGCCTGCACTGGTCTTACTTGAGGAGATTCAGCCATTTTCTCCACCAGTGCGGTGAACATCTCGGATGATGTTAAAGAGGGCTGGGCAGGCGTCCGCACAGAAGTTTCCGACGTAAGCCTCATCATCGGCGATGCGCCGGAGGCGTTAAGTGGGTGGCCCCCTTCGCCACAGATCCGACCAGTCAAACCCGTGTGGGTGCTGGAGCCTGTGTCTGTGGGCGCTGGCTGCTCGAGCGGAGGCGAGCCCATTAGTTGATTGGGGTCAACCGGAGCCTGCCCATCCAATGAAGCCGCGCCTGGGTAACCCCCACCAGTCGTGCCGCCTAATTCGCCCCCCAGCGGGGGGTGCAGTTTCCGCGGGCAGGCCTTCCGATGGTGTGATCGCGTCCGACCGTCCATCGGCTGGACCGGCGACGTCGCCAGACCGGCCCTCCGCGCCCTGCGTGCCGCCGTCCGTGTTCTCCCCTCCTCCAGGCGGAGGAGAGCAAAGGGATGCCATTGCGCGCACCTTTGTCAGTGTAAGCCCGATTTGTACTCCGCCTAGACTACAAGTCACTGCTCTGTAGATTGGGGAGTGAACCCGTCCATTAGGCCTAGCACTAAATCCAGTCAATGGAAGCTCTTTAATCTTTGCACCTCTGACCTTCTATATTTAGCATACAGACAAAACATAACTAATAAGCTAAAATAGCTGTTCGTAACAGCATTTAACGGCGTTTATAGTACGGAATAGCAAAATTTGAAGTACGGAATAGCCTTGCCCGGCTGAAACCACATACTTCCATAAAAGGTCCGAAAGTCTCAGTTAGACTGCGCTTGGAACCTTATTTTGATGGACGATTTGCTGTCGCGGAATAGAAAAAGAGCTTTGTAAGTCGAGCAAAAACGGCTTTGTACACAAAGCGATTATCGATATGTGAAGGTTGCTTGATCTCAACTAGCTGTAGCCAGCGACCCGATTAGACTTGACACCACTCGCTGCTTCTTGTCTGTAGCTGCTTTTGTTTTCTAGCTTAGACGAGTCCGAGGTAGCTGAACAACATGAGCGCGATCCACAAGTAGCTGAATGGCACGCCCAAGATCCACAAGAGGAAGAAAAGCAGCAGCATATTGCCGCCGCCAATCCGGTATTGTGAGAGACGTCCGTTTGCCTGCTCTCCAGCATTGTTACCGGACACGTTTGGGCCACCTGGTACACTGTGCAACATACCGACATCGTTAATCCATAGAAACCAGCAGGATCCAGCAGTGTTGCAAATGTTCGATACACCCGCTGACGTTTTTACACAGACGTCAACACTCACCGCTGTTGCTGGCCTCCTCTATGTACCCGCATGCCCGGCATACCCATTCCCATACCGGGAGCTCCACCAAAAGACGCAAAAGAGAACCCTCCTGGCCCGAACTGCGACACGTGCACGCGAGATCCTCCAAAGTTGCGCATGCCTCCTCCGCCCCGCATACCTTCCTGTGAGAACATGGAAAATGGATCCTGGCCCCCAAAAAACGAGCGAAAGATCTCTTCAGCATCCTGTCCCTGGAACGGGTGTTGGTTTGATCCGCCACCGCTACTTGCAGTGCCTCCTCCGACTCCAGCCTTGCCAAAACGGTCATACTGTCGCCTTTTGTCAACATCCGAGAGCACTGAATACGCCTAGAGTGACACACCATTTCCAATACGTCAGTGCTTGCAACTTGATAGCTAATGGGTACGAAGCAACACTGTGTCAAGAACCTCTCCAATCTCTTTAAATTTGACTTCTGCTTGCTCTTTATTGTCTAAATTTTTGTCTACAAGTTGTAAAAAGCAAAACACAATCATACATGTTTCTTTACGTAACAAGAAGCCGAGACAACGAAGAAGAGCATTGTAGACGCACCTGGGTGGAAGCGGACGGCGAGCTTTCGATACGCGCGCTTAATTTCGTCCTCTGTGGCCGTCTTCTCGATGCCCAGGGCCCGATAGTAGTCGACATCGGCCATGGTCGCCAAGTAGTTGTCAAGGCAGCAGACGTCAGGTCACCTTCGAGCGACACTTACAAACAATGTGCTCCACGTCAGTGCACTAAAAAGAGAAGAGAAACGCGTTTTTATCGGCTGCAGAAGCGACTATCGCTTCTTTTTGCAGTTCCTGTTGATTGGTGTATTCCATCCGAGAGTTGTACAGAGCCCGTACGGGAGAAATTGTCCTTAATACAGCTGTAAACGTAGAGAGGCTCAGACTGACTATTAATAGCTACTTCTCACTGATGAGATGTCTGGTTGTGTGGCAACCACGTCGTGGCATCTACCATGACACAGTCTTACTACTACTTCTAACTTTCTCATTCCGCGGGCTCTAGACGTCGGGCGTCACGACGGAGCACTCCCGAAAGGGCCCGTAGAAACCGTCCGTTGACCAGGTCTGGGGTTAATGTCTTGTGTGCACTCTACCGGTTGGCGGGGCTGCTTTTGCGCTTGAAGCGATTTGATTTAGGGGATAGAGGACGCTTGACTAGGAGTCCTGTTACCACTGCGGTAGTTCCAGCGAGCCATCTTGATGTAATATCTGACCATCACCTCGTAGTCGACTTCTTGCTCTCCAGGCCGGCCCGGGCTCACAACGTGCTTAACGTGCGCCAGAATCACCACTACACGAAAAGTATCTAGCTCTGTGCTTTTGTACTTAAACAATCGGCACTGGATCTCAAGGGGCCGCCCGAGGCAAGGTGGCCAGTTTCCTGGCTCCCCGGACGGTCTCGTGTCTGTCCGTTGTTGCGGCTGGCTGCCGATTGGGAAGTGCAAATGCATTGAAGATGAACGCAAGCACTTGCATCATTGGAGTCACTGACGACGGTCGGTCTCGTTCAGTACGTAAGTAGCCGCAATCTGGATGATGGCTAGATGTGGCACAACGATCCGATCGCGTGGTGACTGTATGGGTTCACCATAAAGTTGAGCTTTAATTTGTTTCTTTCAACTTAAAAAACCACCTACAAACTCTTAAATTTTTATTAACTTTTAATTTGATATTGTTAACATATTTTTCAATCATAAATTAAAAAAAATAATTAAAATATGAATTTATTTTCACTTACAGAATTCATTTTTTTTAAATTTTCATCTAATTTAAATTTTTTATTAATTCAGCTTGCTTTCGCTAATCACTCAGTTGACATCTCATACCTAGAACATCAAAGGTTTTGCACGATTTTCGTTCGGCCAAGATCAACGTCTCGATCCAGCGCTCGACTTGAACGAGATCGATCTGCTGGTTTCGCTTCTGGGGTTTAAAAGAGCGTTCCTACGACAGGATGTCGATTATCATCACCTAAGGTCCAGCCTTCTGTCTCGATGCGTTGCTTCGTGGCCTGTGAGTTATAATTACGATGCAGCGAGGATTGCAAATGTCAGCTTGTCCGGTCAGTATGGATGTCGACGATAGCATATCCTTGCAAGGCTCGAAGTCCCAGGTACGGGTCTGGGTACACGGTGCTTCGAGATTCACTCAAACTTTGCATCGAAACCACTTTGTGCTGATGAAACCTCACAGCACAGCTCTGACTTGATCAGGCTTTCCGAGAGTACGCCACATCATGTCCTGCAAGACCTTTGTCTTTCCACACGTCTGTTGCGCTGACACACACGACCACGCTTTTGAGTTTGGGTACGGACTAAGCTTGCTACTTCCATCATTAGTTCGGTCCCAAACTGTATGCGGTTAGCAATGTTTTGAAGAGACGCTTGCCCTCAAGCTTTTGTATCTCGTGGAGACGGTGCCGAATTTGACCACGTGTCAAAATTTCTGCTTGCCACCGAACATGGCTAGCGTATCCTTATCTGTCGACGTCGAAACAGGATGACAATCTGCCGATACCATAGCTACGTGTGTGATCCCGCTCGCCTAACTTACAATGTGGTTCAGCGCTGTTGTGTTCTGAACGGTTAGACAAGTATTTCCATTGACGAATATGACAGTGTGGCGTGCGAGCTGCATCATAACTCGAAGTGTCAAGAGCTTATCCAGCGCACGAAACAATACCGCCGCAGAATCGAGTGTAGACAAGAAAAGAAGACGGCGTGTATTGCAACGAGGTTGTCATGAACTTCGAAATGTAGCGTGTATGTACTGATACAGAACGTGCATTGTCCGTAGCGGAGCCATTGAGTACAATCCATGAGCACAGGCAAGACCAACGAGGGTACTACGCATACTTGATCTTCTCACCGTACTCGGTGTAGTAGTTAGGCACAGACACCGATGACTTGCTGGCGTCTTCCGTGTCAAGCCAGACGCGGCACTTTTCGTACGGAGGCGCATAAAGGTGCATCGAAATGGCACGCATCTCTGCGTGAGGATTGCCCACTTTGTGCAGGCCAAACGAATCGTCCATGTACGTGACACCCGATGTGAACTGTCCGTTGAAAGTCTCTACGAGCCGGCCATCCTGCTTCTCATAGCGCACTTCGTTCACACACCCTTGGATCACTTTAACCCAGCAGCCATCCGTCGGATGGTCATGAACCGGACTATACTTTCCAGGGTTCCAGCACAGCAGCATTAGTGCATACGATTCGTTATCAGTCGAGATGAGGTTGCGTGTGTAGTTGCGTGAAGGGTCAAAGTGAGCAAAGTGCTGCAGCTCTTGCATGTTGACCGGGAACTCCCTGTTCACGCACGACAGTTGCACCCACCAAGTTGTTAGAAATGACAACGTCCTTGGTCATTCAACTGTACCAAAGTAATTCGCATACTCGAGCAGTTGACGAATCCTGGGCTTGTCTTTAATGGCAAGTTCTGGGTCCCGCTCGAGCTCGCATTCCAGCGTCTCGACTAGCTCCGCCAAGTCCATGGGAGCTGCCATTTTTGGCGCTTCGTTTTGAGGTGTGCAGGCGGCAGGCGTCCCTACCGCTGATGCTTGTGGTACTGTCATATCAATGGTCGGTACTTCGCGGGAATTCTTGGAAACTGACTGCTCTCCAATGATTTACTTACTGTATGGTCCCCGAGGTCATTCCGGTGGTGGGGGCATTCGGCTAAGTACGACGAAACGGCTTTTCACTGAAACTCAACTTCAAGCCAGGCGCATTCTATGCTTTGAGAATATTAGTCTCGCTAAGTACGAAGCATGAGCTGCACATACCGCGGTATAACGGCCCAGGTCCGTCATTGATACTCCGACCCGGGCCGATGGTTTGGGCCAAACCTCGACCCATGACCCGGCCTCGTCGCCAGGGCGACCCGATCGATCACCCTGGTTTATTTCTAATGTGCGTCCCATGTTATTTACTACCGAAACTTCGCTTCGGTAAGCCCTCTGATTACTTTTCTCCCGATAACAAATAACCTTCGCTATTTTATAGGACGGGATGTCCACCGGGTTCGTTCTATGGTTTTTCCATGGGCGCTAACTTGTAACTTATAACTCATTGCCATGTAGCGAGTTATTATTTAGATGGAAAATTAGCGCCAAATGAAAGGAAGTAACCTATTCAAGCCAAGCATCGAGGGTGTTTTGCGTGGCGTTGGCACTGCAAATGTCATCCTATAGGCTGCGGAGTAGCTAAAATGTAACGGGGTAAGCCCGTTACGTGTAATTAACTTAATAACTTTTAAATAGAATTATATCATAAAGGTTGATAATACTCGTAAATATTATCATAAGAGGTAGTATTCAGAAATACTCACCGATTGGCTGATATGAGCCATCATATTAGAAAGCTTAAGCGGTCCAATCAATGATGGAAGCGAGCAATGAGTGGTGAGCTTGTTGTCGTCATACGACGACGTAGTTTAATATAGTTAGATAAGATTGAAGTATTAGTGATAGCATAATTGTAATTGATACGGTTCTCTTCTTACCTTTACTCAAACGATCTGTTTGAGTAGATTAGCTTCCTCTGCACGTACTAGTGTACGTGAAGTTTCGTGGCACCCCAAACAAAGAGTGACCCGTTACACCTGGTGGCACTTTGTAGTCCGTCCAACGAATACTTAGTGTCCGTCCAACATGAACATGTTGGACGTAGAAGACGACAGCTTTCACGTCACACGCGAAGGCTACTCCCATCTGAGTGACTCAGAATGGGAGGTAGTTGGCCACATGAGTTGCTCTTGGGCGAACCCGCCATCAGTGGCATGTTGGAGACTCTATACCGAAACCAGCAACGTGCCGCTATCAACAAGTTCCTACAAGGGAAAATTGCCGTCGAAAGACGGAAGATAGCCTTGCTACAGCAGCAAGGCTCTCATCAGTCGATGGGCAGGCTGACGCACACGCGTCGATCTGAAACCTTGAACATAGATATCTCAATGTTCAAGGGAACCGATAAAGATTCCATTTTAAGATGGTTCGTCGAGTTAGACGACGCCATCAGGGCGCGTCACATCGAGGGTGACGAGATGCAAGTCACCTTCGCCCTGTCAAAGATGACAGAACGAGCAAATACTTGGGCCTTAAAACTCAAGCTTCACGACCCTAATGTGTTCGAGTCGTAAGAGACCTTGAAGTGTCGTTTCAAAGAGACTTTTGAGCCGCCAATAACCGAGTTCAGAGCACTCGCTGCGCTCCTGAGGCTCAAGCAAGGTAAGCGTGATGTGCACGCTTATGCACAACACCTACGCTACCTTGCTAGTAGCTTCACGGAAAATTCTGTTGACGAGCACACACTCATCAACGTGTTCATCTACGGCCTGGTAGATGGACCGGTGAAGACCTACATGTTCCGATAGGACTTCCATACGCTGGAAAATGCGATAGCGTATGCGGAACAAGAAGACTTTAGCCTGAGACAGTCTCAGGCTAAAGTCTTAACCTCTCGCTCTCTGAGTCACAAGCGAACGGCAAGATGCCATCGCTGACAGAAGATCGGACATTACACACATGAGTGTGGTGTCTCAAGCACCGCATCACGTCCAAAACGTGATGACCGCCCTTGGCCAAGAAAAGGTACAAGGCGCGCGTCCGACCATGTTGCTGAACCGTGACAGCAAGTCGGACCGGTAAAAACATTCAGGGTCAGTTGGGGCGAAGCACCCTGCTGATCCAGCAACGTCAAGAGAGTTTGCAGGACTCTTGACGAAGATTTCTCTCAACACACAGTCGCTGTGTGTTACTGCCCCTAGTGACGAGGAGTCCCTCATCACTTTGAAGATCGAAGTGACTAGTGGAATGTCACTTCGCACCCTACTTGACTGTGGGGCGTCGAACAGTTTTATTCGACGCCAGTCGCTAAGGGACAGTAGGCTAAACTATGTTGAGCGAGAGTTCCCTCTAACGAGGAGACGGTGTGTCTTGCTACAAGCACATCCGTAACAGTGAACAAACGTGTAGTGGGAATCCACAACACGCTAGAAGGAAAGCAGTACGATGAAGACTTCATCGTACTGGATTTGGATGACAAATTTGATGTCATCCTTGGTCTGTCATGGCTTAGAAAGTACCAGTCATGGATCAGCTGGCAGCATCGATCCGTGAAGATGCCTGCCGTTCGTTCATCAGATGGCCATCTGGTGAACGTCTTGAAGCGTCTACAAACGCGTGGATGTACCACGAGTGAGTACGATGGCCTCACTTGTGATACAGGCGTCAGTACGACTGCACAAGATCACAGTATAGAAGGCCACTACACTGTGGAATCGGCTTTCGGCACCTGTGTAGAGACACAGGCCTAGCGGAAGGTTCACCACTCAAATATATCGAGTAGATTGGACTATGGATGCACACCGAGCACGTGCATCCAAAAAGAGAGATTTGTGCTGCTCAGAATGAATATTACGTTAAAGCGAGATCGACTATCAAAGAGTCGATCGTAGAGCAAGCCCGACCGACTAAAAGAGAGTCGATCGAAGAGGACGTGAATGTGATGGTGTGCACACAGTCAGAACATGTAATGGAAGAAAATTTCAGCGTTCGTGAGAGTTGTAACTCCCGAGGGAGTTGTGTTGAGGGTGTGGACTCCAAACCACCTGCGGACGTGTTTTTCCAGGAAAGCACCGAGACAGTGAACGTCTTGGTGAATGACGGATCAAGTTTAGGCTCTTATACACTTGATCTGGTTACACCTCCGAATTCAGCTTCGGTTGCAATCAAGTTGCCCACGCTAGAATCTAAAACATTCTTGCAACATCTGCGTAGTGACAAGATCAAGCAGATCTGCTTACTCGTCACAGAGGATGAGTACGTCGCCGATGTTCGTTCGGCACGAGTGTTTTCTAAGAACGAACGGGTTCTCACTAGCTCATCGATGGACAAGAGTTTCCTCGATGAGAATACTCGGATTGAGCGATACACGTCTCAGTCTTGGGAGTCTTTAAAGAAAAATCCTTTGTATGAGGATTTGATCGAATTCAGAGATGTTTCCACTAAATCCGTGCCATGCGAGTTGCCTAAGGATATAGGCATTCGGCATGAGATAGAACCGAAACACGGTTCGAAACACTGTTTCATGAAGCAGTGTCCACTGCCTCGTGAACAGGTAACAGCGATCGACAAATTATTTGCCGATCGCTTAGCTGTTGGTCATGTGAGGGGAAACAACATCCCCACACAGTTCTCCGATCTTCTGTTGCGAAAGGTCACATAAAGGTGGCGGATAGTGCACACTTTAACATATTGAACGCTGCAACGTTACCCGCTCAGAAGCCGATACCACGGAAGGAAGCGATCATAGATGGTATGGCAAAGAGTACTATCTTTTCGTCTATGGATCTGATGGATGGATTCTATCAGATCCTCGTGCGTGAACGAGACAACGCGTACACAGCAGTGAGCACCCCCAGTGGTATGCTCTGGGAGTGGCTAGTGATGCCACAGGGGCTAAGTAACGCCTCTGAAACGTTCAACAGATGTGCTACGAATCAGTTGCGATCGGTTCGAGACTTTGCACCGATTTACTATGACGATGTCTGTGTCCATAGCCAGGCTATGGGTGGAAAGACGGACGTGTAGGCTCATATAATCCACGTCCGGAAGGTTCGTACACTTCTGCGAGAGCATAAGATGTCCGCTAACCACAATAAGTGTATATTCGTAGCAAAAATGCCGCTTTTTTTTGCTGCATCGTGGGTAAACATGGCGTACGCCCTGATCCAGAAAAGATTGAGGCAATTAGCGATTGTCCTGTGCCAATCGACGTCAAGGGACTTCAAAAGCTCCTTGGCTTAGCGGCGTACTTGCACAAGTACTTGCACAAGTACGTCGAGGTAACCGTACGTCTATCTCGTCTGTTAAAGAAAACCGAGAGGGGGTCATGGAGTGCTGCGTGTCAGCACCCCTTCGAAGGTATCAAGGAAAGCTTGATATAATCGCCTGTACTAGCGTTTGCAAACCAGGACGGAACATTTCATGTGGTCTGTGACGCCAGAGATTCTGCAATCGGCTGCGCGTAGATGCAGTAACACGACTCAGACGGCGTTGAGCGCGTCGTCTGTTATCAATCGCGTCAGCCGCAAGCAGATGAGCGTAATTACCCGGTGCATGACAAGGAACTCCTTGTCATAAAATGTGCACTGGCTAAGTTTCGGGTTTATGTCTTGGGGAGTAATCCCTCCATCGTTTAAATCGACCATGCTTTATTACGCACAGCCTTAAACAGTTCACACATATCACAAAGAATGGTGAGGTGGCTATCTTATTCACGTAGTACAACTTCTCCGTCGAGTACAAACTATAACGACTTAGTGTCGTCGCTGATGCTCTTTCGCGTCGGCCCGATTTTAAGCCGACTGCTCAACCCAACAGTAGGGGTGATCCCACTGTCGCGACACTAACAGTGAGTGTTTCGTCGTCGAATCTGCTCAAAGACGTGCGGAAAGCATACGCAGAAGATGAGTCTCTTCTGCGGTTGATGGAGTATATATCCAATCCATGCATTCAAGCTGTGAAAAGATTGACGTCTTAATAACGCTCTTCATCCGAACGGTATTCGGTTTGTGATGGACGGCTGTACTATACAGCAGTCAACAGCGACACACTTCGTGTCATCGTTCCCGCTCATGATTTTTTGCGATTGCGCATCGCGTATGAGTGTCACGCTGACCCAACAAGTGGAAATTGCGGTGGGGGAAAGACTTACCTCACGGTAAGTCGTGACTTCTACTGGCCACGACAGTATGATTTTGTGCACAAATACATTTACGCCTGCAAAGTTTGCCAACGGATGAATCCCAGTCCTTCATCCCGTGCACCCTTGCAGCCTCTACCAATTCCGGCAAAGTGCTGGCAGTCCGTGTCGATGGACTTCTTCTTTGAGTTTCCCAAAGACGCTCAAGAATACTGGTATTCTTGTGTTTGTTGGTCAGTTCAGCAAGATGGTAAATCTTGTTGATGTACCGGAGTCAATCACAGCCCAGGGCTGTTTTTTTATTTCATCAATACTATCTTCCGACTTCAGTGGTTACCCCGTGAACTCGTGTCTTATAGGTACCCCCGCGTCACAGCGGAGTGCTGGCAATCCGTGTTCCGTTTACTTGGAACACGTTCAAAGATGTCAACTTCTGACCACCCAGAAACAGATGGTGAGACGGAAAGCGTCAACCGCGTCGTCGAAGAAATACTTCGAGGGTATGTCCACTCGTTTACGAGTTGGAGTGAATTTCTGCTGATGGCGTAATTTGACGTCGACAACGCATACACCGTATTTCGTAGATGGGGTAGGCCACTCACGTTTACCTGACTTCTTAGGGTGTAACTCTAGTTTGGGGGGGTCGGACTCGCTCGAACAAATACCGATGTGGTTCTTGCTCATCAAACGTCGACAATGGTGTCGACGTGAAGGATGCCGATGTCGATGGGATCGATGTCGATGATGACGATTCTGGCATATCCAGCATCGCTAATGACCGCCAAAGTGAGGACGATGATACCCTCACTGGTGAAGACAACCCCCTTTCAGCAGTGCACACGAAGCGCACTGCTGTTGACAAGGATAAAACAGCAGAGGAATTTCTGCTGACTCGCGAAGCGGTTGTCCGCTTCGTTCAAGACTTCATTTCAGATGCACTAGACAGACAGAAACGAAACGTAGACAAAAATGGAAGAGCAAATTTTCTTTCATTTGATGAAGAAGACCTAGATTTACTGTCTACAGTAAACTTACCGAAGTACGCAGTGACAAACGTGGGCAGTAGTAAATTACTGCCCAGGTACATTGGTCCATTTCGTATGTTGCGCCGACATGGCAACGCATACACGATTGTACTGCCCTGTAAGATGCGCACGCATCCTACGTTTTACGTCGGTCATCTCCGCCCGTACTATCAGTACGAGCTCGTTTCGAGATGCGAAGAACACCTCCGCGGTCGAGAGCCGAGACCATTCTCGAGTGGTCCCGGTTCAACGAGCCAGTCTGGTAGACTAGCGAAGCGACCTGTTCACGCAGCTCAGCAATGTCTCGACGGGCTGCAGCCAGCTCATAACGAAGAGACGATTCGAACGTTCGTTCTCAAGTTGCGCAAACGCAAAAGCGGCACGATCGTCCGAACGATCCGTGCGCTAAGGAATTGTAATTATCCTTTAGGAGATCATGGAGCTCATGACGCCGAGTCCGTTCATGATCCAGGTCATCCTGCAACTGTTCCGTTACACGGTTCAGCTTCTGAACATCAAGCTGATCCGACCCTTGAGCTGGATCAAGTATTCCCGCCGCCACCACATCCTTTGGTGGACTCAGGCGGTGGTCAACGCTTTTTGGTGGAGCGTATTTTGAACCATTGCGACTTGAATGGCATCCGGACGACTTACCTCGTTCGCTGGCGTGGCTATCCACCGGCCTGGGACAGCTGGGAGCCTCGATCCCAGCTGATTGTTGATGCTACGCATCTCGTCGAGCAATATGACGAGACCTACCAGCTGCGTTCGAGGAAGGGCCGTCGGAAAATGACCTCCCCGAACGCGAGTACAGGGACTGCAAAGTGTCCATCCCTTCAGCCACCTCAGAAGAGATGTTCGCCCTCCTGTAGGAATCATTAGGGAGGTAAGCATCCCTAGATGCATAGTTCGAGTTGTCCAGGCACCCTGGATATCGATAGACCCACGAGAGACAGGGTATTCTGCCTCTTTTAAAATCTGGTGCAACTTGTATCGCACCCCAACTGGGTTGCGCTTTTCAAACCTGACGCAAGCTGCATTAAATTTACCGAGCTAGGCCTCACGGCCAATGCACTTGATGTTATGGGTAAAGGCATTTCATCCTTGCATCAAAGCATTACCGTCTCGGCCACGGTTAAGATTATACCACCGATGTTTGAAAAATGCATCGGTGAAGTATTCTTCCTTAGCACGGATAGTTTCCGTGCTGGAATTAGGTGGTCAAATCTTCCTACAATCGAACAACGGGATATAATCCCTATCGGTAGTCATGCCGTTCAACTGGTCCAACTCCTTGCATGACGGCAGGTAAGCAGACTCCACTTGAGGAGCGTGGCGCAGTACATTTCGGTCCCTGGCCTCTTGATTGGTGTCAGCATGAGCACGGACCCCAGTAATAGTTCGATTCCTCGAGATTCTTCGCACTTGGTGATGTATAGGTGCATCCCCACCATCCCCACGCGTCCTATCGTAGGCTGGACTCGCGTGAGGCGAGAATTCGACGGAATAAATGCTCGA
The DNA here is from genome assembly GCA_921007115.2 of Peronospora matthiolae. Lineage (NCBI taxonomy): Eukaryota > Oomycota > Peronosporomycetes > Peronosporales > Peronosporaceae > Peronospora > Peronospora matthiolae. The sequence goes on along the minus strand of CAKLBY020000223.1, from coordinate 374,185 downwards.
TCCGAAGATCTCAAGAATGATGCCGCCACGCTGGCCAGATCCAGTCAACCTGGCTCTTGCAGTGTCCGCCCCGGGTGATCCGGACGCGTGAGGTGTCGCCTTCGAGTCGGATACATCATCCGACTCGCCAGAATAGATGAGCTCTATTTCAGACTCATCTGAATTACGATTTGCGGTACCCGCTGCTTATGCAGCGGGTGTACCTGTCGAACGTGGTGACTAACCACGTGGACTGTTTGCAGCAGCAGGAGAGGCACGAATCACACTTGCTGCTGAGGTGTGAGAAGTACTCTCTCCGGCTGCACGCATGCGTGCAGCCAACTTTCTTGCTGCTGCAGTAGCAGCTCGCTTAAATTTCGAACTAATGGGTTAGAATAGCAAATGAATGGAAATTGATTAACAAGTGCTCCCTTTCCCAGAGTGATCTAACGGTGGTCACCCTGTCCCAATCAAGTCTATTCAATCAACGGTTGATTGATGTTTAGGAAGATATTGTAACGGGGCAGCCCGTTAAATGATATTGACACCAAACGGTGTCAATAGGAAGATTGTCTAGCATGACAACCTTCGGCCAAAATTACCTGAGACAGGTAGTACTAATGGAATATCTTTCCCTTAGGATTATATTCACGTGCTGCTCGAAGATTGGCGGATAAAAGACATATCAACCAAGGTTACCACAATCACTGCTAGACGCGCGTAATGAGTGGTGAGCAGATTGTCGTCATACGGCACTGTAGATTAGTGTAGTTCGATAAAGATTGAAGTTATGTTGATAGCTTAACGATATTTGATACAATTCTCTTTTTACCCTTACTTAAACGAGTCGTTTGAGTAGATTAGCTTCCTCTGTACGTACTAGTGTACGTAAAGTTTCGTGGAACCCAAGCTAAGGGTGCCCCGTTACAGTTATTATAACTGTTCTTGTCGTTGCTGCTATTGCTGTTGTTAAAACTGGTGTAGCTGTTAATTTCGCTGCTGCTACTGCTCCTTTACTACTGCTGTTGGTGTTAATGGCGTTAGTATTGTGTTGTGGTAATTTCGAACCACAGTGCTGCTCTTATAGTTGGTTTTATTTGTGGGGTTGGATTCGGTTCCTGCTCGAATGCTGTAGCAACGCAGAGCATATTTAACCATGAAAAAGACTATCATGAATTCATTCTATCTGTTTGATTCTCCTTTTACTAATTTAAAGGCTTTACCGGTGCTGATGGCGACACTCAATGCTTTTGCAGATAGTGTTTGGTGGTGTCAATGCTTTTAAACTTAGCAGACAGCACGCTGGACGTGGAGATTTCTTGAGGTAAAGAAAGTAAGACGTATCAGCACATTGCGTGTGAATGGTGATTATTGCGAGCCCGAAGGGTGAAGCTATAAGGTAGTTTGCGCAAGGCTGAATGCCGATCTGTGTAACGCGGTTCGGTGTACCTCACTCTTACTAAATACGATCTAGCCTGTCCCCCCTCATAGGTCGATTGGTATGATAGGTGTCACTCTATGGCTAGGTCACTATTGTGATGTACGCATCTGATTGGCTTAAAATCGATCAAAGGTGAATATGATCACATGAGTAAGTGCTGGGGGCTCCATAGCAAAGGCCGATTGCGCTGTTTAAGTATACTGTACTGTGTTAAAGCATACATTAAAAGCATCATACTCCTTCTTCAGGGTCTGCCGTTAAATAGATATTTGCAACTTAATTCAGTTCACCGAACTGAATTGCTTTTTATAGGGGCGAGCTCCAGAGCTTGCTCCCCTATCTTAGGTCAAGTCCTTCATCAAAGCATTGTGTCGGCAAATATGTACCACGTTAACTTGAGTAAACAATAACACGGGGCACCTTTTTTTTTTTCTAGTATCTGGGCCTTTTTTATTTCTTACTTATCTGGGGCACAATTTTTGTCCGTGATAAAATGGGACATTTGTTAATTTTACCTTTTTTATAACAACGAAAAATGAGCCCTAAAAAGGGTGTCGGAATAACGACATTCTCGCGACAGTCTCTCGTCGCCTTTTTTACCGTGCTGTCAAACCTGTGTCCTGAACCGCCGTCCCATTTGCCGGGCAAGGTCAACTGTTGTTTCGCCCGTATGAAGGTGCTCACTGGGCTCGCTTCGCTGGCCCTGGCTGCTGTTGTGGCCACCCTCACCAATATCTTGGTACAGCAGAAGCGCCAACGCGACGTCAGAGCGTGCGGCTGTAGCGACGGCGAGTGCTGCAACTCGGTGCGTGCATCAGAGCGACGCTATCGGCTGCCACGGACACACGTGGTGCATTGGGACACGGGCAAGAGCGAGTGCGACCCGAGTTGGTCCGAAATGGTACCGAAACGAGTCGTAGAAGAAGCACAAGAGCACGAGCTTGGCAGTGGTGGGACCCTCATCCTGTTGCGTCACGGCCAGAGCGTCTGGAACCGAAAACCTGACCGTCCTTCGGATTTGTGGCGCTACGCTGGATCCATTGACATCCCTTTGAGGTGAGTGATATTGCTGTTGCTACAAGGCAAAAATGGGGGCAACGATCTGACGCACGAGTGTCGTGGTGTTGGGTACAGTGAAGTGGGCATGCAGGAAGCTCTTGAAGCTGGAAAGAGGCTGGAGTTTGTGCCGATTGACGTGGTGTTCTGCTCGCAGATGGATCGTGCGCGCACGACCATGTCACTTGCATTGAGTTTGCATTCAAGTAAGAAAACTCCGGTCGTGGAGCATTGCTCGCCGCTGGAGAGACCATCGTTTGAGGGGGTGAATGACAAGAGTCCTTACGACTTTGTACGTGGCAGTAAATGGACCGATACAGTGTTTTCTTCTACAATGACTGATTTGTTATGGTACAGATCATTCCGGTCTATGTATCGCCGGCGCTCAATGAGAGGAACTTTGGTGACTTGCAGGTCTGCTATGCGCTTGCAGTGTTTGTCGTTGTTTGCAATAGTGCTAACTTGGGTCGGGTGCGTGTAGGGTGTACCGAGCACAAAGCACATTGTCATGTTTAACCGAGAGCGCGTGCAAAAGATTCGAAATGACTTTTACACGCGGTTCCCCGGAACAAACGGCGAAAGCTGTGAAGACATCCACAATCGGACCATTCCATTCTTCAACTCGTTTATTATGCCGCATCTTGCGGCGGGGCGCAATGTGCTGGTTTCCTCGCACGGCTTTGTCATTCGCACGCTCATCAAGTACTTGGATGGTATGGATGCAACAGAATTCAACGAGCAGATGACGCTGGAGAAAACAGCACCCGATAAATGCTTGCTACTCGCCCCGACCGGTATGTAGGCTACGCGCCGGAATATTTTGTGTGAATATCTAGCGCTGAGACTCGAATTGCCGCACAGGTGTTCCGCTCATGTACAAGTACGACGAGGGCAAATTTGCCAAGATCCCGCAGACGCGCCGTGACCGTGCAGAGAGCCTGAGCCGGAGTAGTGCGCCGTATTAGATGATCGCGCGTTAGTTTAGAGCTAGTAGAGCAGACGAGATCAATCATGGCCAAGAGGTAGCAATGAAGCAAGTAGCGAACGATTGTACATTATAAACGCCTTTCGTAAACAAAGCTCAAGTCACCATCGGCAAACAGTCAGCTGTTGCATTAGTGCGCACAGCCCAGTGTGCTCTGTTCTCTATCTTTTCGCTGCTGGTGGTAAAAAACAAAGTTTATGCTTCACCGGCAGCCTCCTTCAAACGCTTCACCAACTCTGCTTTCAAGCCCTTAATAGACAAGCCCAGCTTCTTCAGCTCCTCGCGCAAGATAGACACAGTCATCTGTGATATGGGCTTGAATGGCGTGTATAACACGGCAATCTCCTCGCTTGCATCTTCCATTTCCACATCTGCAGGTGGTGGTGCTTGCTTTGGTTCTGATGCCTCTGCTTCATCCATCGGCTCCGCCTCCGCAGTCGTTTTCGGCGAATCAACCTTGGCTTCTTCCTCTGCCTTAGACACGTCTGAAGCACGTGGTTCTAAAGGAGGTGCTACGTTCACTACAACGGGCGCTTGTTGCTCTGTAATCGTCACGTCCTCCATTGATTGCGTAGGGGCTGCAACACTTTCTCCATGGGCCTCTTTTATGGCTCTCTGTCCAACCACCGAGTTGAAAAACGCACTAGCCGCCTCACGATCCTGTCCCGATGCCAGACAACTCACTCCATGAATCTATTTCACCTCCAGCTTCATCAAACGAGTATAACAACAAAGAAGACGTACACGTGGGCGGATACGCTGGAAGTCGAGGACATGCAGTTGCGGTAGCTTGTAGATGACGTACTCGCGGTAGTACTTGCGCTTTGTCACGGGGTTCCCGCTGAGCGAGAGTGTGTCCAGCTTGGTGAAGCAAGCAAGGTGGTCGACCTCGGAAAACTGCGCAATGCGGTTTCCTGTAAGCATGAGGAACTCCAAGTTTGCAATAGCTTCGGACAAATTTTCCTGAATCTTGGACACGTGGTTGTTGTGCAGCAGCAGCATCCGGAGCCGACGCAGACGCGGGAAGTTCTCGAGCTTCTTGATCTCATTATCCGAGAAATCGATGCAGTCGAACCCATCCTGGATATCGAGCCACATGTAAAAAAAGAGTTCCGAAAGAATGTACCCATCAAAAAAAACATCAATAACCCCGCGATAGAACGAATGAATCAGACCTGAGTAATGCCCAAGTTCTCGATCGCGGGAGCCTTGAAACCTGTAGCCTTGTTAGCACAAGTAGGCGCTATAAATGGACAAGACACGAGGCAGTACCTCGAAGGTTCAGCTCGCGTTCGCGCAACGGGTTGATCGACACCTGTGCGCGCAGAATCACGTCTGCCGTGAGCCGCATGGCGCCGTCGAGATGATCTGGGTCGTTGGTGAGGGTCGCTGCTCTCGAGTGATTGGCCGAAAGATATGAAAAGCAGCTTTTTAAATTACGTCTTATTTTCGTAGTCATACATCATCTTTCAATACGAGCTTTGCACGTTCTAAAACACAGTCGATAGTGGCTACATTCGGCCAGAAGTCGTCACTGGTCCATGCGACGACTTTGGACTCGCCCGAGCACTGCGAGGCATGACACCAAGTTCAACATCATCATACGAATCGTCCGTCACTGGCTCCTTCGGTCTTGAAAGCGACAACGTGAGGCTTCGGAGACTGCTGGGCAGATCGGCTTTCGAGCTGGAAACGTCCGACACTCCAGAGCCAACTGCATCGGCATCGTCCGTATTAACAGCCACTTCGCTACCTGATGGGTCTCCTGGATGACCACGAGCTTGTCCATGTTCACGTCGAATCCGAATCATCTCGGGGGTGTGCACGCAAAAGAAGACACCGACACAAAAGAGCGCAATAATGTGCGCACTCACGAGGTTCGGGAAAAAGCACGTGTCGTGATTGCGGTCCGACGGGTACGCATACGCCCAGAAGCAGTACATGACATAGATTGGCAGTGCCGTTCGTGAGATGCCCCAGATAACGTACGTGGCGTAGATAGAAGGCATGTAGTGCCTAGAGTCCTGGCGGTCCCTGGCGTCCAGGAAGCCGCGAGCATTAAGCGGCAGCGTTGCGAGCTCGACCAGCAAGAACAGCAATAGGCCAAACTGGCAGGCAGCACAGCACGAGATAAAATTGTTGATGAAGTACGGGACACTGGTAGCAGATGCAAAGTCATCAACAAAAACAAGCAGAAATTAGTGGTTCGAGTAGTATGCGGGTGAGCGAAGATAAGACAAATAGCGTGGGGGCGACGTACACTGCGACAATGTGGTGGACAATAAAGACCCATTGCATCGGCACAGGCCACATGGCGATTATGATCAGATCGCACAAGAAGTAGCCGATAGCTGCAACAAATCAGAGCAGTACCAAAAGCACATCAGCCGGCACCACCAGAATAAATCCATTACTTAAGGTATCATACCGATCGAGAAGATGAAGCTTGCTGCACGGATCGATGACACGGGCAAGAACTCATCGGCCCACGTGATATCGGCCAGCGCGTACGCAACGCCGACCACGATGACGATCGCGTGGATGGTCGAGTTGACTCTGCAGATGCAGCAAGCAGCATCAAAGAAACGAAATGAGATAGACGCTGGTCCTTAGACATCTCTGGAAAACCCGCAATCAGCTCACCGGGAACACCAGTCTGCTTTATGAGCGGTCGAAAAGCTGGCAAATTCGGGTACGCGCCGACTGGAAATGTACCACGACAGCCCAAAAGTGGCCCAAAAGAGAACAAACGCGATGCTCGCGACCAAAATGTTCTCGCCAAGACGCACGCTGTACTCCTCCTCTAGCAGCTTCTCACCTCCGTCGTACCATCCCATGGCTACTGTTACTACTGCAGCTGTAGAAGTAGCTGTTCTCCAGTGCGAGTTGCGCAGCTGCGTACGTCAAGAGCTTCTCGACGAGTAAAAGGACCTTCGAACTCGATGCAGAAGACGAGAGGGCGACAGGATGTCGGGTCAAACAAACGGGGCGAGTCACACTGTCCACACCTGTCTCTGCACATACGTTAAGTGTGACATGACTCCCCGGAGTGGCTAGACTGTAATAAAGTAGAATCAGCGACCGATCATCTACTAATCACCCTTATACACCAATCACAACGCAGGGTAATTAATTGCCGGCTCGTCTCTTAACATCGTCGTGATGACGTAGACACTAGAGACTACCGTAATCGCAGACCTGCCTTAACTCTATCGGGGCATACAAACACCAAGTCGACTATTAGGGACCAACACAAGTCGGTTAGAGTCGCAAGTCTTTTTTGCATTCGTTTAGAGCGTGACGCCAAGTCGCGTCAGCAAATCATCGTCATCACCGTCGTCGTCGTCATCATCGTGGTCCACCGTAGCACTCGCCCAAGTCTCCGACCGTAAACTACTCCCAAGCGACGATGACGGCGTCGTTGTGACCGCCCAGCCGCTGTCCGTCGTGGCCGTTGCCTTCATCTCAGGCCACAAAGCCTCGACCGGTGGCTCCTCGAGCTTGTTCGCGTTTCCAGCCGGGGCTGCAGCTTTTACCACCCACCCAGACGCAGCAGGTGTTAGACCGGGCGGAGTTTGCAATACGCGCGACACTGGACGAGGCTGGAAGCCAGGAGGGACGCTGGAGGAAGGGAGAGTCGTCGGAATAGCCAGTAGATGGCTCTGTGACAGCGTCGACATGCTGCCGCGTCGTGGACGTGCTGGCTGCTGATGTTGCGGAGCCTTCTTCCTGCCTCGAGCAGAGAAAGAAGGCCGCTGGTTGGACCGCTTTGGAGCGACAGGGATACTCTGGCTGTGGTCACAGGACGACCGCCGTCGCGTGACTGTGTATCCAGCAGCATCTGCCTCATCCTCGCCTGCGTTCACCGTACTACTGTTGTTGAAACCCGCGTCGCTCTTGCTATGGGATCGCTGCTTTGTGTGTCGGTTCTTGGGCCTTTCTAAGTTGCGTGATTGCTGCTGCTGACTTCGGCCACTGTGGTGCTTGATCACATATCCTCCCGGCTCTTCTTTTAATCGACCCGAGCTTGCAAGCGCTTCGCGCATCGAGCTGAATAGTAGAGGACGATCATTCGGCGGTACTTTGTTCTCTTCTTTCTGCGAGGAAGATCTCATGACAGAAGGCGATGTGGACGGAGTGCTAGATTCAGTGATGACATCTGTGTCGTCTTCGTCTTTCAATAACAAAGCAGTGAGCTGCGCCGAGACGATGACAGCGCCCTTGTCTGATGGTGGTGTGCCTGCTGCGGGGTCTGCCATCTTTACCGCGTCAAATTTGAGACTGGAATTCACTACGAACAGAGCTCGTCTAGCCGTTTTTCCCATGTGCGAGCCGGCGATAGAATTGCCTGAAAAACAAGAAAGGTTGCAAAGGCGGGAGGCTTAACGGTGGCATCCACGACCTGGAGCAATGTTGTTTTGGAGTGCTTGTTGCACCGCTGCTTCTATGTTATAAACACAAAAGTCGGACACCAGCGAAGTGACATGCAAAACTGTCGACGTCGTCGTTTAATGTTGTGTATGTCCGTGGTAAGGCGTTGGGACATGGCTTCTGGTTTTTTCCTGTTCGCTATCACGCTGACTGTGTAATTTGCTGCACGCCGCATTGGCTGCAAACTTGGTGAAGCAGTTTGACTGGCACTGCAGCCAAGTCTCAACATGTCATTGCGCTTCGTACCTACGTAAAGACGACGTGGAAACGGATGGCAGCAACGGCAAGTTTAGTCTTTCACCTCTGGCAAAATGCAATGGGACGCAAGTGACTTGTTAGGACAGCCGTCGAATCGGAGCTCTTGAGTCATACCGGACTTGCATTACAGTCATCAATTGGAGGTTACTCGAGCGAAATTATCAACACTTTGGTTGATAATCGTGTGAGCGATTTGGTTCAGTTAGCGCGATTGTCGGGCGCCCGTTGTGTAGTTGCCCGATTCGTGGATCGAATTCGATCGTTAAGACAAGTTGCGTTATGAAGACGACTCGTCACGATGTGCTCAATACCGTCCAGATTGTCACGGGCTGCCACATTGTACGCGGTTGACGAAAATACCGCATCTCTCACATCCGCTCAAGTCTCACAGTTCGCGCGTGTTGAGTGCATTAACTAGGTGGTACGAGGTGATCTGGTCCAGAAGAACCCCGGAAAAGCAGCGACCACTTAGACTCTGTTCACATTATCACCTTCCCGGCGCCTACTCAGTCGAAGACCGAAAAAGTGCAAAGGTGTTGCAAGCAGCGGTGTGGAACTCTTCCAGCTGCAATTCATTATCACCGAACTAAAAGGCGAATCAGATTGAATTTGTATCGGCTGTCGTTTTTCCTCGATGTTTTCTTTCTTGTCTCACATTGCAGACTCATGCATTCGCATACCCTTTTGACAAGTGCTTTGAACGCCTTGGTACCCGATAAGAAAAGCGTTAGAGCAATACTCGAATTGAATGATCATACACCACCGTGTAGGCTAAACATCACACACGAGACCGGTGAGTCGGGCAAATTTGCCTTTCGGGCAATATGCCAGCCACTTCTCCCTTGAACAGCTGTTTGCATACAGATCGAGCTGCGAGGGCTCACTTCTATCTCAACATTGCGACTTGCTACATCTCGATCGTCTCCTATCACGCAGCCGTCAGACTTACTCACTCGAATTCCCTCTACTTTAATGCTGTTTGCGCTATCGCACATTTTCAAGCGAGCGTCAATGCATCTGTAACAACTCTAGTCCACACACGAGATCCCCGTGCTATCGACGATTAACCGTATGGTTCCAGCAGCGAGGCGATTCGCAAGAGATCTCACATCGCTTCCGAGCTCCACTCCATTCATCATCTGAAAGATCAGATCAGATCAGATCAGATCTCTCTCTCCCTCTGCGTATTCTGCTCGGTCGTTTCTGTACCAAGTGCGCATTTTCTTGTGGTTGACAACATACAGCTGTTCGTTGCTACCACACCAGTACCACTCCATTCCTGTCACAATCGTACAACAGCCAGCCACGACGAGACAAGGACAACGTTTGCGCAGTCAGATGGCTGTTCTTTGCACCCAATCGACGCACGAGCACCAGCAGCTCAGCAGCTCAGACCTCGATTCGCATCACGCGACTGTAACGAGAAGCCCCATGCTCCGAGCGCGCCACTTCTCCCGTGCATTGCACGCCGCCTTGAAGCAGCAAGAGACACACCGGCCGCTCTCGTCGGCTGTCCATTGGCTGCAGACGCCTGCCGTCATTGCTACCGACAAGGCGTGCGCGCTGTCCACTTCTCCTGTGCATGACGAACACAAGCGCTCGCCACCGAAGACGACGGACCGGTTTGTGGGCAAGACAGGGGCGGAGATTTTCCATGAAACGCTGGCAGAGATGGACGTTGACTGCGTCTTTGGCTACCCGGGTGGCGCTATTTTGCCCGTGTTTGACGCCATTCACGAGAGCAAGTTTTTCAAATTCATTCTCACGAGACACGAGCAGGGCGCCGGTCATATGGCTCAAGGCTACGCCCGCGCTACTGGCAAGCCGGGAGTGGTGCTTGTGACCTCTGGTCCGGGTGCCACGAATACTGTTACGCCGTTGCAAGACGCGCTCATGGACGGCACTCCCATCGTGGTTTTCAGTGGCCAAGTGGCTACCCAAGTGCTGGGTACTGACGCTTTCCAGGAAGCTGATATCTTGGGCATTACCCGTCCCTGCACCAAGTGGAACGTGCAGGTGCGCGACGTTCGTGACTTGGCACGCAATATTCGCGAAGCTTTTCACATTGCAACGACCGGACGTCCTGGACCTGTGCTGGTGGATCTGCCCAAGGACATTACAGCTGGACTGTGCAAAAGCCCCGTTGTCACGGAGCCGCAACTGCTGGGCTATTATGGCGAGAAGAAGATTGCAGGTAATCGTGTCAACCAGGAAGCGAATCTGGCGGCTGCTGTCAAGATGATTAACAACGCTAGGAAGCCTTTGATTTTCGCTGGTGCTGGCGCTCTTCATGCCAGTCAGGAGCTCCGCGCTCTTGCGTGCCAAGCGAATATTCCCGTGACCACGTCCTTGCAGGGAATGGGCGCCTTTGACGAGCGTGACCCGCTCAGTCTGCACATGCTGGGCATGCACGGATCCGTGTACGCGAACAAAGCCATGCAAGACGCTGACTGTATCATTACCCTCGGTGCACGTTTCGATGACCGTGTGACGGGTCGTGTGCCTGACTTTGCGCGTGAGGCACGGCGCGCTTCTGCTGAGGGTCGCGGCGGGATCATCCACTTTGAGATCACGGGTAAGCAGGTGAGCAAGATCGTGCCTGCTGACGTGGCCGTGCTTGGCGATGCGAAGTACAACTTGCAGCAGATCTTACCTAAGGTCGAGACCAAGCCACGTACCGAATGGCACAAGAAATTGCAGGGATGGAAGGCAAGGTATCCGTTCCGTTACCGCCCATCGGCTCCGGGTGCACCGATGAAAGCTCAGCGTGTCATCGAGGAGCTTTACAAGCAGACCAAGGGTCGTGACGACGTGCTGATCACAACGGGCGTAGGCCAGCACCAGATGTGGGCAGCTCAGTTCTATCGGTGGTCTCATCCGAACACGATGATCACGTCCGGTGGTCTGGGTACGATGGGTTTCGGTTTGCCTTCTGCGATCGGCGCCAAGGCTGCTAGACCTGACGCGATCGTTGTCGACATTGACGGGGATGCTAGTTTCTGCATGACGCTGTGTGAGATGGCGACTGCTGCCGAGTTTAACATCGGCGTGAAGGTGCTGTTGCTTAACAACAACTTCCAGGGCATGGTCAAGCAGTGGCAGGATCTGTTTTACGAGGAGCGGTACTCCGGCACCAAGATGAACAACCCGGACTTTGTCAAGTTCGCAGAGGCCATGAATTGTGAAGGTTTCCGCTGCTCCGAGGAAGCGACGCTAGAAGCGGACATGGCTCGATTCCTTGCTGCCGAGGGCCCTATCTTGGGCGAGTTTATGATTGAGAAGAACGAGCACTGCTATCCCATGGTTGGAGCGGGTCGTTCGCTGGACGAAATGATTATTGGCGACTTTGACGACTGCACGGGCACGACATCGGTCTAACTCGGCTCGAGCGAGCGAGAGCAAGTCATCAAGCAAGTGCCTGACGTGGAAACAAAACAGTAGAGCAGCGAACCCCCCTAGACGATAACGAGATACACAAACCTATTGCACAGTCCCTGACTCGAAGCTTCTTTCTCTCATTGTCGTTGTCAGTCTCTCCAACTGCATAGCCAAATCCACCCCATTACAAACGTTCTTCGCTCAGTTTTGGCACGAGCTCACCTCTAGTATGCAGAGCCAGGACATCGTCGCAGCCGCCAATGTGCTTGCCATTGATAAAGACATTGGGCACCGTGCGCTGGCCCGTCATGTCGAACAGCAGCGCCTGGATATGTCCGCCGTCGTCTATAGCGTCCAGCTCCACCGCTTCGTACTTCGTGTCGAGCACGTCCAGCGTCGCCTTGACACGAGCACAGAATGGACAGTGGCTCTTGGAGAACACGAGTACCTTCTCTCGGGCGATCGCGTCCTGTACCAGTCGATCGATAACAAGCAGTCATGACGTGCGAGCAAAAGAGATCTCTACGGTGTATTGACGTACGGTGATTGACGCTTTTGATGCTCTCACGTGAAGCGCACGAACGCCATTGGGGGACAAGCGAGGCAGAGCGCGGGTACCGATCGCCAAGAGACGGGCAGCACGCATGGATGTCGTGGCCGGCTCAATCTAGTTGTGGTTTGGGATTGTGAGTAGACGTTCCTCTACGTGTGGGTACGTTTGTTTTGAAGTAAGTGTTTTATGTGATGTCGATGTAATTAAAGAGGTGATTAATTCATGTGGAGCGATCGCTGTTGTTTACCAAGCCTGGAGAGATCTACGATAATTAACTTTTACAGTCGTTGAAGAAAAGTGTCTGCTCACGTTATTATACCGTGGGTTCCGTGGGTATCAGAAAGACTTTGTAACGGTCTAGTAGTCTCGTCGAGTTGGTTCTCAAGAGCCTTCGATATCGCCAAAACGACTTGTCTTCTCTATTGTCATTACGAGGTAGGCGTTATGTGCTGTCATTGTTGGAATCGGACGCATCTGATACCTGACGTGAGCACTACTTTTTGACAAGTACCACCACTTTTGACAATGAGCCACGACGAGCTGGCAAACTTTCGAGCGCGAATGGCGCAGCCGCCCAAGGACTGGGTCGAAACTGCTCTCGTGGCTGTGCTGAAGGACCCTGTTTTCTACACGGTGATGGGACTCGGCGCTTTCTTCGTGCTCGTGGTCCTGGCACTCTTCGCTACGAAGGTGCTGCTGGACGACATAGGAGCTGGAGAGACACGAAAAGAGCAGAAGATGGAGCCCAAGACGGAAAAGAAGGAGCAGTAAATGAGCGACATCGTCGCCCAGTGCCATCTGCTGCATTCATTAGCTGCACCAACTCTAAATCTTCTACGAGCTTCGCCGACCAACCAGCCAACACCAGCAGTCTTGACTTTCTAGCTACGACATGCATGGGCACGCCGAACGGAAAAGATATGTCCCTTGTTCGTCTGCATCTTGAAGCGTCCGTACTGATTACGACGCAGGAAACACCACCACAGGAAAGTGCGGGTGAATGGAAAAGTCAAACTCTATCGGCGTCGTGACACCTTGCGAAGCCTTCTTCGACTTGCCACCGCTTGCATTCGGACGGCGTTGGGCAAGACGAACGCAGTTCGATACAGACACCTTGAGCAGTGTCTGAAGCTCCGAGCCGCGGACAAGTTTCTTGCCATTTGCAGTGGCGATGGTGTTGATTTCTTCTTTATCCCTCAGCAGCTCCTCAGCATGTGCTCGGGCTGTCTTGAAGCATTCCTCCGCCGACTTGTAGATGAGATCCGGCTCGTATAGAGAGAAGTCGTTGTTCTCGTTAAAGTCCTCGTACGTAAGTGCAGCAGGGTAATGCAGCTTCCGGAAAGGCGCAAAGCGGTGCTGGAATCGAATTGTGAAGGTGCTGTACGTGGGCAACTTGACCTCCACAAGCCCTTCGCGTTCGAGTGCGTTGAATAGCTGGAAGAAGGCTCGCATCAGACTGCGCAGCAATTCCGTATACTTTATCTCGCGAAGAAATCGAGCTCTGGTGTAGTCAACGGATCGGCTTGTAGAATCTGAGGATTCTGTGACGGCTACTGCACCGACGCCGTTGTGGTGCTTCTTGTGCTTTGTCTTCGACTTCTTTAAAGACTTGCTCGCCACAGCGCCAGCTTGCGGTGTCGGAGGTGCGACAATCTGTCTACACTGCTCGGTTGCTGGGCGTTGCGGCATAATCTTCCCCATCTTTTCCACAAAGGTCCATGTAACATTCAGATTTTGGAGACGTGAGCCTTCCAAGTAATCCAGATACCTGTTCCCGACGGAATCATAGATCGGTGAAAACGAACACTCGCCGCGAACAGTGCGATGCAACCACGTACCAGTATGCTGTTCCAAACTCTGAAGGCGCATATAATCCCAGCTCTAGCCCCAACACCACGTATTGGGTCATCAAATGCACTGATTCCTCAAGAGTCCAAGCTGTAAAGTACCGCGGATGTGCAGCTTTCTGCGCAGCATTCAGCGTAAGTACGTTTATTGAATACACGCGAGTCAATCGGAGCACAAGCGTACCGGTATGTTCATCTCGGTCGTAAATCTTTCGTCTACGGCAGCAGCGTCGGCTTGAAGTATGCTCCACTCACCCAATAAATATTCAATTCGCGCACGCTGTCGCGAACGGTTGTGCAAAAAGACTTTGAGCGACTCGTACACAGTTTCAATACACCGCGACGAATACAGCACGCCCTCTTGCGTCGAGAGCAATACGGAAGGAACTCCGTTCATCACCATCGCTGCCGACAGCCAATCCATGAAGTTGTATTCGCCATAAATTTTGCTGTCAGCGTACAGGAAGAGCTAGATTAGAATTAAAAACAAGTCAAATGTAAGACAATTGGCAGTACAAAGACGTCATTCGAAAGCGCTTACCAATACATAAGAACGGGCAATGACTGACGGTTGCTGCCGGGAAAACTCGATCAAAAAAATGCGTAGGTCTTCCATGCACTTCCATCCAGTAGGAGAGCAGCTAACTACCAATTCGCCCAGCAATTCTTTCATCTGACTCAAGGCCTCGTCGATCGAAGGCACCTTGATATCGCGCAGTGGTGTACCAAAGAGAAGAAAGCGGCTGATACTCGAATCAAAGCCAATCGGCTTTCCACTAAAGCACTCCACATCGAGCTCGAGTCTCTCGGTAGACAATTCCTCGACCAATTCGAAGGCGCGATGAAACCCATCTCTGGCATGCAGCAAATCCAGACCTCCCTCGGCTATACCTATATCCGCATAAGTAGCAAGTAGCTCCCTTCGCAATCGGACACGTCGAATAAACGCTTCGCACGCCAAGGCGCCAACTCGGGGATTGGGGCACAGCAATTCATACCCAGAGGGACTAGGTCGTTTGCCACTGTTCAGCGATACGCCACTTGTCTTTTTGTTGTGCTTCTTTTTGATGATTTCTGTGACGAAGCAGCTTTATGCTGCTCAACGAGTGTCTCCAGCCGTTCTTGTGTTATTTGCAGCATCGTATCCAGCGTTTCAACAGATATCCGCATCAAAACGCCAGCATTGAAACCACTTCCAGGCGAAAAATCTTCCTCTTCATAAATATCGGCGCGCAGAGCGACATTACGGATAAGGTCCGCAGTCTTCAACGTAGCTAATATCACCGTACACATGACGAGCAGCAATGTGTCTTTTGCCGAGTTGCCTACGTTTTTCTTCAGAATGTCTCGCACGTCTGCGTCACCTGCCACTAAACTCTCCAACGGCTTGATAAGCTGCGACCAAAGAGCATTCAAAGGATCCCGGTGCAAGTACACACTCGTCAATAGCGACTGTGCTAATGGCAACCCATGTAGCCACCCTGTCTCGCAGCAGAACAACTCGTCCAATGTGGCCAGCACATCACGAGCAGACGAAAATTCTAATAACACAGATCCGCTTTCTAGTCGAGCAGAAATCGACTGGATCGGAACTCCATCCACCAGCATCCCCGAGTCCATCATTGGGTCCATAAGCTCCATTGCCGACATGCAGTCAAACAGCTTGAAGTCGTCTTCATGTATCAGCTGTCCAACCTTCAGCTCCTTCGCTGCTGTACTCATCAACTGTCAAGTATCTCGATTCAACATTAGGCATTTTCACGTCATCGCCTCCCCCTCAATTGAGCACTTGTACCTTCGTTACATCCAGCCATTCAGCATCAAACAGCGAGTTCTGCAGCTTCAACTTTGTCTCCATCTCTGCGCGGATCTCCCCCTCGTCACTGCTGCCAGAGGTCGTAGAAGAACATCAAAGAAGACAGGAGCAACGTGGTTAGATCTCGGCTGTGTTATAATCTCCGGAACGACAGGCGTCCCATCCCTCATCGTCATGCAATCTTACCTCATTGGACCCGCTTAGGCGCTCGCAGAAGATGCGGAGGCGAGAGCGATCGCTAGAGCTGCCGAGCGTCGCGGTTACAAAGGAGAGGTGTGGCAGGAAATGATGAGGAAGGTGGGGTTATCCTGTAGCCAAGGCTATCCTAGAATAAGAGAGCTGTAGAGTCGAGGTTTTTTACTCGCGCCACGAATGTCCTAGTTTAGTACAGGAGGGGATCACTACCACCAATGAGAGAGCGCTCGCTTTTTTATTAGTATACAACTATACGCTCCATTGCTAGACAACACATGGCTCACACAGCTGCAGGCGGACTGGACAAAGAGATACTCAGCGACCTACGTACCACAAACGCAAAATTCAATCAATAAGCGCGAACCTAAACGACCATGTGACTAATTTTTGCTAGTGTCGAACACCTTTGCCTCCGCTTCATCTGCCCAGCCGGCTGGCTTCCTAGCACTCTGTCTTCCCGGCGCGCTCCCCGTTTCTCGCCTCCTCCGCCTTCATCGTTGCACCATCATCACTCATTAACCCTCACTTGTTCCTTTCGGATTGCCGCTTCCACCACACATCTCTCAGCGGCCAGGTGACCTCCACTACTTCACTTTCGTCGTTGTACCAGCATCTATCACGTCTCACGACATGTCGACGCACGCAGCCAACACAACCCGTGTGGGAAAGTGGAGCTTCAAGCTTCCTGCTTTGTTCGCTTCTTCACTCGCGATGATGACGCATCCGCTGTCGAACTGGCTTCACCCTTCCGTCTAGCTCCTGTAAGAGTCCGTCGCTACCGAAGGCAACACACATAATTACAGCTTCTGTTAAAACAGAACAGAGATAGATAGACACATAAGTCGAACCACCTCATTGAACGACATGCCCTAAGAAACAACACGCAATAAACACACAAACACACAACCACTCCTCTCTCAGACCAGGCACTCTGAACCTTTTTACACGCTACCAGCACTGTACAGCTGGAGCGAGGGAGATGCAAGCGACCGGCTGTATCACTACCGGAAATAACAGGCAGTAAAGATGTCCTTCGATTCGAAGCACACTTTCTCCCTTACCCTCACATGCATATACGTATACAAAAATACAAAGGGTGCAGTTTCATCTGGCAGTCGTGTCTCACCTGCTGTTGGGTCTTCTCTTCATCCGCGCCCTCTTTTGCGAGGATAGCGAGGCGTCGGCGGTTTTCGGATTTGTTGTGAATCTTGTATCCGAACACCCGCGGTACATACAACAATGTCGACGGCGCCGGCTCCAGCTCCTTGTAAGTCAGAAAAAACAAGTGCGGGAACGTCGTACCGAAATACGCTCCGTCGACTGCAACAAGCCAACGACGTGTTAGCCATACTGCAACGAA
The DNA here is from genome assembly GCA_921007115.2 of Peronospora matthiolae. Lineage (NCBI taxonomy): Eukaryota > Oomycota > Peronosporomycetes > Peronosporales > Peronosporaceae > Peronospora > Peronospora matthiolae. Next base: position 356,886 of record CAKLBY020000223.1, on the reverse strand, counting down.
GCATTCCATCGAGCCAAGCTACATAAAGTAAGATACGTACTAGTTGGAGTCTGGTATTCACTGGCTGGAGCGTACACGTCTTGACACTTGGGACAATACACCTTCACCTCTGATTTCTTCCACTCGTCATGAAGACCCGCCTGAATCATATACAACCCCAAAAAGTGAATTCACTGGTCACCCCAACATAGTCGTCTACTAACACTCACGTACCGGTACGACTGGCTGACCGTCGCACAGTGCCCTTGGACACAGCCCAAAGTCACCTTCCCGGTACTTTTTCATCTAGGGAAAAAGAAGCACCGAGACAGTGGGTAATCAGCACAACGCGCGACCAAGTATCGACCACAATGACTTATCGACGCGACTCATTTCAACCCGTCTCTGCCACCGAATCCTACCATAGCATCCAACCCATGAGCCGTTATAATATATCGAGCGTGGATAAGCCCGTACAGCTCTGCTGCATACGCCGGCACGTCATCGTCATAGGGGATGTCTACAGCCACCCAACCGTCAAGCGTTCAGCATCCATTCGTTCCGTAATGTAGACAAAAGATCAAGGTCGTATCGCAAAGCGGTTAGGCCATTTTTATCACTCAAAAACGAACCCGTGAGATCGAGAATGATGTTCAGTGCGTCTTGGTAATTGGGCACCATAGCGCGCAGACCGTAGAGGTTGAACGAGTCCTCGATGTAACTCTGCGCCACCTCGCAGAAGGACTCGTTGCCTGATAGACTGCAGAACCACTGCACCCACTTCTCTTCCTCCTCTTCGTAGTCCGACATGCTCGCAATAGTTGCTTTTTCGCTCACGCTCCCGCACAGGCCCAGCTTCGCTCCGGTCCACGAGCTGCGTTCTCTCCCTGGTTGGGGGCTCCCTCTTAAACACGATTGTAGCGCACTTAAATCAGAGTGAACTGAAATGATCGCACACTATGAGTCGATACTGTGATGAGAAAGGATACGATCATCAGAATACGTACTACTTTTTAAGCTCAAAACGGCTGAGCTTGCAGTGGAACCCGAAAGCGAGAGAGAACAAAGGAACATGTTCATTGTTACTTGTCGTTCTAAGACACCTTTTACCTCGAGACAAAAAATTTACCGGAACGCATCGACGTTCAACGTTATAACTACCTCGCCGCATGAGTAATCGCTACGAAGTTTTTTACTGCGAGGTTCAGAGTCAACAGATTGCTTGTTCGATCTTCGGACTGGAAGAAGAATTTTGAGCGTGCATGAATTGATTGGCGTGAAAACAGAGCCCAATGGAGGCGCATCTCCAGCAACATGTCTATTCTCGATCTCAGCAAGACCTTATGACGAATGCACGGAGGGGGAGCTCTTGGTCGGTAGCGAACAACCGGGCAGAGCCAGCTGAAGCACAGCTAATGGATGACAAAAAGATTGAGGGAACAAGACGTACGAAGTACGGAAGCTTATAAACCAGTTGACATATTCAGTGTCTGCCCATTTGGTGGCGCCTTATTTCGTTTACTGCAGTCTACTGGTAAGCTCGGTGGCGTCGAAACCAATATGAGATCATTCGTCGACAACCTCACCTAATATGATGCTATTAGCGATAATTTGAAGATGATCATGTCGTTTGAATGGACGGTAATAATCCTGTACGGCTCACTTAGACGAGTCAATTCACGCGTCAGCCTGCCTATGCAGGTGTAGCGTGAAATTCGTACAAAAGCGAACGGGAATACATGTTCATTGATCCGTCGAGGCTTGCATATCATTTGCGTTCATGGCGATGGCTGATCTTACATCACGAGGCTCGTATGTCAGCAAAAATCATGCTTTTCTTTGGTGAGCACGACAACTCGTGATGTGTTGTCGCTTTTGTAAGGAAGATGGTCTTTTTCAGGTGTACATGGACGCTGGATCATAGTAGGATCAGACGTCATGCTGTTAGCAAAAAAGGCACGTGCGACTAGTATCGTCGCGTGCACATGCTCGTGAAGTCTTTTTAGAAAGCGGCGCCAAGACACCGGATAGTACAGCACTTGGTATCATTCTTACCGCATCTGGGGCATCGGTATGCTCTTAGATATTTCATTGTATTATGAAAGAGTGTAACGGTGTAGCCCAATACATGATTTTGACACCAAACAGTATCAATAGCAAGATTGTCCAGCGTGACAATTCCCTGCCAATATTACCCGAAATAGGTATTATTGAAGAGATATTACTCAATCTGATTATTTCCATGTGCTGCTCGAAGATTGGTAGGAAAAGACATTTCTTCCAAGATTACCACCAACCGCTGCTAGACGCGCGTAATGGGTGGTGAGCAGGTTGTCGTCATACGACAGATTAATGTAGCTGGATAAAGACTGAAGTAATATTGATAGCTCAACTATATTTGATACAGTTCTCTTCTTACCTTTAGTCAAACTAGCACTTTGAGTAGACTAGCTTCCTCTGCACGTACTAGTGTACGTGAAGTTTCGTGGCACCCAAAAAAAGGGTGCACCGTTACACCTGGTAGCACTTTGTAGTCCGTCCGAAGACTACTCAGTGTCCGTCCAATATGAACATGTTGGACGTTAAATACGACAGCTTTCACGTCACACGTAAAGGCCACTCCCATCTGAGTGACTCAGAATGAGAGATAGTCGGCCGGATGAGTGTGCTCATGGGCAAACCCGCTATCAGTGGCATGTTGGAGTCTCTGAACAGAGACCACCAACATGCCGCTATCAACAAGTTCCTACAAGGGTAACTTGCTGTCGAAAGACAGAAGATAGCCTTGCTACAACATCAAGGCTCTTATCAGTCATTGAGCGGGCCGAAGCAAACGCGCCAACCCGAAACCTTAAAAATAGATATCTCAAGATACAAGGGGACCGATAAAGATTCCCTTTTGATACGGCTAGTCGAGTTAGACGACGCCATCACGGCCCGTCACATCGAGGGTGACGAGATGCAAGTCACCTTCGCCCTGTCAAAGATGACAGTACGAGCAAATACGTGGGCCTAAGGGCTCAAGCTTCACGACCCAAATGTGTTTGATTAGTTAAAGACCTTATAGTCTCGTCTCAAAGAAACGTTTGAGCCGCCGAGAGCCGAGTTCAGAGCACGCTCTGCACTCCTGAGGATCAAGCAACGTAAGCGTGATGTGCACGATTATGCACAACACCTGCGCTACTTTGCGAGTAGCGTACGGAAAACCCTGTTGATGAGCACACGCTCATCAACGTGTTCATCTACGGCCTTGTAGATGGACCGGTCAAGACCTACATGTTCCGAGAGGACTTTTTGACGCTGAAAATTGCGGTAGCGTATGCGAAACAAGAAGACTTCAGCCTGAGACAGTCTCAGGCTAACTCGTCGAACCATCGTCCAACGAGACGACAGGAAACCGGATGCCCCTAACCAATGTACCTCTGTTATGTCGAGAGAATGAAACTCTCGCTCTTCGATCCACAAGCGATCGGCAAGATGCCATCGCTGTCAGAAGATCGGACATTACGCTAATGAGTGTACTGTCTCTAGCACCGTATCACATCCGAAGTCAGGACGTGATGACCGCCGTTGGACGAAGAAAGGTTTAAGTCGCGCGTCCGACCATGTCGCTAAACCGCTACAGAAAGTTGGACCGGTAAAAACAGTCAGGGTCAGTTGGGGCGGAGCACCCTGCTGATCCAGCAACGTCAAGAGAGTTTGCAGGACTCTTGACGAAGATTGCTCTCAACACACAGTCACTGTGTGTTACTGCCCCTAGTGATGAGGTGTCCCTCATCACTTTGAATATCGAAGTGACTAGTGGAATGTCACTTCCGCCCATTAGTTGACTGTTGGGTGTCGAACAGTTTTATTCGACGCCAGTCGCTAGAAGACAGTAGACCCAACTATGTTGAGCGAGATAACCTTCCAACAAGGATGACGGTTTGCTTTGCTACAGGCGCATCCGTAACAGTGAACAAACGTGTAGTGGGAATCCACTACACGCTAGAAGGAAAGCATTACGATGATGACTTCATTGTACTAGAATTGGATGACAAATTTGATGTCATCCTCGGTCTGCCATGGCTTAAAGATTACCAGTCATGGACCAGTCTGGCAGCATCGATCCATGAACATGCCTGCTTTTTGTTCATCAGATGGACATCTGTTGAACGTCTTAGAGCTTCCACAAGCGTGTGGATGTACTACTAGTGAGTGCGATGGCCTCACTTGTGGTACGGTCGTTAGTATGACTGCTCAAGATCACAGTGTAGAAGGCCACTACACTGTGGAACCAGCATCTGGCACCTTTGTAGAGACTCAAGCCTCGCATGACGGTTCACCACTCAAAAGATCGAGTGGATTGAAACACGGATGCACACTAAGCAGGTGCATTTAAGAAGACAAATTAATGCTGTTTAAAATGAACAACACTTTACAGCGAATTCGACTAAAAGAGTCGATCGAAGAGGACGTGACTGTGATAGTGCGTACACAGTCAGAACATGTAGTGGACGACAGTTCCAGCGCTCCTGAGAGTGACAATCTTCGAGAGAGTTATGTTGAGGGTGTGGACCCCCAACCACCTGTGGATGTGCTTTCCCAGGAAAGCACCGAGACAGTGAATGTCTTGGTGAATGACGGGTCAAGTGTAAGCGCTTATACGCTTGATCTGGTTTTACCTCCAAAGTCAACTTCGGAGGTAATCGAATTGCCCACGCTATAATCTAAAAGATTCTTGCAAGATCTGCGTAGCGACAAGATCAAGCAGATCTGCGTACTCGTCACAGAGGACGAGTATGTCGCCGATATTCGTTCGGAACAAGCGTCTAATGAGAACGAACGGGTTTTCATTAGCTCATCGATGGACAAGAGTTTCCTCGATGAGAAGACCCGGGCTGAGCAATGCACGTCTTAATCTTGGGAGCCTTTCAAGACAAATCCTTTGTATGAGGATTTGATCGAATTCAGTGATGTTTCCCCTAAATCTGTGTTATGCGAGTTGCCTAAGGATATAGGCACTCGGTACGAGATTGAACTGAAACCCGGTTCGAAATACTGTGTCATGAAGCAGTGTCCACTGCCTCGTGAACAAGTACTTGCGATCGACAAATTCTTTGCCGATCGGCTAGATACGGGTAATGTGAGGAATCAACATCCCCACACAGCTCTCCGACCTTCTGTGTTCAAAAAGTCACAGGGGGGTGGAAGTTAGTGCACGCGTTCAACAAATTGAACGCTGCAACGGTACTGGCTCAGACGCCGATACCGAGGAAGGATTCAGACGCCGATACCGAGGAAAGAAGTAATAATATATGTTATGGCACAAACAATCATCTTTTCGTCCAATGATCTGATGGTTGGATTCTATCAGATCCTTATGCGTGAACGGGATATCCCTTTCACAGCAGTGAGAACCCCCAGTGGTATGCTCTAGGAGTGGCTAGTGATGCCACAGGGTCTAAGTACCTCCCCTGCAACGTTTAACAGATGTGTTACGAACCTGTTGCGATCGGTGAGCGATTTCGCACCGAGTTACCTTGATGATGTCTTCGTCCATTGACGGGATTTGGATGGAAAGACGGACGTAGAGGCTCATAGAATTCACGTCCGGAAGATTTTTACACTAACGCGAGAGCATAAGTTGTTCGCGAACCTCAAATATTGTATCTTCGCTGCGAACGAAATACCACTTCTTGGCTGCATCGTGGGCAATAACGGCGTGCACCCTGATCCGTAAAAGATCAAGGTGATTAGCGACTGTCCTGTGCCAGCTGACGTCAAGGGACTTCAAAAGTTCCTGGCTCAGCGGCGTCCTTGCACAAATTCTCGCACAACTACGCCGAGATGACCGTACATCTCTCTTGTCTGTAAAATAGAAACAGATGTGGTCTTAGAGCGCTGAGTGTCAGCACTCTTTTGAAGGTATGTAGAAGAGCTTTATATAATCGCCTGTGCTGGCCATTTCTGACCAAGACAGACCATTCGACGTGGTCTGTGACGCCAGCGATTTTGTAATCGGCTGCTCGTTGATGCAGTACGACTCAGATGACGTTGAGCGCGTCGTCTGTTACCTATTGCGTAAGCTGCAAGCAGCTAATAGTAATTAACCAGTGCATGTCAAGAAACCCTTTGCCATAAAATATGCACTGGATAAGTTTCGGGTATGTCTCTCAGGAGATAGGCCCTTAATCGTTTATACCGACCATGCGTCGTTACGCACGGCCGTAAACAGTCCACACCTCTCGAAACGAATGGCGAGGTGGCTGTTTTTCTTCGCGGAGTACAACTTTTCTGTCGATTATAAACCAGGACTACTTAATGTCGTCGCTGATACTATTTCGCATCCCCCGATTTTGTGCCGACTGCTCGACACAACAGTAGGGGTGATCCCACTCTTGCAACACTATCAGTGAGTGTTCCTTCGTCGAATTTGCTCGACGACGTGCGAAAGGCATACGCAGAAGATGATTCTCAACTGCGATTGATGGATTACGTGTCTTATCTATGCAGTCAAGCTTTGAAAAACTTGACGTCTCGATAACTCTCTTCAACCGAACTGTTTTCGGTTTGCGATGGACTGCTGTACTATACACAGCAGTCAACGGCGACACACCTCGTGTCGTCTTTCCCGATCATAGTGATTTGCGATTGCGCATCATGTATGAGTGTCACGATGCCCCAACAAGTGGGCATCGCGGTAGAGAAAGACTTACCTCACGGTAAGTCGTGACTTCTACCGGCCTTGACAGTTTGTGTTTGTGCGCAAGTACATTAGCGCTTGCGAAGTTTGACAACGGGTGAAGCCTAGTCCTTCATTACGTGCACCCTTGCAGCCTCTACTGATTCCGGCAGAGTGATGGCAGTTCGTATCTATGGACTTCGTCTTTGGGCTTCCCAAAGACGCTCACAAGAAAACTGGTATTCTTGTGTTAGTTGATCGGTTCAGCAAGATGGTGCATCTTGTTGCTGTACCGGAGTCAATCACAGCCCAAGGCTGTGCTCGTGTCTTTATCGATACTATCTTCCAACTTTACAGGTTCCCCTGGGAACTCTTGTATGACAGAGATTCCCATTTTATATCAACGTCCTGGCAATCCGTGTTCCGTTCACTTGGAACACGGTTGAAGGTGTCGACTTCTGACCACCCTGTAACAGATGGTCAGACAGATGGCGTTAACTGCGTCCTCGAAGAGGTACTTCGAGGGTGCGTCCACTCGTTTTCGAGTTGGAGTGAGTCCTTGCCGATGGCGAAATTTTTCATCAACAACTCGGTGCATGCTTCGACAAAGCATACGCCATCCACGTTTACTCGCCTTCTTAAAGTGTGACCCAAGTTTAAGGGGGGGGTGGTCTCACTCGAACGAAAACCGATCTGGTTCTTGCTCATTACACGTCGACAATGGTGACGACGTGATGGATGCCGATGTCGATGCGATCGACATCGATGATGATGAAGACGATGATGGTATATTTAACATCGCCAATGACTGCTACAGTGAGGATGATGACGCCCTCGCTGATGAAGACAACGTTCTCTAAGCAGTGCGCACAAAGCGCACTACTGTTAATAAGGATGATTCAGCAGAGGTATTTTTGCCGCCTCGCGAAGAGGTTGTCCGCTTCATTCAAGAATCTATTGCAGACGCAACAGATAAGTACAAAAGAAACGAAGACAGACATAGAAGAGCAAATGTTCTTTCATTTGATGGTGGAGATTTAGTTTTACTGTCAACAGTAAATCTACCTAAAGACGCAGTGACAAATGTGGACAGTATTGTATACTGCCCAAGTTTATCGGTCCTCTTCGTGAATTGCATCGCATAGGCAACGCGTACATGATTGAACTGCCTCGTAGGATTCGTACGCTTCCTAAGTTTTACGTTAGACGTATCTTCCGTACTGTCAGTACGAGCCTGTTTCGAGAGGCGAAGAACACCTCCGCGGTCAAGGGCCGAGACCACTTTCTAGTGGTCCTGTTTCAACGAGCCAGTCTGGTCGACTAGCGAAGCGACCTGCTCAAGCAGTTATGCGATGTCCTGACGAGCTGCAGTCAGATCGACACGAACAGAACGAATCGAACGTTCGTTCTCAAGTTGCGCGAACGCAAACGCGGCACGAACTTTAAATGATTGCGCGCTAAGAAATTGTGATTGTCCTTTACAATTTCGTAAAGCTCATATCTCCGAGACCGTTCGTGAGTCAGGTCATCTTGTAACAGTTCCGTTACACGGTTCGGCTTTAAAACATCAAGCTGATCCGACCCTCGAGTCGGATCAGGTATTCCCACCGCCACCACATCCTTTGGTGGATTCTGGCGGTGGTCAACGCTTTCTAGTGGAGCGTATATTTTCTTTGAGCCACCACAACGTGAGTGGCGTCCGGACGAGTTACCTCGTCCTTTGGCGTGGATATCCTACCGTCCTGGGACAGCTGGGTGCCTCTCGCCCAGCTAATTGTTAATGTTACGGGTCTCGTCGAGCAATATGACGAGACCCACCCCTCTGCGTTCGAAGAAGAGCCGTCGAAAAACGACGTCCCCGAACGCGAGTACAGGTAGTGCTAATTTATAATCCCTTCGGCCATCTCAGAAGAGATGCGCGCCGTCCAGTAGATAATATTAGAGAGGAAGGTCTCCCTAGGGGTACTTTTAGCATTTTTGAGGCAACCTAGACACGAATCACCCCACGAGAGACAGGGTAACCCTGCCTCTCTTGACAGTCAGCGCAACTTGATCGTACACCGGCTGGATTACGTTTTTCAAACCTGATGCGAGCTGCAAAAAGTTTACCGAGCCAAGCCTCACGGTCAATGTAATGGATGAAGGTATTTCATCCTTGCACCAAGGCCTTACCATCTCGACCACAGTTTTACATTGTACCACCCCAAAAACACATCAAGTGTAGAACTCTTCGTCAGCACGGATAGTTTCCGTGCTGGAATTAGGAGGACAGATCTTCCTACAGTTGAACAACGGGATTTGATACCGTTCAGTGGTCATACCGGTCACTCTGTCTAACTCCTTGGATGATGCAGACCAAGGAAACTTCACTTGAGGAGCTTGGCGCAGGACATTGTAATCCCTGGACTCTTGTGTAGCAGCTCGATTCCTCGAGATCGATTCCTCTAGTTGCTTATCTCGTGGTGACGTAAAGGTGTATCACTTCCACCACCACGCGTCCTATACACCGAAGGACTTGCGTGAGACGAGGATCCGTCGGACAAATCGCTCGGTTCGAAGATCTCGGTCATGATAGCGCCATGTTCCCTAAATCCAGTCAACCTGGCTCTGGCAGTGTCCGCCCCGGGTAATCCGGAGGCAGGAGGCGCCAACTTCATGTTGAATGCATCATCCGACTCTCCAGAATAAATGAGCTCTTTTTCAGGATCATCTGCATTGCGATTCGCAGTACTCGCTGCAGACGCAGCGGATGTATCTGTCGCACGTGTTGACTCACCACGTGAACTATTCACAACAAGCACTGTCTGTTTCTCAATTGCAACAGCAAGGGAACGATCAGCTGCTGCTAATGCTAGATAAGTGCAATAAAGCGGCTGATTAATCAGCGCACCGCATGGACTTTGACACCGTGCGATGAAATGGCGAATGAGTGAGAATTGATTAACAAGTACTGTCCTGCCCAGAGCTATCCAACGGTAATTACCATGTCCCCGATCGAATAAGTTTGATAATGAGTGGTTGAGAATGAGGGGGGGGGTGATACAACAGGGTAGCCCGTTACACGATATTGACACTAAACGGTGTCAATAGGGAGATTGTCTAGCGTGTCAATTCCCTATCAATATTATTCGAGATGGATAAAATTGAGGGAATGTTATCTCCTTGTAGGTTAATATTCATGTGCTGCTCGAAGATTGGTAGAAAAAGACATTTCTTCCAAGATTACCACCAATCGCTCCTGTACGCGCATACTGGGTGGTGAGCAGGTTGTCGTCATACGACAGATTAATGTAGTTGGATACAGACTGAAGTAAAATTGATAGCATAATTATATTTGATACGGTTCTCTTCTTACCTCTAGTCAAACTAGCACTTTGAGTAGATTATCTTCCTCTGCGCGTACTAGTGTACGTAAAGTTTCGTGGCAACCAAAGAAAGGGTGCCCCGTTACATTCGTCATCTACCGCTTGGCCACTTGGAAAGGCAAGATGTATGCACTTGAAGCAGCTAACTACCCATTCTGATGGCTAGTAGTGTACTGCTGGCATCTAGGTAGCTTCTTCTGGTGGCAACGCTGCCAATGAGATTTAAAAGTGCAAGACCTTCCATGTTTAGAAGGGCAAAGCATGTGATTGTTGCATTTATCCACCCTTGAACACTTCAAAAAAAGATCCGTCAGCGATGTGTGTAGGGGAAAAAGTGGGGTTTACTTCCGCAATTGGGTCTTTCAATCCCAATATCTTAAAAAATTCTACCCCCATCAGATGATTAACCAAATTAATCAGATTCACAGGCACCGTGGCCTGTGGATAGCTTGCTTGATGCCATCACACATTCCGCCTTCCTACACTCCTTCCTACGACGCCGTTGGATTGGACCACACGAATACCACATCCGTGTGCTATGACTGCAGCAGCAATGCCATTACTGCCTTCGTCATCAGTTCTACCACGAAAGACGCTCTCCACGTGACATATTTATATATCTTCTTGTTGGAATTTTAGCGCAGGAGTTAAATGTGGAAGCAGGCCTGTTTGCGTAGCGTAAGCTGGCCTCGATTACAATTTAATTTTATTGCGGCCTAGTTGTTCACCCTGAGATCAATAATAGAACAGATCGGTATTGCTTTTAGAGTTCCCTAGGATGAGAACCTCTTACTCGAATTTGATGTTACCACAAAGTTTGTCTAGACGGTTTACCGAGCCACCTTCATTTGCCTTTGTTTGCGCCAAACCACATTTACCCGTTCACGAAAATCACCGCATGACTAACCAATATGATGTCAGTCTTGTCACCAGCAATTTTCACATTTATGTGACACGTGAACTAGATTACTTCGCTTGACTGCCTACCGCTGGCCATTGCAAGATCACGCTGGCGCGTTACGCTTAGTTAAAGTACTACTTGTTTGGCCGACCTCTTGTATAACATGGTAAATTGGCATGAATGTATTGTGGCGCGGTGGACGGCAAGTGCAATATTGGGTCACGTACATCGCACCACCCGCAAGGAGCAGTGTCAAAGTAATCGAAGATGCTTGAATGTTCAAAGCAATCGAGAGTTGGTCGCCGTCATTGTGGGGTCGTTTAATAGCAGCTCTAAGATTTCGTCCCTTTTTCTCTCTTCCTCACTTATCGGCGACCTCACTGGGCTAACTGTCTCGAGTATGTAGGCTTCTAAAAGTTCGGTGATCGATTTCTTCTAGTTAACCGTGTAGCCGGTTTAAAGAGTGCACAATGCACATTACACAGAAAATTCGCTGCGTGGTCCATATCTTTGGCCACAGCTAGACATTTCCCTTGATGAACACGTCTAAACGACTCCCAATCATAATAGGAACAAAATAAAAAATATTTAAGGGGCCCGTTACTATCGTGCCTTTAATGAAGGACATGTTGGTGATGTAAATGTTAAATCAAGTGTGAGGAGCGTGTCACTCAGCAACTTGTACCAAAGTATCTACGATTTTTTGAATTTGTAAAGGCTTGTCTCTCGTCCACATCCAACCTCGTTATCGCTATTGACTATTCAATCGGTCAGCTATCTATCCAGCACTATGCCTCAAAAATTATGTAAAAATGTTCACTCCGTCCTCGTTTTCAGGCTACAAGTACGCAATTTGAAAATCTCCGTCGCACGAGGGGGCGACCCTGACGTGCACTATATCCAGGATCGCTTGTCCGCTCGTCATGTACACGGCAGCCGCATATAAACCAATAGATTTGATCTAATCCAAGGACTTGATCGTTTCCAAAAGCTACGAGTCGGACCTTATATCTCTTTATCTCGCCATTTCTTCACGCCACGTAATGTAGAATTATTTTGAAAGCATTCGCTCGGTCCCCGGCGCACGCTGTATTAGCACGTAAGCATCATTCGCCTGTAAAGTGGTATCGTCTTGACCTTGGCGTCATTCCGCAGAGCAATTTCAGTGCCTAAACGGTCAGCACAACTCGTTTTGAGGATGGATTTGGTAAGACCATATTCACTCTGTCCGCTTTAGACTCCATGGCTTTGAGCACCAATGTACGTTCTACTTTCCTTCACAGGCTACTTTTGGCCTGGGCGAATCAACATCGTCGACTTCCGCTTCGGTTGTTCACATGGCTTCTTAAGGGAGCTTTACGAGCTCCGTAGAGTGGTCGGGGCGACTGCTTGTTTGTTGCTTGGGATATAGTAACATTTTCTTTGTCGTCTACTTCGCTGTCGACGTCTATAGCTCATCACTTTGTGCCGTCGTCAGACAGTGGAAGTGCGATGAGCGCTTTATTTCTCAATTAGACGTTTAAAAATTGTCAATGTGTCGCGGTCATCTTAACTTTTTAGGCACCAAACGACTATATTCATGAATGCACGATGAAGATAGTCTTCAAAACTGTACTTAGCTATTTATTGCCGAGGACATGCCACGGCAGGTCAGGTCACGCCAATATAACTATAACCATGATAATCCAAGCAATCTGGTACAACTAAAAAAATTACCCGTTTAAGGCCTCATGGAGAGATTTGAAATTCTACCCACTATCATCACTTTGTTCAGCAAGTAACGACAGGTTTCGAGGTATAGCAGAAGTTGTTCTTGAACAAGGCTCGTGACACGATTGGGTACGAAACCGAAAAGTGAGACCTTAAAAATCACTGACGACCTAAAGAATATATTCTGTGAACTGGGTAGATACGACAGTGATCGATAAAAACAGTTAAGGATCGATCATTTTTTTGGACAGTTGGTCACTTTCGCGTGTTAATAGTTGAACCTACATGGCGCCTTAAGCGCCTACTAGCGAATAGAAGATTGATAGATATTGATAAAAACGTTGCTCCGGTACCTTTATTAAGAGTCCTGACTTTTTAAACTGCTAAACGGATACTAAATCCCCATTAATGCTGGAATGTGACCACTCATCTGCGATGTCATGAGCTATTGTCCTCGCTTCGTAGTAGCGGCCTTCATCCATATATCCGCACATTTTCGATGCTTCTTACATGTTATTTAAAGCTTTAATAACCGTTCGGATGGTCACTGAGTAACTTCTTACCCCCCTTTATTATTGTTGGCAAACCCCTAAAATTTGTGCGATCAATTTTTACAAGGTCTAGACGGGGATAAGTGCACATTAATAATTTTCGTAAAAGAAGCTCTACATGAGCTCATTCAAAACTTAACTTTGTCGAATCCGTAAGAACATGCATCCCAGTTTAATGAAGTTCTCCAGACTAAACCACTCACGCTGGATAAACATAAATTTAGTAAAGGTAGCTGGAGTCTTCTTATCTGAATCAGAGGGTTGATATGGTTGTGTCTTTAGACCTCTTCAATCAAGGTCAAATGCTATAGGAACATTGATAGATACAGAGACTATGCACAAGCACGCGATAGAAAGTTTCAGTTTATTCGATACGTAAGAAACATTTAAAGCAACGGCAATCAACTATGTTAAGATAGCTTCGTCGGGAAATTGTTGCTCGAGAATAAAAGCTTAGGGTCAGCCGAAGATGAAAGAATTCCTTTAGGGTGTTGATCCTATTTGCTATTACAGAAGCGAAATTTCTCTTTGAAGCAGCTAGAGTAATCGATTTACGGTATTCATGCAGGTGTAAAGCATACGGTTGGATGTCGTAATTATTTTTGTACCTTCACGAAGATGGAGACCGCAAAAAATTACAAATAAATCAAAAGCTTGCCTTTAAGTATCCCGATTTGGCTGTATTTCAGGCATCCTATTGAGCATAAATCATCGGATCTGCGTAGCAGGACTTGGTCCAGATATCTTATCGGCAATTAAAAAATGGCTAATACCTAGTAGATAACTGCTAAATTGGCAAAGATTGGATATAGCTAACCCAATTTTTACGAATTAAAAGTGCACAAGTGCAAGCACAAATAGAATTTAACAAGCATGCCATATATTAATGAATCAAAGTTGCTGTTCTTATTCTTAATGCGAAGTAGGGTGGAAATTCAAAGGGGGATCAGAGAATGCCGCATTTATCATAAATGAAAAAAGTGGACCAGATAATTACAAGTTTAATTGTCCTACGCTCTTTTATACTCAACTTAACGTAAAACTCATATAAGTTTGTATCTTAAATCATTTCCGAATTCCCATTATACGAACAAGTTCACTCCCGCCCTGTAGGGGGGAGCCTCTGAGGGGTTTTTGTAATGGGGTGCCTCCGTTACTTAATACTTTACGCAAGGTAAACATCAAGTTAAAAAAAGTGTTTAGACAGACATTGTAGCGGAGCTACACAGCTCCATAAGTTAGAGGAAGACTTAACGCTCTACGAGCAACTTAGTTCCAAAGAACTAACGACTTTACGAGTCAACAAGCTTTACAGCTTCAGATCCCTGTTCCAGGGAACCTAACGATTCAGTGAATCGACAGCACTCAGTGCTCAAGAGTAGCTACCTCAAGGAGGTGTTGCTAACTCTTAGTGATCAGTGATCAACAATCAAGACGGCTCGCAAGCCACGTGTCCTTTGGATCAAAATGGGAACTGATTTTATTTTTGTTAAAGCCTATAGAATATCTTAATCCTACTCAAATAACTTTCGTACCTAATGGCTGACACTCGTCAGCCCCTACAAACCAATAAGATGTTCTATATCACCTTCACAAAGGGGTAACCTCAGGTGTGTAGCACCTCTGGTACAAAGTACCATAATTTCGTGCAACCCCGTTGCACCCTCCCCCACCAGACTGACGTTTGCCAAAACGTCAATCGAACTTGTGTTCTCAGCGGAACAGTGCGCGTACGGTGAACCTCATGGTAACGTACGCTCTAGCACGGTTTCGTTATCACCAAACGAGTCAAAGGATCTGTGTGACTACCTCGGAATAGAGGAGGAGGTGGACTATGGTAGCGATACCAGTGTCCGCGGTGATACAGGGACAATGTCCGGCTCACTGATGACTGAGGCACAACCTTCGAACACCCCAAATCCGTTCGCTGAACGTGGAGGTGCGAGCGCGCCACCAGCGCAGCATGCAGCATCTGGGTCTGATGAGACTATCATCACGAACCCGCTCGACGAGCAACAACAATTGCTGGTCTAAAGAGAAGAAAACACTCAGCGTTATGCACAGATGGCTACAACCCTTGAACGCCAGCGTGACTGTGTGTTCACTCTACCCAGTGTGGAGGAACGTCTACGTCAAGCGGCCGGCCAAACATTGGCAACGTGGGTCATTGGCCATGGGCCTAAGACCCCTGAGGAGGTGGTGAGCTGCCAGGCACTTCATGAGAGGTACCTGGAGCCGCACCTAACGACTCAAAGTCAACACAAGGCACGCCTTGACATGCAAGCACGTGATGCACCAGTTCCACCGATCAAGGGTATACCCCTTCTCTTGCTCGCAGGCGAAACAGTGAGCGAAGAAGACGATGCCTTCGCTCACTGGGTGCACTATGTGCGTCGCCTCAGCAACATGTTTGATTTAAGGGCTAGTACCTATGCGGCTGATGTTCGTCTCGAACGCAAACTTCGGTATGATTATGCCAAGCTTAAGGCCAGAGGCCAATTGCGCAAGCGCACGCGCTATGCTTCGGCTACTAAGGTAGCCGCGAGTTCTGGTCAGTCTGTGGCCAACTACCCGCTAACCCGCACCACTAGTGGGTGGAGAACGGCCTCGGATTCGAGATGACCAAGGCCACGATGCTTAAAAGCATCCAAAGCATAAGGGCAGTCTTGTCGAAGGGGTATCTCAAACTCCCATGAGTATTCAGACTCAGGGTACCCTCGCCACTTTACCAGGTACTGGTATTGGCCCTGACGTCGACGTCGTTTTACTAGTATCTCGACATGAAATTGACGACACCCAAGCTCATCGAGCAAAGTCGGTGGCGGCCGGTGTACCGGTGGAGGCCCACTAGAAATCGGTTCTCGAAGTGAAGGGTCTTCAAGAGGCCCTTGAATAAGTCCCAGTGCATTCTGGATGCGATGCAACGCCGACTTCAGGCGATGGAGCATGCATAAACTCGGAGCGAGGCTCAGTTGGACTTGCTAATTCGCCTACAGCAATCCGGAACAGTGCCCTTGTCGTTGGCGCAAGCGCCTCCAAGTTCACATGAGAAGGATCCCGGTACGGCTTAAGTAAGCCTACGTAGAACACTGGATGTGTGCGCATTTTGCGCGGAAGGTTTAGCGTATACGCAAGTCCCTTCTTGGCCGTGACCCTAAACGGTTCAATAAAGCGTGGACGCAACTTTGTCTTGAAGACAGCAGACACTACATTTGTAGGTAGATTTTTAGCGTTGAGTAATACTTGGTCTCCGACCTCATAACATTCAACGCATTTTCTGCCTTTAACATCAGCTTGTAGTTTTTGGTTATCTTGGCTATCAGCCATTGCGTCACGCACATGTCTTAAGACATTTAATCGCGTTGCGAGAAACTCGCCTGCCTGTTTTTGAACAGTAGCAGGGCTGATATCAGCAAGCCGATCGGCAACCTCTCCCTTACCAAGCCCTGAATCACGTAGTGATAGCGTAAACGGAACGCTAGGGTGAGTGAGACTGTTAATGTAGAACGGAGTAAAGCCTGTTGAGGCATGAACAGCGTTATTCAACACGAACTCAACAACAGGGAGCATTGAGCTCCAACGCCTAGGCGTATCAGCGCAAACACAGCGCAAAATGTCGTTGATGACGCGGTTAACACGCTCAGTTTGACCGTCGGTCTGCGGATGATCCGCTGTGGACATGTCCAACCGAGTGCCCAGCACCTTGAAAATAGACTTCCAAAACTTGCCAGTGTAGCGGGGGTCTCTATCAGAGACAATTGCCACAGGCAAGCCATGTTGTCGAAATACACGGTCAATAAACAGCTTTGCTGTACCTTCAGCATCGATGCTATCCGTCACAGCCGCTAAGTGAGCCATCTTTCTTCATCGGTCAACAAAGACCACAACACCAGTGTTGCCTGTCAAATCTTTCGGTAGGTCAAACACAAAATCCATTCTCATGGACTCCCAACAACCAGTGGGTACTGGCAAACTAGCCAGCGGTGCTGCCGCATGTGCTGAGGGTTTAACCCGTTGGCACGTTTCGCACGAACGCACATAGGTGCGCACCCACTTATAAAGTTTGGGCCACCAACAACTTTGGTTCACCGATCTATAAGTCTTCTCACGACCGAGATGACCACTTAAAGCAGGAATATGTGCCTCATAGAGGATTCGATACTTGAATTCCTCATCATGAGGTACAGCGATACGAGGGATATCCTCAATATCCGTGCGATAGCACAACAGGCCATTATCGATGGAATGTCGATGTAGCCTCGCACGTAAACGTGCCGACAACTCGATGTCCGCGTCTTTAAACTCATTGCTCCCAAGAGCACGTAGCAAAGCTACACACTGATCATCCTTGGCATATGCCGCACGGATTAAGTCAGGGACTGACGACGACAGAGTCGTAACATGAGCAAGCTTATAGTCAGATCGACGCGATAGCGCATCAGCCAAAGCATTTTGCTTACCTAGCTTGTACTTCACCTCGAAGTTATACTCGGCAAAAAAGGAAAGCCAACGAGCCATTCTCTGTGAGAGATGAGGCGACTGTGTCGCAGTGAGTAATGACGCATGATCTGTATAGATCACAAACGGCTTGGAGCCAGGCAGATGTACTTTGAATTTGACAAGAGCGTACTTCATAGCAAGTAGCTCTTTGTCATGAACATGATAGTTCTTTACATCAGCTTTCAGCTGCCGAGACTCGAATGCGATGACGCGTTAGCGTCCATCGACATCTGTTTGTAACAGAGCACTGCCTATGGCAAAGTCAGATGCGTCACGGACGACACTGAAAGGCCGACCAGAATCGGGCAAAGCCAATATTGGCGCATGAAGGAGACTCTCCTTAACTGCTTCAAAGCATTATGTATGGTGTTACCCCAACACCAATCCACATCCTTTTTAAGGAGATTGGACAATGGCCGAGCCATATCTGCGTAATACGCACTGTACTTATTTAAGTAATTGGCAAGGCCAAGCCACTTACGCAAGTTCTTTTGGTTCTGAGGAACTGGCCAATCGACTATGGCTTTCACCTTAGCGGGATACGCTCGAAGGCCTCGCGTCCCAATGAAGCACCCTAGAAAGGGAATCTCTTCTGCACCAAAGATGCGCTTCGATGCGTTAGCATACAACTTATTCGTTCGCATACACTCGAGCACCGCTCGTAAATGATCAATGTGGTTATCCACATCTGACCGCCCATTCATTGCACGGCTATGGACAAAAATGTCATCAAAGTACGTTTGTGCATAGCCTCGATGAGGCCGGGATAGTTGCGTTACCAGCCGGTTAAATGTAGCCGGGGCGTTAGATAGTCCTTGTGGCATAACAAGCCACTCCCAGAGCGTACCGCTCGGAGTACTCACCGCTATTAGCGGAATATCACTTGCTCGCATAAGCAGTTGGTAATAACCATCGACTAAGTCGAGTGCACTGTACAATGTACATCCTGCCGTATTGTTCTGAAGCACATCCTTTCTAGGAATAGGCGTCTGCTCCGGTATAGTGGCTGCATTAAGCTTATTATAAGCATGCACACAAAATGTCGGTGTTGAATGGGGAGACTTGCTCTCAAGAACCATTCCAGCCGCGTCCTTAGCACGAAAGAACTCGTCAATGACGTCACACTGTTCTTTAGGCAAAGGCCACTGCCGTGTTACACAATATTTAGTTCCAGGAACTAAGTCAATCTCATGACGTACACCTCTATCGGGAGGTAAGGCAGAAGGTGGGTTGTGACACACCCCATCTTAAAATTCCTTAACTAAAGGATAGAACGGATCCAAAGGATCTTTAAGGATCGAAGATCCACTTCGAGCACTAAATGCCGCCTTTGTATCCTCTAGGACAGACTCATCCATTAACGAAAAAGAATTCAACTCAGCATCAGGTCTAATTACCGCTAACTCGGATAACTCTCCTTCCTTCAAGGCCTAGCTAAAGTCGCCATCAGACATTTCGTCTAGCTCACAAAGAGCGTCCACAGATGGAAGGGTTTCAAGGCAAACACTGCCATCAACCTGACCAGTCACTCCATTAACAAGTGTATATAGTGTATTAGTATGATCACTATGTGACTGTGTGGACGCCTGGCGCTTTACATTTGTTACTCGGCGTCTCGATCGTCTCTTCGAGACCTTATACCCCTTAGGGGTCGGGACAATATTGTCCCCATGGTTACTAATAACCATAGTACGCTCTATACGAGAGCTTTTGTCTTGACCGACATCCGGTGAAGTGTTACATAACTCGAACACTTCACCCAGTGGATTGAAACGTGCCACTCCACGTGTATAATGCGGGCCTAGCCCCAAATTTGACGGCGTCTCGCCAGTAAGGTCATTACCGACATTAGGTGTGGTGTCCGCACGGCCGTCCACACTATACGGCGTATCGCCAACAGTATCATTACTGACACTAGGTGTGGTGCCCTCACGGCCGCCCACACTCTACGGCGTATCGCCAACAACACCATTACCGGCGTTAAGCGTGGTGCCCTCACGGCCGTCCACACTATACGGCGTATCGCCAACAATATCATTACTGACATTAGTTGTGGTGCCCTCACGGCCGCCCACACTATATGGCGAATCGCCAACAACGTCATTACCGACGTTCAGTGCGGAGCTCTCACGGCCGACCGCACTCGGTGTAGTTTCACGTGCCACCATACACACATCAAATGAATCACATCCTTGATCACTCGGCCCTGGGCCAACCATGCTTTCAGCATGCAGTGACTCGTCATCACAACGAGTAACACTCAACGGAGTACGTGCCGTTTCACTAGTTTTAGACGAGCTAGGCTCAAAACTTATGTTTGTAACATTGGTGTTAGATAACTCAGACATTCCAATATCCAGCACATTGACATATTCTGTCAAAGACTCGCGCCAATAGCGCTTCTGTTGCCTAGCGAAGGTGTGTTCATGACTCTTCAAAGCTTCGCTAGGAACATTGCGCGTAGCGCCTAAGGTCTTAGACCTCCAATCAATCCAGGGCTCACGGCCTTCAAGCCAAGTCATACCTAGGATGAGATCATATCTCGAGTCCAAATCTAGGACAAGACAGCGCTCAATACTGTCAAAGTCTAAAAACTTTATACCTAAGTTCAGTAGAACTTTAGACACAGTTACGCGGATTCCAGTCGCTAAACGAACCGTGATAGAATCACCCTCATGCGCTGTAAGCGCCTCAGCATAACGCTGACTTCCCTCAAGGGAACGGCGTCGAGCATAATTGCAAGACGCTCCAGAATCGATCGATATCGACCAAGGCTTCTTAAAGCCCTTAAGTTTCGCCTCGGCGACCAACAAGCCAGACTTGTATCCACGCACCATTCCTGTAGGTATGGTAATTTTGGGGCTAAGACCTGCATTCCTTTACCTTCTAAAGGTGTAACAGAACCTAGTTCTTCCCCAGTAGGGCGCCCCGCGCCTACTGGGTGTCGGCATTTCCCCGTGCCATGCCAGACTTCTGACTCGGGATCGAGTGTTTGCTCGTAGCCTGGCGTTGCTTACGCAAAGGGCAACCAGGCCGCAAGTGTTTAGTGCTTCCGCACGTAAAACATCGTCGTACGACGTGTTGCTGCTCAGCAGCTTAAAGCTCAGCTGCACCTCCATCTTTAGCATAGCTGCGATTCATCGGTTCCGGCCTATTATAGGCAGTGGTACCCGAAACTTTCGCTCTCGCAGAGCAAGGATTGTATCCATTCCAACCAAGTCTGGCCGATTTGAAGTTATGCTCAGCATTAAGAGCAATTTTCACAGCCTCTCTAAACGTAGAGGAGTGAACCCGAAAAACCTCGGTTCTGGCGATGCTAGTACGTAGACCTTCCATGCAGATAGTCACTTGGACTGCTTCAGGCAGAGGGTCAGACTGCGTTGCAGCCATGAGCGTTCGCAGCTCTTGGACAAAGTCCGATAATTCATTCTTACCCTGGCGGGTAGAAAGAAAGCGTGAACGCACGCGGTAAGCCTGGTTAGGTAGAGAAAACACCTGTACCAATCGTGACTTGAGCGACTCCCATGTGGGAAACGCCATGTCCACCGACGTGCTACACGTCAAGGCCCATTCTCTAGCTCTACCATCGAGCTTCGAGATAGCCAGCGAGACCTGTTGATGGTCATGCGTGATCAGGCCTGATCTCATGGCCATCTCAATCTCACGGATCCAGAGGATGAGGTTTTCACCCTCCTTGCCGGAGTAGTTTTTTACTTCCACTCTAAGTGGACGAGGCTTAGCCTCTTTGTCTGGTACAGACAAGTAGCGTGTAGGCATAGCCGACGCTATTTGGTCTTCGACCTGCACTAAAAGGGTCGCTTCATACTGCATGAAGCTTTCAACACGTGCATTAAGCACTTCAGGACCTTGTGAAACAAGGAACTCCACGTACTCTGGACCCAAAGACGCGGTCAGCCTATCAAGCGCGACCTTTTGGGCCTCAGATAGGGTAGTGGAGTTTTCCATCCTCACAGAGGATCAGTATTAAAGACTCAGGCGTAGATTGACTACAAGTGCTACCAAGTGTAGCGGAGCTACACAGCTCCTTAAGTCAGAGGAAGACTTAACGCTCTACGAGCAACTTAGTTCCAAAGAACTAACGACTTTACGAGTCAACAAGCTTTACAGCTTCAGATCCCTGTTCCAGGGAACCTAACGATTCAGTGAATCGACAGCACTCAGTGCTCAAGAGTAGCTACCTCAAGGAGGTGTTGCTAACTCTTAGTGATCAGTGATCAACAATCAAGACGGCTCGCAAGCCACGTGTCCTTTGGATCAAAATGGGAACTGATTTTATTTTTGTTAAAGCCTATAGAATATCTTAATCCTACTCAAATAACTTTCGTACCTAATGGCTGACACTCGTCAGCCCCTACAAACCAATAAGATGTTCTACATCACCTTCACGAAGGGGTAACCTCAGGTGTGTAGCACCTCTGGTACAAAGTACCATAATTAGGTGCAACCCCGTTACTGACATAGCATTCTCACCAAATTGAATTTACAGGTTTCACTGTGACGCAGGAGTATTACGATGCTCTTTGGTTAGCACAAAGCAGTGATAACAACTAATCAAGCCGAGTTATGAGAAGAACGCAATGGGTGGTGAACAAATCGGTAAAAATCATGTTTGTATCGAGGTTTAGTTTACAAGTATATTAGACATGATGTATCAATAAGAGATCTAGCTATACTGTATACAGTTTTGATATAAACCCTTTATCTCGTTTTTAAAACTTGCTCTGCACGATACGTGTACATAATGTTCCGAGACACCTGCTTACAATGCGTTTAAAGTAAGTAATTTCTACCATGACAGTACAAGCAATCATTGCCCCCTTTAGCATTCTGCCGCGGGCGTGCTGCACTCGCAGTCACCATTTGTGGGTACACACAGCACAGGGAAAGCGAGAACGTGTCTTTGTTACTTCGGCCGCGGCCGTGAATGTAGACATTAAGCATTGACGCTATAAATTTTAACGGTTTGTTTTTATCATTTGATCAATTTTTCTTGTGTTAACAGTTTCTCTTTTAATTTTTAATTCAATTGCTTCCGTTTTGTTGTTAGTGTCATTGTTTAAGGTATCGTTACTTCTATGCCGCTGTAATTTTTAGCCAGTGTATTGCTGTGAAAAAATTCTGGTTGTTCCCTTTGCTTTTGTTACTGCTGCTGTTGTCGGTGTGGTTGCGGATGATGTTGTCGTCATTCTTTTTTTCACTGCTGCTGTTACTGTTGCTGGCATTGGCACTGGTGTGGATGTTGATTTTGCTGCAACTGCTATTTTCGCTACTGCTGTGCGTGTTCTTAATTTACTCCTGTATGGGGTGCTATAGGTACTTATGTGCTCGTGTTGTAGTTGTGTGCTTGTGATATATTTGTTTACTGCTCATGCGCTTCGCTACTTGGTCTCCTGTGATTATATAGTACACTATCATAAATCCATTTTATATTTTGACTTTTTAATTAATTTGGTGGTTTTGCTTGTGGTATACTGACATTTTTATGCGGTTGCAAAGAATTGTCGATGTTGGTAATGATTTAAACCTTTTAAAACAGAACGCTGGATGGAAAGGGTTCAAATGATGGTGACAACACACACATACAGATATTATGGTCGAGGTGTTGACTCACTTCAGTATACTGGTCATAGTTAAGAGAAATGAATGCACTCTACATGTAATACGCACATTGAGTACTTCAACAGGATTTTCTCGCGAAAAATATCTGCCAGCACTTGGTATGCAGCCATCCAACGTTCAACTTTGGTGCCATACCACGTGCTTCACTGTTATGATGTCCTTTAAAACTTGTAAGTATTTTTTTTATAAAGCAACTTGGTAGTAATTTGTTTTTAGCGCTTTAAGAAATTATAGGGCTACATACCCGCTCTATTTGATTTAAGATTTTTCTACGGCACCTATCGTGTAGTTTTTGCCCCTTGAATGTACGTACTGGAAGATGTCCACTCTATCACGTTAAATGTTCGCTTGACCGTAATTGAAGTCTCACCTGTTTCAGTAAATTAGACGCATTAGCGAATTGCGTGAACAAAGGTGATTGTCTTAAAAAATATCATAAAAACATTGTGGCATATGTTTACCGCGTTAAGTTGCGTACAATGTCGTGGGTCATTTTTAGTTTTCTCATTTTAATAGAGAATAACGTAGGGAATGGCCTTCTCGCGCACCTTTTTCTCTCCCCAAACATCATAATTAGTACCGAGAAGGAGCTACATTAATTTAGCCAATAATCAATTTAAGCAAATGAAGACAATAATTTAAACATCTTCACAAATGCATTTTAAGTTCTCTATCTATAACGTTACGCCCCTATCTATAACTTCTGACCGTTAAGCGTTTTATGATTAGCTTTTACGTTCTCTACCTATAACGGTACGCATCTCTTTATTATTTAATAGCGTTGCTCGTGTAGGTAACGTATTTAAAGGCTGGCTGACGATACTTAAAACACTTTTTCAAGCCCCCATTAAGAAGAATACCACAATGGTTCATGCTAAAGCTACGGTAAGCAAGATAAGCTTAGATCAATTTTGTCCAAGTTTCTTGTAATTCTATTCTATCTTTAAACAATATAAACAAAATTAAATTCATCTACAGACACATGTCATCTCTGCACATTCGTCCTCTATCCTTATTAACTGCAACAGGATTATTCGATCAATTTTAAATAACCTTAGAACCTCCCATCTTACTACATCTCTCACTCCACGACATCAAAAGAGTAGTCTTTGATACACCGATATGTTCATCGGACCTGTTCTGTCAAAGCACTACACATTAAGCTCAACGTGACCAATGTAATTCAATCAAATTACGTCAATAAAACGCACCTCTATAGTGTCAATGGTATCTTATCTGGATCTTTTGAGTCGGATATAGCAGTCTTGTGCGATTTGAAGGTCATGTGAGTCAACCAATACAAACTTACAGATTTGTGCAACAATTTCGCTTCCAAACTTCCATTTGAACGAGCTATAGGATATGTCAACGTCCTTATTTGCTTGCAGGTAGCAAACAGCTGCATGAGAAACGCAGTCAATTTCCAATTTTATAAATGGCGTAAAATTGTTACCCACCGGGTAGTTTGTGTAAGCTATTAAGTCTGCACACAGATAAAAGCATTTACATTTGCCAATCATGTCACCAAATTTATTACAACCAATCATTTATCCCCTCTACACGCTTAAAATCATGTATAATATAGTTACGCGTGACTACCCTTTTGAGCAAGCTGTTCACGCCATCAATACGAAACCGTTCCCCCCTCATTTGTTCAGGGTAAATCCCCTCAGTTCTATAAAACTCAACATGATTGGCTAATGTTTAGACATGCAGAGAGTTTATAACACTCGGACCGATATTCAAACATCTATTGGCCTCATCAGTATGGACCGCGATCGTTCTTACGTGTTCTTCAGCAAAATTCCGTCAATATTGGCCTAAAGCGTTTGCAGACTCAAAGCTTTTACTTTCGCAGATGCTCTGATCGCTAACTCTTTTTTCAAGGTAGACGCATCACAACACCGAATAATCTCCATTACGCTTATATGCAAGGTTTCCGCGCTAGTGGGGTGTAAGGCTGCTGTTTTCTTTTAGTTCTATATTTTACGCGTATTTAACTCGGTCGTGTCGCATGCACGCGACGCGTCCTAAGATTATTTGTACTGTTCGTCACAAAATAACTTCCATTCTTCATGTGATGTTCCGGATCTGTCAACGTGCAACGTAGGTCCTCATAATACCGTGCAAGAGGGCAATTAGATAGTCGGGCACAGGAGGATTCCGACAAGCGCGCATGCGGACGCCTCTGTTATTACAAAGACGTCAAGGCACCGCAACAAATGAGATACTACTTTACGATACCCAATTGTTGGTGCTGCCATTGAAGCCCAAAGAACTGATTGCTCATGCAATTAAGCGTCCATTCTAAATGCACGAGTGACATTGCCTGCAAAGCTAATGGAATTGTACTGAGGAATGCAATCAAACTTTGTTGGATCTACAAATAGGCTTCATAAATTCTGTAGGTGTTAGTACTGGCTCGATTGATCTTCCACATTGATGTGCTTTATGACCCACCCTGAAGCACCGGCCGCATCATCTCCACGACTTCTACGTACTTACTGCATCATTGATGCTGGTAGTTGCTTGCTTCATTTCATAAGATGGCTTTACAATCACTCACTTACTAAATTACATTTTTAATCTTAGGGAATCACTAACTTGGCTGAAAGGCCACCGACGATGACGTCCACCATACGACATTTTTGCGCAAAAAATGTATAATTGTATGTGTGTGCGACTGAAATTAATCTAATGTTACAACTTTTGTGATGTTGATGCCTCTGTTCTCGACTTAAAATCAGCCAGTCATGTAGCATTATACTAAACTGAGTGGATTTTACCAGAAAACTAAAAGCAAATTAAAAGATCACTAATATATATTTTTTACGTAATGGGTACCACCGTATTATGCATATGCGTTTCATGTTCATTATTTGTGTGAGCAATGATCACACATTTCACTGCTTTTACTGCTTTGCTCACCATTTATAGAATTTCATTAGATTCAGTTCAGTCAAAGCGAGTAGTTACAATCATACAAGTGATTTTTAACTAGTGGGAAATGCATTCAAGACTAACCATTAACAACGACAAGTTTACCTGTATTAAGCCGTTAATATTTATTTGCTATAGTCTAGTGGCCAATAGTGTGATGGGGTGCATCTACATCATAGGGTAGGTGTGAAAATAAAATTCTGAAAAAAACAATCCAAATTATGCAAAAAAGATAAATATCTATGCCACAAGATTAAAAAATTGCATATTAATTTTTAGTCTCTAAAACTTTTATAATGTTTGCACTAAAAATGTCACCAAAGCGTGTATTTATCTATATAAATGTCATTACATATTTAAGAACCACTAAAGACTCAAAGTATATATACCGTCAGTGTGTTGGCGAACGGTAAACTAGCGCCTTCATACTGAAATTTTAAAGGGGCCCTAAATAATCAAATCTCTGAAGCTGTAGCGGGAGACCAAGTTGCTTGGCACAAAATCTTAAAAAAAAATATGCAAGAGGAATTATTGCATCCACACCCTTGTTTCACGCTCCACCAGGCCTGTAATTCACACCCTTACAGATTAACCCAGTTTCTGACCCAGATAATTATAATCCGTACTAATTTAGCTACTTTGTACGAAAAGCAAATTAGTAGTTCTTATAGTGCAT
Source organism: Peronospora matthiolae (assembly GCA_921007115.2). Lineage (NCBI taxonomy): Eukaryota > Oomycota > Peronosporomycetes > Peronosporales > Peronosporaceae > Peronospora > Peronospora matthiolae. Next base: position 329,960 of record CAKLBY020000223.1, on the reverse strand, counting down.
AGCTTCCCTAGCATTCATACACACATTTAATAATAGTTCACGTTGGCGTAGTGAGGTAAAAAATCTCGTAGGTTTAAAGTTAATTTGTGATCTTAGGACTTCCGAAGGAGTTAAATAAAACGTTGCATGTGAAAAGTAATGTTTCCGATCTCATTTTCTGTAGCCCCATCGAATTGATTTATCAAACTAAAAAATTTTTTAAAAATATCCCATATACAAAATCCTCGATTAAAAAATAAGCTATATGGGACGTCCCTATACATGCGCATACAATGTCCGTTTCATCCTTCTTCTAGCCATCCGATGGCGAGCTTTCCTCATTGGCGCCATTACCGCATATAAAATAATTTTTTGCATAATGTAGGTAAAACAGTCGAAACGAAATCTAGGATGCTGTTAATAGTTTTCACGCGTCCGAGAATAGACTATACTGATTAAAATTGTAAGAAGAAGAAGAATTTCCAGCATACGTTAGACCGGGGTTCTCTGAATGCACAGAAGTGTAGAAGTTTGCACTTACGTCACATTTAATTCTTACTTATAATTCCTCATGAATGCGTAACCGGTAATTGATTTTGCCGGCCTGCAGCTACAATCACTATCTATAGCTATATAATTTAGACTTTAAACTTATCCGAAGTGGACTAGCGAGCAGGCCGATATGTCAGAATTATCCCTACCTGTTTTGCACATAATTGCAGGATTCTCCAAATATTTTAAAGACATGCAAAGGGTATTTTTCAACCAATTTTTACATCGTACAATGGGCGTGCAGAATTTAAATAGAAAATTATGTATGGAAGGGCACTAATCCAAGCAATTTTTTTCGATAATTTAATTAAAAAATAAATGAATAACTGTTCATCTATTTGACGAACATTAAGCGGTTTCCTTCTTCTTTACTCATCAAGAAATCTTTCTTTCGTTATTACAAAATGCATAATAAAAAACAAGTTTTGGGTCCCCCAGTTTCTTAGGCTTGCACTGATGAGCTGCAGTAGCCATTTTGGTTGCATTTTGCTTCCTAACGACAGAAATGCATTAGGTTTGCATACCAGCATATCAGCACTTGCAACCATATGAACAATTAAAAAATCGCGTGTACTCAAGACAGACAGTACAATCTCGTCGACGGAAGCTATCTATCGATTGTCCAATTCCTATTTTACTGGCAGCGTATGTCATACATCAACAAAAACTCATTGAAAAAGTGTTTAATGATTTTAAGACGAGCGGGGTCTACACCATCAATGTCCATCATAAAAAAATCTTGTTAGCAGCCAAAACAAATCCAAATGCTAAAAATAGTGAAAATTTTGTTGATCATCTAGGAATGAAACAATTGTTCTCGACAACATCTTGAAGACTTCGGATGAACAAATACCTCTATAAATGTATCCACACCGACATACCATCACATCTCTAGCAATTTAATAAAGATATTCGAAGGTGCACACGTCGATATTCAGCAAATCGAATTTTGTGATCTCCCACCAGATCGGATAAATCAATGCACAACGCAGTGAGGTACGTATATCATATAATAATAAAACGTTTAAACATAGCAGAATTGTTATTACCTTCAATGATCTGGACTGTAGCATCCGGGAGAAAACAAAATTCTTTGTGCTTAAAAGGGTATCAAGGAGATGAAAAGCTGCACCAAAAAAAGACCTCGTTGTACAGGTGTTCTTGCCTCAACGAAAGGAACCCCTGATTATTGCAAGAATGCGAAGAATGTCAATAACAAACGTACGCTGACAATCAGTAATTTTTTCATGGGCATTGGCACTCTTTATAGAAATACAAAAAAATGGCTAGGCAGCAATGTTGCAAATTTCGTTGTGTTATTTCTGAAATTCCATTGTCTGCTGTGTTTCTTTGCATTCCAGAGATTAGGCAATAATGTTGCAATCACTGATGCAGATTCAATATATCACAACAACAGTTGGATAAAATACCACCTGAAATTAAATTGCGTCTGGCCAATTAACCAGATTAATGAAGGTAACTGTACTGTAGTTGACCAATAACAAAATTAATGAAGGTGGCTAACAACCAAATTAATGTAGGTAACTGTACTGTGGTAAATATGAGAGCTCCAAAAGTACATGGAGAAGACATCGATCGTCCTACAAACTCTCGAAACACCATACAAACAAAAAATGGACCAAAAAACTCTATTTAAACATGCGGAATAGGAATGATTGATACAAAAAGGAAAAGAGTGTAATTTGGTTAGTTACGCCACGTAAAACAAACTCATCAGCCGCCGCAGTTAATACACAATTTGTGTGTCGAATACTCTAATAATCCACACAAAAATTGGGCATGGCCAATGATTGATCTAAGATGATTTTAAGGTGTTACCCAAAACACATTTTATAGCAGTTAGCTTTTATGATTTGTAACTATCAAAGCGTGTGGTTTAGGCGACAGCAGATCATCTTGAGATAGTAGAAGACGTATTCGAATCAACAGTTTTGTTGATGCCAGCCCACACAACAACTAATTAGATCACGCTTGAATCTGCCATTAATTTGAATTACGGAAACATAATATGGAGACGATATATTGTTAAGTGCCTATGCACTGGTTTGAAGAAGCAGCATTTACTTCATGTCTACATCCGGCACACCTGTGCGCGGCATTTGCAAGTTCCTTGTCATTGTACTTTCCTGCACACATTCCTAAACAGTGACACAGTCAATTTTATAATATTGACTATCAAGTTATATTAAATATTTGTTGATGGGATTACCTTCTATATCCATATACGCTGAAGCTATCCTACTACGTATAATCTCACCTGAAGGGATTACTTTGCCTTCGTGCTAAACTTAAAGCGCCTCCGATCAGAAAATTGAAGTGGCGGGGTAGAGGCCCTGATCGATGTATAAAGTTGCATTACCTGGCCACCAATTGCAACAATAGCGTGCGTAAATAACCGCAAAGACTCGCATGTCTATGTGAATAAGATGTCAGAGTAAATAGATAACTTTGTTATCTTCACGACCTGTAAAAGTTCAACGATTGAATTGCTGAGTAATTATTGCAACCCACGCATTTGTCGACAAATTGACAGTTCATCATACAAAAAATACAAAAATGTCTTTCATACAGTTATTCGTTGCGAAAATAAGTCATTTCATTTATCACCCAATAATTATTGTAGGTCTAGAGCGCCTTTTTTGCCAAATCGTCGATATTTGGTACACAATGGTCTTTTCACAATCTTACGTGTGCTGCAGCGGAGGCTCCACATATTACAGCCGAACTCTAGCGTCGAACGCTTACTTTAACGTCTACCTTCTCGTCTTCATGTTTTCTTTTAAGACTAGCTTCTGTGAAGTCATTAAACGTACCCTCATGCCACTATACGCCAGCAGGAGTACGCCAGGACCGTTTGTAACAACATAAAAAAAGAGTACCACATCAATTTATTTACCCTAAATGTGGCACTATATCATAGTCTCGATCGTGCTTCAAGTTAAAAAGGGTATACACTTGGACAATGCAAAGCCTATGATGATATAGATAATTTGGAAAAGATCCAGACGTGTGTGAAACCCACATTGAATTCGTTAATGAATCAATAAATCGCGTCACAGCACGCAATCCACGTACTTACGTACTGCGCAGCATTTCTGTACGTACTATTGGCAACATTAACTCTGTGATATGATGCTTTACGCATTCATTCCTAACCCTCGCGCCTAACGTACGTGAAGTAAATTGCTCTCTTCATCATAGGTGCACTGCTGCTAGATGTAGTGGCGCTCTGTAACGGGGTTGCACGAAATCATGGTACTTTGTACCAGAGGTGTTACACACCTGAGGGTTCGCTTCTGTGAAGGTGATATAGAATATCTTATCGGTTTGTAGGGGCTGATGAGTGTCAGCCATTAGGTACGAAAGTTATTTGAGTAGGATTAAGATACTCTATAGGCTTTAACAAAAAAAAATCAGTTCTTATTTTGATCTGAAAGACACGTGGCTTGCGAGCCGTCTTGATCGTTGATCTCTGATCACTAAGAGTTAGCGACACCTCCTTGAGGTAGCTACTCTTGAGCACTAAGTGCTGTCGATTCCCTGAATCGTTAGGTCCCCTGGAACAGGGATCTGAAGCTATAAAGCTTGTTGACTCGGAAAGTCGTTAGTTCTTTAGAACTAAGTTGCTCGTAGAGCGTTAAGTCTTCCTCTGACTTAAGGAGCTGTGTAGCTCCGCTACACTTGGTAGCACTCGTAGTCAATCTACGCCTGAGTCTTTAATACTGATCCTCTGTGAGGATGGAAAACATCACTCCCCTATCTGAGGCCCAAAAGGTCGCGCTTGATAAGCTGACCGCATCTTTGGGTCCAGAGTACGTGGAGTTCCTTGTTTCACAAGGTCCTGAAGTGCTTAATGCACGTGTTGAAAGCTTCATGCAGTATGAAGCGACCCTTTTAGGGAAGGTCGAAGACCAAATAGCGTCGGCTATGCCTACACGCTACGTGTCTGTACCAGACAAAGAGGCTAAGCCTCGTCCACTTAGAGTGGAAGTAAAAAACTACTCCGGTAAGGAGGGCGAGAACCTCATCCTCTGGATCCGTGAGATCGAGATGGCCATGAGATCAGGCCTGATCACGCTTGACCATCAACAGGTCTCGCTGGCTATCTCGAAGCTCGATGGTAGAGCTAGAGAATGGGCCTTGACGTGTAGCACGTCGGTGGACATAGCGTTTCCCACATGGGAGTCGCTCAAGTTACAATTGGTACAGGTGTTTTCTCCACCTAACCAGGCTTACCGCGTGCGCTCACGCTTTCTTTCTACCCGCCAGGGTAAGAATGAAAGATTGGACTATGTCCAAGAGCTGCGAACGCTCATGGCTGCAACGCAGTCTGACCCTCTGCCTGAAGCAGTCCAAGTGACTATCTACATGGAAGGTCTACGTACTGGCATTGCCAGAACCGAGGCTTTTCGGGTTCACTCCTGTACGTTTAGAGAGGCTGTGAGAATTGCTCTTAATGCTGAGAATAACTTCAAATCGGCCAGACTTTGTTGGAATGGATACAATCCTTGCTCTGCGAGAGCGAGCGTTTCGGGTACCACTGCCTATACTAGGCCGGAACCGATGAATCTCAGCTATGCTAAAGATGGAGGTGCAGCTGAGCTTTAAGCTGCTGAGCAGCAACACGTCGTACGACGATGTTTTACGTGCGGAAGCACTAAACACTTGCGGCCTGGTTGCCCTTTGCGTAAGCAACGCCAGGCTACGAGTTAACACTCGATCCCGAGTCAGAAGTCTGGCATGGCACGGGGAAATGCCGACACCCAGTAGGCGCGGGGCGCCCTACTGGGGAAGAACTAGGTTCTGTTACACCTTTAGAAGGTAAAGGAATGCAGGTCTTAGCCCCAAAAGTACCATACCTACAAGAATGGTGCGTGGATACAAGTCTGGCTTGTTGGTCGCCGAGGCGAAACTTAAGGGCTTCGAGAAGCCTTGGTCGATATCGATCGATTCTGGAGCGTCTTGCAATTATGCTCGACGCCGTTCCCTTGAGGGAAGTCAGCGTTATGCTGAGGCGCTTACAGCGCATGAGGGTGATTCTATCACGGTTCGTTTAGCGACTGGAAGCTGCGTAACTGTGTCTAAAGTTCTACTGAACTTAAGTATATAGTTTTTAGACTTTGATAGTATTGAGCGCTGTCTTGTCCTAGATTTGGACTCGAGATATGATCTCATCCTAGGTATGGCTTGGCTTGAACGCCGTGAGCCCTGGATTGATTGGAGGTCTAAGACCTTAGGCGCTACGCGCAATGTTCCTAGCGAAGCTTTGAAGAGTCATGAACACACCTTCGCTAGGCAACAGAAGCGCTATTGGCGCGAGTCTTTGACAGAATATGTCAATGTGCTGGATATTGGAATGTCTGAGTTATCTAACACCAATGCTACAAACATAAGTTTTGAGCCTAGCTCGTCTAAAACTAGTGAAACGGCACGTACTCCGTTGAGTGTTGCTCGTTGTGATAACGAGTCACTGCATGCTGAAAGCATGGTTGGCCTAGGTCCTAGTGATCAAGGATGTGATTCATTTGATGTGTGTATGGTGGCACGTGAAACTACACCGAGTGCGGTCGGCCGTGAGAGCTCCGCACTGAACGTCGGTAATGACGTTGTTGGCGATTCGCCATATAGTGTGGGCGGCCGTGAGGGCACCACACCTAATGTCAGTAATGATATTGTTGGCGATTCGCCGTATAGTGTGGACGGCCGTGAGGGCACCAAGCTTAACGCCGGTAATGGTGTTGTTGGCGATACGCCGTAGAGTGTGGGCGGCCGTGAGGACACCACACCTAGTGTCAGTAATGATACTGTTGGCGATACGCCGTATAGTGTTGACGGCCGTGCGGACACCACACCTAATGTCGGTAATGACCTTACTGGCGAGACGCCGTCAAATTTAGGGCTAGGCCCGCATTATACACGTGGAGTGGCACGTTTCAATCCACTGGGTGAAGTGTTCGAGTTATGTAACACTTCACCGGATGTCGGTCAAGACAAAAGCTCTCGTATAGAGCGTACTATGGTTATTAGTAACCATGAAGACAATATTGTCCCGACCCCTAAGGGGTGTAAGGTCTCGAAGAGACGATCGAGACGCCGAGTAACAACTGTAAAGCGCCAGGCGTCCACAAAGTCACATAGTGATCATAGTAATACACTAAATACACTTGTTAACGGAGTGACTGGTCAGGTTAATGGCAACGTGAGCCTCGAAACCCTTCCATCTGTGGACGCTCTGTGTGAGCTAGACGAAATGTCTGATGGCGAGTTTAGCCAGGCCTTGAAGGCAGGAGAGTTATCCGAGTTAGCAATCATTAGACCTGATACTGACTTAAATTCTCCCTCGTTAATGGATGAGTCTGTCCTAGAGGATACAAAGGCGGCACTTAGTGCACGAAGTGGATCTTCGATCCTTAAAGATCCTTTGGATCCGTTCTATCCTTTAGTTAAGGAATTTTAAGATGTGGTGTGTCACAACCTACCTTCTACCTTACCTCCCGATAGAGGTGTACGTCATGGGATTGACTTAGTTCCTGGAACTAAATATTGTGTAACACGGCAGTGGCCTTTGCCTAAAGAACAGTGTGACGTCATTGACGAATTCTTTCGTGCTAAGGACGCGGCTGGAATGGTTCGTGAGAGCAAGTCTCCCCATTCAACACCGACATTTTGTGTGCATGCTTATAATAAGCTTAATGCAGCCACTATACCGGAGCAGACGCCTATTCCTAGAAAGGATGTGCTTCAGAACAATATGGCAGGATGTACGTTGTACAGTGCACTCGACTTAGTCGATGGTTATTACCAACTGCTTATGCGAGCAAGTGATATTCCGCTAATAGCGGTGAGTACTCCTAGCGGTACGCTCTGGGAGTGGCTTGTTATGCCACAAGGGCTATCTAACGCCCCGGCTACATTTAACAGGCTGGTAACGCAACTATTCCGACCTCATCGAGGCTATGCACAAACGTACTTTGATGACATTTTTGTCCATAGTCGTGCAATGAATGGGCGATCAGATGTGGATAACCACATTGATCATTTACGAGCTGTGCTCGAGTGCATGCGAACGAATAAGCTGTATGTGAACGCATCGAAGTGCATCTTTGGTGCAGAAGAGATTCCCTTTCTAGGGTGCTTCATTGGGAAGCTAGGCCTTCGAGCGGATCCCGCTAAGGTGAAAGCCATAGTCGATTGGCCAGTTCCTCAGAACCAAAAGAGCTTGCGTAAGTGGCTTGGCCTTGCCAATTACTTACATAAGTACAGTGCGTATGACGCAGATATGGCTCGGCCATTGTCCAATCTCCTTAAAAAGGATGTGGGTTGGTGTTGGGGTAACACCGAACATAATGCTTTTGAAGCAGTTAAGGAGAGTCTCCTTCATGCGCCAATATTGGCTTTGCCCGATTCTGGTCGGCCTTTCAGTGTCGTCTGTGACGCATCTGACTTTGCCATAGGCAGTGCTCTGTTACAAACATATGTCGACGGACGCGAACGCGTCATCGCATTTGAATCTCGGCAGCTGAAAGCTGATGTAAAGAACTATCCTGTTCATGACAAAGAGCTGCTTGCTATGAAGTACGCTCTTGTCGAATTCAGAGTACACCTGCCCGGCTCCAAGCCGTTTGTGATCTATACAGATCATGCGTCACTACTCACCGCGACACAGTCGCCTCATCTCTCACAGAGAATGGCTCGTTGGCTTTCCTTTTTTGCCGAGTATTACTTCGAGGTGAAGTACAAGATAGGTAAGCTAAACGCTTTGGCTGATGCGCTATCGCGTCGACCTGACTATAAGCTTGCTCATGTTACGACTCTGTCGTCGTCAGTCCCTGACTTAATCCGTGCGGCATATGCCAAGGATGAACAGTGTGTAGCTTTGCTACGGGCTCTTGGGAGCAATGAGTTTAAAGACTCGGACATAGAATTGTCGGCACGTTTACGTGCGAGGCTACATCGATATTCCCTTGATAATGGCCTGTTGTGCTATCGCACGGATATTGAGGACAACCCTCGTATCGTAGTACCTCATGATGAGAAATTAAAGTATCGGATCCTCTATGAGGCACATGATACTGCTTTAAGTGGTCATCTCGGTCGTGAGAAGACTTATAGATCGGTGAGCCAAAGTTATTCGTGGCCCAAACTTTATAAGTGGGTGCGCACCTATGTGCGTACGTGCGAAACGTGTCAACGGGTAAAATTTTCGGCCCATGCGGCGGCGCCGCTGGATAGTTTGCCTGTACTCACTGGTTGTTGGGAGTCCATGAGCATGGATTTTGTGTTTGGCCTACCGAAAGATTCGGAAGGCAACACTGGTATTGTGGTCTTTGTTGACAGATTGAGCAAGATGGCTCACTTAGCGGCTGTGCCGGATAGCATTGATGCTGAAGGTACAGCAAAGCTGTTTATCGACCGTGTCTTTCGCCAACATGGCTTGCCTGTGGCAATTGTCTCTGATAGAGACCCCCGCTTCACTGGGAAGTTTTGGAAGTCTATCTTCAAGGTGCTTGGCACTCGGTTGGACATGTCCACAGCGGATCATCCGCAGACCGACGGTCAAACTGAGCGTGTAAACCGCGTCATCAACGACATTTTGCGCAGTGTTTGCGCTGATTTGCCTAGGCGTTGGAGCTCAATGCTCCCTGTTGTTGAGTTTGCGTTGAATAACGCTGTTCATGCCTCAACAGGCTTTACTCCGTTCTATATAAACGGTCTCACTCACCCTCGCGTTCCGTTTACGCTATCACTACGTGATTCAGGGCTTGGTGGGGGAGAGGTTGCCGATCGGCTTGCTGATATCAGCCCTGCTACTGTTCAAAAACAGGTAGGCGAGTTTCTCGCAACGCGATTAAATGTCTTAAGACGTGTGCGTGACGCAATGGCTGATAGCCAATATACCCAAAAACAACAAGCTGATGCCAAAGGCAGAAAATGCGTTGAATGCTATGAGGTCGGAGACCAAGTACTACTCAATGCTAAAAATCTACCTACAAATGTAGTGTCTGCTGTCTTTAAGACAAAGTTGCGTCCACGCTTTATTGGACCGTTTACGGTCACGGCCAAGAAGGGACTTGCGTATACGCTAAACCTCCCGCGCAAATTGCGCACACATCCAGTGTTCTACGTAGGCTTACTTAAGCCGTACCGGGATCCTTCCCATGTGAACTTGGAGACGCTTGCGCCGACGACAAGGGCACTGCCCCGGATTGCTGTAGGCGAATCAGCAAGTCCAACTGAGCCTCGCTCCGAGTTTGAGCTTGCTCCATCGCCTGAAGTCGGCGTTGCATCGCATCCAGAATGCACTGGGACTTATTCATGGTCCTCTTGAAGACCCTTCACTTCGAGAACCGATTTCTAGTGGGCCTCCACCGGTACACCGGCCGCCACCGACTTTGCTCGATGAGCTTGGGTGTCGTCAATGTCATGTAGAGATAATAGTATAACGACGTCGACGTCAGAGCCAATACCAGTACCTGGTAAAGTGGCGAGGGTACTCTGAGTCTGAATACTCATGGGAGTTTGAGATACCCCTTCGACAAGACTGCCCTTATGCTTTGGATGCTTTTAACCATCGTGGCCTTGGTCATCTCGAATCCGAGGCCGTTCTCCACCACTAGTGGTGCGGGTTAGCGGGTAGTTGGCCACAGACTGACCAGCACTCGCGGCTACCTTAGTAGCCGAAGCATAGCGCGTGCGCTTGCGCAATTGGCCTCTGGCATTAAGCTTGGCATAATCATACCGAAGCTTGCGTTCGAGACGCACATCCTCCGCATGGGCACTAGCCCTTAGAGCAAAAATGTTGCTGAGGCGACGCACATAGTGCACCCAGTGAACAAAGGCATCGTCTTCTTCGCTCACTGTTTCGCCTGCGAGTAGGAGAATGCGTATACCCTTCATCGGTGGAACTGGTGCACCACGTGCTTGCATGTCAAGGCGTGCCTTGTATTGACTTTGAGTCGTTAGGTGCGGCTCCAGGTACCTCTCACGAAGTGCCTGGCAGCTCACCACCTCCTCAGGAGTCTTAGGCTCATGGCCAATGACCCACGTTGTCAATGTTTGGCCGGCCGCTTGACGCAGACATTCCTCCACACTGGGTGGGGTGAACACATAATCACGCTGGCGTTCAAGGGTTGCAGTCATCTGTGCATAACGCTGAGCGTTTTCTTCTCTTTAGACCGGCAATTGTTGTTGCTCGTCGAGCGGGTTCGTGATGATAGTCTCATCAGACCCAGATGCTGCATGCTGCGCTGGCGGCGCGCTCGCACCTCCACGTTCAGCGAACGGATTTGGGGTGTTCGAAAGTTGTGCCTCAGGCATCAGTGAGCCGGACGTTGTCCCTGTGTCACCGCGGACACTGGTATCGCTACCATAGTCCACCTCTTCCTCTTTCCGAGGTAGTCACACAGAGCCTTTGACTCGTTTGGTGATGAGGACATCGTGCTGGAGCGTACGTTACCGTGAGGTTCACCGTACGCGCACTGTTCTCGCTGAGAACACAAGTTCGATTGACGTTTTGGCAAACGTCAGTCTGGTGGGGGAGGGTTTAACGGGGTTGCACGAAATTATGGTGCTTTGTACCAGAGGTGTTACACACCTGAGGGTTCGCTTCTGTGAAGGTGATATAGAATATCTTATCGGTTTGTAGGGGCTGATGAGTGTCAGCCATTAGGTACGAAAGTTATTTGAGTAGGATTAAGATACTCTATAGGCTTTAACAAAAAAAAATCAGTTCTTATTTTGATCTGAAAGACACGTGGCTTGCGAGCCGTCTTGATCGTTGATCTCTGATCACTAAGAGTTAGCGACACCTCCTTGAGGTAGCTACTCTTGAGCACTAAGTGCTGTCGATTCACTGAATCGTTAGGTCCCCTGGAACAGGGATCTGAAGCTATAAAGCTTGTTGACTCGGAAAGTCGTTAGTTCTTTAGAACTAAGTGGCTCGTAGAGCGTTAAGTCTTCCTCAGACTTAAGGAGCTGTGTAGCTCCGCTACACGCTCCGTACAACTTGACGATAGTTAGATTTTAGATCAAAAATTCTATCACCTCCACAATGTCTATCCATTTAGCTTTTGTAATCTATGTAATGATCACCTATGTATCTCCTGTGTTCATGGGCGATCGACCAGAGCTGTGTCAGACGCTCACTGAATGACAAACGGCTTTTTTAGAAATTAGCCACTGTACGAGATAATGCATTTAAACATTTATGAAAGAAAAAAATAGTTAATTTGCTTTCGTACGGTTTTAACTGAATAAAGTTATCCTACATGCCACGACTAGGATTCCACCCCAATTTTTCTAACAGGCATTCACCCCGTTGTGATACGGCTCATTCGCCTGTTTAAAATAGCAACAACGACAAGCAATATTGTATAATAATGAAAGTGTACAGTACATTATAATTATGACTGCATGTAAATACCTCGACCGGATTGATGGAGTTGTTCAGCCAAGGATTGTGGAGCTTAAGTAAAGATATGCTTCCTCCAGCAAAAGAATGAATTTTTACTCAAAGATTCGTCCTGGCCGCGCAATCGTGCCTGAGTCTCATCATTCACATACAATACGACATAAAAGACCAGAAAGGAACCACATCAGATCCTTGTTGATATATAAACGCTTCGAGTTACCGTTTAAAATAAGTGTTCTGAAGCTCAGCCAGTTTAACATGGCAGAGCCAAACTAAGGTTACTGGTTTGTTTATGGTGGGGTGTACAAATGAGAAAGTCAAGCCATCAAATCCAAATGTTTGGGGTTAGACAGCGCTGTTATGCCAGGCAGCGACGTCAACTTCATTAAATACGTAAAATAATTTAGTAACACACGAACAGAGTAATAAGATAACGCATAGACGATTAGTAAAGCGCGACTTGACAATACAAAAAATTTTAGGCAGAAGGATTTAAAAGGCTTAAAATGAACCGGAGCTTGGATCGAAGGACCATCAAATGTGTTGAATTTTTGATTTTCCAATTTTCATTAAAATAAATAATGGACATCATACACACGAAATGACGAACGAGGGCCCGAGAGAGGTATAACCGTTGCTGGGACAGCTTTAACCCCACCTGCCGCTCTCATTGTAATCAGCTTTCCTTCCAGGAACGATTTAAAACAAATTTAAACGATGTTTTTGGCTACCATAGGGTAAATCTTGTAATTTACAGACGAAGAAAACGTGGTGGGGCCTACTAGAAATTTACAACCTAATCGACGGTACAAGGGAGCGACGGACTTCCAGCAGGTTGTTAGATTGCTTTTTAAAAAGGCGCGGTGATGCCAAAGAGGATGAATTTGGCCCTTCAGCTTCATCACCGCCGACTATAACCAAACCTTCGTATCCTACCAAGAGCTCATCCCGCTTAAAGCTCTCCATCGAACATGTTGCTGTTGCTGAGCAGATACTTGACGTAGCGGTGCCTCCACGACGTATTCAGAACAAGTTGGAAGTTGGAAGTGATTTGTAAAAGTTTAGTTGAAGAGGTTTTCGACACCGTCCATTTTTTGATTAAGAAGAAGTTAAACAACAAGCCTTCTAGAAGTAAAAAAAATATTGTTTTACAGCCTATAAAAGGCAAGCTCGGTAGAAGTGCAAATCAAAATTTTACAGGGACGAGACCTAAGGAATAGAATTGTTTTGACGGTGACGGACGTGTTACCCATTACTTTACAGCACACCTAGCCAGTGGAGTTGATGAGACTTAAATACGACATATTAGTCTTTTATTCTACTTTTGAGACCAAAAGTACCGTCTGATTCTCCTCCACGTCGTTGGTTTTACCGCATGCACACTACGTTCTCTGCGGTTTTCGTCCTTATAAGAAAAGAGAACAAATTTTGTACAGGGCTGATGTTGTGTTTTTGCACAAGATCTTTCACATTCACGATCTTTCAAAAGCCTCCGCCGTTGATCGAAAGCTTGACCTGTTTAATAAGCGTTGATATACTATATGCTTGAGGCCTCAAATCTGTTGTGTATGCGGGATACAAAAAAGAACATCACAAGGAATTGCAAGCACATTCTTAGTAGCGGGAATGCATAGCTCATTAAAGATTGGGCAGAGGCAAGAAGCTCTTGTTGTTTTGCAGCTTAAGCAAATCCAAGAAGCCATCTCACTGACATTTAATCCTCTTCACAGATTGTGCATCCAGACACATAAAAATCGTTGCATTGAGCTTTAATCGAGTTTTTGGACGCGTTATAAAATGTGACATAAAGCGCATAAATATCTAGACGACACGTGGGTCTCCTTCCGCAATTAAAAGCTTGTTGCGGCATGGACCAACAACGTTACGCATTTTAGGCAAGCCGTTACCTCACTTGATGAAAGCTCTCGTAGCCCGCTGAATACGTATTTGGGCACACGATCATGCTTGATCAGTTGCAAGGCTGCAACGAAATTAAGAAGTCGACCAAAGGTTTATTGAGTTATTAATTTGTGAAACGCGCTAGCGATCAGATGCAGAAATCTCATTTTGCCGACTATTCCTCGAAAAAATGTCCTTAAAACATTAAAGAACGCGTTTCAAGTTTTGCTTTGAGCTAATTAAGCAAAAAGATAGTCAAAGATGTGTTAATTGGCGTAGTTCGATATCTCCTAAAAATAATTGAAAAAATTCAGGTGGAATTGGTGCGCCCGCCAGTACAAGCTGATAAGAAGACGTGTCTATGCACGACAGTATGGGGTATGCCATCTCAGCATTAGCTCGGGGAGGTGATCAGCAAGGTATGTGATTTAATCTAAAACATTTTTCGTCTTTACTGGCATGTCGTGGAACTTATCCCTCTTCCACTCGAAGTTATAATTGTTAAATTCCTAGGTTGTCGTGAGCGCTTAGAAATAGTTACTTGTGGTCGAAGCAGTAAAAACAAAAAGTGAATAGTATTGTATGTTTACCTCTTTCTACCGTTAGTCTCATTCTTGCTACCATTAGATCTTCTGCGCTTCGTCGCCAGTCGTCTCAGCTGTACAATCATCATTTGCAGTTCCACCTGCAGACCGGTCAATTCTAATTGACCAATCACACGTCGTTGTCATGCCCCTGTCGCAAAAGTAGGGGACGTCACTATCTGACAGGACAGTGCTGGTGACCCCTAGGACCAGGACCCGAAGGCTTAACTTTGTAACATATTCCCACCGGGGATCGAACCAGCAACCTCCGGGATAACGCTACCACACCTTCCCGACTGAGCCACTGACGTCACTTTCTATCAGGACAGTGCTGGTGAACCCTAGGACCAGGATCCGAAGGCTTAACTTTGTAACATATCCCCACCGGGATCGAACCAGCAACCTCCGGGATAACGCTACCACGCCTTCCCGACTGAGCCACTGGAACATTTCAACTCTTCGTGCAAGTTTGCTACGGTACTTGTACTAACTACTAACTAGTACAAACAATAACACACCTGAACATAAATGAAATTTCCATGCAGCTGCACAAGAAGCATCAACTTCTACCAACACTCTCCCTTGATGCACATGTGCTTCTTTGCTTGCGCCTAAGGTTAGAGATGAAGACCTTAAAAATGTTGCTCATGTTTGACACGCCCGAGCGCTTTCGTTAAGCCGTCTGCGACTATTTGATCCGTAGGCATATACTCGAGCTCAATGACATCTTCCTCAACCTTTTCGCGAAGAAAATGATATTTGATGACGATGTGTTATTTCTTGAGTGAAACACTGAGTTCTTTGACAGGGCAATGCAGCCTTGGTTATCTTCATAGATTGTTGTTCCCGCTTCTGGTACGATACCAGTATTCGAAAGCAGCAAACGCAGCCATACCGCCTCTTGTGTCGCAGAGTACAACGCCATGTAATCTGCCTCGGTGCTTGACGTTGCCACCGTCGGCTGCCGTTTCGACTTCCATGAAACCACACTGTTTTTTGTAAAGGTTACGTAGCCCGTTGTCGAGCGACGCGAATCCAAATCACACGCCCACGACGCATCCGCGAAGCCTAGCAGTTCTTGCTTATTGTTGCCATCGAACACGATGCTAAAGTCCGCGGTCGTCTTCAGGTACTTTAGCACTCGCTTTGCTGCTGTCCAGTGCTGTTTTCCATACTTCTCGCAATGCCTGGCTACTTCTCCAACCGCATGCATAATATCTGGGCGGGTGCACGTGGCGAAGTACATTAAAGAACCTACCAGCTCGCGGTAAAGCTACTTAAGCACAAAATCTTCATCCGTCGTGAGCTTTGAAAGCTTCTCACTTTCACTAGTCGGCGTGTGCACGTCTTTGCATTTGTCGAGGCCATACTTCTCTGCAAGACACTTGATGTATCAACGTTGATTCGACCGAATTGTCTTGCTGTTAATGTCACGCATCATTACAATACCAAGACAGTACTTAATCTCACCGAGCTCCTTGATGCTAAAGTCCGTCTTGAGTTTACGTTTGATGTCTTCGATGTGTTCTTGCGTCCGCGCGAAAACCATCAAGTCATCAACGTGAATGATCATGAGACTGAATTCATCCTCCGATCGGCGTACGTAAACACAAGGATCAGCTGCTGCCTTTTTGAAGCCTTGTCCTTCGAGGTGGTGGTAAAGACGATTGTTCCATTCGCGTGCTGCCTTTTTTGTGCCGTCAAGTGCTTTGTGCAACAGAAACTTTTTCCCACGGGGTCGCTCATCCACAAATCCGTCTGGCTGGTCCATGTAGATCTTTTCCTTAACGTCACCGTAAAGAAAGGTAGTGTCAACATCTACATTTGAATCTTCAAGTTTTCTTCAGCCGCGAGCGCTAACGCTACATTGATCGACTCTTTACGATCCACGGGAGCAAAATTATCGAAATAGTCCACGCCGGGACGCTGTGTGGATCCCTTTGCCACGAGCCGTGCCTTGAACTTTACAATCGCCCGGATTGATTTCGCTATATTCGAAAAACCCACTTGCACCCGATCGACCTCTGTCGCTAGGAATATATACAAAAGTACATGTATTGTGCTGAGCGAGCGACTTGATCTCGCTCTTCATGGCACGCATCCAGTCTTTCTTGTACTCTCTCCTAAGCACTTGCTCGTATGTCGTCGCACGCTCGCCGTCATCTTCTGCGCTAAGGCAGTACTGTGCGTCGTAGCCAGCTTCGTAGTCATCGAGATCAAATACACCGCGCTGCAGGTTCAGAAACCCTTGCTCGTAGCAATTTAATAGCCTGTTTCTTGCGCAATGGACGCACATGTGGCTCTGGGTGACCGTCACGCCCCGGTGTGCTCGATTTTCGCGTTGGGACGGAGCCAGTAGGTCGTTCGGTCGGTCCCGTGTTGACATGGGTGACACTTGGACTTCCAGGTGTTGGCGTGTGAATTTTATCATCCATTGCTGCATCTGTAAGCTCTTGCACATAGTATTCGTCATCCAAAACGTCGATCCCATCTGGTGTGATGTTTTTGCTTGCTTTTACTATCGCATGCTCGGCGATCGTCACGCTGCGAGATATCACCACATCCCCTGTGCTTGCATTTAGAAGTCTATAAGCCTTGTGCTGTATTGAGTAGCCGAGTAGCAAACAGCGCACACCTTAGTCGTCTAGCTTGGCTCTCTTCGCCTTGTCCACGTGCGCGTAGCATAGACTACCAAACACCCGCATAGAATCGATCCGTGGCTTGCGCTTGAACAAAATTTTGAACGGACTTGCCTTCGATTGAGGTACTGTATTGCAGATGTCTACGGCAATTAACATTGCCCTACACCAGTATGCCTAGTCCATCTTGTAGTCGCTCAGCATGCAGCGTGTCATTTCTACCAATGTGCGATTCAAGCGCTCTGCCATGCCATTATGCCTGGATTTTATTGTAGGGTAAATTCTTGCTTGATCGTTTTTGGCGACAAAATCGGTTCATTTCGTCGTTTCGATACTCTTCGCCGTTATCACTGCGGAGTACCTTCACGTCGATGTCGCATTTGATCTTGATATCATGATAGCATTTTATAAAAGCCTCGATGACCTGACACTTCGTTCGCGGCGGATAAACCATCGCAAAACGAATCTTTATCATCATGAAGGTCACGACGTAGCGGTAGCCAGAATTGGATGCCGGTCACAAAGGTCCTGAAACATCCGAACACACGACCGAGTCTTCGCAGCGACTCTCCCTTGC
This sequence comes from Peronospora matthiolae, assembly GCA_921007115.2. Classification (NCBI taxonomy): domain Eukaryota; phylum Oomycota; class Peronosporomycetes; order Peronosporales; family Peronosporaceae; genus Peronospora; species Peronospora matthiolae. The sequence goes on along the minus strand of CAKLBY020000223.1, from coordinate 312,299 downwards.
TGCAGTATTCGCTTTGTTGCTGTAGAATGTCTTGCATACTTGCTTGGCTGTCGCGCATACTTCACAAACGACAATCGGATCGATGTAGTCGCCGTTGATACAGCCTTGCTTGATCAGCTTGTTCACAGTAGAGTTGGACACTTGTCCGAGTCGACGATGCCACAGTTCTGCTTCGCCCTTTAACATGTGGCACTCGGATTTGGTTTCAACATTGAGTAGAAGGAGCACACCGCGCCGTGATCCTGTCGCAACGGGTCGTCCGCTTTTCTCGACGATGCAGTCATTTCCTGCAATATCGATCGTCATCCCGCGCGCTGTTGCTGCCGTCAACGAAAATAGGTTCTTGCTGAGGTCGTGCACATGGAGAGCATTTTTCAGCCTCGCGTTCATCCACGATGTGCCGTTCCAACCTCGTGAGACTACTGTGACCCGTCCAAGCACCTTCAAACACGCACTATTCTTGGCGCTTAGTACATTTTGTACCGACTTCATTTCTGCGTATTTAACAAAATACTCTCGGTCCTTACACGTGTGAGATGTCGCGCCACTGTCCATTATCCAGCAGTCGCTTGTGCTATCTTCAGACACGTTGAATGCAACATTAGAGTGATCTTTGTGCACCTCGTCACCGCCTGACGGCTTCGCCCAACAGTCGCGCGCGAAGTGCCCGCGCTTCTCGCGCTTAAAGCACTGAGCATTCGACCCATTCTTTCGCTGACCCTCATTCTTCTTTGTAGGCCTGCTCTTGTCTATGCGCTTGCCGATGTGCAACGCTGTCGCTTCTTCGATTCGCGACGAGTCTTTTTTGCGTACCTCTTCGGCTATGATTTTGTTTACGAGGTCTGTGAAGCTAAATGTCGTCACACTCATACAAAACGCTTGAACCAGGCTTTCATATGAAGCTGGAAGGCTGCGCAGCATGGTTGCGCACTTATCCTCTTCGCTAGGCCCACATTCAGCTCCATTCACCTTCAGCACCAATTGCTCCAGCTCCATGACGTGAGATGTCATGTCTAGGGCCGTGTATTTGAAAGACTCAAACGTTTCCTTTAGCCACAGCCGACTTGCCATGTCGTGAGTCCGATGAACTCGAGCGAGAGCTGACCATGCATCGCGTGCATTCTCCGTGCAAGCGACGTGCATGAGCTGTGCGTCGCTCAGGTTCAAAACGATCGCTGCGTGCGCCTGCTGCTCCTGAGCTGCTGTGACGGCCGATCCACCGTTCACTGCCTCCTATAGTCCCTCAGACATGAAAAACATCTTTATCTTGAACGCCCACTAAATGTAGTTTGTTCCGTTAAAAATATAGAATCTTGGGCGCAATCTCAACGCTTGGGCTCATAACCTGTTAAATTCCTAGGTTGTCGTGAGCGCTTAGAAATAGTTACTTGTGGTCGAAGCAGTAAAAACAAAAAGTGAATAGTATTGTGTGTTTACCTCTTTCTACCGTTAGTCTCATTCTTGCTACCATTAGATCTTCTGCGCTTCGTCGCCAGTCGTCTCAGCTGTACAATCATCATTTGCAGTTCCACCTGCAGACCGGTCAATTCTAATTGACCAATCACACGTCGTTGTCATGCCCCTGTCGCAAAATCAGGGGACGTTACTATCTGACAGGACAGTGCTGGTGACCCCTAGGACCAGGACCCGAAGGCTTAACTTTGTAACATATCCCCACCGGGGATCGAACCAGCAACCTCCGGGATAACGCTGCCATGCCTTCCCTACTAGCGACTGGAACTTGTCAACTATTCGTGCAACTTTGCTACAGTACTTGTACTATCAACTAACTAATACAAACAATAACATAGCTGAACATAAATGAACTTTACATGCAGCTGCACAAGAAGCATTAGCTTCCAACCAACAATAATGATGTTAGAAAGTCGTATCTTTGTTGTGTTGAAGCAAGTAGCAAAGACTGGTGCCAGATTGACGGATAAACAACATAGTGCAACTATTTAGCATCTCACGATTCATGTTAGCAGTTTCCCTGTCCATTTCAGGGTCCAGTAGCTGTAAGGAAAAAGGGGTGACAAAGGACATCGACAAAAAGAAATCCGTCTGGGTTTAAACACGTGGAATAACAGAAGAAGCGGACTAAGCAGAAAATTGCAGCACCTTTTGATGCGGCGGCCATTGAAAAAAACAACAACGATATATTCAGCTCAAAGCGCGCCTTCTAAGTTTTCATCTACACTTCAAGCACCAGCCAACGGACCACCGCAAGAAAACCCTGTCTTCAGTATTTCGCCCGCACATTTAGTTATGGCTCCAGTCGCTCTTGATCCTGCTTCTAAGTTTCAACTTCAGGGAGATATTAAATATTGTCACCTGCAGCGGATAAAAGCTTGTTTCTGGCACCCATGGGGTTTTATCTTTAACTGGCGCTTTTGGCGGCGATAGACTTGAGGAAGTTGGATATTGGATATATGTAATAGAACTGGCGACATTTAAATTTGCTGCATATGCTTGTCAACGTCTTCATGTCTATACAAAGGACTCGTCAATCGCCTTTGTGATTGTTATTAGTCATTGTAATTAATTTGTACGAGTGTGTGCTCGTGGCCGAAATGGGGAGTAATCTATAATATTGTGGGGTGTGCCCCTAGATGGGCCAATATCATTTTGTATAATTTGAATGCGATAGTAAATATAAGTTAGGAGTGTAAAAGTTGATTCAAGTAGAAATTTTGTGGATATAAGGATGCGCATGCGCATAAAACTAGCCTTGTTTGTATTTGTATTGAGCGAGCTGCTTCTTTGTACGTAAGTTGATAAATATTAATTGTAATTGTGGAAGCATCTCCATCCTTTCCTGGTTATCATTTCTTCTTAACTTTTGTGATAATGTGATGGTGCGCCGCTGGTCGTATTAAAAATTACAGTGAAATGTTTGAATACATCTGTTCGTGCGATAAATCGATCACTTAAATGATGTTTGTTGCAGAACTCGTAATATAAAAGCTTAAGCTGGGCAGATTCCATGCAGCTAAGTTTGATGGCGTACCTCTTTTGACGTGACAGCATAACTAGCGACCGTTTAAGATGCGAAAGAAAGAATCTTGTACTATATTGGGGCTAGTCTAGACCCACGCCAACTAATGAATTTGCTACTATGTTCATTCCTGTAAGATACAAGCATGTGAAGCCTCGTCCTTCGTGATAAGCTCCTTTTTGCGAACGATACAACGCTTAGGAGCGTATCTATAATTTAGAGGTTACCCCGAGCTTGGGATTGACTCTATAGCTCATGCGGTAAATCAAGGTAAAAATGGAAATGTAGAGTGCATATTCGTGATCACTTCTAGTAACTTCAGCTGGAGCTAGTTTAGGGTCAAGCGTATTTTGGCAGGTTCCCGAGTCAGGCGGAAGCCTCGTTATGGCTCGTTTCGACACTAATGTTCCTTGTAAGGGAGCTGTAAATAATCCAGGTGAGTCTTTACAAGTGATGACACAGGAAATTTTTCAAGAAGCGCACGTCCAGCAATTTTAGGAATTTAGGTTAACGCTGATCTCGATATTGATAACGCCTTCGCCGCCAATAAAAACAGTAGTGCGCTACCTTCGCCGCCGCGGCACTCGACTCCGGTACGGAATAAGGCACAAGCCGGAAAGATGAGAGTGTATTAACCGGCGCTAGACGCTGATTTGAAAGTCCATAAGGTTATGTGATTTTAATTGTAAATAATAATAAACGTGGGTTGATCAGCGGGAGCTCTTCATCATCAATGCGACTAACGTGGCCAATGTGTCTTCAGGATCCCGCTGGTTGACCGCGTTACGGTCAACAGAATGTTTAATTACGTGGAGGTTCGAGCGGTCAACAATATTCAGGGTTAATTAAAATTGTTAAAAATGATTTAAAACTCGTGTTTCATCATAGCTCAAGTTATCGGTTAATTCTATCTTCTTTAATTAGCAAATGATCCTTTTAATCTAAAGGAAATCAGCAGAGAGTTAAAGGAGCAATTTTTGTGTGTACTTTAACGCATCATTAGTGAGTTAATCGCATTACTTCAACTTTTACTCGACTACATTTTCAAGTATTCAATCATGGAATATAAGATGAACATGATGGACATGATTGACCAGATTATCCCGATCCTTACAGATGGACAGCAATTTGTTCATGCATCTAACGGAGCTTGACCATCAAACGCCCTGCTATAAGATTTAAAGCAGTACGAAATATAATTAGGTAAACTAAGTTTACATAGTACATAGGTAGATAAAATCGGTCCCTGAGATAGTGTTCACTACGAGTCATACTCCTATTACAATGGTAGTGGAATTGTGACCTAACATCAAACAAAAGAATACGTTCTTTTTGTGAGTGGCTCATAAAAACTTGGAATCCACTCTTACTTAGGCTTAATTAAAAGTTACAAGATTCAGAGCTAATTTTCTGTCAAAAGACACGCTTCCATTTCGCTCGTGTCCCTTCTCGCATCTTTGTTAAACCTATGGTGTGTGCTGGCGTAAATGGTCATCACCCCGTTACAACGTTATTCCACATTTCGGCGAAAGCTTAGCGCCCTAAGATGTATATTAGAAAACACTCAATTACACTGTCAGTGAGTATTGCCGCCTTTAAATCCATGAAGAGTCCGTTCATTGTGCAAAATGTGATGAAAACCTAATTGTAAGCGTGGAAAGGGTCGCGCGAACAAAAGTGCCAGTATGAAGGTTGGTAACATAGAGAATAGTCAGCTGGAAGTTTTTGGCGGCAGCCGCAATGTAAAAATCTAGAACGGGTGGTTAGCGAAAAGTGGTGCTACTTTATTCTGGTCGGTAACGATAGACTAACACACATTGTGGTTGAGTGCTCTAATGAAATAACAGAATCCTTCGTGGGCGCAAAGAAAACTCGATAAAAATCTTAAAATGCAGTAAAAGTAATCAAATACCGGTATTGAATTGTGGCCTTAGACAACATTTGAGGTCTTACAAATAATCCGATATGCATGATCACCGTTTTGTTTTTTAGCGTCATTTCACCTTCACCAGATAATTGAGAAGACTCATTTTAAGGTTTAAGTATGCTACAAGATCCAGGTCTTCCTGCCGCAAACCAAAACCAAGATTATGGTACAGCTAGTTCATCTGAGCTCGCTTAGCGTGCAAAATACATTTCAGGCAACGTACACGCCATCATGCTAGATTTAGATGCCAAACGCATACCATCCAAATTCAAGCTTGAAAAACTCTTATTACCCTTCCAAGATACCGTCTTGATCCCATACTAGCAGCGACAGAGTAACCATTTAGCTCAATACATACGATAACGGACGTCACAATCTCACTGTGGTCAAAACATTATTCAAAGTCGTCCTCCATCACAATTGGTTTTTTTTTCGAGTACATCTCAATTAATCCGGACATATCTTGCTGCTACCTAAGAAGCGCAATAACATTGGCCTTATAACCTCTTTCAATGCAAAGGTAGTGTAGATGATCCATATTTTTGCAATTTATGGAATATAAAATGGAACACTTGCTTACCACTCAGTGACTTTGGAATTGAGGAGAGGGAGCCTTGAGGTTGTACATACCCTTATGTTTGAACTATAGTATACAGTAACACCAACAGGTGTATACTTGATAGGTGACTGTACCGACTGTAACTGTTCGTCCTAGCAATAAACTCAGTCACACAAAAATGAGGATTTTGACCATTTGCATTTTGTCTATCCATGTCAAAAAAAAAATTTGAGCCGCGAAGCACCCACCATGGGACTTCCTTTTTAATTTTTTTTGGTCTGAATTACTTACATCTAAAGATGATATCAAGAAAATTCTATTACATCCGTTGACTTTCAAATACAAAATCAAGAAGTTAATCATGAAAAGACGACGTAAAAGGCACCTACACTGCCTAGAGCACTGATATGTTACCATTGAACTCTCATAGTTCGTGTTGAAGTGATAAAAGCTAAAGAAAATTATCCGCAGCTTCTAATCGATATAAAGCAAATTGAAAGAGGAGTAGGAGCCGTTTATTACAGATGACCAAATGTCGGTGAAGTGATCGAATAAAATCTTGACATATTGCATCTTTTCAAACCATGTGCGCATAAAGTACCGGTCATGAAGGGTGTGGGACTAGCTGCTTATAAATCTTTTTATGGTGCAATTGAATGCTGGGCGGTTATGACCATCAATATACGGTAACTGACAGCGATTCTTGGTCACGATCGTTGTTAGTGACCTTCGGTCTTAATCTTATCAGTGCGCATGATCACTGACTGTGACCAGCGGTTAAGATCACTGTTGGTGACAATCGTTAACGGTCACTACCTGTGACCATTTTTTAGTATGGCGGTGGGTTGGACCACTTCAAGGATACAGAATAGATGGCGAGGGGTGCCCTACATTACAGAAATTGAGACTATAGAGAGATATTAGTATAAATATAGATTTTAGTAGGTAAACAACAAACCGTATCGATTTTCCTACAAAAGACACGCGTCAGCAATTCTCCAAAATGAAAAGATTTGTGCCACCCCACGTTCAAGGTTTACTGCTTCACGTGTTTGCATAAGGTTTGTCCGAATGATTTCTTTGCTGGGGTCTAATATACTCATTCACGTTAGACCGCGATTGGACGCGGTCTGGACGCGGAATGCATGTAAAAGCAAGCTTCAGACAGATAAAGTGATCAGAAGAACAAGGATAATCAAATGATCATAAAACCAGAGGTTAAAATATCCACATTTGGGCAAGGCTACCTCAATGCAGGTCAGCGCGACTCTGAGGGAGCGCTACATGTAACCGTTAGTTGCGTAAAGAATTTCCACGCGCCACACCCAACCTACCCCCCCCAGCTCAGTCAAGACAGACGCCGACCTCAAGTCACTCAAAGAGTTCACCCTCCCTCCAACGGGTACACATAGGAGAGAAGGAAAAAGACAAGACGCACGGTCTAGAGTATACTGTACGTTAGTCGTTCGCTCTAGCGCCAGTGCATCGTTAAGATAGCTTTCTAAAATGAAAGAACCCCACTCCACCACAATGGTGCGCGTGCCCGGATCTTCTGGTGAACCGGGATCATGCCGTGAATGTAATAAGAAGATATCGAGGCGAAGGTCGAATGTGGGATGGAAGTGTTGGCAAAGAAGAAATTGCCGCATAAAATGGTCTTTAGAGATCCTTGGTTACTTAGAGTTCTGAGCTGGACGAGGGAGAACAAAACATTTATGAGGAAGTCATTTCAGGTGATCATTACGAAAGCCTCTATTTTCTCCTGAGGTACTTTCGAAGACCACCGCTGGTCGTAATGCGAAGTGCGACCAGATAGAAGGAACACGTCTAGCGAAACCAGGACATGTTTCATCGTAGCACGATTTATGTACGAAGCAAAACAGATGGAAGGCTGCGGCTCAGAAGCTACAAACGCCTAAAACTGAAGGTGACGATCATTTAATATACAGGTAGAAGAGGTCAAGATGGAAGTCTGGAAGGTTGATTATCTACAGCGACATTTGTAATTGACCCAACTTCAAGATTACCGTCTACAAATTAGGTGCTAACAATTTCACAACTGGAGCTAATCGGAACGACCTGAGGTCCTGAGATGGCACCACGAGCCGCCACAAACAAGATGGAAGCGATAAACGTTTCATTTAGTTGCTAAATGGCACAGGCTTTGTACCGGAGGCTTTCGATACTCAACATTTGCTTGAATGCGACCTGGATCAGGTGACATTTGCCAGTGAATCACAGGTCAAAATGCTGATGTGGGACCAGTATTGTGATCAATGAAAAGCTAGCAAAGGTTTTTGACTGACGACCGCGCACTCAAGACCACCGATAAGTTATAAAAAACCAGTTTTAACAGCTGTGTCATTGCAAGACGCTTCCGCTAAATCGGACGCAGAAGAAAAGCGAATATTTGGAGATCAAACTATTATCGTTGGATTTTTCTTTAGCAGCACTTTTGCGTGACCTCCGCGATTTTACTGCTCCTATTACCACTGTGCTGAGTCCAGCCACTACCAAAGTCTCTGCTGTAAATCAGTATGAACAAGAGAATAATTTACTTTGCAAAAGCCATGGAATTGTTTTACATAAAGACCCTCGATTGACCCGTACGACGCACATTTGTCTCTTCGCCCCCAGCACAATTTGTTCGGGACGTGTATGCCGGACACTGACATGATGTAAGCTAGCTTGCACCATAATCGAGGAAACGCGTACGAACCTGACGATATCGATGTAAGTGATCTACAACGACCTTATCAGTCGACAACTGAGGCAAGAAATGGAGAGAATTTCGCCCCGCGACAATTTGGCATGTCTACAGCTGCCAAGGTAAAAAATTGTTGAGCCACAATCACTATGATGATGACCGCTGGAGTAAGCGTACGCAAATTTAATGTATCATTTTTTATTCGTGACCAAGCCCCTGACTAGAAAAACGTATGGTTTTTGGTGATCTGCTGACGGGCACAGCACGTAGCTAGTACTTCTGACTCAGTCGATCGACACGAAAAAAGTGGAATGACTTACTCGAGAATTTTCTTTTACAAAACTGTTGACGCGTCATTCACGCTGACCGACACTATAACCGCGCCTACAAGCGTGCAGATGAGTTTCCCATAATCTATATCCATTTACTAAACAATCATAAAAAATGCTAGCAACAATGCGTCTGAAGGACGATAATGTTGTCTATCGACATGATTATTTTGAATTACGTAATAACATTAAATGATCGAAACCTCGCGAGACAACTAAATCTGCTGCGATTAGATGATGTGGATATGCTGGAGCAAACTGTTCGTGCGTAAGGACGATTACAAAAACGAGCAGGCAACCTCCCGACAAGCATAAGCATGTTCACCCAACGATCAGCCTCACCATACACCCCAATTCCATCGAAACCGGCCTGGTCGTGCGTGCAATCCACATGAGGGCACTGGCAGTTCTTCAGTAACATATACATGATTTTTGAAATCGGAAGAAGAAGAACGAATTGATGACAGTGATAGTGCATCTGATTCAACTATAGATCGAACAAGTATACGTCTGACCGAGCCAAGATTGAGTGATCGTGAGCTTGATCAGAATCTTGCAGTACGAAACAAGTCGTGCACCAATGTGGGTCATAGTTTTATGACGATTGTGGATGCTAGAGACGATTGACGTGCCAGAAGTGCGGAAAAGAAGGCCACTCCCATGAAAGGTTTTCTGACGGGTGCGCGGCGTGTGGTGAAGTACGCGAAGGAGGTAAATGACTGATGGAAAAGATTTAAATCATGCTCCGCAAGTGGTACGAGCCAACATTAAATGCTGTAATGCTTCCTGCTGCCACCTTAACGATGTTAAACTAGGAAAGTTACCGGGTTATAACCTGGACGAGCTGAGAGTTTTAGGCTATCATACATGCCTTCGTCAAATATGGGGTTGATTAAAATGTTAATTGCCTGACCAACCAGAGTAATGTGATTTGGATCCTAGCTGATGCCTTCATTCACAAGTTTGCAACAACCGAATGAATATGCACGGTTTATAAAAATGATGAAACTCAATTTGTATAGAACGATGTATAGTTTAAACAAGTGGAAGTTACTATACTATAAACAGGTAATTCAGGCAAAGTAAGGCAGGGGAAGGTCAACAATGAGAATTAAACCTTCTGTATGATTCAGGAGTCGAGGTCTCTACCAACGACACCGCCTTTGCTCTTAAGGTTGGTTTTCTCATCGATAGGAGTCATGACCAGGAGTGTGTGGGTACAGGAGAGAATTTGTTAATGGCCGAAGGCTGCAAAACGGTAGAATCATTCTCAATGGATCACTAGTCTACTACGTTGATGTAAGAGTTAATAATTAAATTGATCAAGAAGCAATTTTAGGAATGGACCTTTTTGGTACCGGCCGGGACACGCCTTGAACTTGCTGAAGATGCAGTTTGTTAGCCGGACGAGAGAATTGATTGGGATGTAGAATACCACCGTACGGGGAATAGATTGATATGATTGCCGCAGATGTGAAGCACCTTGAAATCTTGTTGGAACAATCGATAAAAGTCAGTGTTAGCCGGGGACCACTTCAGCCAAAATTGTAACTAACGCGTCGCTCAAGATAAGTAGTTACGGCTACGACTGAACCGAGAAGTTCTAACGTACTTTTTCTCGACAAAAAGGAGTGAACAATGGGTAATCATCCAACAAGGGACTGCCTTCCAAAAATACACGCAGGCGGATATGATACTGCGATTTACTTGGGTTTGTTTGTGTGGGGTCACGGCGATATTAGAAGTGATAAACACTCGCGTATGAAGTGACTGCGAAATAGAAGGAAGAAGAATTGCTTTTAATAGATGGGGATTTGATTGAGCACCCGTGGTATCCGAATTTAAAGCATTCTTAAGCTATCGCCGAGAAATTTAGAAGAAAGGCCACAGAAGACTTTGAAGCAAATCTATAAAGTTGTATGCCTATTTGTGACTACGTGGGAAAACAAGATGACCTTAAAATGTAACAAGCATGACAATAAGCGGTGGTGTTAACGTGATCACCGCGACGGATAGGACTCGTGACGGTGAAAACGGTGATGTGGTTTAGGAGTCACATCGAAGTGACTTCAGGACTTGAGGGATATCGACGCATTTTTCAATGTATGTCGATGCGAACAATTAATACGACGTGGTTAAGGACGTCAGGATGTTGCGGAAACAGTGAGAAGCACAGCTTATAACCTTAGTACAGGACTCAATTTCGAATCGAACTGTGAGGTGATATCTAATCGCGTGCAAGACCGGCCCATCCATCGCTTGTATGTAATCACTGGCAAGGAAGTTGAGGCACATCGACCGCCCGACTGATAGGCGAGCCGAATGACATCGATCGCAAGTGAAGAGCGCATGAGTTCCCAGCATATCATCATAAGATGGAAGCGGTTTTTGCAGAAGATGTTGGCAACATATGGTAGTCTTACCAGATGTAAATGCGATGCCGAGCGAGGGGAAATTGACGACGTATAGGTAGGCGATTCAAGAGAACGTTCCCCAAGGAAAGAAAGAATCGCATTTGCTGATCTGAAAGAAAAAATACCTCCTCGTAGATTAAAGGAACGCCCTTCCACTTGCCGCGCAAGGCGTAATCTACGATATAAATTTTTAGAAGCAGCCTTGATAGCACAGAGAGACAGGACAGTCAACCATAAGTTTCCCGAAAAGTTTTAGACCTAATCGAAGTGTTCTTATCGGCCGATATCTAATTCACCTCAACTTCGCCATGGGCGTTGCTTATCGTATTTATTGTAAAAACAATGGAGTGGATACACGGGTGTGTCTTGACTACCAAAGAGTTAATAAATTGACGAGGCTGATGGTATATCCCATGCTCATCATTAGCGACTTCTTGCAAGATCTAAACAAAGCGCTAATAAATTGCTTGCTAGACATGTACAGCGTATTTCTGGGTAGAAAAACGACGGGAAAAGCACAAATGATCTCTGTTTCTATTTAGCCTTCGGGTCTGCAGGAAATATTACGCATGCCGTTCGGGATGAGGAATGATCCGCAGATATATCAGCGCATATTGGATAAAGCAATTGAATGTGTACCTTAAAATTAGGGATCGGCGGAAATCAAGTGATTAACTAGCATCTCAACAGGTCGATGTGTTTACATACGGCTAGCCAAATTCGCACTCGAAGACATTCGATTTTAGGACGGAGGTCATACTTTGATGAGATTCTAATCCCGTCATCATCCTGGACGTCAATCTAATAAAAGGCGGATAGGTTAATGGCAGTATGTAATTAGTAAAATTTGTGTAACAGCCTACCTAAGCGCGTCTACTGATGAAGCAAGATTGGGTACCTGGGGCACCAAATGTGGACTAAAGAAATCGAAGCTGACACAAAATTTTGAGGTTATTCGTGAATGCTCCTTTCCACAGACATTGCGGTCAATGCAGTATTTTTCAGGATGCCTAAATTACTACATCCAGCTGATAGAATACTTTGCCGTATACACCACCTTCCTCCAAGATTTTGTAAAAGCTTGTTTCCGTGAGATCAGGCATTTGCACCTGATGTGGATTAAATGCTCGGCCAGCTATGATCACGTCCGTAGTACGTATATTTACGATGACCACGGACAGGGGCCTATAGGTTATCAGGGTCATCAGCTCATGACAATGGATATCCTGAATCAATTGAAGTGAATGGGTCTAATGAAGAACATTCCAGGTTTATCGGCGGGAGAAAAATATGATTGCGTTCGCTTTGTTGAAGGCTAAATTGTTCTAGACGCTAGTGCTCAGACATTTGGGTCCGGACCGCCGACTAGTGATCGTGGCATCTGCGGGCAAATGGGCAGTATCCGCAGCTTTGTTACAAGAAAACGACAAAGTGCACTGGTATTATTTCTTATAAGTAGAACGTTCAATCGAGCAAAATTAATCAGAGAGCGATAAAGAAGCGCGATCTGACCCTGCTCCAGATTTCAAACTGTATATGTGCGTTATTAATTTTGTAGGACGTTTAGATGCTCACGAGATACTCTAATTTGGCGTGATTGATGCATCCATCAGGTCTCTACGGAAAGCTTGGGAGATGGGCGGCTTTACTGTAGACTTGGACGTCGTAAATTAGTCAGTCTATAAAGCAGAAGAAAATATTCTTGAGACCCTCGCAGCCAGTATTACATCGCGACAGAGATGGAAGAGACGCTGATCTCAAAAGCACCGCAAAGGCAACTGAGACAAGAAATCAACATACCTCCCCCTACATTCAGACGTGACGAAGTGCTTCTGGTAGCTAGTTTTGACGTTTTAGCACGCATTAAAAAAATTAGGGAGAAGGCATTTGTAGCACAGTGATTTTGATTTTGTACGAGCAATCTAGATTTTAAGCCGCGACGCGGCTCGATACTAAATTTAGGTATAAGAGGAAGAATATCATGGTTTGGTGCTAAGTAACAAGCTGCTAGCAAAACAGGAAATGGACGGTTTAAAATCTGTGGTGATCATAAAGTCTTCAGGCATATGCGGGGTGGGCTAAACGCAAGCCATTGAGCTCAAATGGATGCGTCACACGGCCCTAAATCAACTCGGATCGTTTCCGACACATGCGTTATTAAACGTTAAGCACGATTGGATCTAAAGTGTGGGTCGATTTGCTAGCTCCTCTTTTTGAATTTAATGAGGCATGGCCAAGCTTACTGACCAGGATTACATCAATCAAATTACTACTAATAAATTACCATAAATACTGACTCCCATAGTGTGAAGTGATCAAGATGGCGGCGATCACACGATCAACTATGCGAAGGCGTGAGGCGTAAATCATTTTGACGGAAGAAGTGGTGTAGTAGATGCAACTTGACCGCAACAAACAGGCGCAAGACGACAGAAATAAAATTGCTAGCCTCAGGCTATTTTAGTCGGAGATGTAACCGAGATGAAAGCCGTGGAAGCAAAAGCAAGTGCCGTGATTTCCCCAGACTACGTGGTAAATGAAGACGAATTGATGTATTTTTTACCGCGATAGGCGACAATCCTCGTTGTTCGTATTGAAATTGTTCGTCAGGTGATCCCGCAATAACTCCAGGACGAAGTTTAAGGCTATTAAAAGGAAAGTATGTATGGGATGCATCAAGGAGGTGGCCGCACGTATAAACGCGTACGATCACACTTTCGGTGAACTAGTTTATTCCAAAGCGTACAACGGTGTGTGGGGAAGTTTGTAGAATGTAAAATCACGAAGGGATGCCTGGTTCTATGTATAGAAAACCCGGAAAACAGGCATGCTTCGTACCCATTCCAGATAATTTAAATTGATCACATCCCTTCCCCGCCATACCGTTTCACATAGAACTCTTTTTTAATAAATTGGACTGATTAGTTATCTGGCTGCGTGATCGATAAGGCTAGCCTGTCAATAATTGTCCAATCACTTGCGGGATGCGTATCAGATATGTCATTTTTGGTGATTTGGGCCGAGTAAATGTATTCGTCATTGTCGCTAGAATGGCCTAGAATATATTCGAGATTTTATGTGCATTCTAGTACTGCCAGTAAAAATCAACGCGCTACAATGGCGTATAGGCATCAAGCGAATGGCACCGACGAACGGATTGTCCAAACATTGACCAGGGAGATCAAGTTGTATGTCACTAATGTGAGTCAACAAGACAGGGATGATTTTGCCGAGTGATTGGCCTTCGCCGATATACAGCGCATAACCATTTCAAGGATGATGAGCCGTTTTATCTCATTTACGGGTTGAACCCACGATCTAATTTATAAGCAATTCTTCCGGCGGAATGTACTAAACTACATGATCGTGGAACCAGGGTATTTCCTTATTTTATGTAAAGGCAGTATCAACATACACGAACCCCGTAAGTGATCGGCTGAAAAAGTTATCCAGGACCGGACCGATCAACCTTAAAACAATCGAGAGAATCACATGGCATAAGATACGGTGTATAAGTGTGGCGGTATATGGACCGAGTGAACAATGGATGTGCTAGGAATCTATCTCATTTGTGGTATGGTCCAATTCAGATCATTGTGAAGTGCGAAGAGCACGCAGTACTACTGAAAGTACAAGAAATCCCGTACCGACTTTTTCCGCTTGTGCAAATATCAAACCTCAATTTGGATACTAAGTTTTCCTTTGACCAATCGATTGCACGGATGCAGGTGGAAGACACAAGATTGCGTGGATTTCGGTGCAGCCCTTCTTTCAAAAGACAGTAAAGAAGTTGATTTATTGGAATGGGATTTCAAGGTCGATAGTTATCAGAGATGAGCGATCGGAACAAGTTTAAGGTATGGGAGAGCAATACGACAGTTATTAGTTAAAGGGAAGGGTCATCAAGATAAAACATGGGTGGGTGAGGCGAACAGTAAATGCGGCGCCTTGTCACAAGATGCAAACGTGACTGTGGTAATAATGCTCGATTTGAAGTGATGCAAGTACATAAGGACGGTTTAGATGTTAAAAAGACCTGAGGTGATTACTTCGACCGCTAACTGTGGTGATCATCTCATTAGTGAGCAAAATGGAATTAAGATCGAGATGGCCATAAGTAGACGTTATAAGTTTAAAAAAGAAAAAAATTGTAATGGAGTGTAAACGTATGACTGAATCTCTGTAAAGGCAGGCTAAGTAGCTACGACTGGAGATCAAAACACTGTTCGGACATTATTCTTTTTCTTTAATGGACGGAAAACCACTCTTTCACAATTTTTAGGTGAACTTTGGAAGACCAAGGATGATCAGTGATGGCCGTAAAGTATTGATTTCGCCAGAGATTAGCAGAATCTGTCAAGTGCAGGACGGAAACCATATTGGGAATACTGATCTGCCGACAGCCGAAAATCGGATAACAATAAATAAAAATTCCTCTCTTGTCCGGAAAAGTGCAATAAAAAGAATTAGAAGGGATCTAGCAGAAAGTCAAGGTCAAAAGACCCTTTTCCCCCTGCAAACAATCCGAGGAACTATTTTAACTGGGGCCAGAGATTGATCGTCTGCGGCGCTAAACCTCAAAGTAGACAGTCAACCAAGGATCCTTCGCTCGTCTCAGACCAACTATAATCGGTGACACTTGAGCCTGCTTCCATATGAACTGGCAATAATGATTCTTGAATAATGAAAGGCGTTCACTGATGCTTGGTATCAGCTAGTCGGTTGGAAGAACACGGACGCGATCGGCCAAATTACAATATCTGATGTCCTTTGATAATCAGAGGTAGCGAAATGCGCCAAGCCACACGTTGCGGATACCATTAGGACTCAGCGGGCGGGCGGGCGCAAGGCTCAAATACTGTAAACAAGTAGTGGTTATGCCAAGAGAGGGTGGGAAACAAACATTTTAAGTCCAATTCATCCACCGTGTCAAACTCAATCGACAAAACGACAAAGGAGCAAATGTATCAGGACAAAAGGACACACGAGCGCGATATCCGGGAATTTAATGGGCTCGCAAAGATCGCACGGTAGACATTGTCTTCAAGGTAGGCGGCAAGAAGCCGATTGTACGTGGTATGATCGCCACTTGAAATAGTAAGAGATCCATCGGAGTCGTTGGAAGCCTCGTGTGACTTGTCTACCTGGTGCGTTCCAGTGATCGGCATCACGTCGGGATTAGTAGACCAATCGAGAGAACTGGGTTCCGAAGATGCCAAATTAATCGCGGGTGTGAGGCTTGGAGGATCAATCTTGATTGAGGCGGAAGCCATGCCACGGGAAGGGCGCGCAGTCTAAGTAAGCGATAGCCAGCGAGCGGAAGAAAGTAATCGAGCAATGACGTCTGGCGTGATTCCATCGACGGACCAAAAGAGATCATCTCTTTTAGGTATGAGAGTGGCAGGTCCATAGCTTACCTACTTCTGCTTCTTCGACCGTCTGTTAATCACAGACGGACGAATGTTGGCTGCCTCTGACTAAGACAAATTCCGGGTCGTTTTTGTCGAGATTTTACGCAAGACAATGTGAGGGCGTGATGATCGCCGGGGCGTAGTATAGGCAGAAACTGACTGGCGTATGGAGCTCGATATGTTGGTTGTGCGACGACTGGGAGAAACGCCAAGAGATGGACCCCGGGGTGCACCGATGCACGGGCACTTGATAAGAGAAGGGACGAGGTCAACCATCGATTGCTCCGTCCACCGCTTATCGTACTCGATTCCCACGGACGTTGGCAATTCTGTAACGAGGTCAACCACGTGAACCAGTTGAGCTTTGAGGTCACGGATGAGTAGATTATGCTTGGCCTTCAAAAGCGCTAATTCTTCAGCGCTCGTATCGAGGAAAGAGTGCAAACGACCGAGCTCCTGGTTACGAAGCACGTGGTCGGCCTTTAAAAGGTCGATATCACGGGCTTATCACCACCAGATTGCGGGCGATCGAAGTCGTATCCCTCCATGAGTGGACCTAAGCGGTTTTTGAATCTCCACCTCGTGCTGATGCGCAGAACGTAGATGAACCAATAGATTGGCTTCTGAATGGCAGTCACGCCATACCGCACGAGAACGCTCATATTTTGCTGAACGAACTACACTAAGAGAACGCTATAACTGTAACGGGGTGAATCGCTACATAACAATTTATAAGAAATCGTTGATAGAATATAACTATAAGAGTTATATTCTCAGAATATTGTCATAAGGACAAATATTCTGGAGCACTTACGAGTAGTTCCTAATTGGTTGATATAGGCCATTATATCAACCAACGAAGACGCGCCACGACAGACGCACGCAATGAGTGGTGAGCAGATAACTGATTTACACATTTGTATTCAGACATAGTTAGATGAGGATAAATAGTGATTTATTGCAGACATTAACTATTATAAATACAGTTCTACTTTTTACTCTAACCAAGTACTCGCTTCTTCCTACCGTCTTCCTCTGCACGTACCAGTGTACGTGAAGTTACGAGGCACCGCCTTATTCTGTCATCAGAATTAGTAGCTTGTACTGTCACCAGTACAAGCTTCAGGGTGCCCCGTTACACCTGGTAGCACTTCGTAGTCCGTCCAAGGACCGCGTTCACATCCAACATGAATATGTTGGATGATGAAGATGACCAAAGCTTTCACGCTACGCGTGACGGCTACTCCCATTTGAGCGATGTCGAATGGGATGCGGTTGAACGAATGGGTTCGACCATGGGCATCCATGCTGTTAGCGTCATGCTAGAGGCTCTCAATAGAGATGCCCAACATGCTACTATCGCCAAGTTCATTTAAAATGAACTTGACGCTGAACGTGAGAAAGTAGCCTTGCTTCACCAACAGGGTTCTCAACAAGCAGAGTTGTTGAGAGAACAAGGTGCTCAACAGTTTGAACTGTTGAGACAGCAGCAGCAGACTGCTGCTGGTGGGTCGATGCACTCGCGTCGACCCGAGACTTTGAAGATTGACATCTCAAAGTATAGGGGGGTCGAAGAAGACTCCCTCTTGAGATGGTTCGTCGAATTGGATGACGCCATAAGGGCGCGTCGCATCGACGACGGGGATATGCAAGTTGCATTTGCCCTGTCAAATCTGGCAGGACGTGCCAAGACTTGGGCACTGGGGCTCAAGTTGCACGACCCATATGCGTTTGGGTCGTTGGAAGTCTTCAAGTCGCGGCTCAGACAAACGTTTGAACCGCCTAGAGCTGAGTTCAGGGCTCGAACCGAACTCTTGAAGCTCAAGCAGGGTAAGCGTGATGTGCACGCTTACGCTCAACATATACGACATCTCACGAGTTGTATAAGTTCCAATCCGGTGGATGAACACACGTTGGTTTCGGTGTTCATACAGGGTCTTGCGGATGGTCCCGTCAAGACTCACCTGTTCCGGCTTGAACTAGATTCACTAGAACAAGCCATTTCCATTGCGGAGCAGGAAGACTTCAGTCTGAGACAGGCTCGCGCCAGCTCGACATCATATCGTCAACCGAGGCGATATGACAACGGAGGTCCAGAGCCGATGGAACTCTGTTATGTAGAGAGCGAGAAGGCTCGCTCTACAGGCTACAAGAAGTTGCAGAGATGCAACAGATGTCAAAAGACAGGACACTACGCTTACGAGTGTAGTGCCACTCGTCCAGTGTCTCGCAACACTGGGCGTAGTGACCGTCCACCCATGAGAAAGGGGCAGGGACGCGGATCCGCTGCTGGCGTAAAGACGCAACAACGGGATGGACCGTCAAAAAACGGACAGGATCAGTAGGTGCGGCGCACCCTACTGGTCCAGCAACGTCAAGAGAATTTGTAGGCCTCTTAATGAAGGTTGCTCCCAACACACAAACATTGTGCGTTGCTGCTCTAGGTATTGAGATCTCACTCATTACCTTGAAACTCGAAGTGACGAATAAGTTGTCCCTTCGAGCTCTAGTCGATTGTGGGGCGTCCAACAATTTTGTGCGACGCCAATCGCTAGAAGATGGTCACTTTAAATTCAGTGAATGTGACACACCTCCTACGAGGATGACGGTACGTCTTGCGACAGGCGCATCCGTAACCGTCATGAAGCGAATAGTGAAGATCCACTGTACGCTAGAAGATACCCAATATGACGATGACTTTATCGTATTGGATTTGGATGACAAATTTGATGTCATCCTTGGAATACCGTGGCTCGGAAGGTACGAACCACGGGTAAACTGGCAACATCGAACAGTAACGATGCCTGCCGCTTGTTCATCAGATGGCCATCTGATGAACGTTTTGGAGCGTCCACAAGCGTGTGGATGTACTACGAGTGAGTGCGATGGCCTCACTTGTGGTACGGTCGATGGTACGACTGCACAAAACCTTAGTGTGACAAACGGTTACACTTCGGAGCAAATTTCCGGCGGCTGTGAGGAAACACAGGCTGCGCCGAAGGTCCACCACTCGAATAAATCGGGTGGACTGGGACAAAGATGTATCCCTAGCGGGGAACATCTAGAAGAGAAACAATCGATCGCTCAGGTTAAGCGAAACGATAATCCTAGATCGACTGGAGAGTCTTTCGTAGAGGATCTCGCTGTGGTTGCGCAACCCCAGCTAGAGGAAATAAAGGGAACAAGTCCCAATATTACAAATACGGCGGAAATAGGTTCCCCGAAACCCGCGAAAAATAAGTCCCCGGGAAGCCGAAGGAATAAGTCCCCAGGAAATGACAGAGACATTGAATGTCATAGTCAATAACGGATCAAGTGTAGGCGCTTATACACTTGATCTGATTGCGCCTCCGAAGTTGACTTCAGAGATCACTCAGTTGCCAACGCTCGAACATAAAAGGTTCTTGCGTGATCTGCGTAGTGGCAAAGTCAAGCAGATCTGCGTACTCGTCGCTAACGACGAGTGTGTAGCCGACATAAGGTCAGCAACAGTATTTACTGAGAACGAGAGAGTTCTCAGTAGTTCATCTATGGACGAAAGTGTCCTGGATGAAAAGACACGAGTTGAGCGATATGACTCCCAATCGTGGGAATCGCTCAAGACAAATCCTCTCTATGAAGATTTGGTTGAATTCAAGGATGTATTCCCTGAAACTGTTCCGTGCGAATTACCGAAGGATAAAGGTATTCGACACGAGGTCGAGCTTAAACCAGGCTCGAAGTAATGTGTCATGAAGCAGTGGCCACTGCCTCGTGAACAAGTACTTGCGATCGACAAGTTCTTTGCCGATCGTTTAGCTGCGGGCCATGTGAGGGAATCAACTTCCCCACATAGCTCTCCGACCTTCTGTGTGCGAAAAGCAACAGGAGGGTGGCGGATAGTGCATGCATTTAACAAGTTGAATGCTGCAACGGTACCGGCTAAGACGCCGAGGAAGGACGTAATAATTGATGGTATGTCAAAGAGTACCATCTTTTCGTCCATGGATTTGATGGATGGCTTCAGTCAAATCCTAATGCGAGAACGGGACATACCCTATACCGCAGTTAGCACACCTAGCGGCATTCTCTGGGAATGGCTAGTAATGCCACAAGGGCTTAGTAATGCCCCTGCCACGTTCAACAGATGTGTATCACATCTGTTGAGACCAGTACAAGAATTCGCGCCGAGTTATTTCGATGACGTATTTATCTATAGTCGGGCTATGGATGGAAAGTCGGATGTTGAGGTTCACAGGTACCACGTCCGACAGGTTCTCAACAGGTACCACGTCCGACAGATTCTTACAATCATGCGAATGCAACAAGCGAAATACCACTTCTTGGGTGCATCGTTAATAAGAACGGTGTACAACCTGATCCCGAAAAGATCAAGGCGATCACCGACTGGCCTGTGCCGGTTGATGTCAAAGGTCTTCGAAAATTCCTTGGGCTAGCGGCGTATTTGCATAAGTATTCACGCAATTACGCCGAGATGACTGTGCACCTCTCTCGTTTGTTGAAAAAGAACGAGAGGTGGTTGTGGAACGCTGAATGTCAGCGCTCCTTTGATGGTATCAAGCAGAGCTTGATACAATCCCCAGTCCTAGCAATAGCCGATCAGGACAGGCCATTTCATGTGGTCTGTGATGCCAGCGATTTCGCAATCGGCTGTGCATTAATGCAGTACGATCTTGAAGGCGTTGAACGCGTCGTCTGCTATCAGTCGCGTCAGCTGCAACCAGCTGAGCGGAACTATCCAGTGCATGACAAGGAACTCCTTGCCATGAAGTATGCACTCGCGAAGTTCAGAGTCTATCTATAAGGAGAAAGACCCCTCTTTGTTTACACTGACCATGCGTCGTTACGCACGGCAGTGAACAGCCCGCACCTTTCACAACGAATGGCGTGGTGGTTGTCAATCTTTGCAGAATACAACTTTACGGTAGAGCACAAACCAGGACGACTTAATGTCGTCGCTGATGCACTCTCACGTCGTCCCGACTTTGAACCAGTCGTGAAACCCAACAGTGAGACAGCCAATGTTGCAATTATGCCGTCCAGAATGCCATCGTCAACGTTACATGATGATGTGAGGTGGGCATACGCCCAAGATGGTGAGATTGTGAAGTTGTTGACACATCTCTCACAACCATCTAGAGAATCGTTGAACCAATTATAGTCTGCGTATCGATATGCATCAGATCGATACACTACTCGCAACGGTTTACTGTATTATACAGCCGTTACTGGTGACACACCACGTGTTGTCATTCCAGATGATACTGATCTGCGTTTGCGGATCATGTTCAAGTATCACGATGCTCCTATAGGAGGACATCGTGGCCGAGAGAAACATATCTCACGGCAAGTCGAGACTTTCACTTGACCCGCCAGTATCAGTTTGTGCGAAAGTATGTTCACGCATGCGAAGTCTGCCAACGAGTGAAGTCAAGTCCTTCACTGCGTGCATCTTTACAGCCTCTACCGGTTCCGGCTGAGTGCTGGGAATCCATCTCAATGGATTTCGTCTTCGGGTTACCCAAAGACGCACGCGGGAATACGGGTATTCTCGTATTTGTTGACAGATTCAGCAAAATGGTACACCTTGTGGCTGTACCAGAGACAATCACGGCAAGTGGCTGTGCTTGTGTCTTTATTGACACCATCTTCCGACTTCATGGGTTGCCCCATGAACTCGCATCAGACAGAGATCCACGATCCACTGCTGATTTCTGGCGTTCCGTGTTCAAATCACTCGGAACGCGCTTGAAGATGTCGACATCTGATCATCCAGAGTCAGATGATCAGACGGAACGTGCCAATCGTGTCCTTGAAGAGATACTTCGAGGATACATACACTCCTTTAAGAGTTGGAGTGAGTTCTTGCCAATGGTACAATTTGCCATTAACAACTCGGTGCATACGTCCACGACACATACATCGTTTTAACGTGAATGGATTACGCCATCCGCGTGTACCCACCTTACTAGAGTGTAACTCTGGTTTAAGGGGGGGGGACTCGCGCGAGCAAAAACCGATTTGATTCACGCTCATCACGCTCTGACGATGAGGTCATTGCGTTTGATGCCGATATCGACAACATCGATATCGAAGAAGATGATGTCAGTGAGAGTGCGGAAGCCCTCACTGAAGAAAAGATTGATGTTGCTGGAGTGCACGCACAGCGCGCTGAAGCTAACGAGTCATCAGATGAGTTCATACTGGCTCGTGAAACGGTAGTCCGTTTTGTGCAAGACTCCATCGCCGAAGCGGTGGATAAACAAAGGCAAAACGCTGACAAGAATGGAAGGGCAAACACTCTTGTATTTAATAAAGGTGACTTAGTCCTACCGTCTACGGTTAATCTACCAAAGCATGTAGTGACTAACTTGGGTACTAGTAAACTTCTACCCAAGTACATCGGCCCATTTTGTGTATTGCATCACCAAGGAAACGCATACACGATTGAATTGCCACGTAAGATGCGAACGCATCCCACGTTTTACGTTGGTCGGCTTAAGACGTACCATCAGTACGCTGCTTCTTCCGATGAAGAACGCCCTTGCGCTCAAGCATCTCATAGAGAGCCTTGTGCTCCCGATGGTGGGCATCAACAAGGGTCTGAAGAACAGCTATCTCATCCCGAGACCGATCAACAATCCCAGGAGCTACCCTTAGCTCGTCACGAATAGATGTCAGAGCTCTCTCGTTCTCAAGCTGAGCAAAGGCAAACTCAGCTCGATGCTTCGAGACAGCGTCCGCCATTTGGAGACGCCTGTCCCGCTCATGTTCGAGATCGCCGCGTAACCCTTGCGTTACGCGATCAAAGAAGCTCTCGGGAACACAAGGATCCCCATGATCGTGTCGAGAGCGTCTTTCCTCCTCCTCCACCTCCATTAGAGGAATCTCGCGGTGGCCAGCGCTATCTAGTTGAGCAGCTGTTGAACCACCGCGACGTGAAAGGACGTCGGACGAGTTATCTCGTCCGGTGGCGCGGCTATCCCCCGTCCTGGGATACTTGGGAGCCCCGCTCCCAACTGATGGTTGACGTACTGGGTCTGGTCGAGCAGTACGACGCGGCACATTCTGTGCCGCAAAAGGACCGCCGGAGAAAGTCTTCCCGCCACGGTCGTAAAGGGATTTCAGGTTGTCAATCCCTTCGTACATCTCAGTAGAGATACGTACGCGCCACCGCGAGCTATTAGGGAGGTAAGCCTCCTTAAGTGCTCGTACAGAGTTGTTCACACAACATGGGCACGAGTCTCCCCAAGAGAGGCAGGGCAATCCTTTCTCTCTTGACAGACGATGCAGCTTGTAGCGTGCACCTGTCTGGGTTCGCTTTTCAAACTTATCACGAGCTTTGATAAGTTTGTCGTTCCAAGCGTCACGACCTACATCCCCAAGGTTATGGATGTAGGCGTTACACGCTTGAAGTAGTGAGGGACCATCACGCTTGTGATTCCCACTGTATCATCGATGTCTAAAGAAAGCATCGATGAAGAAATCATTCTCAGCGCGATAGTTATTCGCGTTGAGGTCAAGGTGATGGATCCTTGACGAATCGAACAATCGTGTTCGATAGCGATCACTCTTCGTCGCCGACAAGTGATCCATGACGGATTTTGGAGGCATCCATGCCTTCTTCTGGGAAGCGAGACGCAAGACATTGCGGTCCCGCTCTTCCTGCGATGTGCCGACAGAAGGACTGGCACCTCGTTGCGAAGTGGTGTCCATTGGAGAACCGACACCACTGTTAGCGCCCAAGTCTCGCGACCTCGAGCGCTTTCGCTTCGGCGATGGTTCATCTGATGAATCAGATGAACCAAAGATGCTGCGACGCATAGCATCATCCATGCCACGCTTGGCAGGCGGCTTGGATTCGATCGCCGTCGATACGGATCCGTCTTCCGTATCAGGAGAGTATGAGACACCGAGCTCGTACTCTGTGAAGACACGAGTGTCTTCATGACCAGTGCCTGCATCACCAGGTGACACAGGCTGAGTCGCTTCAGCAACCGATGAGACATCAGTTGCTGTGGTTTCTGCTTCGGCGTCCGCACAGAGACGTACGGACGCACTCTCGGCGGCCTTGCTCGCGCATCGCATGGGCTTGTTAACCATGCGATGAAATGTTGGAAAGTGGACTCGGACCAGCAAGTGCAAACCCTGTCCCAAATGATTTGGGACGAGTATCCATTTAGTCAATCAGTCACTAAAGTGACCGATGGTTAGGGGGGGTGATGTAACGGGGTGAATCGTTACATAACAATTTATAAGAAATCGTTAATAGAATATAACTGTAGGAGTTATATTCTCAGAATACTGTCATAAGGACAAATATTCTGGAGCACTTACGAGTAGTTCCTAATTGGTTGATATAGGCCATGATATCAACCAACGAAGACGCGCCACGATAGACGCACGCAATGAGTGGTGAGCAGATAGTTGATATGCACATTTGTATTCAGACATAGTTAGATGAAGATAAATAGTGATTTGTTGCAGACATAAACTATACTACATACAGTTCTACTTTTTACTTTAACCAAGTACTCGCTTCTTCTTACCGTCTTCTTCTGCACGTACCAGTGTAAGTGAAGTTCCGAGGCACCGCCTTATTCTGCCATCAGAATAAGTAGCTTGTACTGTCACCAGTACAAGCTTCAGGGTGCCCCATTACAATAACAACCCCGAAGTTCTTGTTCAATCTCATTACCACATCGTTCTTGTATTTGCATCACCGTATCCTGGTTTGGGTCAATTTTTTGCCAAGTCCGCCTGGAAGGTGATACGGCGGTACACTATGAAATCAAGGTGCTCAACGAGTTTTAATTTTCGACAGACGGGTTACTACTCTCGAAACGATAAGAAGAGATTGAGTCGTACAGTTCACCAGCACATGGCTACAATTGGCCGCGGGATGGGAAGCAGGATCATCAAGAACGACTGGACTTACTGCAAGATCAACTTTGATAACGTCCACTCCAACTGAACCCATGGATGGTCAGTATAAGCTTTCGTCTCTTCAGCACTGACCGCACCTAGGTCAACGGTATGATCAGCAGGAGACGGTTTTTATTATGGCATAGTCGAGTTTTGATCACCAGCCCGCCTTGCCCACGCGGCCCGACTCAAGGTCGGAGAGGTAGTAAACGGATACAACGGTGAAGACAATAGGGCTGACATGGCGATCAGCAAGAGCGGCTTCGGCTTCGAAAGAGCCGTGAAACTGATCGCCGGCTACCTCGCCACCACAGAGCGAGTCGAGGTCAGCGGGCAAGTCAAGAGGCAGAGCCACAGCATCTATCAGATCGACGAAATGATCAGATGCAGCGCTTCGGGTATGGCTGAAGCGCATTACTGGTCACCAAAGACCTCGCCAACTCAGTGTAAGTCGGGGTCGCTTGGGAGGTCATCGAAAACGGCTGTGATGCCGACTGAGTCGACAGAGCGGTCAGAAGGAGTAGTCTCGGTTGCAACAGGCTACTTCGCTACCACATCGGGTCAGGATTGGCTGATGCGTCAATAGGTAGAGCCACAAAGTCTACTAAATTTATACGCGACGATCATTTACAGTGCTCTTGAGCTCGGCCGGGCGTGTTCCTGGTCACTGGAGACCTCGTTAATTCGGTGCGATTAAAGGCCACTGAAAATAACATTATCGCCGATTGCGTCTAGCGAAGGACCAACAATCTCGTCTCCATTAAGTCCTGGGATGGATGATTGCAGCGGGGCCCACTAAGAGAAAAAAGACCCGGAGCCGATGGTAGTATAGCGGCGGACCGGTTTTATGGCGACACACCTCCAAGTCTTTTTGAAGATTGAATATGCGGTGAACGGACAGGATAGACATGTCAAATAGCGCTCAGGCCGACACGATTTATAGATCGATTACCGGATCATAAGACAACTATGGTGAAGCGGTCGGGATTATCCGTCAAATCGCATCTTTCACACCACGGATATATGTGAGACCGATCATAAAGGCATGGGACTGGCCGCTTGGAAATCTACAACGGTACAACGGAAAGCTGACCAGTTATAGTCATCAATTACGGTCTCTACGATCGTCCGTCAAGATCACCGCCGACAATCATCTGTCACGATCACTGACTTAAACCAGCGGTTATGATCACTGTTGATGACTATCGTTGACGGTCACAATCTGTAACTACTTTTTAGTATGGCGGTGGGGGTGGACCGCTACAAGGACAAAGAATGGATGGCAAGGGGTGCCCTACGTTACAGAAATTGAGTCATAGAGAGATATCAGTATAGATAAAGATTATAGTAGGTAAACAACAAACCGTATCGATTTTCCTACAAAAGACACGCGTCAGCAATTCTCCAAAATGAAAAGATTTGTGCCACCCCACGTTCAAGGTTTACTGCTTCACGTGTTTGCATAAGGTTTGTCCAAAGAATTCTTTGCTAGGGTTTAATGTGCTCATTCACCTGAGACCGCGATTGGACACATAAAGCATGTAAAGGCGAGCTACAGACAGATAAAGTGATCAGAAGAACAAGGAGGATCAAGTGATCATAAGAACAAGAGGATCACATATCCACATTTGGGCAAGGCTACCTCAATGGAGGTCAGCGCGACTCTGTGAAAGCACTACAAGTAACTATTGGTCGTGTTGAGAGTATGCACGCGACCACACCCAACCTACCCCCCCCTATCACTCGGTCAAAACCGACATCGACCTTAGGGCACTCAAAAGAGTTTGATTCGCCACCAACGGAAACACAAGGTGAGCAGGAACAAGATAAGACACACGGTCCGGAGTTCCTTCTCCGTTAGTCGGTATCTCTGGCTCCAGTAGATAGTTAAGATAGCTTCATAAATAAGCGAATCCCACTCGACCACAATATTGTGTAAAATGGGCTTTTGTGCTCGTAAAGGAATCCTGTAGTAATGACAGGTCAGCCGAAGTAAATGCCAATCTTTATATTTTTAGAACTACATCAAATTTATCAAGCGATGCTATTTAACGCTACTGAGTTAATCTTTAGCTCAGCTAATGCCTCGACTCCGATCACGACACTTTATCAATAATCGCCATTATATCATAAGCAGCGACAAAAACTATGATAAAAAAGCGCATAATTTTAAGAATTATGTTTATCTCGTCGCTTTCAGCCATGTGACGGATGCTAAAGAGTTGATTGTGCTTAAAATCTAGTTTGCTACGCAAGTCCTGAACTTTGTTGCGTGCAAATGACCAAAATAGGAATGTAATCTTACGTACAATATGCGACACACTAAAGGCATCAGCAAATTTTAGCAAAAAATGTTTTTAGTTGGTGTGCAGGGTGCCGAAACAATCAGACTTGAAATTGCTATGCATTGATAGAAAAAAACTATAGACCAAACCGCCAATCTGTACAGCGGCGGTGGATCGAAGTGCATTACCGCTGAATGCCAAAGTAAGAAGAGCTCGCGTGGGCTAATTACCATAGAAATGGAATTTAGTCGCTACTCCTCGTGATCAATGATCATAAATTTTTACACAGTATGTATTTATGTCTTACGATCCGCTAGCGACGTCTTGAACGATGGGCGGCCGCTCAAAACAATTGTCACTGTGGAAATGTGTTCATGGTGACGAAGAAGATATTTCTGCACGTCTGAACGATCACGACAAGGTTAAATTAGGCCTCTGACTCCAGAACAATTGCAAGGCACAAAATATTAATCAGAACTCACACCTCCCATTACAGCAGTTGGAGAAATTGTTTGACACTCTCGCACACCAATGTGCACCCGCTACACTATCAAAGTCTTGTAAGAGGTGTTTAAGGTTTCGTGTATAGTCGGTGGGTGTAGTGACAGTTGATTCGAGAGGATTGAGAATGAAACAACATAGTGCATCTAGAACGGTCACGAATGACGAAAGAACTGCCGATCTTGAAATGGGTTCTAAGTAGATAAGCTAACTAAATTTTACCGACGAGTGCAAAAATGAGTGTATCGGTAAAAAAACCGACGGCCCGAAGAACTTTTACCTGACAAACTTTATATCCGACGCTTAAACTTTTTGTCGCGTAATTCTGGTTGTGCTGAAGAAGCTCCAGGCGATAAATTTAAGCAAAGCCAGGCCTTATGTAGATAGACCACGAGCATATTTTGCGCACGAAAGCATGTGTAAAAAGATACATATCATCCTTGAGCAAACAGACGATGGCTAGACCTCTAACTTCAGAATAAAGCGCACATTTAATACTGAACACATGAACTTACTAGGTTCGATAGAGGACCAATGAAAATCCTTTACTTGGTGACTTCTGCTTAAACCTATTGAGCAATGTCGCATACAGAATGCAGCCAAAGCAGAAAGTATTTAAGTTAAGACCTTCGGTCGTGAAAGTAGCAAATTTAATCTTTATACATAGATAATGTTCGATGGTGTATATTTCATCACCTAAGTATAATCGAAATCGAAGTCCGAGGTTAAGAATTATTAAGCACGGAGAGACGAGTGACAAGATGAATGAATTTAGTTGCTTTTGGTAAAATCTTATCGGTCACTCTTACTCGTTGATATTTAAACAGTGAGGTGATAAGAAAGGACAAAACGCTAGATCTTTACGCAAATTAGATTTGATGGTGTCAATAGTGCAGTGTCGTCAGAAGCTTATGTCACGGCGAATGGTTGTAATACGTATGCATCTAATCAAGCCGCGCGCAACATTATGAGGAGAACGAAGAAGGCTCGGTAGCGATCACGGCACAAGACACGTGTAGTAAAGAACGAGTTGTAAAAGGTCTTTTTGCCATATTGTAGCGCAGAATGTGTAGCGGATTATTCTTACTACTTTGAAACGAAAGGCCTGCGGACTCATAAAATTGCTTAAAGTACCAAACTAGACATGTACAGCTTAAAGACTCTTAAGTACAAAGAGCCGTGATGAGACGATTCTCTACATATTTTCGCAACCCTTTAAGCTTCTAGGCCTGGTAAAAGGTACCAGCGATTTGAAGTAGTCACGTGGCTTTAATTCCCAATAGTATAAGCCTTAACGCAGGATCTAAACTCGTTAGAACAATACCTCTCAACAATACACACCCTTCATAGAAAAAGTGAAACCGAATATTACTTGCTGATTTATAACGATGCTAGAATATTACATATTTAACCTTTAAGCTCTGCGATCTTATTTCAAAACCCTAACATAGGTTCTTCTGATTCATACTCATCAGAAATAGAAAGTACAAGGACATCTTAGATGGTATGTACCATCGAACCGTAACATCAAGGTAGCGTACAACACTAGCTTATTTAAACAATAGTAAGCGTATTATTTGCACTAATGATCTGTTTGTAGGTCACACGACGCTAAAACAGTCAAACCAATCGTTTGTGTGACCCCTTCGTTATTTTGGTGAGAAAAATTTATTGTGCGATGAACTTAACAATAAAGAAGTAACACGTAGATTCAGAACGACGGCATAACGCGAATCGACGCAAAAAGACGCTTCTACCTTGTTACATCAAGGTGACTTGAACAATATCACAATCTAAGTGAAGCAATTAACTGATCGAAAATACATCCATTATATCGATGATTGACCTTTAAGATTTCGCTGAGCGTTTCATAGTTGGTGCGCTAATTTTTCAATGTGCGCAAAACGTTAAGCTCAATTACAGAGTACCTTTTGTGCGGTCATGAAAATGCGCACCGCAGAAATGGTACTGACATTGTTAACCATATTTGACGTTTCAGTTTGAAATTGGGACCTACAACAGCCTATGAAGTGAGCGAATTTTAGCAATTTTCTCCCTTAAGTGCCAAGTGAAATGTGTCGGATTGTAGATCAAAGCTTTCAAGCACTAAGGCAACGAAAGTATCCTGAAGACAGGCTGTATTTATAAGGTTTACTTGCTGGCTCTTATGACTTTTCAATTCTCACACAAAAGACCAACGACCGCCATAGTAAAACTGTATGAAGAAACATTTCTATATCTGATATTTTTGCTATCAGATCCCTTCTCTGACAATGTTCGATAACTTATCAAGTATGTGTTGTAAAAGGACCTCCTGAAAAGCAATTTTGTATCACTATCATTTAATTACGCTTAGTTAAAAACTAAAAGTTGTAGGCGCTCCTTGTCGAGAGGTGCAGCAAACATGCCAGCTGGTTTGTCTAAACTCTTCGACTTGTGCAGTACGACTCACAATTTCCTAAATATCTTGCACACTTGCTATTAATGCAGCTCGACTCTGGTCGGCTCTATGTTGGCAATGTCGCCATCATTTAAAGCTGCCTGATTGCTTATAATGGTGCCTGATGCAAATTCGCGATCGAATATTCTGTTTGGATGTTGTTTTTGGCCATCACATCCACGCGTACTGCTCATGCAGCCACGCGCTCTCCTAAAATTTTAATAGCGCAATCACTGTGTGCGTCGGCCCGCCCATCGACTGATGAGAACCTTGCTGCTGTAGCAAGGCTATCCTCTGTCTTTCGACG
Organism: Peronospora matthiolae; assembly: GCA_921007115.2. Taxonomy (NCBI): domain Eukaryota; phylum Oomycota; class Peronosporomycetes; order Peronosporales; family Peronosporaceae; genus Peronospora; species Peronospora matthiolae. Next base: position 281,496 of record CAKLBY020000223.1, on the reverse strand, counting down.
GCAAGTTCCCCTTGTAGGAACTTGTTGATATCAGCATGTCGTTGGTCTACATTTAGAGACTCCAACATGCCACTGATGGCGGGTTCGCCGATAATCACACTCGTGCGGCCGACTATCTCCCATTCTGATTCACTCAGATGGGAGTAGCCTTCACGTGTGACATGAAAGCTGTCGTCTTCTACGTCCAACATGTTCATGTTGAACGGACACAAACTATTTGTTGGACGGACTACAAAGTGCTACCAGGTTTAACGGGGCACCCTTTGTTTGGGGTGCCGCGAAACTTCACGTACACTAGTACGTGCAGAGGAAGGTAAATCTACTCAACAACGAAGCTGAGTAAAGGGTAAAAAAAGAACTGTATTTAGTACAGTTGAGCTTATAGTACAACCTCAGTAATAAATCTAACTATATCAATCTACATTATCGTATGACGACAACCTGCTCACCACTCATTACGCGCGTCGAGCGGCGATTGGTGGTAACCTTGGTTTATATGTCTTTATCAACCAATCTTTAGCGGCGCTTGAATATTATCTTAGGAGGATATTTCCTTCAACACTACCTATCTCGGATAACATTGGTAGGAAAATGTCACGCTAGACAATCTCCCATTTGACACCGTTTGGTGTCAATATGATGTAATGGGCTACCCCGTTACATGATGCATTATTTGTCCGCGTGGAGTTAACAAACATTCAGTCTCATTTTGATTCCAACTTGTACAAGTAAAGCGGGAATGCCTCGCCAAAGTCATCGAAGATAGAGAAGTCCTGGACCTGTATATGACATGTTAACGAGTGGAAATGCTAGCGTTTCTAAGGCTACCTACCTTTGTTGAGCACGGATACACCAACGAAAGAACCATTGAAGTAAGGATGTATATTTATGGATGCTTGATGCAATTGATCGAGCGCGGGGATTTTGTCTGACAAAATGCACAAGAAGCCCCAAAAGCAGAACTACACAATCATCTATTGCAAACGGCACTACATTTACTCCTCAAAGCGAGACAACCAAGAGCGCTCGATTGTCGACCATTTTCGTCCTGAGTCTAAAGCACATTGTTAATGCACACCAGAAACAGAGTTTGTGTGGCCAATGTGTTTCGAACACAGCGCTACCGCACACCCGTTGCGTCTATAGATCATCAAGCAAAAGGTAGTTTAGTTCTGGCATCCCCCGTTTTCAGGCAATGTTGATGGAAAGCTGCCTCCATCAATACATTCGAAGGACAAACCGGGCGTTTTCTTGAAAAGTTGCCATGCACGCGTTACGACATTCTCAATCTCAGACAATCAGCAGGGCATTTCCTGCAAGATCTTTTTCCGCCAAGCATTCACTTTGTGAGCTCGATGTAGATTGTCTCGTCATGAAAAGACCTTGTTTCGACACATAACCTTGGCTCTCAGGAAGTAATGTGAGCGTGGGCTAAGGTCGACGTTGTTTGGCATTCCCGACTTTAGCAGTGCTCTGTTCGTGGGCACACGTTGCAACCACCGCTAGTTCGTGGGCACACGTTGCAACCACCGCTAGAAGCTTCCAAGCGCGGAGGCCGCAGGACCGCCAAATACAGAGATTGCTTTGCAAGCCGCTGGATAGCGTAATCCATGAATTGGACTTCTGAAATACGATGTAACTAGTTTGCGTTGTCAAGCATCCTATCAACCCATCTGCTTTCTTGAGCATCAGCATGTACCTGATTGAATCTGCCGTTATTTTATTTTATTTAACTTTATTTATTTTGTTTCCCACGGACGGACGCTTCGTACTGACTGACCTGTAATCAGATGATTTTATTACATTTCTCACCTTCTCTGTAGACTTCACGTACACAACCATTGCCATAAAGTATGCTATCGAATAATGCGTTTTTACGAACATGCAGATTTTATACAAAGGGACAGAGCATGCGTTACGGTTTCGTTAGAGCAGCGTCTCGCGTAGAAACGAAGTGCCATGGAGCAGGCTTTGACGGGGGAACCAACGCGCAAGCTTTCCGCAGCCTGTATGACACGAGGAAAGTTATGAGTCAGTCAGCAGCGGGCAAACGCACTACACTTGAACACTATAAAAGGCCAAACGAGGTAACAATTTCCATTGTTTCGTGCATCATTTGGTTGTAATCCGGTCCTGTACTGGAGCTTGGTTGTCTGATCGTAAGTTTCCCCACGTCGAAACGCTTACCAGGGCTCGGACGTGTGGACTGCTCCATAGCACGGCGGCATCCAGTTTCGATAGTGTTAACGACTGCGAACGTGTGATCTCCACTGCCGATACACAAAACAGTATCTGTTCGCCATCCAGGCATCACGCTTGTCTCAATGCATGCGAAATTCACCAGCGCGGCAGCAGAGCAACAGCAATCGCCGTGTTACACCTGCGGGGCTTCTACCAGGCAGAATCCCTCGCTACACTCGCTGCTCTTAGACTGTACCTCGAGCGTGTAGCCCTTGTCCGTACCACCAGCGGGTGAGGCTAGAGCCCCATTACGTCGGGCAAGACGAGTTTCGCGGATGAAGTCACACATCGAAATCTGGGCCAAGTTGTCAGCCAGGCTTCTCGTTTTGGGGCTCTTCAAAACCATGACCTTTGTGTTCAAGCGACGATTCGCTTCGGCTAGACAAGTACCACGACATTAGCTGACAAGCATCAAACAGCCCGAGCAAAAATAAACGATAACGCACTTCGTGACCGCACTCCGTAGAACTGGCAGACGCTGTGTATAATCAGACGGTGAAAAGCCGAGTCCAGCAGGGGCATGACCAGTCGCACATCTTTCTCGCATACTTTCACCAACTCGATCGGGTGTTTCAGCATGTGAAACAGCGGCGCCGCTATTTCCAGCTCTGACGGAACCTCTCGCCACTACAGCACACACGGTCTCATCAGTACGTCACGTGGTACCACCTTCTGCCAATCATCTAGCACGTACCTGAATGAAGTGCAAAACCACGCATTCAACAGCTTCGATGAACGGCGCTAACGAGGTAAGCGACCGCAGAATCAGCGTGCGTGCACGTCGATCGACACGAGTAAACATTTGCTCCGCATCTACACCGCACCCACCACCACATCAAGACCAGTGTTACCACCCACCACCTCAGAGCTTCACCACCATCCACACGCCCAGCCACTCACCGTTCCACTTGTCTTTGCGTCGATTACGTGGTCCATGGGATACATGATGCTCCGGTACGCATCCGCCTTGACGGAATTCAGCTTGCAGATCTTCATTCTGCGGCTCTGCCAGCTTCTCAAAGTTCGACCTAGCACACCACCACGCGTCAACAGTCAACACCACAGCTACTCAACGAACCACACACAAAATAGATGCGTCCTTGTCCCCACCTCCACTCCACATGAATGTTCATGTGCTCCATCAAATCTTCCAACCTCGTTGACGCCGCGCGATTCCCGAAATGGTGATCTGTCAGCACACACATAAACAACACACCACGTCAGTCCCCTATCCCTCCCCCTTCTACTCCTTCGCCTCCTGCTCACCGTTCAACCAGCGCTGCTGTTTGCGTGCACCCAGTGGCAGTTCATTCGGGTTTGACAAATATCCAGCAGACCGGATAGGGTGGATGTTAATCAGTCGCTTACTACCGCCAGCAAGCGGCGACTCACTGCCCCGTCGCTTGGGCGTGTGGGCACGAACGCCGTCGTTACGACTGCTGCAAGAGCGCTGCTGAACGCCAGCGATCGTGCTCTTCTCGACCACGCCGTCTTTTGTCGCGGGACCTTCAGTCCGCAGCGGCGCAATGGGCCCCTCTCCCCACGCCATTTCCAGCTCCAGCTCACTCTCACAGAGCGAACTTTCTTCCGAATCGCTCACCTCCACTGCGGCGCTTACGAGCTTGACGTCAGGGTGCGGCATGAGACTCCGACGAGAGATGCTGGAATGACGTTGCGGTCGACTCCCTCACGACAACTGAACGTGTTCTTAAATGAGGGAAGAAGGTGAGGAAGAAGAAAAAACCTCGACCAATGGCGTCGGACTTACGACATGCTCGTCGACGGTTTCGGTCGGTTTTGTCTTCATCTCTATCTGGCACACTGGCCTACAGAAGGAAGCTTGAAAGGTTTCTAAACCTCGTTTCAAAAGTCCAAGCTTGTCCTAGACCACGACCATCACTAAACCACGAGAAAGAGAGAGAGAGAGTGAAACATAAAACGAACAGAACGACCTGTTTATGTCCACGCCGCTTCGAAAAAGTACCATCTCGCGCGATCATTGGTCAAATTTATTTGTTTGTCAAGAATCCCACAGCACGATGGACCTCACGGCGGAAGATGACGATCTCCTGAGCTACTTTCTGTCGGCTGATGTCGCCGCAGAGCAGCCGCTGGATGCAGTTCCGATACATGCAATGGAAAGCCGCCAAGACGCTGATACCAATGAGCAATTCTCGCATGGACAGATGGTTCTGTTAGCTCCCGAGCGCACGTTTGGCAGCGACGGCACAAGCAGTAGCGCCTCTTTCCAGCCGACGCAAAGTAGCAGTTTCATGGAGAGTTCGATGATGCGTCCGTTGGTGAATGATGACGATACGTCGTCGAGCAATGGAGCGCTGGACACGGACGAGAAGCGGCAGCGGCGACTGGCCAGGAATCGCGAGTCAGCGCGTCAAAGTCGTCGCCGCAAGAAGCAGTACCTGGAGCTGCTGGAGGAAAAGGTGCTAACTGTGTGCATTGTCTGTTATGTGCTGGTGCTGGCATTGAAAAGTGGTAAATAAGCGAGAGAAGGTGAGATAGTCACGCTGTGGTTAACGTTGCTATTGTTGTTGTGTGTGGACGAAGGTTTCCCAATTGACGGAAAGCATTGACACGACGCGGGCAAGTCATTTAGAGCGTGCAGACGAGACGTTGAACCAGGTGCGGTCGAATATGTTGAAAAGTCTAGCGGCGGATCGAAAAAGCGGCGGCTCGGATGAGGTGCGTTGCGTTGGTTGTGCTAAGACTTGTCGTTTAGGGATGAAAGAGAGCATGCAGTGGCTGATGAATGATCTGCTTGGAACTGGAGATTGTTCAGGAAAAGATTCGACAGGGTCTGATGCTGATACAAGAACGCTTTGGGCCAAATAGTGTCGTAAGGAGCTATGCGAACGTTTTTTTTTGGGGGGGGACTACGCTTTAGCTGCTGACACTACGATGTTGCTTGTATAGGAGCGACTAGCTGTGAGGGACTATAACTTCCGCCAGCTTGATAATCTACTGCTACCTCCATACTGCCGATTTCTCTTGTGGCTCAGTATCCAGGACGGTTCATTTTTTGATAAGGATGACGGAGTGGGAGCGAAAAACGCTGGAGACGCAACTGAGAAAAAGAAAGGCCCTGTTATGGTGAAGAAAGACACCCTGTGGTCGACTTTGACGAGCGATCTCGCTCTTACTTATGAACAGGATGAGAAACTGAGGTCGTTATACAAGTAAGCTTATCGTTTGGCAAATGCGACTCGCTTGCTGTATCTGTGCGCTGATGCGTTCGTGTTTTTGCGCGTACAGGTCAGGCGACTCGAAGAGCAGTAAGTCGGAGCGCCGACGGGTGGCAATGGCTGTGGTGCGTACAGAACTACTGCCGGAGAATTCTCGTGTACGTCAGCGTTAACGTGTACTGTTTGCTTTGGACAGACTTACTTATGCAAGCTGAAGCACAGTCTCGAGAAGCGCTCGGAGGCGGTCCAGAAACAAACAGAGATGCTACACTCTATTCTGACGCCAGAGCAGTCGCTCACGTATTTGCGGTGGGTGGATGCCAACCAGGACCGATTGCCGAGCTTTGTCGACAAAACTGTGTCGGTGCCGAACACGGGTGCTTCCGATGCTGTGCGTGCTATTTTGAAAAAAGATGACCGTGATCTCACGGTGGAAGATGTAACTGCGCTGCTGGGAGAGCTATAGAATTGTATCAGAAGCACCTCCTCGTTTTATATTGCGTTCGTCACTACCGGCAAGCCTTAGCTGCGTATAATGTAGGCTTTTTTTTTTGTGGAAAAAGGTTCCAATTTTTTTTTTAAAAAAAAAACACCCCCTGGAATTTTTTTTTTTAAGTTTTCACAACGACCGATCTCGCATTCTAACGCTTGACACCGCTTTTTACATTGCGCTTGGTTATCAAACCCTACTCTGAGTTTAACGATCGTAAGAAATGCTGGAGCATGAGCTCCAAACTTCATTGTGATCCAAAAGCTTTACAGCTATTCCCATATTGCTTTCATCCACACTTTTTGTGCGGCTGCTACGCATAGCCTCATCGTTGTTTCGTGTGTCAGACTTTGTTACAACTCTGACAACGTCGACCAATGTGCGCCTGAGTGTCAAAGCGGATAATCCACGACAATGTGCTTGGCATTGTATGGGCTAATGCAGTGTGAATGCTTGACTCATGATTGGTTTCCAAATGCTGTCATCGTCACTGACACAAAGACACCTCAAGGGAACCAATGTAGCTGTGAGTGGACAAGAAAAATCACCCATGTCGGATCTTGTGTTGCCAGTAGCTGTACGTGGTCGCAGAAAATCTCGCTAGCTCTGCCAACTTTCGCCCTGAGGATGTCAGTGGATTCCATCAGCACCTTGTCGAAGCCGAATCCGGGATACCGAAGACAGATCGAGGTACGACTTGTCCAGGTAATCTCGTGGGTTCGCGTTTTACTCATAAGGCTGTCGAAATGGCGGCGGGTGTCGTCACGCGAGTTAAAGCTCGGCAACTTCACTTCCGATGGAAACGAACAAGATCGTGGTCTTTCTTCTCCTTCACGTAAGACACTTTTGTCTTGGTAAGACCTCACGGAACGTCAGTATGCTAGATACAAACTCCTGCCTGCGGCCCTGTACGTTTCATGCGGACGCTTCGTATCTAATTTGGCAGTATCCTGTCAACTTTGGATCCTGTAAGTGGCTTGTCATTGGGTTTCTGAACTCTGTTCTCGTGGATTGTCGTCCCTGTGTACTAGTAATCTTCCCCAGAAACAAGTCACAGTCAACGTCCTGAAATCAGTTCTACCGTGTTGGCTCGAATATATGATAGTATGATAGCGCCCAAGCCGGACCGATCCCATGAAGTGCATGCCCCTTCATGTACATCGTCGGGCAAACTCGTTCATGCCGTTGCCACATGAACAAAGGAGAACGTGTACCCAATAGGCGACGTACCTTGCGGTTGCCGTAAGTAGCTAATGTCGCCTTAGAGGATCGGTGACTCGTCTTGTCAAGTGCAAGCAGCTAAGCACAGTGTACGTGGTTTACTGCAGCTACTTGGATACACCAAAGTAGGTGCAGCGAAACAGTAAAAGCTTTACGGATCAGTTCATACTCGCGAGTAGGAGGTCAAGAGTACAGCTAAGGAGGCACACTGCACCTTTTGGTTACGTTTCTACCAGCAAGCAAAGCAAGCTCCGGGCCTAGGTGTTGGTGCCGGAATTTTGTCAATGGTGTTTTGTAAGTCACACTGCATTGGGACTCTTGCAATGATACAAACGGCGTCGGCACTCCAAGCGTTCGCGAGACTCTTCCACTTAGGTACCCTACTTATTGGCACCAACGTCGCTGCAATCCAGAGCTCCTGTGCCAATTTTTGACCCAGGACATCTGTGTCAATTCTTTCTTCACCTCGAGCGCGAGCTTAAATACTACATCCAGACCCACAGATGTGTACTCAGGGACTACATGAACGCTGACAGCTGGTTCAAAAAGTCACTGGCTTTCTCGGATGCTGCAGCATCGACTGCATCATTCGGCAGTACAGTGCTTTCACCTGACGTTGCTGCCTCCGATCGCTGTTTGCGAAGACGCTCCAAGCGCAATTGCTTTCTCGTCTTCCTGTCATGTCCCACACCTGACGAGGAAGAATGCGCCAACAGCTGTGCTGACGTTGCTTGCTCATGCACCTCCATCAGATGGTGTTTCTCCGAGCTATTCAGACGCTTGTCCCACTGCGAGACGACATAACTACCATCATCGACTCTCCCTTCGTCGTTTCTGCCCTCACCGTCCCCACAAATCTTCCTCTTCATCGTATCACCCCGTTCCTCACTTCGACACTGCTGCTGCTGCTGGGTCTTTTGAAACATCGTATACTCTTCACTATCCCCCGCAACGCTTTTCGTGCGTCCAAACACGTCCGTGATCTCCACCAGCTTCATCTCTTTGGTCCTCACCGTCTCCGCCATAGACTTCTTGGCCTCAAAATCAACCAGACACTCTCCTTTCAAGTAATCCCTGCATTCTCCACTCATAATTTTCTCGTACATTGCAGCCTTTTTGCGCAGCATTTCGACCGACTTCTTGCTCCAGGCTGCATCGTCATCTTCAGCTGGAGTCGCTTCTTGCGCTTTCAGCTCTTCGTCACGTTGACCTCGAGCCTCGACTCCAGTATTGTGCAAGTTCTTGCCCACTCGGTCCTCTTTCGACTGCTTTTGGCGCTTGTTTCCCCCGCGCAAATGCGAATATTTTCCAAAACGAAGAGCTCGGTGACCCGCGGCAAACCTCTCGTCCTCATGGTCGTCATTCGTTGCTGTTAAGGCCTCTTGTAAGCGGCGTTTGCGCTCCTCTTCCTTCTGGAACACGACCGCCTTGAGATCGACGAGAGACTTGGCGTCGACCTTGATCTCTTTCGCCTTGGACGGCACGAGCGCGGACTCGGTCAGGAACCCGAGCGACATTGCAAACGAGAAAGCGCGACTTCCAGATCGAATCGCTCGAATTCTGTAGATACAGGATAAGGATGTTCTTCACTGATGGTATTTCTCCTCGAATCGGTGGCAGTAGCTCCTTTTTCAAGATCAGGGGTGAATAGCATGGGTCTAAGTCGGGATGCCAATTCTAAGTGCCTTCATGGGTTGCAGCTGCCACTCAGGACGTATGCTGTATGATCTCGTCTATGCGCACACTACTGATCGATTTTTATATGACTGTGTAGCTACTGGATCAATTCCAGACTCAGTGGCACGTCAACAGCTTCAACCAGTTCTACACACAATGCTACCTCTTACCAGTCTATCAAGTAGCAACTAGGTAGGTGCAAAAGCCAATCCACAAGCACTAGGCGCACCATGGCGCATTGGAACAAAATCGTGCTTGACGGTTAGTCTAGCAGGACAGCATCGGACGACGTAGCCATCGTCGTGCTGCGAATGTCGCGCTCCCAGTCGCGAGCGCATACACTCAATTGTCAAGTACTGCATCGGTAGTCAACACCACGAGGCTTCGGTTTTATCAGCGCCTTAGCAAGTATTTGCTACTTGTACTCCAGCCCGTTACGATACGGATGGAATGGGACGTACCGCTAGAGGGTTCCCACGGTACGATGAACGTTCAGCTATGTGGACGTTTCTGGATACAACGAAGCACTTTTGCACAAGTTAGTCGTGTGTGGAATCATGGTGATGTATTTACGTGAGATCAACACGCATCGCTCGCTCGGTCTGAACTCGAGACATGTAGCGCTTTCTTCCAAGTCGAGAGCTTTATGCAGGAGACTGTCATCGATCCTCCAGCCCGAAAGTGACTCGACACGACCAGACACATTACGCTGCCCGGTCCACAATACCTATCATATCGTCAAGACCACCAAGGAATGTGTGTGAGCCATACTCATCATCAGCATCGCACTCTCACTCGGTGGCCTTATCGAGGTTGCACGTGCTTGACCACTCCGAAGCCGTGGACCAACACTGCGAATAGCGATGCGTCCATAGTATGAATTGTTCTATGCACGCATTCGTAACCCCACTACGTGTAATTGCTGCATGCATCCAGGTGAGCGATTGTCTATACACCGAGGAGGATCTTGCGCTACCCTCAAGAGCACTGGCGCGACGCAATCGCAATGCACAGCGCCATCTTTTCAGCCATTTTCACAACAACCGTCAGCGATGTTGTCGATCTGAGACAAAAAGTGCCAAGCAAGGGCAAGCTCGAGTTCCTTCCTTCTGTTGTCCCTGAGTTCATGACTCCTTGTCCTGCGCGTTCCTCCATCTTCAATTCATCCGTTGCTATCGTCACAGGAACGACCAGTGTCAAAGCGACCCAATGAACTACGTGACCAGAAGATGTCCTCTCACGCTGCATTGCATACGACGGTACCCTTTGAAAAAAGATCCCATTGTACAGTTGCCCGCGGGCACGTTGCAGCTGCGTCGACCGGCTTTGGACTGGTCGAGAATATCATGCTGCGACAAAGGATGCGGGGTGGTATTGCTGGTCGTTGAAGATATCGTACGTGTGTTGCCCCCTAGCAGCTACAAATAACCAAAAGCTCAAGACACGTTTATACGTCTGTGCAAAAGCGACTTGTTGGCGAGATTGCCGTGGCCATTCAGGTTGAGCGAACTAGCAGCAGAACGGGTCGAGTCATGGCCGAGATCAGCATAGCACAGTTGCTCGAAAAGGTTCGACAGAGTCTGAGCAGATTTCTCTCGGAGTTTTTGTCACCACTACAGATAGTCGATTGTCAAGCGTATGAACGAAAAAGAGTGGAAGGGCGACGACTTCGATTGTACGGTGAAGGTGAAAGCGTTCAGAGTCGACGAAGAGTGGAAGGACGACGACTCGAGTGCATAAAGAAGATGACGATAGCGTGTAGAGACGACGAAGAGAAAAGAGGAGGCTCTCTGGTCTACGAAGAACACGAATGAGCACTATGACGAGCGAGATACCCGGGATAGACCCCTGTCGATTCTTATGAGCTTGCCTAGGACACCGTCAAGAGTCCAGCGAGACTATGGCAATGGGAAATCGGCAGATGACATCGTCGCGCCTGTTCTACCGCTTCTGCTGCATCGTCAACGGTGACTAACGCTGCACACGCGTCGAAGCCGACACTGGTTTTTGTTAGTGTCGATGCGACACTTATTGCGAAAGTCGCGTAGTCACAAAGCGAGCGTTTTTCCAGTTACGATGATGACTACAATTAACAACTACGTTGACGGTGGGCGATCACCACCGGTCGTTGGCACTCGCCACATGTCCCGACAGGGCAAACATTTCCAATGTCTCGACGAGTCTCTGTCTTACAGTCTCGCTACAAGTGCAATGGTTTGAGGTGCTTTGATCGACATGGCAGAACAGAGATGGAATGGACGACCAATTGAGTGAAGCAATGGTGACTTTAAGACCCGCTGCTACAAAGAACTCGCTACGTCCAGCGACATAAGATCGACCGAAGCTCTGTCGATCGCTGGACCGCAACTCACAACCGGGAGACTGACTTAGGGTAGTGGATTGTCTTTTGTGCCAGCGGTCGAGCTCGTGGAACGGCTGGCGCTGTACGAAGGTTACCGAGTGTGCATAAAATCAGCACGTTTTCGTCGTCGTCCCGATCTGGGCTTCTTTGGGACGCTTGAGGCGGAACGGCTGCACTGGAACGGCCCGTGCAATGAAGACAAAGCCGACTGTCGCATGATTTGATGTGCGTTGATTACTCTTCGAGAATAGCAGCAAAGAGCGTGTTCGCTTGCCACTTGTGGCTATGAATGGCCAAAGGTCTGCGATCAGTGTCCATCGTCAAAGGCTTCTGCTGGATAACTCCCTACGTTCAAACGTATTGCGCCACAATAGAGAAAAAAAGCACGAGAAAACGATATGATAGATGTTGGTACAGAGTGTTGGGAAAGAGCGTGCAACCAGGTATGGAGAGTGTCGGTTCACTGATTGCTACATATCTGTCCACGGGTGGTACTTGGCTGCAACGCTTACGGGCAAAATATCCGTACGGTCTGATTGCAAACTGCGATGCTGCGAGCACCTTATTGTTGTGGCCAGCCGTGTCGACCGCATGGCAGATCCCGGGACTTGACTGGGAGGTAGTGTTCCAGTAATGTCTTAACGAACTGTCCTTCTTCACCCAGATCGCTACAGAGCACCCAACCTCCTAAACCCAGCTGAAAATGTTCGACCGAACCCCAGCAGTGTCCAGATGCCCAGATGCAAGAGGCAGATGGGAGTTCAGAGAGAGCTGCCGTGATGGCAAACTCGCGTCCACTGACGGTCGACGATCGGAGTATCCACTGGTTTCCAATGACAACGGACCAGACGAACGTCATGAGTTCGTGATACTTGATATCTGCCTGGTGTCGTGTAAGACGTGCGCTGTCGTAAGCGCCCGATCGCGCTGCCTCGTCTACAACCGAGGCACCTTTGCCCTACGACAGCGCTGCACCGTACATAGCCCGCGGATCTCGCTTTTTTTTTCCAAACTTCTGGCGCCCACGTCAGCCGCTGGCATCTCAGCAGCGGCTGGCTAGCAAAGATTCTACTGTCGCTCATGACCATCGCACGTCGTGCAATACAAACTTTCCGTTTTCTTACCACAGAAGAGAGAGAGAGCGAGCGAGAGCGAACGAGAGGTCTCCAGCCCTCCGCTCGTTTTCCATTGTTCAGACTCAATCGATGACGTGTGCGAGTTTTTTTCCGAGAAACGAGCGCGGACATCACTCTGTCCTCAACCACAACCAACGCGGCGGCGTCTCGAGCGGTTTCGGCTCTTTTTTTTTCTCGCTTCTTCTGCTCCTACTAAACGTCAGTTCGCCGTGTCGCAAAGATTGCAGCTCGACGCGACACGCGTTCGCCCGGTTTTATCCCCACCCACCCCCGTTTTTCCCTCGAGGGCAGAGGAGCCTCGGGATTTCCACCCGTTCATTTGGCGACTCGAGCGTTTGCCAGCAGCCGCCGCCGCCTCAGTCTCAGCGCGTGCGAAGAAAGAAAAGAGAAAAGAGAACAACAAAAACGCTCCCGTCACGCGACCAGTCATACAAATTACAAGTCAAAACTCGCCTCTCGTCGTTTCGCCATCGCCCAATCGTCCGCTCCATCCTGACCCGACGAGTCGCGCCGGCCGATCCCCCACCCCAGTCGACACACGCGAATGCATCATCGCCAGCGCATCACCCTCCTGTCGGCCGAAGACGCAGACGCCATCGTCCTCCGCGAACGCTCGAGCGTGCTCTTGCTCGGCTCCACTGGTCGAGGGCCTTCGAAACGCCACGACACGCGCGTGCAGTCGTACAGTCTCCGGCCCAGCACGACCGTCTACGGCCACGAGGGCGACGACTACGCGGACGGGTCCGTCAGCACCTCTTCAGTGACGGAGCGCAGCGGGGCAGGGAGCGCCGCCCCGAACCGCACGCGGTTAAGCGTCTCCCCGGACTTGTGCAGTGCTTTCGAAGACCTCTTTGAAACGGATTGGGAAGGGTACATTTGGAAACAGGGACACGTCGTGCGCTCGTGGCGCTACCGCTACGCCGTGCTCTCGGGCACGACGTTCAGCTACTACGTGAGCAAAGACGTGGCCAAAGTGGACACGGAGAAGTTTCGCGGTCGCGTGACCGTTACAGGCGCCACGCGCGACCCGAACCGCTCGAATGGCGTGCTCATTACCACGACCATCAACAAGGTCTTTGCCATGTACACGCGCTCGAGCATTGAGTGTGAGATTTGGGTGAAAATGCTGCTCCAAGCCGTGCAGAATACGCATGGTTCGAAGCCGGGACAGAGCTTTAGTGGCATGTCGAACGGACGGGATTCCGATATCCCCAGTGGCCGCACGAGTCAGTGGAACCCGTCGGTGAGTGCGACACTCCCGAGCTCGACAACGGGCAGTCTCTCGTCGCAAACGGTGCGGTCGTCAGGAGACTGGAAAGCTCGCAACTTGGCGACGGTGAAACAGTACTATGCCATGTGGACAACGCAATTGTTGGATCAAACAGGCGTGGACGACTCGGCAGCGAACCTCATTTCACTCTTCCCCATCTGTTCGCCCGAGATGATTGTGGCGGTCACTTACCCGTGTGAGTTCTTGCCGTCGACCAAGTTTTTTGGTCGCGAAGGACTTGTCGATGTTGTGCTAGGGTTCTCCCGCTTTGTGCTGTTCAAGCGATTCTCTGTCTCCCGGTACATGACGACGAAGCAGCCGAACGTGTTGCATGTGCTGGCTGCTGGCACGATCTGGAACAAGTCGCTCCAGCGCGAGTTTACGTTCACTACTCGCGACGAGATCCAATTGAGCCCGGGTGGCCGCGTACTGGGTCTCCAGATGCAAATTGAAGTGGACATTGCTGCTTTCCAGATGTCTGACGCTGAACGGAAGGCTGCCAAAGCTGAGCGCGCGTTTCAGGCGTCGACATCGAAGCGTGTCTTGTCTTTATCGATCCAGCATTTCCACGTGAATCGTGTGCTGGGGAAGGGCACATTTGGAACAGTGGTGCTGGCGGAACGCAAAAACACGGGCGAGGTCTTTGCTGTGAAGATTCTGGAAAAGAGCTCGATGTCGAACTACGATAAGCTGCGTACAAAGACAGAGATGCGTATTTTGCGCGATGTGCATCATCCATTCATCGCGCCGCTGCGCTTTTCATTTCAGAGCCAATCGCGTGTATTTCTGGGCATGGACTACTACCCTGGGGGCAGTCTGTACACGCACATGAACCGCTTTTCCAGTAACAAAGAGCACCGCGTGAAGATTCCGCTGGACTTGGACCGTGTCAAGTTCTACACCGCGCAGATTGTGCTGTCGCTGTCACACTTGCATGCTTGTGACATTGTGTACCGTGACCTCAAACCGGACAACATTATGCTTGACGTTGATGGCAACGTCGCGCTGGTTGACTTTGGCCTTTCGAAGACGAATGTCAACCAAATGTCGGGTGCACGTACAATGGCGGGTTCCCCGGCTTACACTGCCCCAGAGTTGTTGAAGCCAAAGCGCTCGCGTGACTATGGCAAGGCCGTCGATTGGTGGTGTTTGGGCATCTTGTTGTATGAGATGTTGCTTGCAAAACGACCGTTCCATCACCTGAACGTGTCGGTGCTGTACAAGCTCATTGAGAAGGAGTCTGTGAAATTCCCGTCCAAGTGCAGTCTTAGTCCAGATGCCCGTAGCCTCATTCTTGGTTTGCTGGAGAAGGACCCGCACAAGCGTCTTGGTGCCTCTCAGACGAGTGATATTCTCACGCACCCGTTTTTCAAGGACATTCGATGGGACATAGTCTTACGCAAAAAGATCACGCCTCCTTGGGTCCCGGCGCCCTTGTCGATGGACGAGGAGCGCATGAAAAGCCCGGACATTAACTTCGACAAGTATTTAGCCTCGAAGACGGCATCGACGGGTAACATCTTCAGCATCCTGTTTCCGTGGAAGACTCCTCGTAATCGCAACCGCCGAGCGAGATCGGAAATGGATCATGACTCGTTCGGCAAGTTCAGCTATGTGAGTGACACGACAAACTCATTTCTCGTGGATGAAGACGAGATGCTTGATGCTGCCTTTACGGGTCGCCGCAGTGTCCAACTGCATAGTTTGGCAGGTGAAGCTTGAACCCGCACCGTTGTTACACCAGTATATGCACGTAGAACATTTACAAGATAAATTATTTTTGATGCCCGTGTTGAAAGTGCTACCACTTGTATGACCTCCACCAACGGTTGGCCTCCTCCCTCCAGCTTGCAACGACAGATCAGTAGATCAGTACAGTGGCATGGGCGTTGTTCAGAAGAGGTGACGATGTGGTCATGAACATACTAGTCGGTATTCTTTTGCAAGTTCAGCACTTGCTGATCCGGTGAAACTGCCTTTCCTCCTGGTATCACCTACCTGTTCGCTCGTTGAATTTGTGCCCTAAGACGATCGTGACTATGTTGCAATCTGAATATTTGGTGCATGATCATTACACCAACAAGTCAACTTTGCGAAGCGTTTCTTTTTCTTGCCTGGCTCACACGTCTCTATGCTACAAGTACTGTAGTTACACTCCGCGCCAGGTAATTTCGTGCACCTGTACTTTTATCCACTGCTCAGTCAGTTTTACGAATTAGCAGGTGCTTTTTAGATAGGTGATGTATTTTATTAATAGAAACACCCTATGTGTGTAAACGATTGCGATTTCGCAAAGCGTAAGGGGCCTCACATACAAATGACTGGTTTTGCCACTGCGACAACTAAAATCGTACAAAATGGCATACAAATTTTAAGTATAATGTATCGGTATGATTGTATTACCGGGTTGATATTAGCGGCACAAGCATTTGGCGACACGATGTTAGCGGCTCATATCTACGGGAATGGCAACAAGAAGCCAATACTTACCGACCACGAGCGGGGAAGGATAGTGGGGCTTCGAGAGGCTGGACTGAGTTTGCGTGCCATCAAGACTGTCACCTCAAGGAGCCTTGACACTATACGTCGAGTAGTATCCTCTACCTCTCCCCTACAGATGAAATGCCGAGGACCTGCTCCGCTTCTCTCGAAGCGCCACTAGCGACTTCTCTTGCGCACATCTGCTCAGGGAAACCTACCCGCCGCCCAGATCAAGGTCGAGCTAAGCCTGCCGGTTTCCGTCCGCACCGTGCAGCGCATTTTGGCCGATGTCGATTGGCTTGTGTACGCCAAGATGGAAAACACGTTGCCGCTCACGGTCGCGGACATGGGTGCGCGCAAATCTTGGGCCAAGGACATGCTGTTGCATGAGGATTCCGGGTCCGTCTGAAACTCCATTATTTTCTCGGACGAGAAAAAATGGAATCTTGACGGGCCCGACGGCTTTCAGCACTACTGGAGAGATGTGCGCCAGTCCGTCCGGCCAGACGAAGCGACGTCAAGCTGGAGGTGGGTCCATCATGGTTTGGGCCGCCTTTAGCGCCCGTGGCAAGTCTCCACTTGTTGTGCTGACGGGGAGGCAGAATTCGGATGACTATGTTTATACAGTGTCTGAATATCTTCTAACATTTGCGCATCTGAACTATGGCACAGATTTTATTTTCCAACAGGACAACGCAAGCATACATGTTTCACACCGTAGCCGCGAATTTGTCAGTGAAGAGGGTATTCAGGTGCTTCACTGGCCATCAAAGTCACCTGATCTCAACCCCATCGAGAATTTGTGGTCTATCGTTAACAGGCAAGTGTACGCCAATGGAACACAGTTCGAGCGCGTGTCTAAGCTAAAGGCTGCGCTAATTGCAGCTTGGATTGCAATTCCGGATGCCACTCCTGTGTCGCTTGTTCGATCGATGCCGCGACGATGCATTGAGGTCATCGAGAAGAAGGGCAGGAAAAATTCACTATAAGATACAGTAAGTCTTTAATTGTTCATTTTATACTTAAAATTTGTATGCCATTTTGTGCGATTTTACATGTCGCAGTGGCAAAACCAGTCATATGTATGTGATGCCCCTTACGCTTTGCGAAATCGCAATCGTTTACACACATAGGGTGTTTCTATTAAAATAATACACCACACATTTAAATAGCACCCGCTAATTCGTAAAACTGACTGAGCAGTGGATAAAAGTACAGGTGTACGAAATTACCTGGCGCGGAGTGTAAGTTCGCTTCGTTGCGATTTGAATAGAGGTGGTCTTACGCGAGGAAATATCGCTTTCGCTTTGTCGTTGAACGAACCGTTTAGATGAGTGTTTATAGGAAATGCATCACTCTTCTCTTTGCAGCACACCACGCTAGTCAAATGATGTGGTGTTGTTATTCCCGCATGTATTCTGGTTGGACCTTCGAGTCCACTGCTGACGCTGGACCTGTTACCTAACATTAAGGTGTTGCAGCTTGTCCCGGGGTTACACGGCGGTTAAGAAACCGGTAAGGTTATGTGCCCACACCAAGTAAAGATCGGTGAATCTGAGTGGTACAGAATTGGTACCTTGTACGAACGGTCATACCGCACCTTGTCGGGTAAGGATAAGAGATTAGACTTCTGTCATAGGATCGCAATGTAGAAGTCAGTCAGAAAAGGTGTTTTGGTTTTATTACCCTAGTTTAAGAATCAACAAAGTTCAGTTCCTCTTTTGAATCGTTGGACGCTAGTGACTAGTCAAGATATAGCGTGTTGTAAGAGCATTGGCCTTGTAAAGACACTTACTCTTGTCTAACTAGTAGTGACTAGTTAGTGTGTGATTCTGTGAATCGTTATCTTTTTGGAACCGGGATTGTTAAGCTTGTACGCTTGAACGACTATACGTCGCTGCTAGTTTGTTATAACTAAGAGACTCTTTGAGTCTAAAACTTCCTCTGTTAAGGAGCGCTAAGTAGCTCCGCTACACAGCTAATCGTATTCACAGTACACGCATCTTGAGATAGGAAGCAGTAATTGCTACGTGCTGTCGCATCTGCTCGAGCAAGTCTATATAAACTAGTGCTGTCATGCTTTGGCTACTCAGTATCCTGTTTGAAAGGCACAGAGAATCCGACAATCGACTACGCGCCAGTTTCTTTCCAAGTCCACTTTCTAGAAGCACGATACGACTAATAGAGCCCCGATACGATACCAGTCTACCATTGTGCCTAAGACACCTTCATGTACTCACAGTGCAAAGCTACTTCTTTCGTAAGAGAATCCCGTCATGACGGGAGGACGTATTGAGCAATAGCGAATAGAGTTGAGTAGATGCTGGTTAAGACCGTGTGTATTTGTCCAAAAATTGGATAAGTCGTGGTGTTTTTCGCCACCACGACTCCTCTGCTAACACGTGTACGGAATCGAAACCCTTCACATATGAATGCCCGCAGGGCCTTGGCTGACCAGGCACACATAAACGAGCCCTCCACATGAGAGAAGACTGGTGCTCGATCCTATCTGTTTTTACAATGCAATTGTTGCGAGACCGAAGAGTGAAGCTATCAGTGAGTGTACGCAAGGTTGAAGGCCGACCTTTCAAATCGCACTGCTCGGTCCGTCTGTCTGGGTTTGTTTATAAATTACGCGATTGGGTGTACCTCGCACGTACTTAGAACGATTTAGCCAACGTCCATCAAAATAATACGATAGTTTATAACGCACCCCACATTTTACTAAACGCATCCCATTCACTATACCTATACAACACCACAACATGGTTTGTGCGACAAATGACGCGCCGCCATACCCCGCGATCGTAACACATTCTGCACCTATCGTACAAATCTTTAGTATATTACATAAAGAAAATGCAAAAATACCCCATTAAATCACGAAAATGGAAATCTGGGGCGCATTTAGTAAAAAAAGCGGGGTGTATTGAACAGGACCCTATTTTTACACGGGAGGTAGGCTAGATCGTACTTAGTGCATGCAAAGTAACACCTATTCGCGTAATTTACAGACACACACATAGACATACCAACAGACGGGCCGATAAGTATAATTTAAAAGCTCGGCATTCGACCATGCGCACACTCTTTGGGCTCGCAAAGATAGAAGAGCTAGCTCTGGATCTCGCCCTTTGGTATATGTAATTCAGTTGGTTAAACTGAGATAACTTGCCTAAAACGCTATACAGCAGCAGTCACTGAAAATTTAGCATGATGCTGTGATATCTGTATGTAGCCTGTACATTATACTTGGGCAACGCGGTGAGTCTTTGCTTATGAGAAGCCCTCTTTAGATTAGGCATTTCAGAACTTTATGCTCGATTTGCCTCATCTAAACCCCAGAAAGTACTGATTCTAAAGGTAGCCGAATTTGCAAGTTAATGGTGTTTACTGTAACTGGCCCCTTCAGTACACCTCCTCAATCAATTTGTTTGCTTTCACCCGCAGAAGAGCAACCAGCAGCTTTCACCCGTCCTCGCACCCACCCCACACGCCTGCACCCACCAGTACTCGTGCTTGTGCCTCTCGCAGGTCGCTGACATAGAATCAAACAGAGCTTCGTGTCTCTGTAGTGTTTTAATATGGAGGGTAAGAAGCTTGAGAAGTCAACTAAGCTACGCTCTACACCTTTACGAATGAAGCACGCCGTGAAGTATGGACTGCGAGTTGATACGGTTGACCTCAAGTCACAAACCGTCACATTCGTCTCGATAAGGTTTTGCATGCGTTCAGTCACGAGGAGGTTCCAGGCCAGAAGTGTCAGAATACAGAATTTCTCAAAACATTCCAGCCGCCGTTCAGGCTGGAGAGCTACCAGACCCATTTGTAGAGTAAGCCCCCGAAGGGGTGGGAAGTGTATTAGGATCTCGAGGCCAGTCAGAAAGATGCCCACTTCAATGTAGCAGCCCCATCCGCTAATCTGTTTGTGGCCTACTTGGACCCCGTCTCGGCGATAACTTAGAATGAGGCGAAGACCAGAATTGTCGACGTTATCATTGGATATACGCTGTGAAATCCAGATGACGTCGATGGCGTCAGTTACGAAAACGCAATGCAAATCTTCAATTGGGACAATGAGAATGATGTTTTTGTTGCAACGATCGCAAGTTTGGTGATGTTCCGCCTGACTATCAAGGTTATTGCCGTCGGCATGAGCTTCAAGCAGACCGCGTTGGGCAGCCAAGGAGGAGACAAGATGTGGTAAAACTGGCAGCGTGAATGAGTGAAATGTAGCCGCCTTCATGCGACTGCATTGTGCTATCAACTTCCAGGTTCTTGACAGCGTACTTCGCCTACAATGGGTGATTTCTCTGGAATCGAATGACACGACGTGCCTGGATACATCACATGTCGACTTCTGCATCCGCTTCGTGTGGCAAGGTCGAATGTGCAACTACCACGTCGCCGCTCTTCCCATGGGTGGCTCTCGTACTGGAATGTCCCAGTTCAACCTGGTCTCCAAGCTGGTGGACGTCCTATGCCCGCGCTGAAACGCTAATTAAGTGTCGTCTGACGGTGAACGCACAATGACTGGTGCTGTCCGAGGCGTCGTGACCAAGCTGCAGCACGTGTCGACACGAGTTAGATTAATCTGTGTCTGATGCATGTTGCACCAATTGGAGATCAAGCTAGAAGGGCGCGAATGGCCCGAGATAAAGGTAGTTCATGACGACACTTTTAGGCATTATTAGTCATTTAAGGCTGCTCAACAACACTATGCGACCGATGTGCCCGAAGATGAGCTTCACGCGCTAAAATTTGCTGTACCGAGAAACTGCATGGCTGGATGAGCATCGCGTTCAAATATTCTTTTACATCCAGAAAAAGGTTATATTGGTAAAATATGTATCGTAGTCTCTATTTTTTTGTGGGCTTAAAGTTTTTTTTTCTGTGTCTTTTTTAAAATACTTTGTGTCAAATTTGTTTAAAAATTAAATGCTTAATAAACTCAAGTCATTCAATTAAACTTTTGCTCTGCGCACATGCTAGCGGTGATGAGCTCCAACTTGCGTGTCATCTTTACTGCATTTTGTGTATTATTTTAAAAAAAAAGCTCCCACCAATTAAATTAAAAATTAAAACCTGTCGCCGACAGTGGGTGCCCGGACAATTTTGCGTAATTAGCATCACTGTAGGCGAAGACCACTAAATCATACTTTTAAATGACACATTGTTAGATCATCCTTTTGCCTAAAGTGGCATAACAAGTTGATATAATAACTTCAATTTACCGAAATTTAGCTTGGATTTAAGGTCATATTCATATTTAGAAAGATTATAATTAAACAGGTAGAAGGTACTCCTGAGATAACAGGCAAAAGACGCCTAAGAGCTACTATCGACGGAGTCGTTGTCACCTTGATGTCTACTCATCACAGGCTGGAGCTTGAAAAAATTCCAAGGATTTGGCTTTTGTAAAATCAAAGTGGTACATGAATTGGTTTAAACCCAAATTTACATCGATAAAAATGCAGCATCATAAAAAAATTACGTAGAAATAGCATTAGTTAATTGTTATGAAAATTGAAAGTTAACACACTAATTTAAACATTGGCATAAAACGTCTCAGTGATATGTGTAAAATACGCTTCAGCAAATGTCGCTTAAAGTAATTTATGTATCACTAAATAAATTAATTGATTTATAAATAATATGAAATTATAGAAGACAAAAATAGGGGGAAAGTAGATATAAAATTAGGTTTCAGCTCGTGTAAATTGATAACTACATTTGTAGTTTTGGCTCTTTAGCAGGTATCATGGAATTAGTACACAGTTTAATAGGTGTGTTTTTAGCAATGCACTACATGCCACTTATTGATTTAGCTTTGCATTGTGCCGATAATTTTTTATCACAAACGCTGTTTTGAATCGAAAAAAGTATTAGAGTAAACATCAAGATACTTAAAGACACAAAAGACACAAAGCGTGAGTTTCGGGGTAGTATGAGCAAGGCTGCGTTTAAAGAAAAAGGAAGCTCACGTTTTTGTCGAACTGCCTCTACCCGACTTTTGGGACCGGGAGTGACCTGTGACTGCCAGTATTGTACGACCTATAGATTGATGATTGATGGCGTCGGCAGGAGTCATGACGGTAAAAGGGTTTTTCCATGAAAACATTTCTCCTCGTGCTACAAGCACGTTAGTTACATGTAAAAAATATCGACAATAAATCTCACTTTGCTTTTTGTTACCTGCTGAGAACTCCAGACACCATCAATCTCGTGGTTGCAAACTTGCTTTCATACTTTGCTTTGAAAAACATGAGACCCGTATCGTATCTTCTCGATGTAAAAGGTGAGTTACAAGCCTGGGGTAATTCTATGTCTTTCTCAAAGGCATATATTGGCCGCATGCTGAGGCAATTTAAAGTGAAGCAAGCGAAGCCAAAACGGTCGCCACAACAGCAAAATGAAAAGATGATGCAACGAAACCGACATTACCGAGTTTAATGACTCTAGCATACCATACCACAAGGTATCTGGTGAACCTCAGCATCTGGTAACGCGCACCCGGTTGAATATTGTTAACGCAGTGAGAATTTTAAGTCGACACACCGACACTCATACTGCGAAGAATTACTCAAGTTTTAAGTGCGTGTTTAGTATTTCATGGGCTTTGGCGCATTCAGCATTATGCCACCAGCACGCAGCACAAATGTTAAAGGCTAAGGATTATTGAAGTTGAAGTTGCTATTAGCGCCAGATATCATTTTCTGCATGCATAGTGAATGGTAGTAGCTAGTGCTAGCGACCAGCTTATTTAAGACGGTTGGAGTAGAGAGGGTAAGGCGAAAGAGTAAATCACTAAAGAGCAAGTCATCTTAATTCCGAATCTTATCATCCTTTTCTCTAAGGTGTTTAAATTACTAACAGATTAAGAGCCCAATGGCCAGAACTACGGACACGAATCCAAGACTAACACCAACTAGGGCATCGACCCGGACCAGTTTTGTTGGGTCGACCCAGTGTTTGACCCAGCTGGTCCGGGTCATGGGTCGAGGCTCGACCCGGACCAGGACCCAATGGTCCCTATTAAAAAAAATTTTTTTAAAATGTGAATTTTTCATGATAAATTATGATGCTGCATCTGGGTCTGAGTCCCGTCTCCAGTCATTGACTTCCACTTAGAGATCGGGCATGGTAGAGGCTCTAAATACTATTGGCTGATAAATTTCTAAATAGAGATTCTAACAAGTAAAACAATCTGTGGTCATGGATTTCGAAGTGATGCAATCGGAATCTGCATCGTCGGTTGCGTCCGCCGATAGTGTCAGCCAGGAAACAGAGGTTAATTCCAGGTCCAGTGGTGGCAAGAAGACAAGCTGGGTGTGGACTTATTTTAAAGACTTAAAGAAGAAAAAAAAGCTGTTTGTCAAGTCCCAAAGCATCGCGGCGGGTCTGCACTCTGTGGAGCAGCGTATGTGTGTACAGATACCAGCGGAACCAAGAACTTGGCCAAGCATTTGATGAGCAAGCATCAGATACACGAAAAGGAATTGCAACAAGGTGCATTGCGTGCATTCCTGAAATCGGTCAACCCGAAGGTGTGTGCAATGATGTGTAAAAAAACGTTTAGTTTCGAAATAGTATTAACTTGTTGTTTAGTTACAAAAGCCCCAACTGAACAGACAGACATTAAAGACGGCGTTAATCAATCTTATTATAGAGCATTCTTTGCCGTATCAGTTTGTGGAATATTGGAAATTACGCGAGCTTCTTGAGCTATGCAATCCTGCAGCAAGTTCTCTAATAACGTCCGCAGATACGATCCGACATGATGTATCTGGAAATAATTTTACAAGGGTACGTGTGCGATACAACATTTAGTAAATCTTAACCTCTAACGTGGATATTTGCAGGGTGTAATCAGTTGAAGATGTCATTATAGAAGTTAAACACCTAAGTGAACATCACTTTTGATTGCTGGACTTCTCCAAATCACATTTCGATCATGGGGGTCACCGCTCATTATATTGATGAGAACTGAAAGCTATGGAATCTTGTTGTTGCTGCGGTGGAGATTGAAGGAGACCACAGTGGGCAGACCTTGAACATCATCTGTTTGAAGTTTTAGAGAAGTTCAATATATTGGACAAGCTCTTTTGCATTACAGTTGACAATGCTTCGACGAACGGCACAATTGCAATGTGTTTGGAGCAACGGCGTATTATTCCTGGATTTAATAGGAGTGACAATATGCTTGGCTGTATGGCGCATGTTATCAATCTGATAGCAAATGCTGGTATTAAGCTACTTGGATCTTTTGATCAGCAACCCAATCAGAGCATTGTTGAGATCATCAACCCAATGTCCGTCGACGCGCTACTTCTGGATCGAGATATTGAAATCGAAAAGAGTTAACCTCCATATATATTGTTGCAATTTTTTGAGCTAATATGGTAATTGTCTAAATGTTTTGGACAGCGGGTACGATTATTCGTAGAGTTCGTGACTTCACGAAATATATCAACGGCTCGCCACAGCGACTGCAAAACTTAAGAAAAGTTGCGGATGTAGTCGCAGCAGATGTTACTGCGAAGAAGCTGGTACAAGATGTGTCAACGCGGTGGAATTCGACTTGGGCAGTGTTGAAGCGTGCATTTTTACTTCGCGAAGTCATTGGAGCCTACATATACAGCGGCTCCGAGCTTCGGAAGCATGCGCTTGAAGAACATGAATGGGCTCTTGTGCACGAAGTTATTAAGCTGCTTGAACCGTTCGAAGAGGTATTTACCAAATTTATTGCCGGGGACTCATGTGTTAACATTTTATTTTATTCTATGATTGTTTTTTTCAGGCTACGGTGTTGTTGACATCTGCAAAGCATCCCTCTATTATGGCAGCTGCACCAGCATACTCCATGCTATTGGAGAGAATTCAAGCGACTATTCGTTCATGTGAAGGTGCAGTTCTTGAATCGTCGATCCGGGCTATGATGAAGAAGTTGCAGGCATACAAGGAAAAAGCTGATGGTCAGTACGTATACAAGCTTGCAACAGTCTTGGATCCTCGAATCAAGTTGAATTTTTTTGAAGATTCTAACGAGGACATATGAAAGATGCGCGATCAGCAGTTGCACAGAGCCAAAGTGTACAATGATCATCAGCAACACCAAGCAACCACAGCGAGCTTAGAAGAGAGCAACTCGAACTCTTACGCTAGTCGACTCTATAAAAAGCGTAAGACACATGATCTCGATGACGAGATTGACCGTTATTTGAATGGTGAAGTGGACTATTTTGGCCTGGATCCATTGCTTTGGTGGAGATCAAAAGCCTCGACGTTTCCAAGTTTGACGGAAATGGCACGGGCATACTTGTCTATTCCGGCAACCCGTGTACCAAGTGAAAGACTCTTTTCTACGGGAAGGAGAATTATTATTGATTCCCGCGGATCATTGAGTGCTATCAATTTAGAAGCACTCATGTGTTTGGAAAATTGGATCAAGAACGATTTCATTGGTTTGTAAATGTAAATTAATATGATGACAACGGCCGGAATGGAACGAGAAGAACTAAGAGTTTCATACGGATTCAGTACAGGTAGACAGAATGTTGATGGCACGATCACTGCTAATGACCACGATCAAACATACTTTTATGCTCTAATTATTTCGTTTGACTACTTTAGCAAGTTTATTAAAACGTACAGAGCATCCACTGACCTCATCTAACTCTAAACAGGAATTGAACTTGTCTACTTGAAAGAAGCACGTTCTACACTCACCAACGAATTTTGCAGCTCTGTTGCGATTTAGTAGAGTGTGTGAGATAAGATGTCATGATCGTCTATTACATCGTTAGAAACAGATATGTGAATTTTTCTTTACCAGCGGTGAAGCATCTGTAACGTCGCGAGCCGTATGTTGTCCTTAACGGAGAGTGCGAGGTGCTCGATGAGTTTAAAGCTCCGAGTAGCCAAGCCTCTACGATTCTTATGTTTATAGGGCTCTCAGCGCTCTAATTAAAATCAATATCGAAAGTTAACAGATTTATTTATGTTAGCGTCCACCCGGGCACGACCACACGCGTATCCACAATTCGGTGAGCACGAGACGACAAGGCAACGAGCGAGAAGAAAATAGAATTAATGAATAGTGATGAAGGACCCTGATGTAGCCACACTCGTGGCCCAGCGGTTAAAATTCTGGCGCCGCAGCATGCGTAAGGCTCTGGACAGCAAAACCAGACGTTAGTTATCTTCAATCAGCACGTCATCGGCAACGTAGATCTCAATTTTTGCTGATACGTGGCCCACCGGCTTGTATCTTCAACGCCGACGCATACGTAAGGCTCTGGACAGCAAGCCAGACGTTACACCTCTCTCCTCCTCTTAGATTAGTCCGCCCTTAGTGATGTTGGTCCTCTTCCGATGCTTGCGCGGCCCACCAGCTTGTATCTGCATTAATTAAGCATACGTAAGTCTCTTAACAGCAAATAAGACGTTGCCTATCTTACAGTAGCCCTCGATCAGCAATATTAATCCACTTACTGATTCTTGCGCGTCCCACCGGCTTGTATCTACATCTTCATCCCTCTAGCAAACGCGAGTCGCGGATAAACGAAAAGCAGCCGCCGTATTTCTTTCTTGGCATCCACAGCACGATCTACAGACGCACGCGCAGCGTGTCCAAGCCCAAGGCAACGCTTCACCTTGGCTGTCGCTGGAAAGGATTGGCTTGAGCTCAAATGTAAATGTTTGAAAATCCAAAAAAGTGATGTGGTACACACATAAATTTTAGACCAGGGCGACCCATTGGGTCGCCCTGGACCAGCTGGTCCGGGACCTCGGTCGGGGTCGGACCTGGACCAATGGCCATGAGTCGGAGCCCTAGCACCAATAGTTCACGCAAGAGCCTTGCGAGATCGTGTCGCCTCTCAGGCGCACGTTGCATCATCGACACGCGCTTGAAAATCGTCAGCTCGCGAAAGGAGCTCGGCGACAGACGACAAGATTATCGCGCCCCTCTCCGCTCTGACCTGCCGCCTGTAGTAGATAAATTCTTTCCAGCGCAAGCGTGAAAATTAAGAAAGAAAAATAAGAGTCGTCGAGAGCGGGATGTTCGCATCAGCGCTGAATGCCAACGTGCAAGCGAGGCCTTTGACAAATCGACGCGGTCACGAGGTCGCGCAAGAACAAGCTGACTCCGCGGCCACTGAGCGCGCGTGTATCTGATTTTGAAGATTTGATGTTTGCGTCGTTTGCTTCGGCATGCGCATGAACTCCGACTCCCGCCGATCCTCGGCGACCAGAATCAGGATTAGCACCAACAGGGCAACCTCTTGCGACATCAGTGCTCTATGCAACAACGAATTTGAGTCAGCACAAGCTGATGATTCGTAAGTTCGACGGAACTGAGCTTTACAAAGGGCTTGGTTTTGGATTCCTAGAATAGGGTCGCACGTTCTTGCGCGCCGTAAACCTGGCTGAGTCCCCGTGCGGTTTCACTTGGATTGGAGATGTCAAGGTTGACCTTCTTGGTCTTCATCCCAGCAAAACGGCTGAGAGATACTACCACAAGCAGGTAGAAACATAATGGAATTAGAGGACAACGCTGGACTATGTCATGTACCAGCTGCTTGCAACGTATAAGACGACTATAACGGCTAGTCAGGAGATGAAGCTGTTTATGCGGAAGAAAGATTCCAAGCGCACCTGGGCAGAGCACTATCTCTACATGGTTGCGATAAGCGACGTGCGTGCAGGTGACTACTCGCTTATCTTAGATAACATCTTGCACCACGCGTCGCCTGAGATGATGAACGTCATGCGGTCCAAGTACGACCCAACGTTTCGACTACTCACGACGTGCATAAGAGATGGCGCCTTTTACCAGTCAAACGAGGTCGGCAGCAGGGCAATTGGAAGCGAAGTCATCGCTGCTCAAAATGTTGACCGGAAGCGAAGAGACACGCACACCTGCTACATGCGGCAAAGTGAGTCACGTGCAAGATTACTGTTGGTCGAAGGGTAAAAGAAGAAGCAGAAGTCCAAAGGACGACAACGCAGATGGTGGTACGGTGCTCGCACTACGCAAAATGAAAACGAAGGAGCTATCGAAGAAACTGAAGCGCAGCAGGAAGATCAAGCGGGAGATTTTACTTTCAATGAACGACTAGGGTGGCTGCGATGGAAGCGACTGGATAATCGACAGCGGCGCAAGTCGACATCTCGTGAAAGAAGAAAAGTTAATTACCAAATCGACTGCCTTCAGCCGAGATGATGCTATGGCTGATGGAAAGACCCTGCACCCTGACGCAAGTCAGCAGCGTGCGTCTAGATGTGATAGCTTGCGGCGTGGAGAGCATCGTGACGCTTACGGATGTGTATCTGGCGCCTAGACTGGAGAACACATCGTCTCGTACGGCAAGCTGAAAAGTAAGGGATTTGATCTTACTTACAATATGAAGAGGCACAAGATTGCTCGGTGCAGCGAAGGTGCCTTCGCGCTCGACGTTGTGATGAAAAGTAACGTTTTATGTGTAAATTTTTCAGCGAAAGAGGATAGACAGATAGCAGGCGACACCATCACGGCTGCTCTTAAATTAGGTGCGAGCGCAGATGTTGCGAGCGATGTGCAGAAGGCATGCTGTTACACTTACATTGATGATCTGAGCATATGGAGTTTGAACACATTCAAGCGCATGGCTCGGGACCCAACCTACAGGATAAGACTAACAAGCAACAGGCTTATGGTGTTTGATTGAGCATGGAGTGTAAATAGACGCGCAACACTCAAAACCGGGAGAATCATGAAACCAACGCCCCTATCGATAGAGTTGGTGCGGGATAGGCTCAGAAACCGATAATTAGTTATTTGGTCGACCACAAATTGAATTACAGCCGAATTTTACTCGTGCGGACGAAGGACGTAGCGGCTAAACAGTTAGGAACCTTCCTCGTCTTCTTCGAGAAGCGATTCAACTGCCGGTTTCACGTGCTAAAGACTGACGGCGGTTCAGAGTACGCCAATGTAGACCTCTTTTGCAAGAAGACTTAAGTAACAAGGCAAGCATCGGAAGCAGAAAATAGGCTTCTAATGTCAATGCAGAGCGCATGCACAGGAAGGTGCTAAATTTATTGAAGAGTTTAGTGATTGCACGCTGAATACCACTACACTTCTGGGAAGACGCAATTCAGTGCGCTTCGTACATACTGAATCGCAGCCCTACGTACGAAAATGTGAAGCGAGCGTCGCCGCTAGAAGTGTTGACTGTAACGGTGGTCGATCTGCGTGGGATCGTCGCATTCAGTTCAAACTGTAGCGTGTGTCGCTACCCAAGCAAGAATTCGCTGAAACAACGCGCGCGGATTGCTATATTTGTCGGGATAAACGAGGAAATTAAGGGTTACAAGGTTGAAAAGGTTTGTCTGCGCCACGAGAACAAGATGATAGTAATGCAGCATGTCAAGAACATCTACGCGCTGTCCGAAGTAAAGAATGCGCAGCTTTAGAGAGCGATGGTCGATGAGGACGAGGATGTTGCTGTACCCGAATCAATATTAGCAACGACAACCGACACAAGAAACGTCACCAGAATCAAATCCCGGAAGAAGAATTAGAAGACTTGGACAAGGGCTGCACACGTCACACACGGCGCTTCGAAGCGTGCGCAGGCATTCGCACTTCAGGAGAAGTCGAGATTAAGCGGATGAGTCGTGAATACTGTTTTCGACAACTATCCTAAAAGGACAGTGAAGCCATGTGTAGCAACAAACGCGACGGATGGTTCAAGGCGGTGGAAGAAGAAGTAGATGCATCTCAAAGGAAAACAGTATGGCAGGTGGTCAAGTGAGCGCCTTTATCTATCGACTTGCGTACCAAGTGGGTATCCAAGACCGAAACTGACGCACAGGGCAAGATTGCATCATAGAAGGCGCGCCTCGTTGCGTGCGGCAACAAACAAGTGCTGGGATTCGACTGCACCCTTACTCTCACTGCATTCATGAACCTGTCATCCGTGAAGATCATACTGGAGCTTGCTGCTACATGGTGGGGGGTGCCTGTCAATCAAGGCGACATCCCCAACGCGTATGACACAGGCAAGACAGGAAGAAGGACCTACAAATTTACTTTTTGTGCCGCTTGAGATGAAAATTCTTCAAGAAACTTAACGCGAAGAAGACGTATAGGTTCCGGAGAAACTTGTCCTTGAGCTCAGCAATAGTCTAAATGGACTGAAGCAGGCTGATCAATTATGGAGCCAAATTCTGCACGAGCGTCTTGTCGAGGCAGGATTTAACTTTTGCGAAAGTGAAATTTGCTTTTACTGGACGACAGATGAAGAAGATCTCGTCGTCGTGGTCGTCCATGTGAACGACCTTTTAGTGACTAAAATGAGTGCAGATAAAGTCGACCGACCTTTCGAAAGCCTCGTGTCACTATCGATTAAATTTCTTGGATACGTCGGCAAATTTCTTGGAATGCGAATTGAGCTTAATGGTACAGGCTGATACAACCTGGACCGAAGGACGCGATTGGTGATCTTAGCGGGCCGTAGGTTGGCAGAAGAAAAGTCGACGCGTGCTCTGATTGAAAATGGTAGCTACGATGTGCAAGCTGATGATGTGGAGCTGCTTGGATCGACAAGAACGGGAAGTAGCCCAACAGTACGCGATTTTTAACCGCTGGCCGTCAGTTTGATCTGGATTAAGCGCTGTACGCGACCCGAAATCGCACTCGCGAACACAAGGTTACACTTCAGACACACGCGCCGCGTTTTTTCGACTGGAAAGTCACTGAAAGGATTGTTTTATGCTTAAAGAGCACAGCGTGTTCAAAAATTACAATGAGGCCTGCTCAAGAAAACTGTCAAGAACTGCAACTAGAATCATTTAGCGATGCTGACTTTGCGAGCGAAAAGGTATGCAGGAAGTCTATCATTAGCGGCGTGCTGCGTTTGAATGGGATGGCGGTGGGCTGAGGGCTAACAAACAGGGAGGAGTACCTCTGTCGACTATGGAAGCCGAGTTTGTCACCACTTCGGAGACAGCACGCGAGTTGCTCGGACTGCGTGAGATGCTCAGAGAGGTTGGCATGATACCAGCATAGTCAATGAAGCTTTATGTCGACAACCAAGCGGCCGCCAGTAAAACGGTCGAAGAATTCGAGGTGAAGGCCAAGCACATCGATTCGTGGTTTACTGTGCATCAACCAAGCGGCCATCTGTAAAACGGTTAAAGCGTCCTCGGTGAAGGCCAAGCACATTGATTCGTGGTTTACTGTGCATCGGTTGAAGCATCCTCGTTGAAGGCCAAGCGCATCGATTTGTGGTTTACCGTTCATCGGCTAGAGGAAAGAAGTGGAAGGTGCACTCGAGGAGGAAATTGGAAGTTAATGATTGTTGAGGTTGAAGTTGCTATAAGCACCAGATATTACTTGCTGCATGCATAGTGAATGGTAGTAGTTAGTGCTAGCGACCAACAAATTTGAGACAGTTGGAGTAGAGAGGGTAAGGCGAAAGAGTAACTCACGAAAGCGTAAGTCATCTTATTTCCGAATCTTATCATCCGTATCCCAAAGTAGTGTAAATTGCTAACAACAACAGCTCTAGCTTGCCCATCATGGCACCTGCTTAACGCCGTCACAGCGCTGCTGACCTCTACCGTTAACAGATTGATTCGATGTCTGCAAAGCCACCACACTACGCCTAACCAGCAAGCTACCAAAATGGAGTAGCTCAGTGTCAGGTTGATGATTACATTTGCACAACAGGCCCGCTGTCTGATGAAGCTGCTGCCACCATCAACTCGGATCTGCACGTCGTGCGTGGACGCTGGCGTGCGGAAAAAGTGTCGATCCGCAACTATCTTGGGGACATGGGCATCTGCTCCATACAAATGTTGCAGGACACGAATGACGAAGTTATCACCAGGCTAGTCAAGACCATTGCTTTCCTCGTGTTTGAAATACAGGACGTCATCATTGACCTCGTCGCCATGCGTGGCAAAGGAAACCAGGCTTATAAGTAGGTCACATCTCCTACTATGCTACACGAGCTGGTTGCAGTTCTGGGGCATGATTTCAGGCGTCTCATATTGTTTAGAAAGATCCTCTCCGATTGTCCTGGTCCGCGACTCAGATTGACCAAATTACAGCGCAGCATCGAGCCTTAGTCGATGCGATGGATACTGAGCATACTTTTCAGCTAGCCAAAAGCGCCTGTGACCCCCTCACCACCTATAATGCGACCTGGAGTTTGTTCTGCCTTCGTGGATGATTTAACAAGCTACGCGGGTTCTGTAGCGGACTGGCTTCGGTCTTTTCTATCACATCGCTAGTGGAGTTTGAAGTCTTATTGCTCAAATTTCGCAAGAGTGTGCTTACCAGGTCGCTAAATGACTTCTCACTGGAGAGTTGCTTGCAGTGCAAGAAAGCTGCTGATATGCTCGGCTTAAAGCAGTGACCTTTGTCGATTGTGAACACAATTATCCCTGGTCACTCTAGTCTCACGTGTCGTTTTCATGTAAAAGTCTTAGAACGCTCGATTTTACCAAGTGTTCGATTTGCCAAATATTCCTAATCCAAGATGGTACGGGTTCCTAAAAGGAGTTAGACTAGGTAATTAGGCATTTGCCTAATCTACATAGGGCTGCTTATGAGCGTCCAGCATTTGCTTATGTGATCGTAGCACCTTTGATCAATTTTAAGCCAATCACACTGTGATCGTAGCACCTTTAATCAATTTTAAGCCAATCACACTTCGACCTAGCCGAAGAGTCGCTCGAATATGCCTACGTGCGTATGAGAAGGGGACATGCTCCATCATACTTAGTACGTCCAAGGTAACGTAACCGCATTATTAATAGATCACAAAGACACACACACAGACAACCGCAGATGAGTGCAATTTAAAAATTGGGCATTCAACTTGCGCATAGTCACTCAAAGCTTCACCCTTCGGGCTCACAACGAAAGGGCGAGCTCCAGAGCTTGCTCCCCATCTCATGTCAGGTCTTTAGCGCCTGCAAAATCACAATCGTTAACACACGTAGGATTTTTCTACCAAAAATGAAAACACCACATCGAAATAGTACCCGCTATTCGTAAAACTAACTAGGCACTGCAAGAAGTATAGGTGTTCGATCTTACCTGATGTAGACAGAGGTGCATCTAGCAATCACGGTAGGTGGTTTGGAGATACCCCTGACGGACACACTGAGACCAGATCCCTCAAGATCCTAAAGATTGGAGCTGGCCGACAAGTGAGTAGTTGGCACGTACCAGCTTACAGGCCTCACTACTGGCTTCTCATTCTTCAGTGCCAAACAGCTATCGGGTTCCAACATGCGCCTTCTGTCACGTATGTTCATGGCTTCATGGCTTCAGTAGCCGTTCAATGGAGTGCCGCTGGGTCAATGAGAAAAACCATTGATAATTATGCAAATGACCACGCACTCAATTTGTCTTCCATTGCTCCTCATCTAAAGGTGGACGCGTCCATTGTGTCAAGTGCCTTGAAGCCACCCCGCCCTGCAGAAGCTGAGATTACCCGCGGCACGAAAAAAAACGAGGAGTGGGCTTGATAAGAACATATACTTCTCGACGCGGATTACTGGAAGCCTGTCCAAGACGCGCTTGAGGAACAATAGCACCCAGCAAAGTTCCTTGCGCAGCTTGGAATTCAAGCGGCTGACGAAGAGCTTATTATACACTGGAAGCTTCTGCAGTGGCTGGCCTACGCTCACCTCAGCGCCAGTGATTTGAATGATTTACACCTCAATGGCGACCATGCATTAGCGGAACTAGCGAGGGCTGTAAGCAAACTAAAAATGAAGTCGATTCTTTCTTCACTACAAAGCTTCCAAACCTGACCGGTCCCGTCAATGCCTCGAAAGGAGCGCCAGCAGCAGCATACTACAAACTAGAGAATTTCCCCAAATGGCTGGCGTCAAGACTGAAGCTGAAGTAGTTAAACCACAAGATGCAACGGGGCACCCTCAAGCTTGTACTGGTGACAGTACAAGCTACTTATTCTGATGACAGAATAAGGCGGTGCCTCGGAACTTCACGTACACTGGTACGTGCAGAGGAGGACAGTAAGAAGAAGCGAGTACTTGGTTAAAGTAAAAAGTAGAACTGTATTTAGCATAGTTAATGTCTGCAATAAATCACTATTTATCTTCATCTAACTATGTCTAAATACAAATGTGTAAATCAACTATCTGCTCACCACTCATTGCGTGCGTCTGTCGTGGCGCGTCTTCGTTGGTTGATATAATGGCCTATATCAACCAATTAGGAACTACTCGTAAGTGCTACAGAATATTTGTCCTTATGACAATATTCTGAGAATATAACTCTTATAGTTATATTCTATTAGCAATTTCTTATAAATTGTTGTGTAACGATTCACCCCGTTACATCACCCCCCCTTAACCATCAGTCACTTTAGTGACTGATTGACTAAATGCATACTCGTCCCAAATCATTTGGGACGGGGTTTGCACTTGTTGGTCCAAGTCCACTTTCCAACATCTCATCGCATGGTTAACAAGCCCATGCGATGCGCGAGCAAGGCAGCGACTCAGCCTGTGTCACTTGGTGATGCACGCGCTCGTCATGAAGACACTCATTTCTTCACAGAGTATGAGCTCAGTGTCTCATACTCTCCTGATACGGAAGACGGATCCGTATCGACGGCGATCGAATCCAAGCCGCCTGCCAAGCGTGGCATGGATGATTCTTTGCGTCGTAGCATCTTTGGTTAATCTGATCATTCAGATGAACCATCGCCGAAGCGAAGGCGCTCGAGGTAGCGAGACTCGGGCGCTAACAGTGGTGTCGTTTCTCCTGTGGACACCACTTCGCACCGAGGTACCAGTCCTTCTGTCGGCACATCGCAGGAAGAACGGGACCGCAATGTCTTGCGTCTCGCTCCCCAGAAGAAGGCATGGATGCCTCCAAAAATCGTCATGGATCACTTGTCGGCGACGAAGAGTGATCGCTATCGAACACGATTGTTCGATTCGTCAAGGATCCATCACCTTGACCTCAACGCGAGAAACTATCGCGCTGAACATGAATTCTTCATTGATGCTTTCTTTAGACATCGATGGTACAGTGGGAATAACAAGCGTGATGGTCCCTCACTGCTTCAAGCGTGGAATGCTTACATCCATAACCTTGGGGATGTAGGTCGTGACGTTTGGAACGACAAACTTATCAATGCTCGTAATAAGTTTGAAAAGCGAACCCTGACAGGTGCACGCTACAAGCTGCATCGTCTGGCTACGGAGGGTGGGTTACCCTGTCTCTCCTCGGGAGACTCGTGCCCATGTTGTGTGAGCAACTCTGTACGAGCACCTAAGGAGGCTTACCTCCTTACTAGCCCGTGGTGGCGCGTACGTATCTCTTGCGAGATGTACGAAGGGATTGACAACCTGAAATCCCTTTACGACCGTGCCGGGAAGACTTTCTCCGGCGGTCCTTCTGCGGCACAGGATGTGCCGCGTCGTAATGCTCAACCAGACCCAGTACGTCAACCATCAGTTGGGAGCGGGGCTCCCAAGTATCCCAGGACGGGGATAGCCGCGCCACCGGACGAGATAACTCGTCCGACGTCCGTTCACGTCGCGGTGGTTCAACAGCTGCTCAACTAGATAGCGCTGGTCACCGCGAGATTCCTCTAGTGGAGGTGGGGGAGGAGGGAAGACGCTCTCCACACAATCGTGGGGATCCGTGTGTTCCCGAGAGCTTCTTTGATTGCGTAACGCAAGGGCTACGCGGTGATCTCGAAGATGAGCGGGACAGGCGTCTCCAACTGGCGGACGCTGTCTTGAAGCATCGAGATGAGTTTGCCTTTGCTCAGCTTGAGAACGAGAGATCTCTGACATCTCTTCGTGACGAGCTAAGGGTAGCTCGTCGGAATGTTGATCGTTCTCGGGCGGAGATAACTGCTCTTCATACCCTTGTCGATGTCTACCATCGGTAGCACAAGGCTCTCTGCGAGATGCTTGAGCGCAAGGGCATTCTTCATCGGAAGACGCAGCGTACTGATGGTACGGCTTAAGCCGACCAACGTAAAACATGGGATGCGTTCGCATCTTACGTGGCAATTCGATCGTGTGTGCATTGCCTAGGCGGTGCAATACACGAAATGGGCCGATATACTTGGGTAGTAGTTTACTGCTACCCAAGTCAGTCACTACATGCTTTGGTAGATTAACCGTATACAGTAGGACTAGGTCACCTTTATTAAATAAAAAAGTGTTTGCCCTTCCATTCTTGTCTGCGTTTTGCTTTTGCTTATCCACCGCTTCGGCGATAGAGTCTTGAACAAAAAGGACTACCGTTTCACGAGCCAGTATGAACTCATCTGCTGACTCGTTAGCTTCAGTGCGCTGTGAGTGCACTGCAGCAACAACAATCTTTTCTTCAGTGAAGGATTCCTCGCTCTCACTGGCATCATCTTCTTCGATATCGACGTTGTCGATATCGGAATCAAACGCAACGACCTCATCATCAGAGCGTGATGAGCGTGAACCGAATCGTTTTTTGCTCGCGCGAGTCTCCCCCCCTTAAACCAGAGTTACACTCTAGTAAGGTGGGTACACGCGGATGGCGCAAGCCATTCACGTAAAACAGTGTATGTGTCGTGGACGCATGCACCGAGTTGTTAATGGCAAACTCTACCATTGGCAAAAACTCACTCCAACTCTTAAAGGAGTGTACGTATCCTCGAAGGATATCTTCTAGAACACGGTTGGCTCGTTCCGTCTGACCATCTGACTCTGGATGATCAGATGTCGACATCTTCAAGCGCATTCCGAGTGATTTGAACACGAAACGCCAGAAATCAGCAGTGAATCGTAGATCTCTGTCTGATACGAGTTCACGGGGCAACCCATGAAGTCGGAAGATGGTGTCAATAAAGACACAAGCACAGCCACTTGCCGTGATTGTCTCTGGTACAGCCACTAGGTGTACCATTTTGCTGAATCTGTCAACAAATGCGAGAATACTCGTATTCCCGCGTGCGTCTTTGGGTAACCCGAAGACGAAATCCATTGAGATGGATTCCCTGCACTCTGCCGGAACCGGTAGAGGCTGTAAAGATGCACGCAGTGAAGGACTTGACTTCACTCGTTGACAGACTTCGCATGCGCGAACATACTTTCGCACAAACTAATACTGGCGGGCCAGTAAAAGTCTCGACTCACCGTGAGACTTTTTTTCTCCCGGTCACGATGTCCTCCTATAGGAGCATCGTGATACTCGAACATGATCCGCAAACGCAGATCAGTATCATCTGGAATGACAACACGTGGTGTGTCACCAGTAAAGGCTGCATAATACAGTAAACCGTTGCGAGTAGTGTATCGATCTGATGCAGATCGATACGCAGACTATAACTGGTTCAACGATTCTCTAGATGGTTGTGAGAGATGTGTCAACAACTTCACAATCTCACCATCTTGGGCGTATTACCACCTCACATCATCATGTAACGTTGACGATGGCATTCTGGACGGCATAATTGCAACATTGGCTGTCTCACTGTTGGGTTTCGCGACTGGTTCAAAGTCGGGACGACGTGAGAGTGCATCAGCAACGACATTAAGTCGTCCTGGTTTTTGCTCTACCGTAAAGTTGTATTCTGCAAAGAATGACCACCACTACGCCATTCGTTGTGAAAGGTGCGGGCTGTTCACTGCCGTGCGTAATGACGCATGGTCAGTGTAAACAATGAAGGGTCTATCTCCTAATAGATAGACTCTGAACTTCGCGAGTGCATACTTCATGGCAAGGAGTTACTTGTCATGCACTGGATAGTTCCGCTCAGCTGGTTGCAGCTGACGCGACTGATAGCAGACGACACGTTCAACGCCTTCAAGGTCGTACTGCATTAGTGCACATCCGATTGCAAAATCGCTGGCATCACAGACCACATGAAATGGCCTGTCCTGATCGGCTATTGCTAGGACTGGGGATTGTATCAAGCTCTGCTTGATAACATCAAAGAGCGCTGACATTCAGCGTTCCATAACCACCTCTCGTTCTTTTTCAACAAACGAGAGAGGTGCACAGTAATCTCGGCGTAATTGCGTGAATACTTGTGCAAGTACACCGCTAGCCCAAGAAATTTTAGAAGACCTTTGACACCAACTGGCACAGGCCAGTCGGTGATCGCCTTGATCTTTTCGGGATCAGGACGTGCACCGTTCTTACCAACGATGCACCCAAGAAGTGGTATTTCGCTTGCTGCAAATATACACTTCTTGAGGTTTGCATACAATTGATGCTTTCGCACGATTGTTGAGGTTTGCATACAATTGATGCTTTCGCATGATTGTAAGAACCTGTCGGACGTGGTACCTGTGTACCTCAACATCCGACTTTCCATCCATAGCCCGACTATGGATGAATACGTCGTCGAAATAACTCGGCGCGAATTCTCGTACTGGTCTCAACAGATGTGATACACATCTGTTGAACGTGGCAGGGGAATTACTAAGCCCTTGTGGCATTACTAGCCATTCCCAGAGCATGCCGCTAGGCGTGCTAACTGCGGTATAGGGTATATCCCGTTCTCGCATAAGGATTTGATAGAAGCCATCCATCAAATCCATGGACGAAAAGATGGTACTCTTTGACATACCATCAATGATTACGTCCTTCCTCGGTATCGGCGTCCGAGCCGGTACCGTCGCAGCGTTCAATTTGTTAAATGCATGCACTATCCGCCACCCTCCTGTTGCTTTTCGCACACAGAAGGTCGGAGAGCTATGTGGGGAAGTTGATTCCCTCACATGGCCCGCAGCTAAACAATCGGCAAAGAACTTGTCGACCGCAAGTACTTGTTCACGAGGCAGTGGCCACTGCTTCATGACACAGTACTTCTAGCCTGGTTTAAGCTCGACCTCGTGTCAAATACCTTTATCCTTCGGTAATTCGCACGGAACAGTTTCAGGGAATACATCCTTGAATTCAACCAAATCTTCATAGAGAGGATTTGTCTTGAGCGATTCCCACGATTAGGAGTCATATACCTCAATTCGTGTCTTTTCATCTAGGACACTCTCGTCCATAGATGAACTACTGAGAACTCTCTCGTTCTCAGTAAACACTGTTGCTGACCTTATGTCGGTTACACACTCGTCGTCAGCGACGAGTACGCAGATCTGCTTGACTTTGCCACTACGCAGATCACGCAAGAACCTTTTATGTTCGAGCGTTGGCAACTGAGTGATCTCCGAAGTCAACTTCGGAGGCGCAATCAGATCAAGTGTATAAGCGCCTACACTTGATCCGTTATTGACTATGACATTCAATGTCTCTGTCATTTCCTGGGGACTTATTCCCTCAGGCTTCGAAGGACTTATTCCTTCGTCTTCCCGGGGACTTATTCCCGCGGGTATCGGGGAACTTATTTTCGCCGTATTTGTAATCTTGGGACTTATTCCCTTTACTTCCTCTAGCTGGGGTTGCGCAACCACAGCGAGATCCTCTACGAAAGACTCTCCAGTCAATCTAGGATTATCGTTTCGCTTAACCTGAGCGATCGATTGTTTCTCTTCTGGATGTTCCCCGCTAGGGATACATCTTTGTCCCAGTCCACCCGACTTATTCGAGTGGTGGACCTTCGGCGCAGCCTGTGTTTCCTCACAGCCGCCGGAACTTTGCTCCGAAGTGTAACCGTTTGTTACACTAAGGTTTTGTGCAGTCGTACTAACGACCGTACCACAAGTGAGGCCATCGCACTCACTCGTAGTACATCCACACGCTTGTGGACGCTCCAAAACGTTCATCAGATGGCCATCTGATGAACAAGCGGCAGGCATCGTTACTGTTCGATGTTGTCAGTTTACCCGTGGTTCGTACCTTCTGAGCCACGGTTTTCCAAGGATGACATCAAATTTGTCATCCGAATCCAATACGATAAAGTCATCGTCATATTGGGTATCTTCTAGCGTATAGCGAATGTTCACTATTCGCTTCATGACGGTTACGGATGCGCCTGTCGCAAGACGTACCGTCATCCTCGTAGGAGGTGTGTCACATTCACTGAACTTTAAGTGACCATCTTCTAGCGATTGGCGTCGCACAAAATTGTTGGACGACCCACAATCGACTAGAGCTCGAAGGGACAACTTATTCGTCACTTCGAGTTTCAAGGTAATGAGTGAGATCTCATTACCTAGAGCAGCAACGCATAACGTTTGTGTGTTGGGAGCAACCTTCATCAAGAGGCCCACAAATTCTCTTGACGTTGCTGGACCAGTAGGGTGCTCCGCACCTACTGATCCTATCCATTTTTTGATGGTCCATCCTGTTGTTGCGTCTTTGCACCAACAGCGGACCCTCGTCCCTGCCCCTTTCTCATGGGTGGACGGTCACTACGCCCAGTGTCGCGAGACACTGGACGAGGGGCACTACACTCGTAAGCGTAGTGTCCTGTCTTTTGACATCTGTTGCATCTCTGCAACTTCTTGTAGCCTGTAGAGCGAGCCTTCTCGCTCTCTACATAACAGAGTTCCATCGGCTCTGGACCTCCGTTGTCATATCGTCTCGGTTGACGATATGTTGTCGAGCTGGCGCGAGCATGTCTCAGACTGAAGTCTTCCTGCTCCGCAATGGAAATGGCTTGTTCTAGTGAATCTAGTTCAAGCCGGAACAGGTGAGTCTTGACGGGACCATCCGCAAGACCCTGCATGAACACCGAAACCAACGTGTGTTCATCCACCGGATTGGAACTAATACAACTCGTAAGATGTCGTATATGTTTCGCGTAAGCGTGCACATCACGCTTACCTTGTTTGAGCTTCAAGAGTTCGGTTCGAGCCCTGAACTCAGCTCTGGGCGGTTCAAACGCTTGTCTGAGCCGCGACTTGAAGACTTCCAACGACCCAAACGCATATGGGTCGTGCAACTTGAGCCCCAGTGCCCAAGTCTTGGCACGTCCTGCCAGATTTTATTGGGCAAATGCAACTTGCATATCCCCGTCGTCGATGCGACGCGCCCTTATGGCGTCATCCAATTCGACAAACCATCTCAGGAGGGAGTCCTCTTCGACTCCCCTATACCTGGAGATGTCAATCTTCAAGGTTTCGGGTCAACGCGAGTGCATCGACCCGCCAGCAGCAGCCTGCTGCTGTCTCAACAGTTCAAACTGTTGAACACCCTGTTCTCTCAACAACTCTGCTTGTTGAGAACCTTGTTGGTGAAGCAAGGCTACTTTCTCGCGTTCTGCGTCAAGTTCATTTTGAATGAACTTGGCGATAGTAGCATGTTGGGCATCTCTATTGAGAGCCTCTAGCATGACGCTAACAGCATGGATACCCATGATTGAACCCATCCGTTAAACCGCATCCCATTCGACATCGCTCAAATGGGAGTAGCCGTCACGCGTAGCGTGAAAGCTTTGGTCATCTTCATCATCCAACAAATTCATGTTAGGTATGAACGTGGTCCTTGGACGGACTACGAAGTGCGACCAGGTGTAACGGGGCACCCTGAAGCTTGTACTGGTGACAGTACAAGCTACTTATTCTGATGACAGAATAAGGCGGTGCCTCGGAACTTCACGTACACTGGTACGTGCAGAGGAAGACGGTAAGAAGAAGCGAGTACTTGGTTAAAGTAAAAAGTAGAACTGTATTTATCATAGTTAATGTCTGCAATAAATCACTATTTATCTTCATCTAACTATGTCTAAATACAAATGTGTAAATCAACTATCTGCTCACCACTCATTGCGTGCGTCTGTCGTGGCGCGTCTTCGTTGGTTGATATAATGGCCTATACCAACCAATTAGGAACTACTCGTAAGTGCTACAGAATATTTGTCCTTATGACAATATTCTGAGAATATAACTCTTATAGTTATATTCTATTAGCAATTTCTTATAAATTGTTGTGTAACGATTCACCCCGTTACACAAGAGGCCCATTTCTACGTAAAAATCGCTCTTGTTTGATGTTCCGCAACAGCCGGAGTGGCTGTCAGTCGAGACGAGCTTAAGCTGTGGCTAGATTGTGCGGACATGTACTCTGCCGAGGTTACAAAGTTATCCAGTGATGCTGTGTCCAAGCTGCTGATGGGAAAGAGGACACTTTCTGAGCTGAACGAATTTTTCTATTGGCTTCGAGACTTATCTGGTAATGCAAGAGCGCGCTGACGAGTAGATAACATTGCTTATACCGGAATATCCTAATGCTGTTCGTAAAAGGGTAGACATGTGGCTGGAAGAGAACAGGGAACCCAAGGAAGTCTTTGCCTTAATGCCCAAAGCAGTGTGGAAACCGTTTTCACCATCGATGGATGTATATGACGAGCAGACGGTCGAGTTCTTTCTCTTTGAGTGGCTTACCTATGTCAAACGCGTCAATATCAAGAACCTTAAGATGCTGATGGCCGCTTGGACAAAGGTGCAGCAATTAAATGTCTGAAGAAACAGCGCGGGAAAAAAGATGTGAGGCTGATCCTTGTTAAGTCGTCTCTTCGCATCGCCATCTAGAAGCTTGGTGCGTTTGAACAGTTGAGCTCCAATGCATCGGTGAGGCGTTTCAAGCCCGCTGCCGAGTGAAGTAGGACAAATGGGATGATTTTGCAGTGGCAACGGCGATGCTTCAGTCTCGTTGGTACGACTTGGATGGCAAGGAAGGAATCGATGTACTGAAGGCCTTTTGACTAAATGCATGAGATGACGAAATGGTTTGATTTCTATGAGACACTCCGTACCCTAGCAGCGCGCAGACCAACCGCTTGACGTCTCTTTAACACCTAGACTACCATAGCTTGCAATCGCCGTTCCTGCGTTGTTGTATGTCTACAAGTGTACTCCAATCTTCTTTTATAGAACAGCCTCGCATTTTAGGAATCATAGAAGCAAACTAGATGGTATCGAAGCAACCACAGCCATATCGTCTTTTTTCCGCAGCAGGCATCCACTTGCAGCCAGCAATTATTGCATCGGTGCGTGTGTTTACATTTTAGCAGTCACGCTTTGTAGTTATAGGAAGAGTGTTACAGCAAACCTCGTTACGTGCTCCAGCTTTGCAATTCGACGTTTTTACGTGCTACTACCTACTCATTTGTACGTTTTCCGATTCCGCAATGTTGCATTGAAGTCAATAGCAGTGTATCGTTGATGGTAAGTAAGCGACCGACGCTGCCGTTCTAGTTGCAGTGATGAGTCAAATGTGATGAATAGGCATACTTTTACTTGCATGGATTCGTATGAGCATCACTAAAACAAGTGAACACATAGCAGTTGCCGCTGACTACACTTCGTTTAAACGACCATGAACACCGCAGCTTCTCTGCCGCACCAACGTCCGTCAATGCGGTTCTATTCCAGGTGCTATAGCCACTGGCTTGCCTGTTATTCGCGCTGCAGCTTGCTTTACACGATCTGTGTGCAGCAATACGAAACTCACAGATACTAATAACCAGCTGTGTGTGCAGGTTCTTC
Source organism: Peronospora matthiolae (assembly GCA_921007115.2). NCBI lineage: Eukaryota > Oomycota > Peronosporomycetes > Peronosporales > Peronosporaceae > Peronospora > Peronospora matthiolae. Next base: position 237,998 of record CAKLBY020000223.1, on the reverse strand, counting down.
TTCAGCGTTCTTCAATTTCAAGAGCACACGTGCCATTTCTTACTAATGTAGCAAACCCGCATTCGTAACAACGATACCATACGAATGTATAACGGGTGCAGTCCATACGTCACCTTCCAGTAGTTGCAACACACACATCATTCGCTGGCAAAATTGCGCCATATCTTTTAGCGCACATCTGTTGCGGACCTTTTAATCATGTGGTTGGCCTGTAGTTTTTATCTCCTTTATGCGCTGGCTCTCGACGACAACTGCGCCATGCATTTATCAGCCTTTGCCTTGCCTTGCACCTTCATTCAAATCTTCTCCTCCGCCTTCAGCACTATCTTGTACTCGTACCTGCACCTGAGCAGCGCCTGTATCCAACATAAGAGTTAGCTCCTTCCTCTCTCAGTGTAGCTTGACTCTCTCGAGTCGAAATAACTTAAGTACGTGAGCTCTTTCTGATCCTTAACAAACGGAGAGTGCCCAGAGGTATCCATCACGAGCATGCCCGTCGGACTTGGACGCGCACCGCTCCATGCTGCCCATCGACTGTCCCAACCTCCTTATATGCTGGTGGCTCTCCCATGTAGCCTGAGTGATCTCTACTGGAAGCAGCACACACGCGTCGGCCGTCTTTGTCTCTATCTGCTTTTATATTAACATCTTACATCATCGCAAAATACGTACACGTCACATTTCTTGTTGCAAGTCAAATCGACTCATCGTCACAATACGAACTAAACAACACGCATGTGAGCGCACACGTACTCGCCAGCAGTACGTCTAGGTGGTCAAATTCCATCGTCTCTTGTCGCAAATTGTCTTGGGATGGGGGAGGTTGACTCTAAACGGTCTGTGTGCAGCCCACACGTGATTAATAGCCGGAGCTGCAATCTTCGTAGTCGTCTTCAGTCTGGAGAACTAAATCAAGTTCAGTTCTCCAGACTCGATCACTTAAGCCGAAAGGCGAGCTCCAGAGCTTTCTTCCCTATCATTCTTAAATTTGCAGTGTGCTCCACACTGCCCTTACAGCCTAGTACCAGCTGTCAGGTTTGAGAGTATCCACGTACGAGTACCAGCCTTCCGCTTTGTTCCTTGCGCCACTTATCCATCGTCCAGCTCGCGCCATGCGAGGATCGGTAAATCCCAGCGCGGGAGAACTGCCTGCGCCGGGGCGCGAGCCGCCCGACCCAACGGTTGGGGAGCAGCGGTCCCAGCTTTCGGCAATCTCGTCCCAAGGGAAGAGATCTAAGAGTAGCTGCGACGATATGGAAGGTGCAACGACTGTCACTACCGAGAAAGCCGACGGCGTGCAGCCTTCGCAGGCGCCGGTATTGCCAAGCAGCACTGCCTCTAGCGGGGATTTTCAGACAGGAGATGAGCCCATCCCGTCGCCGAAAGTGACTCCTCCTCCTAAGGATAAGCCTCTCCTGAGGCGGCCAGCGCAAGCTACGCATCCGGAGTCGCCGAGACAGCCGGTCCAGGTGGTTCGACCTCAGGATGTGTATTCAGCACTGGTGGAGGCTTGACAGGCGGCTTTCACGGAGCTCCCGCAAGACGCCTGGACGACATCGCTGGCCGAGCTCTTCGCGATCGTCCATGGCACCGTCAAGGTGGATGCCGAGCTCGTCCCACCCGGGTAGAAACGATTCCTCAAACTGCGACGCGACGAAAAGGTTGTCCTGTTTCAGCTCTTCGAGGAAGCGTGTGTGAATTGTAACGCATCCTACGCGACATGGGCTGACTATACTACCAAGGCCATTCAGACATTGTACAACACATACTGTGTAACGGGGTGAATCGTTACATAACAATTTATAAGAAATTGTTAATAGAATATAACTAAAAGAGTTATATTCTCAGAATATTGTCATAAGGACAAATGTTCTGGAGCACTTTCGAGTAGTTCCTAATTGGTTGATATAGGCCATTATATCAACCAACGAAGACGCGCCACGACGGACGCACGCAATGAGTGGTGAGCAGATATTTGATTTACACATTTGTATTCAGACATAGTTAGATGAAGATACATAGTGATTTATTGCAGACATTAACTATGCTAAATACAGTTCTACTTTTTACTATAACTAAGTACTCGCTTCTTCTTACCGTCTTCCTCTGCACGTACGAGTGTACGTGAAGTTCCGAGGCACCGCCTTATTCTGTCATCAGAATAAGTAGCTTGTACTGTCACCAGTACAAGCTTCAGGGTGCCCCGTTACACCTGTTAGCACTTCGTAGTCCGTCCAAGGACCACGTTCACATCTAACATGAATATGTTGGATGATGAAGACCAAAGCTTTCACGCTACGCGTGGCGGCTACTCCCATTTGAGCAATTTTGAATGGACGCGGTTGAACGGATGGGTTCAACCATGGGCATCCATGCTATTAGCGTCATGCTAGAGGCTCTCAATAGAGATGCCCAACATGCTACTATCGCCAAGTTCATTCAAAATGAACTTGACGCAGAACGCGAGAAAGTAGCCTTGCTTCACCAACAAGGTTCTCAACTATCATCGTTGTTGGGAAAACAGGGTGCTAAACAGTTTGAACTGTTGAGACAGCAGCAGGCTGCTGCTGGTGGGTCGATGCACTCGCGTCGACCCGAGACCTTGAAGATTGACATCTCCAAGTATAGGTGAGTCGAAGAGGACTCCCTCCTGAGATGGTTTGTCGAATCGGATGACGCCATAAGGGCGCGTCGCATCGACGACGGGGATATGCAAGTTGCATTTGCCCAATCAAATCTGGCAGGACGTGCCAAGACTTGGGCTTTGGGACTAAAGTTGCACGACCCATGTGCGTTTGAGTCGTTGGAAGTCTTCAAGTCGCGGCTCAGACAAGCGTTTGAACCGCCTAGAGCTGAGTTCAGAGCTCGAACCGAACTCTTGAAGCTCAAGAAGGGTAAGCGTGATGTGCACGCTTACGCGCAACATATACGACATCTTACGAGTTGTATAAGTTCCAATCCGGTGGATGAACACACGCTGGTTTCGGTGTTCATGCAGAGTCTTGCGGATGGTCCCGTCAAGACTCACCTGTTCCGGCTTGAACTAGATTCACTAGAACAAGCCATTTCCATTGCGAAACAGGAAGACTTCAGTCTGAGACAGGCTCGCGCCAGCTCGACATCGTATCGTCAACCAAGACGATATGACAGCGGAATTCCAGAGCCGATGGAACTCTGTTATGTAGAGAGCGAGAAGGCTCGCTCTACAGACTACAAGAAGTTGCAGAAATGCAACAGATGTCATAAGACAGGACACTACGCTTACGAGTGTAGTGCCCCTCGTCCAGTGTCTCGCAACACTGGGCGTAGTGACCGTCCACCCATGAGAAAGGGGCAGGGACGCGGGTCCGCTGTTGGTGTAAAGACGCAACAACGGGATGGACCGTCAAAAAACGGACAGGATCAGTAGGTGCGGAGCACCCTACTGGTCCAGCAACGTCAAGAGAATTTGTGGACCTCTTGATGAAGGTTGCTCCCAACACACAAACGTTTTGCGTTGCTGCTCTAGGTAATGAGATCTCACTCATTACCTCGAAACTCGAAGTGACGAATAAGTTGTCTCTTCGAGCTCTAGTCGATTGTGGGGCGTCCAACAATTTTGTGTGACGCCAATCGCCAGAAGATGGTCACTTTAAGTTCAGTGAATGTGACACACCTCCTACGAGGATGACGGTAAGTCTTGCGACAGGCGCATCTGTAACCGTCATGAAGCGTATAGTGAAGATCCACTATACGCTAGAAGATACCCAATATGATGATGACTTTATCGTATTGGATTTGGATGACAAATTTGATGTCATCCTTGGAATACCGTGGCTCAGAAGGTACGAACCACGGGTAAACTGGCAACATCGAACAGTAACGATGCCTGCCGCTTGTTCATCAGATAGCCATCTGATGAACGTTTTGGAGCGTTCACAAGCGTGTGGATGTACTACGAGTGAGTGCGATGGCCTCACTTGTGGTACGGTCGTTAGTACGACTGCACAAAACCTTAGTGTACCAAACGGTTACACTTCGGAGCAAAGTTCCGGCGGCTGTGAGGAAACACAGGCTGCGCCGAAGGTCCACCACTCGAATAAGTCGAGTGGACCGGGACAAAGATGTATCCCTAGCGGGGAACATCTAGAAGAGAAACAATCGATCGCTCAAGTTAAGCGAAACGATAATCCTAGATCGACTGGAGAGTCTTTCGTAGAGGATCTCGCTGTGGTTGCGCAACCACAGCTAGAGGAAGTTAAGGGAATAAGTCCCGATATTACAAATACGGCGGAAATAGGCTCCCCGAAACCCGCGGGAATAATTCCCCAGGAAATGACAGAGACATTGAATGTCATAGTCAATAACGGATCAAGTGTAGGCGCTTATACACTTGATCTGATTGCGCCTCCGAAGTTGACTTCGGAGATCACTCAGTTGCCAACGCTCGAACATAAAAGGTTCTTGCGTGATCTGCGTAGTGGCAAAGTCAAGCAGATCTGCGTACTCGTCGCTGACGACGAGTGTGTAGCCGACATAAGGTCAGCAACAGTGCTTACTGAGAACGAGAGAGTTCTCAGTAGTTCATCTATGGACGAGAGTGCCCTAGATGAAAAGACACGGGTTGAGCGATATGAATCCCAATCGTGGGAATCGCTCAAGACAAATCCTCTCTATGAAGATTTGGTTGAATTCAAGGATTTATTCCCTGAAACTGTTCCGTGCGAATTACGGAAGGATAAAGGTATTTGACACGAGGTCGAGCTTAAACCAGGCTCGAAGTACTGTGTCATGAAGCAGTGGCCACTGCCTCGTGAACAAGTACTTGCGATCGACAAGTTCTTTGCCGATCGTTTAGCTGCAGGCCATGTGAGGGAATCAACTTCCCTACATAGCTCTCCGACCTTCTGTGTGCGAAAAGCAACAGGAGGGTGGCGGATAGTGCATGCATTTAACAAGTTGAATGCTGCGACGGTACCGGCTCGGTCGCCGATACCAAGGAAGGACGTAATCATTGATGGTATGTCAAAGAGTACCATCTTTTCGTCCATGGATTTGATGGATGGCTTCTATCAAATCCTTATGCGAGAACGGGATATACCCTACACCGCAGTATGCACGCCTAGCGGCATGCTCTGGGAATGGCTAGTAATGCCACAAGGGCTTAGTAATTCCTCTGCCACGTTCAACAGATGTGTATCACATCTATTGAGACCAGTACGAGAATTCGCACCGAGTTATTTCGATGACGTATTCATCCATAGTCGAGCTATGGATGGAAAGTCGGATGTTGAAGTTCACAGGCACCACGTCCGACAGGTTCTTACAATCATGCGAAAGCATCAATTGTATGCAAACCTCAAGAAGTGTATATTTGCAGCAAGCGAAATACCGCTTCTTGGGTGCATCGTTGGTAAGAACTGTGTACGTCCTGATCCTGAAAAGATCAAGGCGATCACCGACTGGCCTGTGCCGGTTGATGTCAAAGGTCTTCGAAAATTCCTTGGGCTAGCGGCGTATTTGCATAAGTATTCACGCAATTACGCCGAGATGACTGTGCACCTCTCTCGTTTGTTGAAAAAGAACGAGAGGTGGTTATGGAACGCTGAATGTCAGCGCTCTTTGATGGTATCAAGCAGAGCTTGATACAATCCCCAGTTCTAGCAATAGCCGATCAGGACAGGCCATTTCATGTGGTCTGTGATGCCAGCGATTTCGCAATCGGATGTGCACTAATGCAGTACGATCTTGAAGGCGTTTAACGCGTCGTCTGCTATCAGTCGCGTCAGCTGCAACCAGCTGAGCGGAACTATTCAGTGCATGACAAGGAACTCCTTGCCATGAAGTATGCACTCGCGAAGTTCAGAGTCTATCTATTAAGAGATAGACCCTTCATTGTTTACACTGACCATGCGTCATTACGCACGGCAGTGAACAGCCCGCACCTTTCACAACGAATGACGCGGTGGTTTTCATTCTTTGCAGAATACAACTTTACGGTTGAGTACAAACCAGGCAGACTTTATGTCGTCGCTGATGCACTCTCACGTCGTCCCGACTTTGAACCAGTCGTGAAACCCAGCAGTGAGACAGTCACTGTTGCGGTTATGACGTCCTCAGTCCCATCTACAACGTTGTATGATGATGTGAGGCGGGCATACGCCCAAGATGGTGAGATTGTGAAGTTGTTGGCACATCTCTCACAACCATCTCGAGAATCGTTGAAACGATTGTCGTCTGCGTATCGATCTGCATCAGATCGATACACTACTCGCAACGGTTTACTGTATTATACAGCCGTTTCTGGTGACACACCACGTGTTGTCATTCCAGATGATACTGATCTGCGTTTGAGGATCATGTTCGAGTATCACGATACTTCTATAGGAGGACATCGTGGCCGGTAGAAAACATATCTCACGGTGAGTCGAGACTTTTACTGGCCCCGCCAGTATCAGTTTGTGCGAAAGTATGTTCGCGCATGCGAAGTCTGTCAACGAGTGAAGTCAAGTCCTTCACTGCGTGCACCTTTACAGCCTCTACCGGTTCCGACTGAGTGCTGGGTTCCATCTCAATGAATTTCGTCTTCGGGTTACCCGAAGACGCACGCGGAAATACGGGTATTCTCGTATTTGTTGACAGATTCAGCAAAATGGTACACCTTGTGGCTGTACCAGAGTCAATCACGGCAAGTGGCTGTGCTTGTGTCTTTATTGACACCATCTTCCGACTTCATGGGTTGCCCCGTGAACTCGTATCAGACAGAGATCCACGATTCACTGCTGATTTCTGGCTTTCCGTGTTCAAATCACTCGGAACGCGCTTGAAGATGTCTACATCTGATCATCCAGAGTCAGATGGTCAGACGGAACATGCCGATCGTGTCCTTGAAGAGATACTTCGAGGATGCATACACTTCTTTAAGAGTTGGAGTGAGTTTTTGCCAATGGTAGAGTTTTCCATTAACAACTCGGTGCATGCGTCCACGACACATACACCGTTTTACGTGAATGGCTTACGCCATCCGCGTGTACCCACCTTACTCGAGTGTAACTCTGGTTTAAGGGGGGGAGAGACTCGCGCGAGCAAAAACCGATTTGGTTCACGCTCATCACGCTCTGACGAAGAGGTCATTGCGTTTGATGCCGATATCGACAACGTCGATATCGAAGAAGATGATGCCAGTGAGAGCGAGGAATCCCTCACTGAAGAAAAGATTGTTGTTGCTGCAGTGCACTCACAGCGCACTGACGCTAACAAGTCATCAGATGGGTTCATACTGGCTCGTGAAACGCTAGTCCATTTTGTTCAAGACTCCATCGCCGAAGCGATGGATAAGCAAAAGCAAAACGCTGACAAGAATGGAAGGGCAAACACTTTTTTATTTAATAAAGGTGACCTAGTCCTACTGTCTACGGTTAATCTACCAAAGCATGTAGTGACTAACTTGGGTAGTAGTAAACTACTACCCAAGTACATCGGCCCATTTCGTGTATTGCACCGCCTAGGCAATGCATACACGATCGAGTTGCCACGTAAGATGCGAACGCATCCCACGTTTTACGTTGGTCGGCTTAAGCTGTACCATCACTACGCTGCTTCTTCCGATGAAGAACGCCCTTGCGCTCAAGCATCTTGCAGAGAGCCTTGTGCTCCCGATGGTGGGCATCGACAAGGGTCTGAAGAGCAGTTATCTCATCCCGAGACCGATCAACAATCCCACGAGCTACCCTTAGCTCGTCACGAAGAGATGTCAGAGCTCTCTCGTTCTCAAGCTGAGCAAAGGCAAACTCAGCTCGATGCTTCGAGACAGTGTCCGCCATTTGGAGACGCCTGTCCCGCTCATGTTCGAGATCACCGCGTTACCCTTGCGTTACGCGATCAAAGAAGCTATCGGGAACACACGGATCCCCACGATCGTGTGGAGAGCGCCTTTCCTCCTCCTCCACCTCCATTAGAGAACTCTCGCGGTGGCCAGCGCTATCTAGTTGAGCAGCTGATGAACCACCGCGACGTGAACGGACGTCGGACGAGTTATCTCGTCCGGTGGCGCGGCTATCCCCCGTCCTGGGATACTTGGGAGCCCCGCTCCCAACTGATTGTTGACGTACTGGGTCTAGTTGAGCAGTACGACGTGGCACATCCTGTGCCGCAGAATGACCGCCGGAGAAAGTCTTCCCGGCACGGTCGTAAAGGGATTTCAGGTTGTCAATCCCTTCGTACATCTCAGTAGAGATACGTACGCGCCACCACGGGCTAGTAAGGAGGTAAGCCTCCTTAAGTGCTCGTGCAGAGTTGTTCACACAACATGGGCACGAGTCTCCACAAGAGAGGCAGGGTAATCCCTTCTCCCTTGACAGACGATGCAGCTTGTAGCGTGCACCTGTCAGGGTTCGCTTTTCAAACTTATCACGAGATTTGATAAGTTTGTCGTTCCAAGCGACACGACCTACATCCCCAAGGTTATTGATGTAGGCGTCCCACGCTTGAAGTAGTGAGGGACCATCACGCTTGTTATTCCCACTGTACCATCGATGTCTAAAGAAAGCATCGATGAAGAACTCATTCTCAGCGCGATAGTTTTTCGCGCTGGGGTCAAGGTGATGGATCCTTGACGAATCGAACAACCGTGTTCGATAACGATCACTCATCGTCGCCGACAAGTGATCCATGACAGATTTAGAAGGCAGCCATGCTTTCTATTCAGGAGCGAGACGCAAGACATTGCGGTCCCGCTCTTCCTGCGACGTGCCGACAGAAGGACTGGCACCTCGTTGCGAAGTGGTGTCCATAGGAGAATCGACACCACTGCTAGCGCCCGAGTCTCGCGACCTCGAGCGCCTTCGCTTCGGCGATGGTTCATCTGATTCATCGTATGAACCAAAGATGCTGCGACGCAAAGCATCGTCCATGCCACGCTTGGCAGGCGGCTTGGATTCGATCGCCGTCGATACGGATCAGTCGTCCGTATCAGGAGAGTATGAGACACCGAGCTCATACTCTGTGAAGACATGAGTGCCTTCATGAACAGCGCCTGCATCACCAAGTGACACAGGCTGGGTCGCTTCAGCAACCGATGAGACATCAGTTGCTGTGGTTTCTGCTTCGGCGTCCGCACAGAGACGTGCGGACGCGCTCTCGGCGGCCTTGCTCGCGCATCGCATGGGCTTGTTAACCATGCGATGAGATGTTGGAAAGTGGACTCGCGACCACCAACAGTGCAAACCCTGTCCCAAATAATTTGGGACGAGTATCCATTTTAGTCAATCAGTCACTAAAGTGACTGATGGTTAAGGGGGGGTGATATAATGGGGTGAATCGTTACATAACAATTTATAAGAAATTGTTAATAGAATATAACTAAAAGAGTTATATTCTCAGAATATTGTCATAAGGACAAATGTTCTGTAGCACTTACGAGTAGTTCCTAATTGGTTGATATAGGCCATTATATCAACCAACGAAGACGCGCCACGACAGACGCACGCAATGAGTGGTGAGCAGATATTTGATTTACACATTTGTATTTAGACATAGTTAGATGAGGATAAACAGTGATTTATTGCAGACATTAACTATGCTAAATACAGTTCTGCTTTTTACTTTAACCAAGTACTCGCTTCTTCTTACCGTCTTCCTCTGCACGTACCAGTGTACGTGAAGTTCCGAGGCACCGCCTTATTCTGTCATCAGAATAAGTAGCTTGTACTGTCACCATTACAAGCTTCAGGGTGCCCCGTTACACCAGTGATGATGCGCCACTCGTCAAGCGTGCCTGTACGAAGACGACTACCGGTGTTGGACGTTGTCGGCTGCATGCATAGCGCCCGTAACGTTGCAATGTCCTGTAAGTTGTTCACGGCCGGGTTAAAAATGACCGTCTTGTAGGTGTTTTGGTGGTCGGGAGCCTATTCCCCCCCTTATAGCTGTCACAGTCTTTCTTGGAAGCAGAGGCTCACTGATTAAGTGGTTTCAGCCTGGTCCATCTCACTTTGCTGATCGTGTTTTGCAAAATCGGCGTGAAAGTCCAGTTTGTAACGGGGCACCCTGAAGCTTGTACTGGTGACAGTACAAGCTACTTATTCTGATGACAGAATAAGGCGGTGCCTCGGAACTTCACGTACACTCGTACGTGCAGAGGAAGACGGTAAGAAGAAGCGAGTACTTAGTTATAGTAAAAAGTAGAACTGTATTTAGCATAGTTAATGTCTGCAATAAATCACTGTTTATCCTAATCTAACTATGTCTAAATACAAATGTGTAAATCAAATATCTGCTCACCACTCATTGCGTGCGTCCGTCGTGGCGCGTCTTCGTTGGTTGATATAATGACCTATATCAACCAATTAGGAACTACTCGAAAGTGCTCCAGAACATTTGTCCTTATGACAATATTCTGAGAATATAACTCTTTTAGTTATATTCTATTAACAATTTCTTATAAATTGTTATGTAACGATTCACCCCATTACATCACCCCCCCCTTAACCATCAGTCACTTTAGTGACTGATTGACTAAAATGGATACTCGTCCCAAATTATTTGGGACAGGGTTTGCACTTGTTGGTCCGAGTCCACTTTCCAACATCTCATCGCATGGTTAACAAGCCCATGCGATGCGCGAGCAAGGCCGCCGAGAGCGCGTCCGCACGTCTCTGTGCGGACGCCGAAGCAGAAACCACAGCAACTGATGTCTCATCGGTTGCTGAAGCGACCCAGCCTGTGTCACTTGGTGATGCAGGCGCTGTTCATGAAGGCACTCATGTCTTCACAGAGTATGAGCTCGGTGTCTCATACTATCCTGATACGGAAGACGGATCCGTATCGACGGCGATCGAATCCAAGCCGCCTGCCAAGCGTGGCATGGATGATGTTATGCGTCGTAGCATCTTTGGTTCATACGATGAATCAGATGAACCATCGCCGAAGCGAAGGCGCTCGAGGTCGCGAGACTCGGGCGCTAGCAGTGGTGTCGATTCTCCTATGGACACCACTTCGCAACGAGGTGCCAGTCCTTCTGTCGGCACGTCGCAGGAAGAGCGGGACCGCAATGTCTTGCGTCTCGCTCCTGAGAAGAAGGCGTGGATGCCTTCTAAATCTGTCATGGATCACTTGTCGGCGACGACGAGTGATCGTTATCGAACACGGTTGTTCGATTCGTCAAGGATCCATCACCTTGACCCCAGCGCGAAAAACTATCGCGCTGAGAATGAGTTCTTCATCGATGCTTTCTTTAGACATCGATGGTACAGTGGGAATCACAAGCGTGATGGTCCCTCACTACTTCAAGCGTGGAACGCCTACATCCATAACCTTGGGGATGTAGGTCGTGACGCTTGGAACGACAAACTTATCAAAGCTCGTGATAAGTTTGAAAAGCGAACCCTGACAGGTGCACGCTACAAGCTGCATCGTCTGTCTAAGGAGGGTGGGTTACCCTGTCTCTCTTGGGGAGACTCGTGCCCATGTTGTGTGAACAACTCTGCACGAGCACTTAAGGAGGCTTACCTCCTTACTAGCCCGTGGTGGCGCGTACGTATCTCTACTGAAATGTACGAAGGGATTGACAGCCTGAAATCCCTTTACGACCGTGCCGGGAAGACTTTCTCCGGCGGTCATTCTGCGGCACAGGATGTGCCACGTCGTACTGCTCAACTAGACCCAGTACGTCAACAATCAGTTGGGAGCGGGGCTCCCAAGTATCCCAGGACGGGGGATAGCCGCGCCACCGGACGAGATAACTCGTCCGACGTCCGTTCACGTCGCGGTGGTTCATCAGCTGCTCAACTAGATAGCGCTGGCCACCGCGAGAGTTCCTCTAATGGAGGTGGAGGAGGAGGAAAGGCGCTCTCCACACGATCGTGGGGATCCGTGTGTTCCCGAGAGCTTCTTTGATCGCGTAACGCAAGGGCTAACGCGGTGATCTCGAACATGAGCGGGACAGGCGTCTCCAAATGGCGGACACTGTCTCGAAGCATCGAGCTGAGTTTGCCTTTGCTCAGCTTGAGAACGAGAGAGCTCTGACATCTCTTCGTGACGAGCTAAGGGTAGCTCGTGGGATTGTTGATCGGTCTCGGGATGAGATAACTGCTCTTCAGACCCTTGTCGATGCCCACCATCGGGAGCACAAGGCTCTCTGCAAGATGCTTGAGCGCAAGGGCGTTCTTCATCGGAAGAAGCAGCGTACTGATGGTACAGCTTAAGCCGACCAACGTAAAACGTGGGATGCATTCGCATCTTACGTGGCAACTCGATTGTGTATGCATTGCCTAGGCGGTGCAATACACGAAATGGGCCGATGTACTTGGGTAGTAGTTTACTGCTACCCAAGTTAGTCACTACAAGCTTTGGTAGATTAACCGTAGACAGTAGGACTAGGTCACCTTTATTAAAATAAAAGTGTTTGCCCTTCCATTCTTGTCAGCGTTTTGCTTTTGCTTATCCACCACATCGGCGATGGAATCTTGCACAAAACGGACTACCGTTTCACGAGCCAGTATGAACCCATCTGATGACTTGTTAGCGTCAGTGCGCTGTGAGTGCACTGCAGCAACAACAATCTTTTCTTCAGTGAGGGCTTCCGCACTCTCACTGGCATCATCTTCTTCGATATCGACGTTGTCGATATCGGCATCAAACGCAATGACCTCTTCGTCAGAGCGTGATGAGCGTGAACCAAATCGGTTTTTGCTCGCGCGAGTCTCCCCCCCTTAAACCAGAGTTACACTCGAGTAAGGTGGGTACACGCGGATGGCGCAAGCCATTCACGTAAAACGGTGTATGTGTCGTGGACGCATGCACCGAGTTGTTAATGGAAAACTCTACCATTGGCAAAAACTCACTCCAACTCTTAAAGGAGTGTACGTATCCTCGAAGTATCTCTTCAAGGACACGATCGGCATGTTCCGTCTGACCATCTGACTCTGGATGATCATATGTAGACATCTTCAAGCGCGTTCCGAGTGATTTGAACACGGAACGCCAGAAATCAGCAGTGAATCGTGGATCTCTGTCTGATACGAGTTCACGGGGCAACCCATGAAGTCGGAAGATGGTGTCAATAAAGACACAAGCATAGCCACTTGCTGTGATTGACTCTGGTACAGCCACTAGGTGTACCATTTTGCTGAATCTGTCAACAAATACGAGAATACCCGTATTTCCGCATGCGTCGTTGGGTAACCCGAAGACGAAATTCATTGAGATGGAACCCAGCACTCAGCCGGAACCGGTAGAGGCTGTAAAGGTGCACGCAGTGAAGGACTTGACTTCACAAGTTGACAGACTTCGCATGCGCGAACATACTTTCGCACAAACTGATACTGGCGGGGCCAGTAAAAGTCTCGACTCACCGTGAGATATGTTTTCTCCCGGCCACGATATCATCCTATAGGAGCATCGTGATACTCGAACATGATCCGCAAACGCAGATCAGTATCATCTGGAATGACAACACGTGGTGTGTCACCAGAAACGGCTGTATAATACAGTAAACCGTTGCGAGTAGTGTATCGATCTGATGCAGATCGATACGCAGACGACAATCGTTTCAACGATTCTCGAGATGGTTGTGAGAGATGTGCCAACAACTTCACAATCTCACCATCTTGGGCGTATGCCCGCCTCACATCATCATACAACGTTGACGATGGCATTCTGGACGTCATAACCGCAGCAGTGACTGTCTCACTGTTGGGTTTCACGACTGGTTCAAAGTCGGGACGACGTGAGAGTGCATCAGCGACGACATAAAGTCTGCCTGGTTTGTACTCAACCGTAAAGCTGTAGTCTGCAAAGAATGACAACCACCGCGCCATTCGTTGTGAAAGGTGCGGGCTGTTCACTGCCGTGCGTAATGACGCATGGTCAGTGTAAACAATGAAGGGTCTATCTCTTAATAGATAGACTCTGAACTTCGCGAGTGCATACTTCATGGCAAGGAGTTCCTTGTCATGCACTGAATAGTTCCGCTCAGCTGGTTGCAGCTGACGCGACTGATAGCAGACGACGCGTTAACGTTCAACGCCTTCAAGATCGTACTGCATTAGTGCACATCCGATTGCGAAATCGCTGGCATCACAGACCACATGAAATGGCCTGTCCTGATCGGCTATTGCTAGAACTGGGGATTGCATCAAGCTCTGCTTGATACCATCAAAGAGCGCTGACATTCAGCGTTCCATAACCACCTCTCGTTCTTTTTCAACAAACGAGAGAGGTGCACAGTCATCTCGGCGTAATTGCGTGAATACTTGTGCAAGTACGCCGCTAGCCCAAGAAATTTTCGAAGACCTTTGACACCAACTGGCACAGGCCAGTCGGTGATCGCCTTGATCTTTTCGGGATCAGGACGTACACCGTTCTTACCAACGATGCACCCAAGAAGTGGTATTTCGCTTGCTGCAAATATACACTTCTTGAGGTTTTACAATTGGGTTTCGCACTTGTGAGGTTTGCATACAATTGATGCTTTCGCATGATTGTAAGAACCTGTCGGACGTGGTACCTGTGAACTTCAACATCCGACTTTCCATCCATAGCCCGACTATGGATGAATACGTCGTCGAAATAACTCGGCGCGAATTCTCGTACTGGTCTCAATAGATGTGATACACATCTGTTGAACGTGGCAGAGGAATTACTAAGCCCTTGTGGCATTACTAGCCATTCCCAGAGCATGCCGCTAGGCGTGCTAACTGCGGTATAGGGTATATCCCGTTCTCGCATAAGGATTTGATAGAAGCCATCCATCAAATCCATGGACGAAAAGATGGTACTCTTTGACATACCATCAATGATTACGTCCTTCCTCGGTATCGGCGTCCGAGCCGGTACCGTCGCAGCATTCAACTTGTTAAATGCATGCACTATCCGCCACCCTCCTGTTGCTTTTCGCACACAGAAGGTCGGAGAGCTATGTGGGGAAGTTGATTCCCTCACATGGCCTGCAGCTAAACAATCGGCAAAGAACTTGTCGACCGCAAGTACTTGTTCACGAGGCAGTGGCCACTGCTTCATGACACAGTACTTCGAGCCTGGTTTAAGCTCGACCTCGTGTCAAATACCTTTATCCTTCGGTAATTCGCACGGAACAGTTTCAGGGAATACATCCTTGAATTCAACCAAATCTTCATAGAGAGGATTTGTCTTGAGCGATTCCCACGATTGGGAGTCATATACCTCAACTCGTGTCTTTTCATCTAGGACACTCTCGTCCATAGATGAACTACTGAGAACTCTCTCGTTCTCAGTAAACACTGTTGCTGACCTTATGTCGGTTACACACTCGTCGTCAGCGACGAGTACGCAGATCTGCTTGACTTTGCCACTACGCAGATCACGCAAGAACCTTTTATGTTCGAGCGTTGGCAACTGAGTGATCTCCGAAGTCAACTTCGGAGGCGCAATCAGATCAAGTGTATAAGCGCCTACACTTGATCCGTTATTGACTATGACATTCAATGTCTCTGTCATTTCCTGGGGACTTATTCCCTCAGGCTTCGAAGGACTCATTCCTTCGTCTTCCCGGGGACTTATTCCCGCGGGTATCGGGGAACTTATTTTCGCCGTATTTGTAATCTTGGGACTTATTCCCTTTACTTCCTCTAGCTGGGGTTGCGCAACCACAGCGAGATCCTCTACGAAAGACTCTCCAGTCAATCTAGGATTATCGTTTCGCTTAACCTGAGCGATCGATTGTTTCTCTTCTAGATGTTCCCCGCTAGGGATACATCTTTGTCCCAGTCCACCCGACTTATTCGAGTGGTGGACCTTCGGCGCAGCCTGTGTTTCCTCACAGCCGCCGGAACTTTGCTCCGAAGTGTAACCGTTTGTTACACTAAGGTTTTGTGCAGTCGTACTAACGACCGTACCACAAGTGAGGCCATCGCACTCACTCGTAGTACATCCACACGCTTGTGGACGCTCCAAAACGTTCATCAGATGGCCATCTGATGAACAAGCGGCAGGCATCGTTACTGTTCGATGTTGCCAGTTTACCCGTGGTTCGTACCTTCTGAGCCACGGTATTCCAAGGATGACATCAAATTTGTCATCCGAATCCAATACGATAAAGTCATCGTCATATTGGGTATCTTCTAGCGTATAGTGGATGTTCACTATACGCTTCATGACGGTTACGGATGCGCCTGTCGCAAGACGTACCATCATCCTCGTAGGAGGTGTGTCACATTCACTGAACTTAAAGTGACCATCTTCTAGCGATTGGCGTCGCACAAAATTGTTGGACGCCCCACAATCGACTAGAGCTCGAAGAGACAACTTATTCGTCACTTCGAGTTTCAAGGTAATGAGTGAGATCTCATTACCTAGAGCAGCAACGCAAAACGTTTGTGTGTTGGGAGCAACCTTCATCAAGAGGCCTACAAATTCTCTTGACGTTGCTGGACCAGTAGGTGGTGCTCCGCACCTACTGATCCTATCCGTTTTTTGACGGTCCATCCTGTTGTTGCGTCTTTGCACCAACAGCGGACCCTCGTCCCTGCCCCTTTCTCATGGGTGAACGGTCACTACGCCCAGTGTTGCGAGACACTGGACGAGGGGCACTACACTCGTAAGCGTAGTGTCCTGTCTTATGACATCTGTTGCATTTCTGCAACTTCTTGTAGTCTGTAGAGCGAGCCTTCTCGCTCTCTACATAACAGAGTTCCATTGGCTCTGGACTTCCGCTGTCATATCGTCTTGGTTGACGATATGATGTCGAGCTGGCGCGAGCCTGTCTCAGACTGAAGTCTTCCTGTTCCGCAATGGAAATGGCTTGTTCTAGTGAATCTAGTTCAAGCCGGAACAGGTGAGTCTTGACGGGACCATCTGCAAGACTCTGCATGAACACCGAAACCAGCGTGTGTTCATCCACCGGATTGGAACTTATACAACTCGTAAGATGTCGTATATGTTGCGCGTAAGCGTGCACATCACGCTTACCTTGTTTGAGCTTCAAGAGTTCAGTTCGAGCTCTGAACTCAGCTCTAGGCGGTTCAAACGCTTGTCTGAGCCGCGACTTGAAGACTTCCAACGACTCAAACGCACATGGGTCGTGCAACTTTAGTCCCAAAGCCCAAGTCTTGGCACGTCCTGCCAGATTTGACTGGGCAAATGCAACTTGCATATCCCCGTCGTCGATGCGACGCGCCCTTATGGCGTCATCCGATTCGACGAACCATCTCAAGAGGGAGTCCTCTTCGACTCCATTATACTTAGAGATGTCAATCTTCAAAGTCTCGGGTCGACGCGAGTGCATCGACCCACCAGCAGCAGCCTGCTGCTGTCTCAAAAACTCTGCTTGTTGAGAGCCTTGTTGGTGAATCAAGGCTACTTTTTCGCGTTCAGCGTCAAGTTCATTTTGAATGAACTTGGCGATAGTAGCAAGTTGGGCATCTCTATTGAGAGCCTCTAGCATGACGCTAACAGCATGGGTGCCCATGGTCGAACCCATCCGTTCAACCGCATCCCATTCGACATCGCTCAAATGGGAGTAGCCGTCACGTGTAGCGTGAAAGCTTTGGTCATCTTCATCATCCAACATATTCATGTTAGATGTGAACGTGGTCCTTGGACGGACTACGAAGTGCGACCAGGTGTAACGGGGCACCCTGAAGCTTGTACTGGTGACAGTACAAGCTACTTATTCTGATGACAGAATAAGGCGGTGCCTCGGAACTTCACGTACACTCGTACGTGCAGAGGAAGACGGTAAGAAGAAGCGAGTACTTAGTTTATGCAAAAAGTAGAACTGTATTTAGCATAGTTAATGTCTGCAATAAATCACTGTTTATCCTCATCTAACTATGTCTGAATACAAATGTGTAAATCAAATATCTGCTCACCACTCATTGCGTGCGTCTGTCGTGGCGCGTCTTCGCTGTTTGATATAATGGCCTATATCAACCAATTAGGAACTACTCGAAAGTGCTACAGAACATTTGTCCTTATGACAATGTTCTGAGAATATAACTCTTTTAGTTATATTCTATTAACAATTTCTTATAAATTGTTATGCAACGATTCACCCCGTTACAGTAGATCGTATTGAACGCGAGCATCCCGACATAGAACGTGCCTATGCGATGGTCTGGGCACGATTGTGGCGTATTTTGAGCAGCGTCTGCATTACAAGCTTGTGGATACAGAGAAATCGCGTTGCGTTCCTCAGGGAGAGCTTAACAATAGAAGGCGGCGTCGAGGAATTTTGGCACACCGGCCTGCGGCAATTCCGGGCGGTCGCAAAGCGGGTGTATCGACGGGCCGACACGAAAATTCAAGGAGCGCGGCTGCTATCATGTCTCAGACAAGTAGCCAGGCAACCAAGAGAGTCATCACCTCGGGTGAGGAGCCCCGTACAACCACCGGATCCGTTTGAGACACCGGCGTTGCTAACCAGGCTTCAGCAATATCAGACATCCTGCAACCATAAATAGGTTAAGTAAACACGTCTGCTTCTCTCTCAGCTTTCTTCCCTATCTTAGACTTTAAAGGAAGGTCACGAGGGCATGCAGCTGCGCACACATTGCACTTCGGCCAAGTAAGACTGCAGAAACTACGGACCGTCTCCCCCACCCGCCCGCAGTGGCGACGATCCAGATCAACGCATCGTACATGTCCAATTTATGTTCTAACTCGTTGATTGATTTGTCGCCAGCCAGTTGCACAAAAAACAGGCATCCTTTCCGTCCGAGCTATCATTTGCTTGAGTGCAAAACGGCTCTATACCCTCCACTACTTCAACACGAGAGTGATGGTCACCCACTGGGTTGAACCCGACCCGAAACCCAGTGCACATTGCTGCCTTGATGTTGAAGTTGCCCATTTCCTCATGTTTGACGTGCAAGTCGTGCGACAACGACGAGACAGCGGCGCTCGTCGAGGTCTTCAGGCCCTACGTCGATCCTTTGTGCTGACGGTGGGCGATCGCAACCTGAAGCTATGCGCAGGACCTTCCACGTCTGCTGCTGCTGTGCTTTGCATCTCGCACAACAACATCAAGTGCGTGCGGGTTCGAGGACGACTGTTGCGTGTTGACGTAATCAAAACCGGCAATGCCCTGACGTAACACAAAAGCAAGGAACCACTGCGTTCTTCGTGTAGAATCTAACGACTTGATTGGTGCGCTAGCGTTCGTTTCCGAGATCAAGAGGAGGCTCTACGAGCTGCCGAGTTGATGATGGATACATGGGGTACGAGCAGACAGGGCAGGCAGACTCGACCGAGTGTAAACCGACCGTTGATGTCGTGTGGCTGTGTCGTGCTGTTGTTTGCGTTAGAGATTGACCCTCTTGTGGAAAGCTCGGACATCCGTCCAATCAAGTCGGAGGAAAGCAGCGACTGCACTGGACTGGCCTTGCTCGTGCAGCAGTACGTGACCGACCGCAACTTTCGTCACGTCGTATACCAGCTCCACGACCACATTGACGCCGCTGTCGCACATGCAGAATTCAGCTTTAAGATGTAGGGTACTGCCTCTCCTCGTGCATGCAATGCTCCCTTAAACGCGTCTTGATGGTGTTGAGAATCGAAAGCATTGCGCTCGACTCGTCAACGTCTTGTCGAACCACTGCAACTTGCAGCATAACGGGCAGATGCATGATCGCATCTTCTTCTTCTGCAGCAGTTGTGTCGCCATAGTTTACTCGGTGATAGTTGGCAGCTGATTCACGATAATTTTCGTACAACTCGATGCTTTCTTGGTCTTGAAACCCAAAACAAGAAGCAATAGTTTGATGCTGCTTGCCACTACCGCCACCAACTCCTGCATGAACGGCGGCGTTTTCGTGACACATTCGCTCGTGAGCTTCCCGGATTTCCGCCTCATTGACCCCGTAGGTCAACGCGAGGATCAAAAACACGGCGTATTTCCGTTTCAGATGGTCTGCAAAGAAGTTAAGCACCTCGGCTGACATCGGGACTTCCCGTCCATCGACACCGTCAATTTCTCGCCGACTGTTGGCAGAGAACAATTCGTGCACGCGACTTACCTTCTCGTAGACCAATAAAGCCATCTGAGAGTGATCAACTTGAGCCACTAACTTCTCCATTGCTACGATCCGTCGGATTTCCGACTCGGCTTTCTCCTTTTCTCCAGAGAGCACGCGGCTGCACCAAATTTCACTTTGCAGCAAGGTCACCTTCAAATCTTGTCCCGGTGACACCCAGCACTTTGCCGTGCCATCGTCATATTCAGAGCCTGTGCGTTCTTCGCTCTGGTTACCACGTGATGCTTGCAGCTGTGCTTCTCGTTTAACGGCCAAGACGTGGCGAATCGCTTTTGTCCACAACTCGAATGTGCACTGATTGTATGAGCCGAATTCCAGAATGCAGTGCGCACTAGCGCTCTGCTTGTCCACCCTATTTCTGGCAGGATCCACCAAGCCTTGTCGATGCTTCTCATGTATCTGCTTTAATGCCAATGGCAACACACCACAAGAAACAGCGTCTTCTTAGTTTTTAGGGATGTTCTGTGTAACTAGACGTCTATCAAGCCGCAGAAGCTTTACCTCGTCCCCTCTGTCGACTTGTAGCAACTTGCGACGAAACAGTCGCGACTTGCCATCGCTGTTTTGCAGCGACGAGTAGCCTTCGACTGCATCGACGTGCATATCTCCAAGCAGCAGCATGTGATGCAGGTCAATGACCTAGATTGAAGAACGTCAGTGCAAACACGCAAGTGCCTCACTCCATACATTCATGCACCTTGTCGGGCTTGTATCCTTGCTCCCATCGCTCGCGCGTGGCAAACAGTAGGATGCTATCTTCTTGCAACGACACAAAGTACGACACCCATCCACTGATAAAGAAGAAGCTGTGCTCCAATACGAGCAGCGTATCGTTCATTGTTTGCTGCCCTCAAGATTGCCAATACACATAGAAATAGGTACATCAAATCAGTCGCTCCACAAGATACTCTCCTTACCAGCATAGCACAAGTCACATCACTTTATAAATAATGGCAGTCTTCGCTCGTCCTAGGCTCTTGGGTGTCCACGGCGTTTCTCGTGATACCGTGTCGTCCATGATGATAGAAGCGTTGTGTTCATCATGCAATAGCGTGTCTTCACAGGTCTGGGCGTCGTCCCGTACGATCGTCGGGGCTAGACGCACTAGGTGGTCAGTTGCTCTCGTTAAGTCACTCATTGCAAAAAAAATGACACTACCCGACCTGTTCTCGCTTGCGGGTCGGGTGGGTTCAACGAGCTGTTGTACCTATTTACTCAAGACCCGCGGGCCTAGAGGTACTGCATCGGATCGGGGAAAAGTATAAAATATGAGAATACACGCAACGTGCACCCATTATCAAATCAGAAGGTCCACGAACAATCTCGTCTCGCTTCAAGGAGTCACAATTCTTTTTGACACATGCGTCACACGACAAATGACCGTCACGCAGCAGGTCGAAACCCGCGAACGAGTACCATAGCCCGTGCAGAGCAGTCACGACGTTGGTCTAACGGCAAAGACGTCTTGCGCACTCCTTCGTCCGCTTACGACCAGGTCCGAGTGAGCGGTTTCTCGCCCGTCCGTCTCGACAGTTGGCAGCACTTTCGCTCGCTGTCGCAAGAGTACGATCGCGTGTTTAAGTCCGACTCGTCGTCCATTGCGCGTGACCCTGCGGTACGCTTGCGGTATTGACTACTTTCACTGGGTCTTTGTATGTAACAAGTCGCGTGTGGTTTGTTAGCGTTTCCATGTTGGTATTGAGCTCAAGCAGATTCTGACGCCAACAACGAGCGCGCAAGTGCGCAAGACGAAGATCATTTGCGCTATTGGACCAGCATCGTGGTCGGTCGAGATGCTGGGTAGGGTATGGTTCATATAGTATGTTCTTTGCTAACATGTGCACAAGATGACGCTCCATGGTTTGCATGTGTGTGTCTAGGGCAACTGTTGGATGCCGGGATGGATGTTGCCAGGTTGAACTTCTCACACGGAGATCATGAAGTGCACTTGAAGAGTCTGAATAATCTGAGGGAAGCAATGGCCGCACGACCGGGCTGTCATTGCGCAGTGCTTTTGGATACAAAAGGACCAGAGATTCGAAGCGGGTTTCTTAAAGGGCATCGGCCTGTACACCTGAAGGTGTGTGTAGATCTGGATGGCTGTGTGAGGATCGGAGCTGGAAAGATGCATCTAATGAGGATTGCTGCTTTTCGTATGTGGGTCGGCGGTTAGGCTGGACAGACACTGGAGATCACGACGGATTATGGCGTGGAAGGTGATAGCTCTCGCGTTGCCTGCACGTATGAGCAACTGCCAACGTCCATATCCATTGGCTCTACGATTTTGTGCGACGACGGGAGTCTCGTTATGACAGTGCTAGAATGCCTGCCAGAGTCGATTGTTGTGCGAGTGCACAATGACTATGTTCTTGAAGAGAAGAAGAACATGAATCTGCCAGGTACGTCTTTTCGCTGTTGTCGCCGAAGCATTATGGCTCATATGTACAAGTTGCCTTCTTGCGATTTATAGGAGCGGCAATTGAAATACCCGGTATCACGGAAAAGGATAAAGATGATCTGCTGAATTTTGCAATTCCAAATGGTGTAGATATAGTTTCAGGATCTTTTGTGCGCTCAGCTGCAAATGTGCGCGCAATACGGGAGTGTCTTGGCGAAGCAGGTCGGCACATCCGCGTTCATGCTAAGATTGAAAGCCAGGAGGCTCTTCAGAATATTGACGAAATTATTGCTGAGGCTGATGGCATTCATGTGAGTCGTGGCGATCTCGGTATGGAGCTATCACCGGAACGGGTATTTTTAGCGCAGAAGCTGATAATCGGTAAAGCCAACCGTGCTGGCAAGCCTGTGGTCACCTCCACACAAATGTTGCAATCCATGACAACGAAAGTTGTTCCTTCCAACGCAGAATGTACCGATGTCGCAAACGCCGTGTTAGACGGCACCGATGCTATGATGCTATCAGCAGAAACAGCCAAAGGCATGTATCCGAAGGAAGCAGCTGAAACAATGGCCAGGATTTGCGTTGAAGCAGAGCAAGCGCTCGACTATGCGGAACTATATAGCCTGCACCGGGCTGCTAACCGACGGCACGGAAGCCTGTCCGAATCTGTTGCCAGCTCGGCTGTCGAAATCTCTTTGGACATGAATGCCAAACTGATCATTTCTATCACTGACACAGGCGTCAGCACGACGTTACTGGCCAAATATCGTCCAAAAGCCAACATCTTGGCTGTTACATCCTCTGCTTTAACGTCGCATCAGCTTGCTGGGGTGTCGAGGTACGTTCGCAATTTATCGGTGGGCGAAGATCGACAGCCTTGCACTGACGTTGTTGCTCTTACTGTAACTGCTACAGAGGCGTGACGGCACTGTTGGTGGAATCCATGGTTAGTATAGATTATCTCACAATGAGAGCCATTACACACGCAACAGAAAGGGGCTTGATAATGGATGGTGAAGTTGTTATTCTCGTTCATGGACTCGACGATTCCGTATCGTCATCGTCCAACGTGGTCAAGGTGATCGAAGTTGCCAAACAAGACCGCAAGACGCAGCTTTACTAGCGATATTACATGCCTTCTAATCCACGTATCAGTATCGGTGTCTACTGACTCGCTTTACATCTATAACAGTGTTCAAGCAGTAAAACTCGGGAAATAGCAACCAGAGTCCAGGCACGGCAATAATGCTGCTGCCTACGACACCTTTGCACTCGTCTATAATAGTTCATTTGTGAGGTGGGCGGGGAATAGGAATGCGGAGGAAGTCGGACGCAGGTACAACCGCTCGTCGACCAAACGATTCTTGGGCCTCTAACGTCAGATGAAGTGTTGTAACTGCGGTATAATCCTCCGACCAGTGCCGGAACCGGTGGCTGAAATGCGTCAAAGCAAGTAGTGTCGCGTTCATCTTTTTGGCCGCGTATCCTGCCATACGAGCTGTCGAGTGGCCACGATGCACCGCCTGCAGAATCGTCGACGTGAGAGCAATCGAATAAAACAGCGAAATATCCTTGTAAGGCATCAAACTGTGCCCATACCTGCTTGACCATTCGATGACTCAGCGTTGCTTCATGGACCAATACCTGTTGGAAGCATCCGACAGCACATCACGTTAGTAAGCTTTACATGATATATCACAAGATGCAGCGCTGGTGTCACTTACATCACAGTTCTGTGCTATATCAAACATTCTGGAAGAATCCGAAGAATCGCCAAGAATAGCCACCTTGCGTCCGCGAGCCTTTGGTCCGATTACCTGCGATGCACGTCATTAGTCACCCTGCAAAAACCCGATTCGGCCGTAGTCATGCGTTTGGCAGACGGTACTATCGACCAACCTCGGACGCATGAAGAGTTTCTCCATTCGGCAGCTCGACACTACCACCCAACTTTAGTGTACGGTACTGCGGTCCAGGTGGCAGACCTCGCTTACGAAGCGCATCGATGTCCAACTTTCCAGGGAACGGGTATTCTTCCACGACGTAACTGTTGTGTCCACAGCATCAATGCCGTGTGAGCCATATTTCCGATTTCTTAATGACAATGATGCGAGAGCATACCCGAAGCTCGTAACCGTATGCTTCAACGTAGCCGCTTGTACCATGAACTTGCCATCATCCAGCACCTTCCATACATGACCGTTACCTTCGGTATCAGCGTGAATCCACCTGCACTGAAGACTCTGCACGTCGCATTCCACCACACAAACAACTCAGCATCCACATTCCACCAGACCTACTACGAAGTCCCACACATTTACAGTCTACTACAAAAGACATACAGGATGTCGTGGTGCGTTCCGCATGAACTTCTCATGCGCCGACATCTTCTTCAGCATAACGGGACACACCAACTCATGCACGGTAACTCTGAGGTTCGTCAGTCTCGTGCTGCTCGTGGAAATGGCCGTATTCAAGTACGAAAACAGTCCGAGCGGTCCATAGACGTCAATAGGTCTGGGACACTTGGTTTTTGTGTGTGGGTCTGTGTACTCGGCACTGTGGTTGTCCAGCGTACAGAGCATGCCTGGCAATCCATAGACGTGATCTCCGTGCAAATGCGTCACGAAAAACTTGGTCGTGTGCGGTACACACATGAAGCTCTTGATCATCTGCCGCAGACTGCCTTCTGCACAGTCAAACATCCAATTACTGCGCCCCAAGCGCACGCAAACACTCGTCGGATTGCGTCGCACAGCTGGTGAACCTGCGCCAGTGCCTAAGAACAGCACTTCAAAGCCCGTGAACGGCATCTGCTGCGGCGACACGAGCAGCGTCTTGTTGCAGCTCCGAAGAGGTGCCGTCTTGAGCACGGCATAGCGCTTACTGATGCGCGTGAGCGGCACGGAAGACCGAGCCGCTTGCGCTACTAGAAGCTGTGCCATGCCGCTTCGCTCGCCTAAAAACGACATTCGAAGGTGATAGAAACGAGGATAGAAATTGACAATACAGTCCGACGATGGTGGTGCGATGTGTGTGTGTGTGTTTGGTGTCGGTCCTTTGGGTGGATAAAACCCAATATCGCTTCAGAGTGGGTGGGTGCATGTGCTTTGTAAAAAATGTCGTATCACTCAATAGAGGTCGCTTGGGCTTTTTGTGTAGCTGTCAATCATGAGCGACGACGCCGTTGCCAGCGCGGACTCGACCAGTTGTGACGAGTTCGTGGACGGCGCGATCTTCCGCGTGAAGCTGCACAACTTTCTCACGTACTCGGACGCCGAGTTCTTTCCAGGTCCTCGTCTGAATCTGATTCTTGGACCCAATGGCACCGGCAAGAGCTCCATCGTCTGCGCGCTCTGCGTGGGACTTGCAGGCAGCACTCGCGTAGGTGTTTTTTGTCGTTTTTGGGCGGTGTTCTGAAGTAACCGTTAAGATTCAATCAGTTATTCAGTGTTATGGAAAGACAGTCTGTGACGTGATTCCGCTCTACTCTTCGTGTTGTTGCTGCAGCTCCTGGGACGTGCCGACAAAGTGGGGCAGTTCGTGCGGCACGAGAAAGAGAGCGGGTATACTGAGATTGAGCTCTTCTTTGCACACAAGAACAAGGTCATTCGTCGCAACATTTTTCGAGACAATAGGAGCACGTGGCAAGTCGACGGCAAGGACTCGACGCTCCGGGACGTGACGAGCATCATGGAGGCAGCCAGTATTCAGATTGACAACTTAT
The DNA here is from genome assembly GCA_921007115.2 of Peronospora matthiolae. Classification (NCBI taxonomy): domain Eukaryota; phylum Oomycota; class Peronosporomycetes; order Peronosporales; family Peronosporaceae; genus Peronospora; species Peronospora matthiolae. The sequence goes on along the minus strand of CAKLBY020000223.1, from coordinate 211,882 downwards.
GCCAGTTCCTGCCGCAAGACAAAGTCGGCGAGTTTTCGAGAATGAACCCCGTGCAGCTTTTGAAAGCCACGGAGAATGCGATTACAGACAGCGATTTGGCTGCCAAGCACGAGGAGATTATTGAGTTGCAGCATAGTATGTCGGACAAGAGACGGGTGGGTGTTTTTTTGCTGTGCAAAGCATGGATACGAGGCTGCAGTGATGCCTGAATTGTGCCGTCTTGCTGTCTGTTTCTGTCGGTTGTCAATAGGAACTAGAACATGCGCGCGCGGCACTGGGGCTCAAGAAGAGTGAGAACGCACAACGGCAGAACGAGGTGGAACGGATTGAAGACTATGAAGCCCGAATCGAGGAGGTCCTGTTTTATGACGCCGAAATGTGTTTGTATCGCTATGTTTCCTTTTGCTCTTTTTGTTTACTGATGCTGTATGGGCTGGTCCTTGTAGACGTCGGTGATGGAGAAGAAGTGTTTGTGGCTTGAGTTTGAGGAGGCCAAACTCGAAGTGGAGAAGCTAAAGGAGGAAAAGCGGCTCTGTAAAGAAGCCATAAGCGTGAGTGTCGCCTGTTTGGTTGACTCACTGACGGTCATGCTGACGGTAATGATTGTTACGGCAATGTGCTTGTAGATTGAACGCAAAGAAAAGATTGATCCTTTGGTGGATCTTCTCAAGAAAGAATCAATCAAGCTAGAGGACATTAAAACCGAGTGCGTCCTAACCGTCTTCTCGGAGGTGGTTTGCTGGTGTGAAGCTAACGGTCGGTCCTGCTGCAAACAATTAGGCTATCAGATGTGGACGACAAGAAGCGACAGCTTGTCGAAAAAATACGACAGGGAAAGAGTCATGTACGAGATGAAACGTATCCTCACATTTGTTTTGTATCGTCGCATCGAACCGCAAATAACCGTGGACTTGCAGATCGACTCTATGGAAAGTGCTCAAGATCAGACTTCGATAGATGTCACAGAGCTACGCTCCCGGCACGTCTCCGCTCGTCGAAAACTTGAGCGATTGGAACAGGATATGGTGGAGGTTCGTATTTAATGCATCGGACCGGATCTGTGCGTTGAAATCTGAACTTACTCGCTCATCTGCAGTGGAAAAAGGAGCGCGAGGGCATGGCTGATGACGCGGATCTTAAAGAGCAAAAAGAGAAGTTAGAGAAGGAACAGCGCGGTAAAAATCTTGAGGTACGCGAGACTGATGATAAACTGAAGGTTCTGTCAGTCACTTGTAATCTGACTGCTAGACTTGTTGCTTTGGTGCGTAGGAGACAGAAATTCGCAGTAAAAGAGAATCTCTTGCTCGCGAGCTGTCCTACATCGACAATGAGCAGAAGAAGGTAAGAAGCAAGCTCGAAACACTTGAAAACGAGGACGTGCAGCGTCGACTAGCTCTTCAGAGGGTCGATCCTGACTGTATCCGCGCAGCGGATTGGGTAAAAAACAATCAACATCGGCTAAAGCGCAAAGTATGGGGGCCAGTTGCGCTTGAGGTAAGTGGTCACCTTACTCTACATGGCCGTTCCATCCTACGTGCTTCTAACGTCTAGCGTGATTGCTGATGCTACCCTTTTTTTACGACAGATGAAGCTCAACGAGACGATTCATGCGAAGTACGTCGAAGACACTCTGCCAAAGTGGCTTTTAGGCGCGTTAGTGACGGAGTGCTATGACGACTACAACACAATTCTTCACGAGCTAAAAAGCGGAAACTCTGATCGTCACATAAAAGCGTCGATTTTGAACGTCGAAGACGGAAAGTGCCATGCTTTCAATCGGCCGTACTCGAGCGATAAGATGAAAGACTATCGCGAACGGTATGGCATGACGGGTTTCTTGGATGAGGTACGCGACGATGCACGTCTGAAAATAGATGTCTGGTGATTTACGTTTCGATTGCTGTGATAAGCTGGTATCTGCTCCGGATATTGTGCACGAAGCTCTTCGTGCTCATGGTGGTCTACACACCGTCATGGTTGGCTCTCAGCTCACGGAAGACTTTATTAACAAAGGTGGTCACATTTTCTCAGAGATCGCGTCAGCTGAGCGAAAAGCAGCATTTGTGACTCCGTACAAGAAATACGTTACCTCAGGTTCTTGCTGCAAATCAGTGATTGTATGTGATGTCGTCCGTGGAAGACGTGGCTAACGGCGCTTCTTTTTACAGTTTCCAAGTATGGAAACCGGAACGTTACTACGCGTACAAACGATCTTCTGAACCCTCGTCTGTTGGCGGGTTCCACATCAGTGGAAGACGAGAAGATTGAAATAAAAAAGGTTTTGGATGATTTGGGTTCTAGGGAGAGGAGTATTCGAGAAGAGGTAGGCGACCACACGTACTATTTTCGCATGAGCGTCGCAGACGGCTAACCTTCTGATTATACGTACTACTTTCGCATGAGCGTCGCAGATGGCTGATCTGAAAGAGCAAGAGAAGACGTATGCGGAAGAAAAAAGAAAAGTCCAGCATCGCATCGCAGAAATCCGCTCCCAGCGGATGGCGATTATTCGCTTAGATGATAAGATCGCCGAGAATGATAACAAGATATACTCGCTGAAAAGCGAGGTTGCACAGGTGGGTGTGGTGCTTTGCTTTGGCTGCACGCACGAAATGTTTACATTCTTGCTGTACAGGACGTGTCGAAGAGGGAGGAAGTCTTGACTCGGAAGTTAAGAAATCAGACTTTGAAGTACGTGGAGCGAAGTGTCGATGCGTGTGACAGGTCATCGAATTGTACTGATACTCTTTGTTACAAAAATGCATCATTACAGGCAAGCGCAGCAGATAAAGCATTGGCTACATTTTTTAAAAGATCTGCACAAAGCCACTGCTCGCGAGGCATACCTATCACTGCAGCTCGGTACACAGCAAGTCCGAGTGGATTTCACAGAAAAGTACCTGAAGCAAATGGAAGTTGCCCTACGGTAAGAATTGTAATGGATCTATTGCGAGGCCGTATTATCGCTTACACTTTCCGCTCGAACAGGGACCTCCGAAACGCTTACAAGCTTGCGAAAGAACAGCTGTTGGCTATAGCTACAAAAGCCATGCAGTTGAAGCATAGAGCAGAGGAGGAGGCGTCGTGGGAATCTTACGAAGAACGGTTCAACGAGCTTCCAGATGACCTGGATGAGCTGAGAGGCAAGATTGAGAATAACAAAGCAGCTCTGGAATGCTTCCGTGGCGATAGGCGTGTACGGGAACTGTACGAACCCGTGTGCGGCGAAATTCGAGACGACGAGATTCACCTGGCAGACCTGGAAAGTCGCGTTGCTCGCGGCGAGGATACAATAAGCGGGATTAAAGTGCGTTTTTGTGATGTATGAAGCGGTATTGTGGAGCGTTTGTTGACTCCGTGTGCGGTCAACAGGGCGAGTGGCACGAAAAACTTAGGGAAGTGGTGCAGCATATCGATACTTCTTTCGGAGACTTCTTTAAGAGTATTGGTTGCGTTGGCGAAATCCTGCTTGATGACAACGACCCGGTAAGTAAATTGTGGTCAAAGCACCGCTAGCTGCTGCTATGGTTTATGCTGATAAGACCTGTTTTGGATTGGAATGTTTAGGACGTGGCAAAATGGGGGATCCAACGTCGGGCACAGTTTCGTAAAGATACAAAACTTTCGACTATGACCGCCGAGGAGCAGTCTGGAGGGGTACGTTGTCAGCTTTATGTCGAGCCTGCCTTTCGTCGGTCAGCTTACGATGTGGTTTCCAGGAAAAATCTGTTGGAACTATCATGTACTTGATGGCTCTACAGAGCCTCACGAAGTGCCCATTCCGGGTAGTTGATGAGATTAACCAGGGCATGGATGTTTACAACGAGCGTAAGGTGTTCCAGCGAATCACCGAGTCATCATGTGGTAGCAAGCTGCCCCAGTACTTCCTGATCACGCCAAAGCTAATCACGGGGCTTACCTATCATCGCGACACGAAGGTTATGATCATTCTAAACGGGCCATTCAACAATGTTCGGCAAGAATTGTGGGACCCGGATCGATTCATCGCTTGCGGAAAAAAGGCGAAGCGTCGATCAGGCGTCCTTGGAAAGGGCTCCTCTAAGAAGCGTGCTCGAGCGTAACTGCGGAACGATAGAAGTGCGCGCAGCAATACAACATTCAAGGTTTGTTCTTATTATCACCATGGCCTATGCCTTTATTTCGTCAAGTGTGAGTTCTTCTGCTCCAGCAGGATCGCACGAGTACATTACATGAATGTGAATGCTGACCGATTACCGCTCAAGCACACATTATCGACGGCCCCAGCACGTGACGCGGTACCAATGGATGTTCCTGTACTGCACGGAGAGTCGACAACGGAGAAAAGATCCTTTCCGTAATGGCTCGATGTCTTGATATGCTCCTCAACACGAGCTTGCTCGAACTGCTCGTACATTTTCGGGACAGCTTGCTGCTGCTGCGGAGCGTAGGGAGGACCGGAACGCTCTAGCGTATTATAGTCACCCAGAAGCTGCAAAGCGTTTGACAAAGCAAGTGTGCTGACGTTAAGATCACATTGCGCACATCGCACACAAAACAGAACTCCAACGTACCAAAACCTCCTGCATAGACGTCAAGGCCGGTGGCGGCAGTGGGCAGACAGGAGAACCAAGGAGGTCTACTGAACCTGTACCGCCGTGGCCGACAGGACTAGCAGGCGATTCAAGACTTAGCGAGTCGAAGCCAAGTAGGTCCACCTCCTGTTGTACACGTTTGTTTGGAGAGCTGCCACGCTGAAATCGTGTAGCACCCACGCGTTTGCTGCTAGGCTTCGGAGCCTCGTAAGCATCATCCGCGTAACCAAGTGCACGCAAAACCTGCAGCGCCTTCGACACTACGCTAGATTTGGCATCCTTTAGCAGCTGTTTAAGGAAGAAAAAATGCGTCAGCCTAGATCATCACACACCTGAATACGCTATGATACGACGAACCTCTTCAATGACCTCGACGTTTTCCTCGAAAAACTCCTCATACACTGCTGCGCCTGGTGAGTCCAGCAGCGCTCGTACGACGTGTAGACCTTTCAGACGAACTTGCCACGTCTCGTCTTCTAGCTTGTCCAGCACGATGTCACCGATTGTTTGAGAATCCAGCGTCTGTGCAAGATCGACAAAACGTTTGAGCCCATCAGCAGGCGGCGCGCGCGAAAGACCTGCCGGTGCGCACAAGTTGTCGATCATCGTGCGCTCATAGTCCCTGCGTGAAAACGATCGTGAGTACAAATTCCAGTCAGCACCAACGGACGTCACAAGAAAACGAGTACCTGCTGGTGTCGCCCCCACCCGCCCCCTGTCGAGCGTTCGACTGATAATAACCATGTTCAACTATTTGAGGGCCGGCCCGCAACTCGTCGTGATCAGCCAGGGATGATACCATCGACTTGTCCATATTGCGGCGGTCCCATTTCTCCAGCGCTGCTGTACCTAACTTTTTCAGCACTTCTGCTTTCTTACCGAGAGCCGTCGATGGCGCGTCTGGGAGTGGCTGTCCATTGACAGGAAGGCCCATGCTACCAATGCGATGAGCACTGCCGCCTATGCGGCTTGTTGCATCAGCATATGATGGTGCTCCCCCCAATTGGTGGTGGCCAGCGAAGCCGCCTGGCGCACTGCCTTCAATCAGATTCGGATTGAATGCAGTTGCACCGCTAGCGCTGCGAACAGCGTTCGAATTGTATGTACCGCTCTGAAAGCCACCGAGTCCTGACGTCACATCCATAGTGCTGTTGCCATATGCTCCAGCTGGCTTTGGAAAGTTAAGCGCGTGTCCCACCAGCACCGTAGGGCGGTTGTCTCGTCTAACGGACGGATTGTAGCGCGGCTCATTATCCACTGCAAGGTCCTTCTTTTGGTAACCCGAACTACTCCAAGTACCGGCGCCGGTGCTCTTCGACGCCATACCAGATCCTGGATGGGTAGACCACGAGTCAAAGCCGGTTGCTTGCCGTTGCGGTGGCTGTGGTGCTTGTGTGCTGTGACCATATGTGCTCTGCGGGCAGTTTTGGGTGGTGCCGTATCCTCCCATGCTACCACCGTTTTGCCCAAAGTTATTAGTATCGCTCCCAAAGCCACGGTTGCCTTCTCCGCCCGGAGGTCCACTACGGCCCACTCCAGGTGGTCCATTATAGCCGCCATCCGATGGTCGATTGTAGCCTTCGGACGGATTATCCTGATAAGGCATTGGCCGACCAGAAGGCTGCTGTTGTCCCCACGATCCGCCAACACTCATATGCTGTCGTTCCGTTTGATCGCATGCACTATCAGCAGTGCCATACGCCGGCACATTGTCTCTTGTTGAAGCGTGCCAGCTTTCATCGTTACCCTGAAGAGCGTGCTGCTGCGGCTCTTCCTGCTGACGCGAGAGGAAACTGACATTTAAACACACCAGCGCTTCCTACAGCACAGAAAGACCAACAACATGACGTGACCTATTTGCATACAATAACGTCCGTCTGTCGTCTGCGATACCCAACATTCTCGAACCTGTGCTGCCACCCGAATACGGCGGTACTTTTCATCACCATACACTGGATCCGACAGACCTGAAATTTCTACAATTTTCTCAACGCCAAGCAGCACACAACAAACCAGCACAACCACCAACAACCGCAACAAATTAGCGAAAGTTCCACGTCATCAAAAACACACACAACAGGGTGCACTCTGCTCAATGAAAATTCCCACTCAACGACGTACGCAAGTAGACAGCCACCTCCTGCTCCTTGTCTCGAATAACCTCAGCAAAAGCACGACTACCGTCTCGGATGCAACACTTCAAGGACCCAATTTAGTGGTCCACGTCACTAACCCAACGACATTCCAGCACCAACGTACAGAAATGATCTGCAGTGCCTTGAGCTTGACGTTCAAGTTGCTCTTGTGCAGCCGCGCGAGCATAAAGTCCGCAGTCTTTTCAGCGTCCCGGTCGCTCGCTTTGGTCGAATCTAGCAGCAACATAAGCAACGCAACCCACACACGTGAGATTCCCTATCACTGCAACAGACGCAGCGCAAGCGACTTGATCGAAGTACGAACGCACGCGCAATCTCTTCCATGAGATACACGGGCACGGGGCCGTCGTGCAGACTCGTGGCTTCAGCCAGCGCGTGTCGGTTCATCCTCGGAAATAAAACAAACAAAGGTACGAACTAACACACGCACAACGGTACGACATCACGTCTCAGGGGCCGCGTACCTTGTTCATGGTACTTGGTACCAGCTTTTCGCTACTTTGTCTGCGCGTCAAACGTAATCGTAAAAATAACGGATCGTGGGACAAGAATATCGTACCTTGCGCAACGGAGCAAAGTGGTACCGAAACGGCATTTGACAAAACAGCCATCTGCGAAATTCATGGCAACTCTAAACGCGGTTTACGAGGTCTCAGTCGGGAGGGACTTGGCAGCATCTAGTGAAAGACTAGCTAGCACAGAGCGTGGTAGCTACTACGCAAATCGTAGTAATTTTAGCCCTTTTCGGCGTTTCGTGCGCGTCTATCGAACGAAGATGGCGAAATAGTTGTGACAGCTGTGATGGAATGGGTGTTTGCTTCATCTGTCACCGCTCCACTTTTCCGCTCATGTCGATCGGATAGCGGTCTTCAGCTATCCTAGAGTCTGACAGAAACCACTCTGATCGATTGTGACGAAGTGTAATTCTGCAATTGTTATTCTACCGTCTCGTACGGACTTGTTCGGAGCTTGTTACCGTTGCAACCACTTCATATTGATGCTTTGCTTACGCGTTAACACAGCACAACATCCAGATTGATATGCGCTGCACAGATGGACCTGTCATCTTACCGTGAGGCCAACTTGTTGGTCGGCAATGTACCCTGGACGTAAGGGAAGACTCAGACACCGTCTCAGGTACGGACAGTGGCGAAGACAAAGATGCGGATGTAAACGCAAAGGAAAGCAATGGTAGTGTTCTGAAAGGCGTTGCGGCGGCAAGTCGGAGTTCGGACGCGACGCGGACGGTGATGAGGACGACACTTACAATAATGACGACGAACAAAACAAAAACAACAACGACAAAGAAGACAACAACCACAACGACGAAAACGAAATTGTCTACGTGACAAACAGATACATCAACAACAATGAAGACAATATGACGGGTCCAGGTACTATTTGACATTCCCCGTTATATCCAACGAGTTTGCGTTGCACCTTACCGACTTTTTCGCCATCCATTGCGAAAACATATTCAAGAGTAGAGGAAGGACGTAGTGTTGTTGCGCGCACAATCCCGTTCTATATAGAAGAACGCATGACAGCAGGCGCATTTAGCGCAACAGGAAGGAGTTTAGGAAAACACTCCACCTCTACTTCGATATGCACTGAAAAGACAACCCGTGAGCCATTGTAAAGTCAGAACGAGGAACGGGCAAATCGTTCCTAGGGATGCTGAGGGACAGCTAAAATCAAATAGACGGTGGTAGCGACAAGGTCAAGATCTCGGGTGATTGTAGCTGCGTTGCTAGCAGGACGTGATCATTTATCTAGCTGCTCACAAAGGTACCCGAATCAGGAGATCTTCGTGTACAAGCTGGTCAAAGCCCGTATCAGCACTGCTACAATTTTGACAATTAGAGGGAAACAATCGCCTGCTAAAGCCTGCTGATCACTATGCATAAAACGAAAGCCTAAAGCGACGATTTTTAAAGAAGGCCGGACCACCGTAAATGGTCGCTTTGATGCGCGATATGTCTGCGGATAACGCGACCTCATCCTTCTATAATTTGATCAATTTCTACTTGTTGTTCCGATCTTTAGGTTCTTATTGTCATTGTCTGGGTGCCACTTAGCTCCTTGCTCTCTTGGCTGCTCTGGTTCGGTCGCTCTGAGCACATCTTTTGCAGGCCTGTCTAAACAACCTATCATTCTTGTCAGGCTTTGGCGGGCGAGGCTATTCCGTACTTTGAATTTTGCTATTCCGTACTGCAAACACCGTCAAACATTTTCACGAACAGCTAATTAGCTTCATAGTTAAATTTATCTAAATTATGCTATATATAGAAGGTCAGAGGTGCAAAGATTAAAGAGCTTCCATTGCCTGGATTTTGTTGCCTTAATGTCACCTTTTGCACTAGCTTTAAACGACTCGTGTAGTGCTGACCACACCACATTCATTTGTTATCGTTTTTTTGGCTCAAATTGCCGACAAACGGTACAGGCAGTGCGCGCGCTGACCTGAATCATACTGTACAAGGCGACATTCCCGTTTACACTGAATCTACCGACCAGCAGATATAAGTGTCTGCATGCGGCGGTGCAATTCATAGAGGTTAACAATCGAGTTCCGATCGCACGTAGGTAAGCCCTTCGTAACCTCATCGTACACCAGATCTTCAGGACAGTTGCCGAACACGAGCGAGACGAGGATCGAAAGGGAACAGCACTGTGGAGTGATGTCAAAGAGCCATCGGTAACGGTCCGGGATGACAGCAGCAGGCGGGTTGAACCCAGCAAAGAGCAGGAGCATGACGTTTATGAGGACGCCCGCAACGGCAACGACTTTGCCACTGGACAGCAAGTAGACGAGCAGCTGGTCCAGGAGCGTCTGCATGAGCTCGGAGAGGGAGATGTTGAGCCAGTAGAGCACAGCCGTGCTGAAGGAACAGATGCCGAGCAGAGGGAAGAAGACAATGGTGAAGAGGAGACTGCTAGACTCCAAAGACGTAGGGGATCTCGATAAACGCAATGCCGAGGAAGTACCAGAGAATGTTGTACGTCTGCGCGTCGCACTTGCGGTAGTAGACGGCTCGTTCCCGCAGGATGAAGGGCAGACAAGCAACGTACGTCACGTATCTTTGATACAGTTTTGTCATGAAATGATACCCGCGGCTGAGCTCAGCCCTTGATACGTTGTCTAGTTGGCGTTGACGAGCACGGGGCCGAAGATGATGGCCAGGATGAGCGCGAGCCAACACCGGGTCAAGTTGTACGATGGTGTTCGCTAGTACACTAACTGGAAATGCTGCATGATCAATCAGAGTTGCATCCAGGAAGTAGCAGCTCGCTTGTGCTGGAACACTAGATTCAGAAGACTATCGGGTGTAGGTGTCGTCACACGAGGTTCAGCTGGACAAGTCAGCAACACTTGGTGCTCCAGAGATAGATTAGGACATTGGTTAATTTTCCAGTTGGAGATGTTCAACCCGTCCGTAAGGCTCGGCACTAAATCCAGCCAATGGAAGCTCTTTAATCTCCGCACCTCTGACCTTCTATATATAGCAAAATACAGATAAAATTTAATGACTAAGCTAAAATAGCTACTCGTAAAAACGTATGACGGCGTTTGCAGGACGGAATAGCAAAACCCAAAGTACGGAATAGCCTCGCCCTTAAAAAGAGCCCGTTTCATTACAATCTCTAAACGTTTTATGCCGGCGTCAAGATTATGGACCCCATCGACGTCGAAGAGCTCCGCGTAGAGGCCGTCGTCGTCGACTACTACATGAGTAAACCGCTGCCCAGAGACGCGATCCACCATCTCCCCTCCTCACCGTGCTATTCTCGTGCCCGTGAGGTCCCAGTCGTGCGGATCTTTGGTGCTACACCCGCTGGTCAAAAAGCTCTTGTACACGTTCATGGGGTGTGTGTCTGTGCGTGTCTCTTTAACTGTGGTACTTCAGCTTTATCAAAAAGTGTGATGACAGACACGTAGCATAGACTAATGCTTCATGTACCTAGATCTTCCCGTACTTTTACTTTCGAGCAGAAGACGACCCAGACTTTGAAGACCAAGAGCGTCTGCGCGCGCTGCTACCTCGACTGGCAAAGGATATCGAGGTTGGAAATGCTGCAAAGCAGCAGCAAAGTCACCAAAAAATGGAAACGTACGCTCGAACTGTCAATATCATAGGATAATTGCTAAGGTGGGCATCGAAATGCTGAGTAAAGTACTAAAGAAGACTCGAGGAAAGAGCCTGACGAGCTTTGCGTTGTGTAGATGCTGATTGTGCAAGGAACGCCGTTCTACGGGTACCATCCGAGTCCAAAACTATTCGTGCAAATCTTCTTGTATAACCCACGAGTGCTGGCAGCAGTGGTGCAGCTGCTTGAAGGCGGAAATGTCTGTGGAAGGCGGTTCCAGCCGTACGAGGCGCACGTACCGTTCTTGCTTCAAGTTGCGTGATGATCAGTTAGGATGGTTTGCGCCATTGCGAGCTATCAGAGGTGATCTTATGGGCAAACGTATGTCATGCGTAGGTTTTTGCTGATTACAATATTGAAGGGCTGAATTATGTGGCATTTAGCAACGTCAAGGTACGCTCAGATGGTTCTACCGACAAATGACTGCCACGCGCAGATTGGAGTAGCACGGCTGATCACTACTTTGATAGTTTCGATTTCCAGTGCCTGTCACGCAGGATCATCTCGCAAAAAGTGCAGAAGATTGCCACGTTATTTCTCTCTCGAACGTTTCAGCAGATAGAATAAATGGCTTCGATAGAAGCGCACCATCTCTTGTTGGACGATATGTCCCGGTGCTTCACGCACCAGAACGATGGTCGGATCGACAGTCCAGCTGTGCGCTAGAAGCCGATGTCGCCGCTGTGTGCATTCTGAATCCAAAGCGATTTGAGTCCCAGCAGAAAGCAGCGGAGAGCACGGGTGAGCTACGCAATGTGCCGTCGCTGGCAGCCATTTGGGAGGTGCGTTAACAACTACTAGAGCGAGTTCGTGTTGCCGGAGGTATTGATGTAACGCTTTTGCGAGCGCTAGGAGGAGAGATTACGGCGCACGTTGGATGGAGAAAGGGCAACACCAACAATGCCCTTGAGTTTACCTCGCAACGCTGACTCGTTTTCGTCTAGAGGTCTAACGCTGAGCGCCTCGCCGGCACAATCGGCATCGTCGCTGTTATCACAGTCTATTTTCAGAAAAAAGCTCAAAGATTCTGTCGATGAAGTGATGGAAAAATTAAAGGAGCAAGACGAAGGACAATGGACAAACAGCAAAATCCCTGATCTTCACCCTCATCACCTGTCTGCTAGCGACGTGGCATTATGCGGTAATTCGATAGCCGTGGAGAGCGAATACTCTCACAGCCAAGCTGATCATGAAGACAATAACAAGCACAGTTCCGAGCAGGTAACCTTTCGTTATGGTCTGTTGTAATGACTTTCATCACATCTTGCATTTTGCACAGTCAGTTGAAGAAGATGAAGCCATTGTGAATATTCTTATAGCGATGCAGCAAGAAAGCGACCTGGGTCATGTAGACAACAACCCGGACGAAGGCAATGAGAACGACAGATACGTGACGCTCAACGAAAGCGATGAAGAAGCCGAGACCAGCAAGTGGGGCACTCGAAACGATGAAATTGGCGATATCATGGCTTCACAGCGCCACGTTGAAGCTCGTATCACATGCCAGTCACCTGGTTTTTCAAAAGAGAAAGTTTGGTGGGACGTCGCAGAGCGTGAACCTCGGCCCACTGCAACTCCACTCAGTGAACTTGGTAGTCCTCGTGTTATCCTCCGTGCCCCACAGCAGCGTTCGACTGAAGTTGTAAAGTCTCCTGTTGTATTTTGTCCTTGTTGGTTGCTGTAGGCTCACGAAAAAATGTGGAGTCGTCTGTGATTGCTGTCAAGGCCGTCGGATTTGATTCCAGCCAAGAGGATGTATCTCGTGTTGTCGATCTCGAAGATTTACTCTCCCCGCGACCGCTAGAATCGACATCAATACATCTGCAGGAAGAGAGGTCGGACCCGGTCGACTATGGCCGACTGGCGCAAATGCCGCAGTCGCGGCCACTGCAGGTGACCTCGAGAGGTCAAGGACTATCAGCAGCAATGATGGACAGCAAGCGCTTGTGGCTCTTCAGTCCTGAGCCTCCTTCCTTCTCACAGATTCTGTCGTCTTCGCATGACCTTGGAGTGGATCTAGTACAGGTTCGACAAATATACATTTGCCTCGCCAATCACCTGACTCGCTAAAATGAGGACTGATTGTGTTGTAGTACAAGCCCGCGTTTTACAGTAATGCTGCAGATATCCCGAAGAAAGCCATGATCTTCGGTGGGAAGAAATTTGACTTTACACCGCACAAAACGAGCAATCTGTCGGTATTTGATACCAGCGCGACACGTCAGATGCTGCATCCACTTTGCAGCAGCGACAGCAGCGAGAGTGGACGAAACGCGCCTTGGCGTAACCTTTCTCATCTGAAGACCCCCAATGACATTCCTGAAAGAAGCGGAAAGGTGTGCCATGTTCGAAGATGCCTCTTGGAAATTTGGCAATCTGGCTGATCCCGTTGTTTGTCAGGTGCGTCGTTTGCGGATGGCAGCATCGTTGCCACCAGACGCTACTGCTATCAAGGAATGGGTTTCGAATCGTGCTAAAAGCCGCAGCATTCTTGCAAAGGTGGTAGATCATCGGTTTTTGATGTCATTCTATGCTGACGCTTTACTGCATTTGGCTAGACACGACAAAAACGTGCTCACCCTGCCGTGGTGTGTTCGGCATCGCCGTCGGGTAGACTGAGCACACCAGCGGTTCTGTCAAATATTACGATACTATCCATCGAAGTGTTCGCAGCATCGCGAGGCAACATGCTGCCAAATCCTCTCCACGACCCGGTCAATGCAATCTGTTATGCAGTGGAAGCCCAAGAAGGACCGACAGATTATACGACAAATGAGCGCGGATTCCTCATGATAAAAATGGACGACATGGATTCACCAACACTCGAAGGCGTGGGCATTTGTGTTGACAGTGGTGATATGTCGGTGACATTTGCCGCAGACGAGCAAGATCTACTCCAATCACTAGAGGCGCTAATAAGACGGTGGGATCCAGATTTTTTGGTAGGATTCGAGGTGCAAAAGGCTTCGATTGGGTATCTCATCGACCGGGCTTCACAGATGGATGTGAGTAGTGCTTTATTGATCTTGCTCGTACGCGCAAGTCTCATATGCAGTACCACAGATCAATTTGATCCAGTCGCTATCTCGCCTCCCGTCATCACCAGTGGATCCTCGTAACGCAAAGATGAAGGCTCAGGACCAAGAAAAAAGCAGCCAAAATGAAGAGTCGGCTGATACAAGTTGGGGTGTCAACAAGGCAGCTGGGCCATGGATACACGGCAGGTATATTCTGAATCTTTGGCGAATGACTCGCTCAGAGGTAGGGAATGTTGAGATCTTTTACGGTGATCGAGTGGACGTGAACGAAGTGCTGCTTGTGCTTCATACGTGGTGTAGCTGAAGCTGTCGCGCTATGCTTTTGAAGATGTCGTAGAGGCCGTATTACGTCGGACTTATCCAGTATACACAGCTAAGCGGTTGACGTCGTGGTTCCGTGAATGTGATAAAATGCGGTGGAAGGTGATCAAGTATTTTCTTGATCGAGCTACGCTGAATCTCCGTATTCTTTCCAAAATGCAGCTAGTCACGAGAACAGGGTACGTTTCTCTCGACATACAACGGTACGGTCTCCTGCTAACCTCTTGGTTGATGATCGACTACCCCTGCAGCGAGATGGCCCGACTTTTTGGGATTGACTTTTACTCGGTTTTATCGCGAGGATCACAGTACCGAGTCGAGGCTGTCATGTTGCGCGTGACAAAGCGGAAGAATTTTCTGTTGGTGTCGCCAAGCAGAAACCAAGTGTCTGGCCAGGCCCCGATGGAGTGCATTCCACTAGTGATGGAACCGCATTCGAGCTTTTACACAGACCCCGTTGTGGTCCTTGATTTTCAGGTACGGATCTGTTTTTGGTCACTTTAATTTTCGATATCCGTCACATCGAAGTATAACATCTCGTTTGCGTTGGCACCGTAGTCTCTCTATCCATCGCTTGTCATTGGGTATAACCTGTGCTATTCAACTTTGCTAGGGCGTCTAAAGAGTGGACAGCATCCCGAGTTGGAGACTTCGCTCGGGGTCGTTGATTTCACCCCAAACTCCTCCGGGCTGTTGCAATGCAAAGATGACGTCATTATTGCACCGAATGGAACGTTGTTCTGTCCCAAGAGCTATCGCCAAGGAGTCCTTCCGCTCATCTTGGACGAAATCTTGTCAACCCGGATCATGGTCAAGCAGTCAATGAAATCGGCAAAGGAATCAAATCAGGATCGACTAGAAAAGGTGTTAAATGCTCGTCAGCTAGCACTGAAAATGATTTCGAATGTGACGTACGGCTACACAGCGGCTGGTTTCTCGGGACGTATGCCATGTGCTCAACTAGCCGATGCCATTGTTCAGGTACGTTCGAGCGTTCGTTCTTCGTTTGCAACAAACTTTGTCCAAGTTCTTAGGTGACGACCTACTGAATCCGCATTGGTTTGGTGTTTCTTCCTGATCAGACTGGACGATGCACGCTCGAAGCTGCTGTTCGACAGATAGAAGAGCAGTCCGATTGGAATGCAAAGGTCGTGTACGGCGACACAGATAGTGTTTTCGTGCTACTTAAAGGCAGGTCAAAGGCAGACGCATTTCGGATTGGACAGGAAATCGCTGATGCGGTAACCGCATCGAATCCCAGGCATGCCAACCTTATATTTCCATTCGCGACGTTTATCGTCCCATGATTGACCCACTTTTGTCTACGATGTCGTTTAGACCTGTGACGCTGAAGCTGGAGAAAGTGTACATCGGCTGTGTCCTCGTGTCGAAGAAGCGGTACGTTGGCAACAAGTTTGAGGCACCAACACAAGAAACGGGTGTTATCGAGTCAAAAGGGATTGAGACGGTTCGACGTGACTCTTGCAAAGTGGTTCAACACGCGATGCAAGTTTCTCTGGAGACACTTTTCGCATCGTGTGACCTGTCCAAGGTGAAGCAAACCCTGGAGAAATACTGGCAACAGATCTTGGAGCACCGCGTGCCACTCAAAGATTTCATTTTCGCGAAAGAAGTTCGCTTAGGGACGTACAGCAATGGAAGGTGAGGACTGGCATGGATGATGATGATGATGTAAGTATGACAACGGACTAATTTGTGTACAGTGCTCCCCCTGCAGCGCTTGTCAGTATGATGGCCATGGAAAAGGATCCTCGGGCAGAGCCACGGTATGCAGAACGGGTGCCCTATGTTGTAGTTAATGGGCCTCCCGGTGCACGGCTCATGGACTTGGTCGTGTCACCTGATGAGTACTTTGACAAGCGAAAACGGCACAGCATCAACTACCACTACTACATCAACAAACAGGTACGATGGTGCTCTGCTGCTGTTTTTTTTTCAAAATGTTGGCGTCAATACTTCCTCGATCCCGGTGGCTTTTTCGTGTAGATCATTCCGAGCCTCGAGCGACTTTTTCTGCTGACTGGAGCCAACATTCGCTTGTGGTATGCAACCTTACCTCGGTCGTCTGTGAAAGCTCGCCAATTCGACAATGCCACACCAACCCGCCGATCAAGTCGCGGCTGTCGGTCCATTGACTCGTTTTACAAAAGTAAACACTGTCGGCTGTGCGGGTCACTTGGCATTGACACGTTGTGTGCAAATTGCATTGCGAATCCGCAGCGAAGTCTGCTAGCAATCCACACGGCGGCTACTCGACACGAGAAGGCCGTCATGACTCTCGAATTTGCATGTACAGCATGTGCAGACCGCGATGCGTTCACGAGCTGTAACAACGTCTCATGTCGCGTGTGGAACCACATCAAGCTTTTTGAGACAGACAAGTCCACTCTATCGTATCAGGAATGACAAACGAATGCACCCGTTTCATGCCATGACCACAAAAATATACAAACTTATCTATCCCTCACAGGACGATTTGAACGAACGAGCTTCAAATGCGACCTCCTTCGCTCCTGCTCTCTATTTCTTGCGCGGTCGACTAGGTTTCTTGCCTTTGCCGTCACGCTTCTTGCTTTGATTGACCTTGGCCTTGGGTTCCTGTCTCTGCTTCTTCGGCAAACGCTTAGCCTCTTCTTCCTCCTCAGCATCACTCTGATCCACTTGGGTTATCTCAGCCTCGACATCTTGAGCTGCCTGTTTCCGCTCCTTTTTAGCCTTCACACGCTGCTTCTTTGTCAGGTTTGCCTCCTCGGCATCCTCCTCAAGTTCGTCAATTGTCTTCTTCGCATCTTTCTCTTCCGACGGCATCGTATTCGCATACTTCTTTAACTTGGCAACGTAGAAGCCGTCCATGTTGTGCACATGTGGGTAAAACCGGCGAGTAAGCTGCATTGAGGGGTGGAAACGCTGCTGCTGGTAGCGAGTAAAGCCGGGCTTACCATGGTCGAGTCCAGTTTCCACGAGCTTTACGCAGCGCTTGCGCAAAGCGTAATCAACGACCGACTCGTTCTCGTCAACCATAACGGAGCACGTCGAGTACAAAATGTATCCGCCAGTCTTGGACTTGGCATCAACGGCATCAATGGCAGCCAGAAGCAGCTCCTTTTGCAAGTGAGCGAGACGGTGCACATCCTTCTCTCCCTTTTGCGTCTTGATAGAAGGGTCACGAGCAATGACACCCAACCCTGTACACGGGGCATCCAGCAACACGCGGTCGAAACCCTTGAAAAGCGACGGCACCTTGCGACCATCGTAGCAAGACACCGATGTGTTCTTCACACCCAACCGGTGCAGATTAGCAACCGTGGCCTTCAGGCGCTGTTTCTTTAGATCATTCGCGATAATAGTACCTGTGTTCTTCATCAATTGAGCAATGTACGTGGTTTTACCACCCGGAGCGCACGCCAAATCAAGCACCCGTTCGTTCATCTGCGGAGCAAGCGCCATCACAGCACAGATGGAAGACGCCGACTGAAGCATGTAGTGGCCTGCCAAGTACTCGGGCGTGGCACCAATGGGAACTGGCGAGTCGTAGATTTTCAGACCGACCTTTGACCACTTGGCAAGCGGGTCAAGGTTCACGCCGCGCTGGATCAGTGCCTGTGCCAGGTCACGACGACGCGCTTTCAGCGTGTTGGTACGGATGACCAATGGCCGTGGCTGCTCGTTTGCTTCTACAAACTCGACACATTCTGCAGGGGAGAACATCTGAAGGAACATGTCAATCAGCTCGCGGTTGTAGCCAAAGTATCCAGCCAAGTCCTTGGCCAGCGATTCCATATAGTCCACACGCGAACGTCCCGCCTCTCGACGAGCACTAAACTGCGCCAATACTTCCACCACATCCTTAATACGCTGGTGTACTTCTGCAGGGTCCGACATGTCATCGTTGTCCTCAGCTTCCTCTGCCAGCTCCTCCTCGGTGGGTAAATGGTATGGCTCGTTGTTGGCAATGTTCAGCCGCATATCGTCCTCAGCTTCCTGAGCCTGCAGCGCCTCTTCTTCATCCAGAAGACGAGCCTTGCGCTCGATAGCCAGCTCCTCTTCGTCCTCCTCGTCTTGATCCTCGTCAGCATCATTACCGACGCCGTTTTTGAGCTTCAACCACTTCTTATTGGCGTCCGAGAACCCATCGTCAGCCTCCGATCCTTCACCTTCATCATTACTGCTGCCGTCGTCCTCGTTCTCGTCCTCGTGCTCTTCTTCTTCGTGTTCTTCTTCCGAGTCAAAAAGCTGTGCCTTGTTGATACTCTTGGCGCTGTGCGGCTCCTGCTTGGCCGCCTCCTTCGCATACTTGGAAGGCTTTTTAGGAGTCTGTGCGGTCACAGACGTCGCAGCGCTCAGTTTGCGCTTGTTAGGTCTCGCCATCACTCTAGCCGATGACACGAGCGATTGTCCGGCGCAACGTGCTTTGTGGCTTGAGTCACTGCTACACTATTGACTGGTCCGCAACGATCAACCTCCACGTTGGCGTGTGCCACACGACAGTGAGACCCCGACTTTCAAATAAAGTGGAACACACAAAAGACAAGAGCGGACGTTGAAGTGACCATCACTCTTCGATTCCGCACCCGTAACGTGATGCGGGAGATACCATTAACTTGTAGCACACTACGTGCCAGCGCAAGAGAAGAAGAATCGATTATTATGTGGGGAGCTAACTATCTTACACGCACTTTTAATGCAGACAAGACCCTGTGCGTGAGCAGTGCCACACATACAGACGAGACCACAGCGCGAAGCCGACGCGAAGCATTACCAAGCACGAGTCCACCTTGACACAGAGGGCCTCGAGCCACAAGCTTGCGTCTACATCTTGCTCGCCCCTGGCGAGTGCCAGGGCTTCTGAGCGCGGCGCTGGTTCCAGTTTAGGTTGGTGATCATCGATTCGAACCAGTCCTGGTTCTCGTTGACCTGGCAAATCGAGGGCAGCGGGTATGACGACACACGGACGACGATACTGTCGCCACGCTCCATGCACACGCGGTTCTTGCCGTCAAAAGACACATAACATGCCGATGCTCGGCTGCTGGAAGGAAACTCGATCTTGAGCGTGGCGCTGTCATGGAAAATTAGAGGCCGGAAGCTCAGTGTGTGCGGGCAGATGGGAGTGAACAACATCGAAGGCACCGAGGGGTGAGCCATGGATCCACCTGCTGAAAGCGAGTAGGCTGTCGAGCCTGTCGGCGTGGCAATGATGATGCCGTCCGCTGCAATCTTAGTGATTGCCAGGCCGTCACAGTAGCAGTCCAGTTCAACAAGCGCGCCCGATGGGCCGCGGTCAATCACAACTTCATTGAGCGCATGCAGGTTTCCGTCAATGTTGCGCTCCTTGCCAGCACGTAGAATTGTGCATACAAGACGCGAGCGCAGCGACATGTAGAATCCTCCATTGATCACAGCGTCTAGCTGTTTCACGGCATCTTTGGAATCAAATGGAGTCAGAAACCCAAGCGACCCCATCGCCAAAGAGAAGACAGGTGGGACACTCTTGTTGAAGAGCGAGGAGACCCACAAAACGGTGCCATCACCTCCCAGTGAGACCACAAAGTCGATCTTGCCTTGGCAATGGTTCCAGTCTTCTGACTTACTGCCCCACGTCCTGGCGTTCGGCAACTTGACCTCATCATGCACAGTAGGCTCAAGGAAAATGTCGATACTTTTCTCCTTCTGCAGCCACGAAGCCAATCGGACCAGCACGTCTGCAATTTCCGGATCGTTGGGCTTCTTTACAATAAGCACCGTCTTTGGTGACTCATCCCACATGAGCTGGACATTGTTGCGCGAGCGGTGCTGCGTGCAAATGCTGCGGTTTTTGGGCGTAAACACTTCGCACTGCTCGTCGGAACACTGCAGCAGTCGAAAGCACGAACGCGGGGCGGCTTTGCCGTCCATGAGCTTATCATCACAACATGGTGAGGACGTGTCACTCGTTGTAACGCTGGAGGCGTCTTCGTTACGGAAGCCGTCACAGCGAGGCTGCGTGCCAGCGTTGGCGCCCACATTGGGCTTTGAGTTGCTGCGCTTGTGTGACTTTTTTTTGCTGTTTTGCGGACTTACATTGGCGGACTTGGCAGTAGGTGGCTGGTGGTCTGTGAGATCTTTACAGCGCTTCATCCAGTAGTTCTTCTCGGCAGTAACTTGGCGCAGCTTCTCCTCGAGATCAGTGATCTTGGCTTGGAGTCGTAGCGGATTCTCACAGTGCTGGGACTCACAAAAATCCAGCAAACGCTTCATTTTATCGTTCATCACGCGCAGGTCGTCCTCCAGCGCATACCCATCGTCCGTGGACGAGCAGTCGGTCGCCATTAGCTGCTGATGCTGCTTGAACGTCATGTTACGCGTGCAACACATTTACGAGGCAGCGAAAGAAGCATCGTAACTGTTAGTCGAGTCCACATCAATTTGAGAGGTATCGTACGCAGGGGTCCCCTACCTCTTCCGACCCCGGACGCGTGAGCTTCTTGGCTTTAAGATTGCAAGGCGAACACTCTGAGTCAGCGTCCGCGTCTGTTTTAGCTGAAGATGAGCGGATGCTTTCTGATTCGCTCGTGCAACGTCAACGTGACGACGAGCAACCGACAAAGGGCGTGACGTCTAGCTGCGGTGAGAAGTTACAAGATGACGTCTGTGCTTGTGCTTGTCAGCCATGATTTCTGACTCAAGATCGGGTACAGTGTACCCAAAACGTGTGATTGATGGACCGCCGCTGTTTCGATGGAAGGTCTGAAGTCTTGTCATCCGAATGACTCAGTCTGCCAAACTCGTGGTTCACTTGCATACAGTTTCGTTTGATGGTCGCCGATACCAGCACGATAAGTGAGGGGCACACGACCGGCAAGCTCAGGTACGAGGTCGTGGAAGGCCGCACTGCCGCCACGTACATGTACGCAACGTATCCACTCAAGTTCTTGCACCCTCGACACACAATCCACCAGGACTTCGACACGTACATAACTGTGCGTGAACTTTGTTGTGATCGTGTGTGTGTGGCTGTCCTTAACAATGTTCACCTCAATGAGGTTGGCGGTGCTTTACTCAGTACATTTTGGGATACGGTGGGGGCTTGGTGGGTGGAGATTCCATTGCTGTGCAATGTGAACTGGGCCCTGACACAGCAGGTAAGATCGGAAGGTGATCCTATGGACGGCTTCGTAAGGACTAATAAACACACATGTCACTGTCTCTTCTTGGTGTGATTGATATAGTCGTGCTAGGTACGCAAGCAACTACCAAGGTGTTTAAGGCAGTGGAAAAGAGTCAATTTGTATCGCAGACCTTCTCGTTCTCGTTGGCAAGCAAAGCTACCCTGGCGTTTCTCCCTGACCCTGTGACCTGTTTCGAGAACGCTAAATATCGACAGACGCAAGTATTTCATCTCGAAATGGATGCAAATCTGGTATTCGTCGACTGGCTGACGAGTGGTCGAAAGCGGAACTACTTGGCCACAGGGTCAACTTGTGATAATCGCAAGGAGACGCTTGAACACTGGAAATTTGACAAATATGATACGATGTCGGAGATCTTTATTGGCGGCGAGCGGCTCGTGACGGACCGTGTCTGTCTGGCAGGTACAAAGTAGGTGCTCAATGCTGTATGAGACTTACCAATGATTGCTCATACCTGTTTGTGTATGTTTTTACTCACCGTACTACGTAGACGATGAAAATGTGAGTCTTCCTCAGCGCATGTACGGCATGCACGTACTGGGCATAATGGTGGTTGCTGGATCTAAGGTAAAGAACATCATGGAAAATTTGCTGGGCCTGAGCGTCCGCAAGAAACTCCACAATGCACGGGAGATCACGCCCCATGGTCGTCTCGCGACAGCCAATACGTTTCCAAATGTGATTGCATCGACAAGCGCGCTGGGGCCAAATGCTGTGATTGTGCGGTTCTGTAGTACGGACTTAGAGTCGGCGATGACTTATGTGAAGGCTATGCTGAAGCCGCTGAAGGAATTGATCGGTTTTGCTCCCTATCAGGAAAATCGCTGATCGCAATACGCGGAAACAACGAATTGGTTGCTAGAGAGAAAACTGTAATGGGGAACGTTCGTTTCATGATGCTCACATAAAGTAAGCATCTAGTGTGAATAAAATAGGGGGACAAGCTCTAGAGCTCGCTCATTACTATAAGTAGTCTAGTTTTATAGAACTGAATCAAGTTGCAGCACGAACTGAATCAAGTTGCAACACACTATACAACGGCAGACACTGAAAAATGAGCATAATGCTGTTAATGTCTGTATTAACGCAGTACAGCATGCTTGGGCAACGCGATTGGCCTTTGCTTATGAGCGCCAGCATTTGCTCATGTGATCAAATTCATCTTTGGTCAATATTAGTCGAATCACAAGCGTGCACAACAATAATGACCTAGCCAAAAGTGACTTAAATATGCCTATATTACGATATGTTGGGACAGGCCAGATCGAACGTGACACGTGTAAGGAAAACCTAACCGCATCATTTCCAGATAGACACACACAGACAGATAATCACGATTTAAAAAGCTTGGTATTCACCTTGCGCACACTCACTAATAGCTTCACCCTTCAGGCTCCCATTTATGCATACCTACCAGTCCTTAATCGGCGCTTGCCACACCCACCCATGGGCTAAAAAAATTGGGTATGGGTGGGATCTGCACACCCAACGCACACCCATCATTATTCAGGTCTAGGATACCCACCCACACCCACCCAAAGTCTTTTGCCCAGTTTATCACCAGATTTACGCTATTTAAATAACCTCTTTCACCGTAAAATAAATAATGCTGACGTAAAGTCTTAATTTAGTGCGCTAAGAAGAATGGTAAAGCAATATGACCCAAAAAGTGACTCACATGAGCAGGCTAAAATTTGGGAGCACATGCGAACAGTCACTTATGACCACCATCTAATGCACATTCAGAGGTTTCTTTCAAATTGCATGGTTTCAAATCAGCTTCCTTATAGATATTTAGGAATTGTCGCCGACCAGTTTTACGCGCTAAAATCACTCGGATCTTCTATTCGTCGGGTAACCTAGCTGCTTTCGAAAAAATCAGCCCTTCGAGGCGCAATTCTTGTCAGTATGAAATTTTTTGGTAGTATATCTAGACGTCAAAGGCATCGATTTCCATTAATCAAGTGAGTACAAACTCATGGATACGGGATGCAAGCGAAATGCGGCTTATGTATGCCAATTTTTGAGGCCATTTACGACTGCTCTACTATAACTCCCGCGCACATCTCAAACCGCCCCGGACAAAACGGCAAGGTCACCATGGCAATTGAACTCTAAACCGTCATTTGCTCCAGCACTAGGATACTTAGTCGTCTACTCATTTATCCTTCAAGTAAGACCTCATATCCCATTCAACTTAAGTTCTCTCACTACTTAAGCTCGATCGATTGACCTCTTTGCTACGATCATCTCCCATCGGCACATATGTATCATCAGTTACTACATGGAGATGTTGCTAACCCTCAATTTTTGACACCTCGATCCAGCAGCAGCGCAACAACACCCGAGAAGAACAAGAAGAAGCTCAAGACACTGCACACCTGAGCTACATGCGCACCCGTGGTCGTCAAACATGTCCCTATGAAAGTCATCCAGTCCCCATCGCAGCGCTTGTGTGATTTTTTCTAACAACCCTTATGACATTAAGCCCCGCCCTTTTAAATAATTTCTGCTGTGTCTTGACTTTGATCCGGTCGTTAATTTGCCGTAAAGAGCGCGGCTCATGGCTTTGCTTAAGCTCAAGAGACGGCTAACAAACGGATACAAGTGGTCGAGAATAATAAACAAGATCGTAGCGTGCACCGCACGCTGGCAAGTTTTCGAACGATCAACTTGCTTGAACTCGAAGAAGACGTGTAGTGTTGCGGCAAGTTGTATCTTGTCATCCCCTTATGGTCGCGGGGGGGAGGGGAAGCATGATTATTGTCGTGCGTCACAGTCCAGTGGATGGGCAACTACCAGAAGCAATTTCTTGTAGATTCATCCGTGAAGCCATGAGTGATTTAAGATTCTGAAGTATAATCGCTTGGCTGACATTAAATTTTGCTGGAGGATGCTCTACTAGATGCCAAATTGTATGTCACGTATGTGACTTTGGTCTAGCGACTCCATAGAGTAATTCGGACGTGTGGAAGGAGCGTGGATCATGGTCATCGAAGTTTTACAGCTAAGGGGAGAGCTGTACAATGCGTTACCAGCTGATCATCTTGTCTTTTGGAATCCTCGGAAATTAGGTAGTAAGCAGAAAGCTTAAAGGTAACAAGAGTAAGCAAACTAAGGACCTAGCAAATATATTCACTTCAGATTTTACTTTCTACCCAACAGTTTAACAGCCGCAACCAAGCTCTTTTTAGTGCAGCAACACCTTCACAATCCATGGCCAACAAGCGCACCGAAGTCCTCCTAGGGAATAGTAACTATTCAACCGGGAGAATAATGTGAGGATGACCCTAGCGAGAAAGTGTCTGCTGGAACACATCATGGTTGCCAAAGTCGAGGGCTAAATCATAGCTGCGTGGCTTGTAAACGATGTCAAGGCGCTGTGCATCATCTAACAAGGCGTCGATATCCAGTACCAGAACAAGAAAGAAACGTTCAGCAACGCGCTATGGAGGCATGAAGAGCACTCCACGACTTCTACAGCCGCTCGACTCTTCACAATAGAGTAGCGATGACGCACCGACTACGCAAATTCAAGATGGATAGTAAAACAAGCATGGCGGTACATCTGGACGCTTTTGACGAGCTGGTAGTTGGTCTACAGACTACAGGAGAGCCGGTTGATGAGTCGCGACAGCTTGTGGTCCTACTCAGCAGTTTTCCATCTGACTATGACATGATTTCGTCGATTGTGAAGAATGTGAGGAATTTCTTGCTCATCCAGGTGAAGGAGAAAATAGTACAGGTATCAGAGAGGCTGCAAAAGAAGGGGTAGCGGAGGAAGCGTTTCGCGTGAGGGCGAATACAAGAAATATTAAAGGAGGAAGTGGCAAAGATCAAAAAAGGGGGGTGCGTCTCGCAATAACGGCGCTTCACACTATCGTGATGGTTTTAGAGGTAAGATAATTATATGCGATCAGTTTGTCAACATAAAGCGGAGCTGCCCAGCTGGAAATTGTTCCAGCAACGATGATGCAGTATTTGCAGTCGGTGAAGACTGAGAAATTGGATGGCTGACCGACAAATGTGCTACATCCCACATGACATCCCACAGGATAAGCTTGTTCGAAAACAAGGGCCTAGAAACAAAGATCGGAGTCACGATTGCAGACGGCAAGAAGTGCTCATCAAAGGATCTAGAATGGTGAAACTAACTGGTTTAGATGGAAGAGTCATTCGCATGGTTGAAGTTTGTTTATCCAAGGGCCTGAAAGAAGATCATTGTCAGTTGGTTAACTTGCTTAACGTGGTATAAGCGTGAAGTTCTTGAGATCGTCGTACATCATCTAGAGCGAGTATCGAGCTATTGCTTCCGGGAAAAGGATTAAGCAGGCGTATATGCTTGACTGCAAGCAGGAAGATGTATGCCTCGTAGAAGATTTGTGGTGACAAAAAGTGGAGAATCAGGCACGCTTGCATGGGACACCTAATTAAGACGCTTTGATAAAAAAACAGCGCTCGACCACAAGCATCCCTCCGTCCAGCATGACACGTAAACGTTGTGTGCCGGTTCTTTTACAGGTGAAAGGACGTTCACGACGTTTCTTTCACGTTCGATGACAAAACGACACACGTGCTCGAGCGTGTGCACGCGGATGTCTTTGGTCAATGGAAACCTCGTCAAAAGGGGGTGAAAAGTACATCCTCACTTTTGTCGAAGACCACTCGAGGTGTTTATCGATTCTTCTCATAAAGAGCAAGAGCGAAGTGGCTGGCAAGTTCAAGGAGTTCAAGACGATGTTCGACAACCGATGGGGTACACGAATGAAGTTTCAGCACTCCGACAACGGAACGGAGTTTGTGAATAATAATGTGGCTGGATTATGCCAGCAGACCGGCATTATACGCCAGTGATCCGTTCCATACAGCCCTCATCAGAATGAAGTGGCTGAGCGCATGAATAGGACGATCATGGAGGATGACCGCAGTATGCTATACTACAGGAGCGTTCCAGACTGAATTGGTGGGCAGAAGCTGTGATTACAGTGATGTGTCTCATGAATCGCTTCAACAACAAGGCTAACCGTGAAATCACGCCGTTCGAGTTGGATTTCGAGGTGAAGCCTCAAATTGATCACTCACGTGTGTTCGGGTCTCAAGGTTATGCTCATGTCGACAGTACGAAGAGGACGAATCTGGATCCCAAGAGCTTCAAGTTCATGTTCCTTGGCTGTGCAGAGAATGTCAAGGGCTACCGAGCTTATGATCTAGAGATGCCATGGCTAAGATAACCCGCATTTTGAATTAGATGAACGCGAAGTGGACGGCATCTACGACAAACTAGCGATGAAGCCAGAAGCAATCTTCATGTGACTATAAAAATGACAAAGTGAGATCTCAGCATCACTTGGATCTGCAGCTCGATCTGGACGAGCCAATAAAATCTGTCAAAGATTCGGTCATAGACGTCAAAATGGACGATGTAGAGCGTATGCCAGGTGTCGTTGCGCCACATTTGCAACCCCCAGAACGACATGTTGGAAATAGACTGAAGTTAGCAGAATACCGACCGCAGCCTCAAGATAAATAGGAAGATTACTTGTTGTTCCAGCCAGAATCAAATCGCATAAAAAGGAGATGTTAGCCACTGCTGATAATTGGAAACGGATCAGAAGACGAAGAGTCGAAGGGAGGAAGTGATGGTCCAATAACTCCGAAGCGTGCTAGCATCGACGAGGACGGTCTCCTTGCGGAAGCTGTTATAACATACAGGTAAGCATTGGTGAGGATAACGACTTACCAACCACGTATGCTCAGGCAATGTCTGGTGTAGAATAAGCAATGTGGCGTAAAGCAATGGATGCTGATCTTCATTCGCATGAGCAAATCTAGAACTGGACACAAAAGCCACTGGATGTGAGTGATCGTACCATTGAACCTTAATGGGTGTTTGCCAAGAAACGTGATCAGAATGGCTCTGTTGTGCGATACAAGGCACAATTGGTCGCAAAAGATTCAAATAGAAGTACGGTGTCGAAATCTATCGAGATTAATTCTCCGTTCGCCAATATAAACTTGATCCGAATCATTCTCGCGATACGTGCTGATTTCTACTATCAAGTGGAGCATACGGACGTGGACACAGAATTTCTTAACAGTGTGCTGATCTAAAGTGTATAAATGGAAGTTTACTTGGTGTCTACAATGCGCAGGGATACGTATGTCAGCTAAATAAGGATATGTACGGACTAAAGCAGCAGAAAGTGAATGAAACAAGACCTTTCATCTTGTCTACGTCGATAATAGTGTCAAATGAAGCGGTGAGAATCAGTAATTTTATGTCAAGCTCTCTTAGGAAGGCTTTATCTTCATTGGACTCTTTGTCGATAATTTATTAATTGCTGCTAGAACAAGCAACGAGAGCAATCAGGTGAAGGAAGTGCTTAAGACGGATTTCAGAATAACGGAGCTGGGCAAAGCAGGATTCCTTAAGGCATATAAATTATCACGACGGGGAGGCGAGGACGCAAATGATCAAGCAGATTCGCTATGTAGACGATGTGGTGTGAAAGGTATGGACAACAAAATACCAAGAGTGTCGACAATCTATTTGAATCAGGATTAAAGCGGTCGTCTTTGCAATCGCCTACTACGGAAGAGGGCTGTACACTTGAATCCATACCGTTCTTTGATTGGATGTCATTTGTACATCGCGACTTCCATACGCCCGGACATAGCCTATGTGGGTACTCAACTGTCATGGTTGTTTGGGAATCCCGGGACACAACATTGGAGCGCAGCAATTCGTGTACTGCGCTTCCTGAAGACTACTCGTGAAACCGGTGTCGTCCAACAAGGCAGTGGCATGATTGTGGTCAGTGCATACTCAAATGCTGATTAGGGCAGCAATACCGATGGCAGACGTTCCGTTTCAGGGATTATGATCACAATTGCGAGCGATTGAGTAGTATTTAAGTCGAAGCACCAGCGATCAAATTGCGCTCAGCTCAGCCGAGTCTGAATATATGGCTCTTAGCCTAGGCACACAAGAAGTTTTATGGACGCGTGCGATGCTCAAGGACATGGGTCACGAGCAAGTGGGAGGCACGAATTGTGGAAAGACAACCAAGTGCAATTGCCTTGATTAGCAATACCGAATACTACGCTCGAACATTGCATGTGGACAACAGGCACCGCTTCATTTGAGAGAACGTGCAACGAGAATTACTGATAATATACAACATTGACACCAAGAATCAGCTTGCGGATATGCTGACGCAGGTACTTGAGACTAAGATGCTGAAGTTTCTGTGCGAGTCAACGGGTATCAAGACCAAGTCGATACTGATACCAACACATCATTAGCGGCGAGTAAAAAAAAAAAGGGTCGAGATAACGCCGCTCAGTATATGTCCGAGAAGGCTGACTACTTCACGCGATCACGGTTATGTTTATGGTAAGTGGCATAGTAACAGACATTGATCACGGACGTGCAGTCAGGCGTTGATTGGTCTCGGTAAATCAGGCGGTATGCAGAAATCTAAGAGGTAGCAAGAGTAAGCGAACTAAGGACCTAGCAAACATATTCACCTCAGATTATGCATTCTACACAACAGACATGAATTAAAGCTTAACGAAACACAAGTTGCATTTCTTTAAGCTTAAATTAAGACCTGGCAAATTGCGGATGCCCGATGATCGCTCAATGATTTCTATGTAAAACAAAAAGGGCTCGAAAAGCATGGTTTGACAATGGGTGTAAGTGTGCCAAAAAGCATAATTGATACTTTGTCTGGGTTCGTCTGAAGCAATGTCAGAGTAATAATTATGCCACAAAACCGCCGTCGTAATATGCAAATATGTCGACATTAGACAAAATTTTGCTACGTCTTCGTCGCAAGGACGAAGGACCGGCCAACAACAAAGTTTAAGCATATCATTGTTTTTCCAGAAGTGGTTTAATGTGCGGTACACGTGCTTTTCATCGAAAGTGGTGGGGAGTACAAGAGGTTGAATCTTTTTTATGTGGATTGGCGTCAGACACCACGCTACTGAATCCAAAACCTGGTCTGCGAATATCACGGACGAGAGAATACTTTGTACCATTGTTAAAATGTAAAGATTGTTGCTGTTTGACTCCAGCCTACCTTTTGAAACAAAAGGGAAACGCTGCTGAATAATCTGCTTGTTATTTAACAGATACCGACTATGGCGGTCGCGAAATGCGGGTTGTTGATCCAGTCCATC
Organism: Peronospora matthiolae; assembly: GCA_921007115.2. Classification (NCBI taxonomy): domain Eukaryota; phylum Oomycota; class Peronosporomycetes; order Peronosporales; family Peronosporaceae; genus Peronospora; species Peronospora matthiolae. Next base: position 182,267 of record CAKLBY020000223.1, on the reverse strand, counting down.
ACGAGCAAGTCCGTTAAAGTCGTCACTTGGTTTCCTTGAGGTTTCTGTATACGATGGACCTTAGTAAGAACGCAAACTCGCTCAATTAGCGCTGGACGTCAGGTGTCAGCATCTTTAAGCATTTAAGAGTTTAAAAGGAAAGAGACCTTAGGGTACCGTGCTCACGTCCCAGTTCAACTCAAGGTCGTGACAAAGCGTCAAGTTAGCAATTTTGGACGTAGAACGCGAGTGAAAACAACGATCTCATACGTGCATTGAGTGCAGCTCCTGAGGAGTACTTTCGACACATTACTCAAGCAAAGCAAGTGCAGCATCCAAAGAGCTCTCCGACTGTAATGAAGTATCCACCCATTTCAGCACACTCCCCGCAGACGAAGCATGACGAATGTAATATCGCGTGTGCAGCAATTGAACTGAGTGAGGAAAAGTCGTCCAAATGTCAAGATGCTGATGGCAAATCGCTGTCTAGAGGTATCAATAGAGCTCCTTTATCAGGATTAAAACAAAAACATCACACGCTTGCCGTACTAGCTTTTGGGGTTGAAAAATTAAATCTCACACCTGTTAGATATAAAGACATACAAAGCGTCACATAACAGAGCTGACGGAGAGCTCTGACGAAAAGCCAAACGTAAAGATATCTGACATCTTAAGGGATTTATGCCGCGCGTTCCTTCAGATCACCCTGGGGTGAACTGCGAGTACTGTGACTCAATTCGCACTCCTTACTGGACCCGCACCCCTCATTTCATTATAGGGATTTTCAGCCAGTAGGGTCTTCAGCCCAATTAACTATCACACGCCTTGCGCGGGTTGACAGGACGGCCATTTCTGCGTGGTTGCTCGTCTACTATTTCGGCCTATCTCCGGCGCCCTGTGATCGAACCCACATCCGACATCTTGAGGCAAACGAATTAAGGTGGGTGTTGAGGCCTACACTTCTATAAACTTTTCATGTTCATCTTTAGTAAGTGAAAATGTAGGTGTATGGCGACTGAGTCATTACGGAGTAAAATCCGCGTCGGTTGCCGGCGGCAACGATCAAATGTTTGGGGTCAACAAATAACTTGTGTCAGCTGCAGACATTGTCACGAAAATTTAAATTAAGATGATGGTCTTAGCAACGAACTGTAGTGTTTGAGAATGGCACTTTGACTTATAAGCGCCTTTTGTAAAGGTTCGACATGACTATGGATGCTAGATCCATTTGCGCTCTCCACCTGGCATGGATTTCGCGACGTCCGATCTAAGAAAGCTCGGCTTCAAGAGCTCAATTTAGCCGGATTTGTGCTCTGCTAATAATCTTTATTTAATAAAGCACATGGGCAGCCTTTGGCGAAGCTTTAATATGAGAAAATCGCTGCTGCTAAGTACGTCAAGTTTATCACCTCTGATGTACCTCAAGATGAGAAGCGACGGCACGAAGCTTGTCAGCGCATACTGCGATGACTTACTCTTCACATTCACAAGCACAAAGCAAGTACATGAAGGGTACCTGGCAACAGCGTTTCTCGGTCTCAGAGTTCTTGGCTCGACTGGGCACTTCCTCGGTATAAAAAGTGACCACAAAATTCCACCGATGGCTACATGTTCGACCAAGTAACCACAATTACTGATATGTTGCTTATCAATGGAATTATAAGCCAACTCTGTGCGCCTGCCTGTAAAGGAAAATCTAAACAGCCAGAATTGTCGACTGTCAATAATTTTTATTTACTTGTTGCAGTGCTCTAGATAGCGTTTTTTTTACAAAACCAGACATTGCATTGGCAGTGCAACGCACAACGCCAAAAATTATGGGTCAACGCTAATGGACCTAAAGATCTCAATACACGTTACGCATCATTTGGCTGATACTGCTGCAATGAGACTTTACATTCCACTAGTCAAGGTTTGGCAAAAGTCTGTTGAATCTCATTGCATACAAGAACACTGAATATTCAGCTTATAAGACATACGTAAGCAGATTATCGGATTAACGATATTTCTAGACGGGCCAGCCTTAAGCTTGTTCCGCACGCAGTAGGGTGCTTTAATGCATTCTACGGCTGGGTAGAGCTCGTATATGCAGATATGTAGACAAAAAAAACTTTGTCTCAGTGCGCTTCGTTTAGACTTTTAGGCCGACAAGACGAGACGAGTAATTGTCAAGATTGAATACAAGGCGGAGATCGAGCAGATGCAAAACGAAGTGTCACGAGTATCGGCAAATCATGTCGACGTCAAAATGAAATTTGTACTCGGTGGGAGCTGAGATCGCCTCAATTGGCTGACTAAATTCACACGAATGGCAACCTGGAAGACATCCATACAATTGCCCTTGCAGCGCCGCGTCTTTTAGAGCTACGAATTGCATGGGAATCAAGTTGTCTAAGCGTCGCAGACTGGGAGGAGTTTCAGATGTAAGTGGCGTGCACCCATCGGTCAGCTCGATTTCACCCACGAAGAGGTACCAGTTCTCCAGAACAAGCTGTTATAAATATGGGTAGCTTGTGATGAAGCCGATAAGCCATATAAGTTAGAGGAGGTTTTAGCGCTTAAAGAGCGATAAAAGCTCTAAAGAGCTAGATATAAGATTTTAACAAGTGTAAAGCTTAAGGTCAATGTTCGAGGGGATAGAGCGATTCAAAGAATTTGCTGCACTTAGTGCTCAAGAGTAGCTACCTTAGAAAGGTGTTGCTTACTCTCAACGATCAACGATCAGAGATGCTTCGCAAGGTATGTGTCTTATACAAGATCAAAAAAGAAAATAAACTTTACTTACGTCTAAATACATATGAAAAGATCTATAAGATAATCTTAATTCTAACAGCACCTAATCCAGGCACGAATGTCCCAAATAAACATATTCAAGATCTTTTCTACCTTGTGACTGACACCTGTCAGTCCCTATAAAAAGGAAAGATATCATGCATCTCTTTAAGTGGGAAACCATCCCGTGTGTTTATGACACAGGGTCCTGAGTACCCTACGATGTGCATACCCTTATCATAAACAAATAGCATTTGTTCTTAAACGCACGCTCTTATGCAGGAAAGGTTTTCGCTCGTCACCCTTGCGTAGTAGATGACAGTCTCGTAGTTGATTTCACGGGACGATGTAAGTAGCGGGATCAATTTAAGTGCCTGTAGGGCTTCTGACAGCTTGTTGATGTGCACTTCCGATTTTTTTACTCGTGTACAGCCGCAATAGATCAATTTGGAGAATGTTGATGGTCCGAATGTCGGCAAGTCGACGCTTATCATCAATATTGTGCACAACGATCGCGTCTTACTGCACCTAAACATTTCTGCAACACACGCGAATGTGAAATGTAATAGTAATTTGAAGGTTTGGAATGACCCGCGATGCGGTGGAAGTGCCGTAAGAATTGCTTTTTGGTGATGTAGGAAGCGTTATCACGGTGAACAGATTGTAAATCTGTTATGGAAGAAAGTTTCCGCGCAACCTACTAGGCTCAGGTCGCAGTCAATATTCTTGTCCTTGTCGTATGATTGAAATAGCCCAAGCTGAAACATAAAAACCTGACTTTTGCTTAGCGCATAAATAAGGAAATAAAAGGTGTTGGTTCTAGCGGCAAACATGGACAGACCTTGACTGTTTCGAGCTCGGGATGCAAAGTGTTCAGAATGAACTGCAGAAATTGCTTGCACAAAAGCGCGATTTTCGTGTAATACTTATCTCCGCGCTCACAAGCAACGGAATGAATAAATTGGTGCTGCAGATGCTGAAGGCTTACGAGAGATGAGACCTTCGCGCGAAAACTGCCCGCTTTAATTGATTGCTTATAGCTATGGGACATCATCATCCGCCTTCAAAAGGCAAGGGAAAGACGCTACACTTTAAGTGTGCAGCTAAAAAATTTCGACCGCCTATTATGCAGTGTTTATGACCAATCTGTACAAAACACCTGCATCACATTGATTATACTAGATAGGTCAGCTGCGAAGAGGTTGACATTGTGGAATTGCTTGCTCGACCGATGCTATGCGTAAAACAGCTCAACCGTTCGAATAGGTCTGTTCTAATGGGGTGAGCTTGCAGTCAGTTATAAAATACAGATTGACTTGTAGTTTGAACCGCGCCATTTTTAGTATTGTTAACGCATCTGGCAGTAAATCTGAGTTGGGGTCGGAAACGCTAGCTAGAAGTAGGCGTTCATTTGATCAACACGTCCAGAAAAATTTTAAAATTTCCTAGCTGCAAAAAAACGTCTGAGTGGCCGGGTTCGTTAGAAAAAAGGCGTGCATTTTGAAGGCATGCATTTATAAAGGTTTAGGCGTGCATTTAACAAGGCACCCAATAATAAGCTTCTAGGCGTGCATTTAACAATATGCTGTATATGTATAAAGATTTCACTACCCTATAAGCTAACACCGAAAGTGCATTTTAAGTGCACTATAGCTAGAAAATCGTCATGTTGCAGATGCAGTGCGTCTTGTCTGCAATAATTCGATGATGGTGCCACGAAATGACCAATATGCTCATGACATGTGTCAATTTGTCATCTAGATGAGCCGTAGATGTCAAGTTGCCACTCGATAGCGAGGTAGATGAACTCCTCGTAAGTTACCTGTGACAGTTTTCCCGTTGAAGCTAGACTAACGACGATCTTTTAGACAAACCTTTTCTACAATTGGCCCTTATGCTATGTCCGCTTGAATTTATTTTAAACCGTTAAAGCTCCCAAATGATATGACACTCTGGTGAAGTTTTTCCTTTTTTCGTGCGCTCATGGATTAATCGACACTTCAAATTAATTTAAATGTTTTAGCTTATGAACACGATCTTCGTAAGCTCGCGTTCGGCTCAATTTTGAAGCGAAAGATCAATAAGTCTAGGTATTCGCTCAAAATTGCGACAAAAAACGGTTGTTATCAGTCAAATTGACATGCTTAAATCCAAGTCCTGAATCTGACTACCTTTCTAACCAATGAAAAGGTCAGATACAGCGACGAAGCGACATAATCACCTTTAAACTAACAGATGTCACCTGTACACAGTCCTGTTATTAAAAAATGACCAAAAAGAGGTATAGTATCTGCTGTCCCTCTCTGTGTGTAGCTAGATACTGCTTATGTAGTTATATAAAGCAAAAACGATTTTTGTTTTGTCATGAGAAGCGACATTTATGTTTTGCTTCTTATTTTATCGACGTCGTAGCTTGTTTCTTGGCACTGATGCATTTAATTACTGTTTTGCTGGTTTCATGGGTATTCTCAGATTAACACTATAGCATCTTTGTAACCAAAAAGTGTAAAATAGATCTTTTACAAGTGCTATAATCAAGAGGCACATTGTATCATTGGTTTTGAAGCAATCCAGATTAATTTGCGATACAGGTGACGAAGCAATCGATTGGCGATTATCCACGCGCAAATTGAAAGCGTTGGTATCCACGTCGTTAAATGCACAAGAACACACGCTTTTGTGATTGAAACCTCGATCGACCATCACTTTATTACAACTTGCTTAAACTGTGGCAACGTACTATCCGAGAAAAACGAGAAGATCTCCGATACACAATATCCGTGTCAAAAGAGGAGGGGCAGCTAGTTAGATGCAGATCTCGAGGCCCCTTGACACGATTGTAGGTGTCTTTCATCAAAACATTAGTAAGAAAGGATATTTAGTCGGAAGAACGAAAGCATATCTTTGTTCTATGTTTACCTGCAGCATCATATGCACCATTCGGAGGGTGTGTACACGGACGATCTCAAATAACTTGCTCAGTTTCCTCTTTTTTGATTCGCCACGCGCTTCCGTCGCTAAAACATTATAGCGCACATAATTGGCAGAACTTTGTACAAAAACTTCTTTTTTAGTCGCAGTTCGTCAGATGGTCAAGTTTATTGTTACTGGCTAATTTTACCAAAGAGTACGCATTTTAGCGCACGCTCGTCCATAAAAGTTATTTTCACAAGATCCACTTCTCTCATACTTTACGTATGTCAGGAAACCCTTGAAAGCTTTATTGCTAATAAAGATATAACGAACCATGTCATAGACCATGCAAAGCTGGAAGACCTGACAACCATCGCCTTCAGATCTTGTAGCCGCGCGACTTGTGATTATTAGAAAGAAAACTATGATTATGTTACGAGTGGTAAATTAAAACAGATTGCCGTTACTGGCAAAGTGATGTCTTCATCGGCCCTTTCTCTCTAGCTCTCCATGGTCTACTGGCCAATTTTAGGCAAATCAAAGCTGTAATATCGATGTGACGCATTAAGTTCTACATCATGTGCGGAATTTAATGCAAGCAAAGACAACAGCCAGGAAATCTGTAGGCTGTATCTCCCTAGCAGTACTTAAGTAATTCCTATACCAGCTTGGTTGTTTAATCATTGGTGATGAAGTACTGATCGTATCATACAGCTTTTAATCGTTTGGATCTCCATGCTTGCAAACAATAGGCTCCTTCTAAGCGTTCTTTTTCAATAAATTCTTTTGGGTTAAGCTACACCGACAAGGCTCAATAAAGGCTAAAATGTAGCCGAATTTCGTCAGTTTTCCCGTGCGCATGAAAAATACAGGTTAAGTTGGTGCGAGTAGAAAATTTGGTCAAAATGTACGCGGCATACTCTGCGTAGAAACCCCAGAGGTTTGGTGGCAATTGTCTCGCGAGGATCATAGATCGCGCAAATAATTAAGTGTACATCTAATTTTTCGAGGTCAATGTGTTTTCTTTTGGGTATGTCGCGTGGTGCTAGTTTGGCCGCAAAAGAGATTGAAGCGAGACCTCTTCTCCTTTATTCTCTGTATGTAAACGATGCCTCTATAATGCTTTGCTTCACCTTGCTCAGTATACGCAATGTTCTTGGTATTTTTGCGGCCTGATTGTTCTTCTTGGAGGTAGAAACGCAGCAGAAGCGTGTTCATTATTCGACAACGATGACGACATAGCGGCGATCTGTGCGGTCTTTTGGTTTCACCTATCATTCAAATTGATGCATCTAGCGCCGCACAGGTGTAAAATAGTAATTTGAAGAAAATTAAAGTAATCAATAAGTTGATGGATCGAAAACGACGACCGGTCGTCGAAAAGGCTTGGTTCTATGTTAAGGTGCGCAATTTATATATAATATCAAGATGCCAAGGTCGATTGACATAAAACTGTAATTAAATAGCAAGATACTAAGATCGATTGTCAAGATAACAAGATCGAGAGTGTGATCAAGGTGATCGAAGATCAAAGAGATCGAAGATTAATTAAGAGTGGACAGCGTATGCGAAGGAACGATCAAAGGAATGTAGTAGACACGTGGCAGCAAACCCTGTCGTACAGACGGTTACAATGATATTTATACCTTTTAATTCATCAACACTAAACATTAATTTGTTTGTTTCTCAGTGCACGTGCCGACTTCTCTTCCAAGCTGGATTATTCGCCTTACGTCGTCAGGAAAGTCGTGCATACTGAAAACAAGTGATATCACAAGAGAATTGGATAAGGATCAAGAACTCTGAAGACAAACCCAACTGCGATCGGACGCAGCAAAAACGTAAAGGAAACGGCGCAAGATCGCGAGACGGCTCAAGTGGTCACAACATATTAGGCATCTACTTATCGTACAAGGCGATCTTGTTGAGATTTAGGTGGCCGACATCAAGTAACCTACCAGTGTACCCGTGATCGTGTGAAATTTTTTGCACGATCACAAACTTCATCTCTAACACGGTCAAGTTTTCCCTCGACACGAGTCAACCGAGAAGAGTTCACTCCGCCCTACCGACGGGTACACAAGGTGAGAAAGAAAATACAAGGCACAAAGACGATGTAGCCCCTCTGATAGTCAATCGTCCGGAGACCAGTAGAGAGTTGGAATTGCCACTCCACTACAGAATTAGTCTATCGGCACGCTTTGTCGAGACACTCGGAGGTTCTGAATTATTTCTGAACACTTGCTTTTTGAATTAGATGTGTTACTTGGTGCTTACGCAATAATTGAGCAGAAAATTGAACCACAACCGCTTCCAAAGCAGTATAAACTAATCAGAATAAATCATCTAACATAATACAGCAAATTGCTTGCTCGTGTCGTACGCAAGATATTCTAGAAGTGCGCGCGGATCTACATTAGGTAAGTACGCTTTACGTCATCTACGGCTTGCTCACTGCTCACTGTACAGATCCTGAGTGCGCATGTGCTCTCGGACGTGTCGCTCTCTGGAGACACTCGTGCTACTATAGCATTTCTGGTCAGGTTCCACGCATAATAGTATCACCCCGTTCTAGGTCAAGTAGGACTGGATGACATGTATGGTGAGCGCATAAGCGATTATTTAAGCTTGCTGTACAAGATCAAATCCCGCGCAAGGCTGGAACTATAGTAAAAGTATTTCGCTTGCAGCGTTCTCTCGAATCCTTTCACCACTGCACAATTTGTTTTTTTTACCTTCCTGCTTGACCTGCATTGAACACCATTGTAAAAGACGCATCCACTTTATGCAGTTGAGCTGAGGATCTTCTTACGACGCCTCTTTGTGTGGGGTACATCTGAACATGAGTCAATTGTACGAGCTTCGAAAACTAGTACACAGTCGTGCTAATGAATGATGCTGGTCGTGGTGCTATTATGCTTAGTTGTCGAACAGCAGATGATAAAAAAACTAGTGAGAATACGCTGGTTACATCGTGGAATGTCAACTTCTGTATGCAAATAACTATATAGAAGATAGACGCACGAATGGTTAGTTAAATGAAATATAGCATTAACGTAGGAAGATGCAGCGTTTAAATTTGTCATCTAATAAAGCGCTTGTCAAGATAAAATAAATCAATGTAAAATTCAACCATGTAAATAATACATCGTTAATTTATTAAAAATTGCGAATGGTAATGACCCCGGTATAGAATGTTTGGATCCGTCGCTGGCTCAAGCGATGAATACTCGTCGAGCAAATTTGGAGATGGATGACCGAAGTAATCAGTGACAAGTATTATTTACGTGTTATAATTAAACTGATACTCAGCCAGAAAAATAAACAGCTGTTACACAAAACAATTAGCAACACTGGAAAAGGAACCAACGAGGTCGAAGACAAAATATCGTTTCTGGTAATTATTACGAATAGTCGACTGGATTTGCCAGTACGAGATTATTTCAAGGAAGTATCACGGAGATAACCGTGAATGCTAGAGATTTCATAAGAATGTATACATTTAGAAAGATTGCACACGACCGAAGTGAGACAAAGATGATTCCGAGTCGCAATCTCCGAATCGAAATAGGTTTGATGAAATGAAGCAGACTAAAAGCCATTTTAGTAAATAGTAGAGATTCCAATGATGTCGCGTCAAGCTGACAATAATACTATTGGTGCTGAATAGATTAGACGATTTATATTAATTTTGAGTGGGCCGTTGAACCAGTGAGTAAAAGACATGTGTGTACAAACGTGAAAATTCTGATCAACTTTTGACAGGGTAATAGACCAATGTTGTTTGAATGGATAGCTTCCAAGTGTGTATGATAGTATGGAGAAGTGGAACGAAGAGAAAGAAATAAAAACACTTTTGTGCTTTTTTATTACTCACTTTCTAAACTGACTCAACAAACTACTCTGTTGAGCACGGAAAGGATAGAACAATATAGATGGCACTTCTTCGTGCTTAAGAACCATTAATTTATGGCTAATAAAGGATGAATTTCTACTGAAGATTTTATAAATTCAGGTTTGTTAAATTTCACGCCCTCAGCCGTCTATGTGTGACAAGTGTAGTCTTCCTAAATGAAACGAGATTGTTTTGGCGCGTGGCATACTCCCCTTGGTCAAAAATTTTTTACACTCTAGCATAGGGATAAAAGAAGCTGTACAGTGCATTCTTCAGACCTCATTGATAATATTAATGCACCGGTGACTTGATCTGAACACGCACACAGTCAATGTACTACAAGGGAATAATGCCTAATGGGTCAACCGTACCTTATCAGATTCTTATGTCTGGCATAAGCTACATTGGCGCGGGAACCTATAACATATCAACACTTCCAGATTGCCCTAGATGAGTCTACAGTTGCGTTTAAGCATTTCTACAAAATATCAAGGGAAATCTACTACTGTAACAATTTAGTATGTGACATGGATCATCATACATATTCATTACAGCCAAGTGTTTTAAACGGACCGAGGAAGGAAGTTTGACCAAAAAAGAAGCAATTTCTTCGCAAAACATACTAAATTTATAATGACTAACAATACTTTCAGTAACAATATCCATATGACGCCATGAACTTTAATGATTCTTGAGCTTGAAAAAAGTTTTATCCATATCGTCTTGAGATAAGCGGATAGATCATTTTTAAATATCCTGTTAAAGCACCTTTCTTGCATCTGTGGACATGCCGTATCTGTTGTGGGTGGAGCCCTTTAATTTTGCTCTTAAAGGATGTTAACGAAATTCTTGGTACATCTTTGGATGATAGAACACCTTATATTCGAAGTTTTACATTCTTCATAATCGGTAAAATCTCCGGAAATGGGCTGTATAGTGTTCGTGTTTGGACAAAAGATTCATATACACTTAAGTTGGAAATCTTATAAGACGGCGTACTGAAATGGCTTCGCAAATAATTTCATTGGCTTTTTAGTTCTATATGCGAGAACGGATGCCACCAAAAAAACAGTAAACTGCAAGTTTGTTGACTTAAATGTAAGACTAGTGGTAGCATGTATGTCGAAAATCTGCTGCTGAATCAAAATCGCAGCAGAAAGTGTACACCTTACCACTACCAAGTATGTTTAGGTAAAAACTTTGACTCCACCGAGTGCTGTAATGACTTTCGGTATGCAAGATGATATAACATCGTGATAAGATGTGCTGCTCGTAGATGTCATAGTGAACAGTAGCTAATAATTTGGAATCATTGCGCCAAAAGCCGGAGAGCCAAAGCGGCATGGCGTGCCTAAGGTAAATTGCTGCCATAATCTCGATGAAATCGGCCAAGGATTAATAGCCAAAGTGGTATGGCGAGCCTAATGTATTGCTGCCAGAAATTTCGACTAAATTGGCCAAGGATTACTTGATTATCACTTACACGAAGAAAAAGTCCAGAACAGAATGATTTGGGGTCTTGTCGTGCGTGTGGTCTAGATGTATACATTTTAGGGAGGAATAGCCTCTTTGTTGATAAAGGAACCGACATAGAAGGTCTCGAATAGACTCGTCTAACCACAGTCGATTTAAACCTCGTCGTGGGAATGGAGGTTTGTCCAAACGAATATTTAACGTGACCTCTACCTGCCCGCATATTCTCATTAAGGAAGATAATTGCAAGAAAATAGGCGACAGTGATGTGAATTAAACAAATTTTAATGCTGACTTTTTAATGGAGCATCCAACCGGGTATTTCCTGCTTCTTGAGGAAAATAAAATAGTTTAAATCGAAAGGCAAGTTGAATTTGGAGCTTTAACCGATCCTGGATCATCGCATCGGCGGTTAACTCGAGAAATTTTTACTAAGACTGTCGTTTTTTGACCTGGAAATTTTTCTTAGCGCTAGTTATCAGTCGTTGTAATAAAGGCTTGAGTCAATGTTAGTTACAGAAACTTTGAGTGCACCTGATGCGATTAGTTATTCTCCTTGAGCATGAATGCGAAGAAAAGATGCGGAATCACGCATGAGATCAAGCGGATCGTGAATATGGAGAAAATTAGAAAAAAGTGGGTTATCTTGCGAAAAAAACGAAATCGAAAATGCTAAGTAGGCCAAAATCGCACGAGAATTATGATCAAGAGATGTCGGCATGAGTTCAGCGTCAATGTTTGGTATGCTTAATCACCAGTAGCGAAGTAAAAGTCGGTGAAAATTGTTTAGCGTTTCCTGTTTCCTTGGGACTGCTATGAACCCAAATTTATCTTGTATCTGTTTTATTTATATGGGGTCTCTCGATGATGTTGAAATGCACAGAAGACATGTCAATTTCTTTGGTGATGGTCATTTTCGGGGTTTCAAGCTTTTACGAAGCCTACATGGCTTACGACAGGCACTTCGCATTCTTTTAAAAACATTGTACATTGACGTTATGTCTTACAATTATATGTGCGTGTATATGTGTGCAAATAGACAAATAGAACAAGGTGTAGGATACCGTACACGTAGATGAACTATTACTTAATGTAAATGATCTTGGCATTCACATAATTTTAGCAAAGCTTTGGAACATGTTAAAATCACGTACTTGGGTCCTTTCAAGCATTCTAAAGAAATAGAGAGATCAGACATGCCGATGAGTAGGAATTTGGATTTACAGCACTGCTGCATTGAGATGTTTTGACGTTATCCATTATAAGGAATTTTTAAAGCTTGTTGCTCCGCCATTAATACAAGAAATTTTAATGATGCCTACACTTGGATGTGGAGACGTTGCGTGTAAGCCAGACACAAAAGTAGATGATCAAAACTGTGGATTTTCTACAACGTTAAGTACAACACACTTCCCAAATTTTAGTTGCGCAGTTTGACCTCTTCATATATGTATTGATTCTTTTACAAAAGAAAACCATGTGTTGGTTAAGAGAGTATCCCATAATTTAAAAAAATCGTCAGACTACAAGCATAATCAAACATTGTCTTAAAAAATAAAAAGTGCAGAAGGAGGTGTATGTGTATGCATCACGGTCTAATTCAGACTTACAGATTGTGGCATTTGTGGATGCTGATTCGAGGAAGGAAAGAACTAGTCAACATCTTGTGAACGGTTTTTAACTGGAAATGAAGGGCTATTTTACGCAAGCTATAAGATAAAACATCGATTAATGTCGGTGAGTCACAATATAATGTTTTTACACTTTTAAATCAAAGCGGAGTAAAAACCATATTCGATTTAAAACGGGATACTAATAAGCGACGAGTATGAATCTTAATTACCACATGATAGGATATTACGTGGAGAAATTCTAGTTTGCTTTAATACATTGCCCATTATAAGAGATGCTGGTATACATCGTAAAAAAACTTGGGACTGCCAAATTTAAAAAAGCTACGGCACGCGATGAATATTTTACCAAATGCCTACTAATTATACGTAGCCGTATCATAATACAATAGAATCAACGAAGTGGGAGTATGACGAGGTAGGACGAAGTACAACAAAATCTTGACCCTGCTTATATTGTTACTAAGTATGACGCTGGGACGAATTTTTTACCGTTAGTACAGTTACACATGCAGTAAACTCTTGTTGGTGTTACTGCAAAGTCTTGGTTAAAGAAAGGGTTGTCACCTTCAAGGCTCTCCTACCTCGGTTCTAAAGTCGCTCAGTGGTAAAAAAATGTTCTGTGTTATATTTTTCTGCTTTGATAACGAGACAGAAGATTGACATGCACCTGTGCATTGTGACAGTTTTTTGTTAATAAGACACAAGTACTGATCGTTCTTTGTATACAAAATAAACTTGTTGATGAGGAGTAATTGAAGTAATTGTTTAAATGCTGGTTTCTCTGTCGAATTTTTGAGAAGACGGATCTGAACGAAGAGAGACGAAGAACGATATTGATAAGTTAGAATGTCAACCTTAAAATAAGGCCTACGTGGTGTTGTGCTTTTCAAAGGTGGTGGACCATAGGCCAGTGATTCAAATGAACCGAAGATAAAGGTACCCCGAAAATGACGTGACCTTTGGACCAGCGTAATGTGCAGGGAAAACAGGTAATATATATAACATTATAAAACCATTTAGACATTTCAGAATGATACTGACCACGTCCCACATAAAAAGGTCCAATTCCTAGAGGTGGACCTGAGTTCCACGTTTTCGAGCGCGATCCCATACCCGATCACCCCGGTGGACAAGGTTCCTCACCGGTAAACGTTGGGCTCTCATCGGTGGACCTGTCCCATAAAGGTAGGTTTAGTCTCTCATCGGTATATCTGTTCCATTATTAATCGACCTTTTATTGGTGGACCTCGGCCCCTCATCATTTGACATGATGCCTCAGAGACGGACTTGGTCTCTGGATGATGGATCTGGTCACAACATCGTGGACCTGTACCCCCAAGGTAGAGTTACTCCTGCTCATTCAAATAAATGAAGTGGGAAATGAGCAAAGACACTAGAGTAGTAAAATGACATGCAGAAACAAGTCAATTACTACTTTATACGTGATCCACGTGTCAAGGCTTCACCACACGCAAAGGAACTTGATAAGCCTACCCCTTCATTTCTGGGAAACGGATAAATGTTTTGGCCCCTCGGTGAAGACAGTTAAGTGTTCTGACTGAAGTGCGAATTCAACTCCAGGAAGTATTTTGGCCTGTGGATTCGTTTCGAGTAGAATCGCCCAAAGACCCGCTGCAGAAATATGTCTTTCCTACGTAGTTGTTCGGGAGCAACTTGAAGGACAGGTGGGTATTCCCCTGAAATTAACAAGGAAAAGTCCAGGGAGAATTTCTCCCTGGAGAATCTAATTTTAAGCCCACTCTCGACCAAATCAATTGAGTTGCCACCTTCTGGACCACAGAGTAGATCATGCCCACTCGTGCGCCCCAGGTCGACTTCTGTCTAGGCGACATCTGCATCCTCACCAAGTATTCCGAGGAGTGCGACCCGAAAGCCGAAGGGTACACAAGGTGCAAGAAAGTCCATAAGCTACATCGAAATGACCTCCTCTATAAGCCGGCAGTACAGCTCAGTGAGTGGTTTGGGGTCTCATCACGCACCTTAGGATCAATTTAAACCCAACGACGCGCGTGCCCGGATCTACGGACGTGACAGTAATTTCACCACAAATATTAAAAAGTTGGAGGTGTTTAATCAAATTGAGTAAACGACCTAATAGACACTGAAAAAAGGGTCGCCTGTGACTAAAATGGAAATAAATGGTTTGAAGAATTAATCGGAAATTGGGACAGGCCTGTTCAACATACTAAAGAGTGATCTTTGTAAAAACAAATCAAAATTTTCGTTCAACGTGCTCTTTGAAATAATCTAAGAATGTGTCATTTATCATTCTTTAGAGGACCACCATCTTTCAGTGCTAAATATAGTCTTAAGTAAGGCTTTCGAAACCCTTATTAAACGCAAATTTTGCTGCATTCGCGACAAAACTATTCAGGACGAAGAGTCTAGGTGAAAACAAGTTTGTAGGCCCCTGGAAGTGAATAATCGACTCCAAGAAGATCAATTCTGAGATGTCAGGGTCTTTTTATTGCCTGGTGAAAGAAGCCATGACCATGACCCACCACCGACGCAAGCTTGACACATCCTTTGACAATGGACCTGTCACATAGACCCTGAGATCTGGCTTTATAACACCTTAGCGCCGCCTCCTCCAAAGCCACGGACGATAGCAGACGCAATCACTGCAATATACACCTCCTTTGCGAAGAAAGAATGGTAGCGGCGAATTGCAAGTCAAACTACTTAGTTGCTTTAAAATTTACAAAATCAGATCACTCTTGAGAAATTACACAATTATGAGGATATGCTCGTTGAGAAAAACCTCGCAAAGTGCGCATTTTCCGTGCTTATAATGCGTATATAACGTCGGGACATAGCCAGATAACTATCCAAGGCATCAAGCCCTCCTGGGACCGAAGAGGCGACCTAGGACATAAGTTCAGTTTACGATGGACTAACAAGAAACCCTGCCTGCACCTGCTCATGCCGCAGTGAATCAGTCGTCCTAGGGTTTTTGAGTTCCAGCCGCGTAAATCTGATACCAATTAATTCGAATTGTACAAATTTTTATCTCAGTCATCAAGCGAGTAACTTAAAGCAGGGCCGGTGAATCTCAAAAACGGCGACGCTTGGATAACTAAAGGAAAGCCAGGCTCCTTGTAAGTTTAATTTTTGTCCGGTGAAAAATTAACAAGGAATGATGCTGAGGTTTATCCTGGCACGTGGTGAAGATGCTGGGGTCGTAATGGAGCTAGTCGGCTCATTCGAGTACGACTCGTCTGAACTCAGCCCCTAAATAATTGACGAGGATGGCTATCACCACACTGGGACGGGTACTCTACACGTTCTCACGCAATAATCTTTCTGGGACCTTATTGATTCAAGAATTTCATGAAAGGGAGAAAGACAAGGATCGAGCACGCAGATGGATGAATACCATGGAGACTGCATATACGAGGAATCAAGCACCAGATTGAGAAAAGCTTGGCTTTTTCGAGTGATTGCTGACGGTGACAGATAAATAGTGGTATCGCCAACAGGGACGCTCCTTCTAAAAGAGGTATACGGGCCTATTTCAAAATTCAAGATGTACTTTTGCGGTATGGGAGCATCAGCTTCTCGCCAGTTTGAGCATGTGAAGAAAAGATCGGATTAATCCTTGTTGAATCTTCATTGCTTTTGTATGTGAGTTTAATCAGGGCATAGTTAAAGACAAAAGATGGAACCCCAAGGTTCAATGAGATTGTGTCGAGCACTTAAAATGAGACTTTAATTACTGTCAACACGTGATGCGTGGGAATGTGGGATGCTGAATGTAAATTACTTGTAAACGCTGCGGAAAGAAAGGTTATGCATCAGGCCGCTGTATGTTCATGTACCAAAGTTGTAAAGAGACCCATGGTAACATGAATTGCCAATTGAAAGAGTTCGGCGACTTAATTTGTCAATGTATAACACGACCAAGCACACTAGAATATTGACCAATATGGCCGAGAAGATGACAAATTAGAACGCATGCCGGATACTAATATGGATAGATCCGATATTTCTAAACTCCATGTCTTCGCGAATATGAAAAAAATAGCCCAAGGAAGATTTAGGTGCACCCGCTAAGACGATTTAAGTTAAATATTGGAGATTTAAACTACCCAATATTCAGTGCTTTTCTCTTGTTGAGCCTGGAGAATTCATCGAATAGCGCAGTGATCGAGTTAGACTTATTGTCGGCCGAATCCGGGGGATATTGAAAAACAATTTGTGCCTACGAAGTTAGGCGTGCTAAAAACTCTGGAAAACTCAACAGTAATGAAGAAAACTTGTTGTTCGATACTGGCGCCAAAATGTACACCCTGGATACCGCATTTGGTCGCAAAGTAAGCTTTAAAAGTGATGACTGTAAACGACAGGAGTTTATTGGCTTTGTGGTATCCTTATATAATGCGGAAGGACGCATTCGCATAAAGATAACTCTAAATTAAAATTTATCTACGTTTTTAATTTGTGAGGAGTCATGGGGGTTGATAGGTTATCTTGGGTATGGACGTCATGATCTTATCCCGTATCCGGTTAAGCCTGACATACGAACACTCTGTCTCATTGACGAAGAACGAGTGCAATAATCATTGTTGGGGAAATGTATACGATATTCTACAATCAAACGTGGAGTAACTTCTGTGCGCGCACATACCTGCTGTAAAGTATGAAGAAATCATCATAAACAGGTCGACCACAGATCAGCGTAAACGTTAGGTCACGAGATTGGTAATTTGAAACAATGATCTTAGGTGGACGACGTCGACAATTTATAAAATACCAACATTGGCTTTCACACTTTTGCATCGCAAGACTACGCCATGATAGGTATGTAATTATCGAAGGAAAATGTGCGAAGAGCGCAAGAATTCGTTTCGGTGGGCTCTCGAAGATGTGATAAACGGCTAAATTTGACACATGGAGCCAGCACCAATCGAGTCTACCATCACAGCGACTTGGTAGAGTAAGATAAGAGCCGATTGCGAAAAGAATAAAATACTAGACCCCGTCAGTTCTTTTCCAGTGACCAAGGGTCCCAGGCTTAGTGATCAACATGTGGTGAATTGGGTTCTTAAAAATGTTTGTTGAGCCTTTCAAACACTCACTGTGCCGGAATGCCGACTTACAAGGTGTACACCGATTCCGCGTATGGACCTTGACTATCCTTCTATAATCATCGTCTAGCGAGTTGAACTCTTCGTTCGACTTGTACTGGGAGAAAAAGTGTCTTGGTCTGGAGAGAGGTTGATTTGGGCCCCAAGTAGATATGCTTCACTAATCGGACCGGCAGGTGGCCACTCTATCGACTCAGTCTAAGGTTTGCTTTTAAATTGGGTCTTCAGGTAGCTTTTTATTGCTGTCCTTTACCTTAATTTTTAACCGTGGGGTAGGGAGACCGCTCCGATAGAGGGTATTGAGGGGGTGTTGCTACTCGCCGGAGCACCACGACAAAAAAATTCGGGGTCCTATCTACACTTATGTCTTACCTCGCAACTGACTTCGACGGAGGGGAGTGCATAATGAAATCCTTCCCCAGAGCATGCAGGTAGACTTAATAAGTTCCTTAACGCACGATGAGGTCGTGTCACGTGGATCGCAGAATGAGTATTGTAAAATATCGTTGTATCCTTTTAATTCTTTTTCTATCCTAACCTTCTGCTTCCAAATTTTTACTGTTGGAATTGCGGGCATATTTAGAAGGACCTCGGTCAATCGATGAGGCACAAAGGTCTACGGTGAAGAACCACATTTACCCTTTGAAGGGCCCACTACTGATGAGGTACCAGGTGTAACATCGAAGGACCCGAGTCTACAGTCGAGGGACCTAGGCATACCAATAAGAGACCAGATCTTCTATTGAGAGATCGCGGTCTGCCCTTAAGTACCGCGGTCTAATCTTAGGTAAAGAATCCACCAATGGGAGTTTGTAGTTATCTTCTTTCGTTTCCGCTTAACCGGTACTCGAGCATTGGTCTTCACCTTGATTGGTCCTGTGAGTCCACCTTCTCCGAGAATTTAACCGCTTTTGTGACTTCTTCTCCCAGGCGCTTTTTATAGATATATTTCCTTTTCCCTTCATCCTGATACTCTCTGGGTTCATAATCTTTTTCGAACGCACATTACTAAAAACATGTCGCATAGTCAGATGTTCATAAAGGAAACTAGTTAAGCGAAGAGCTAATGCATAGGTAGAACGAAAATTTGATAGAAATAATTACAATCGAAAATATCCAGCCTTCTAACGTCACCTCAACGATGAGTAAGTCGAACTGGACGACTTCCATCAGGCAGATGACCGATTGCTACATTGCTAGTGGATATTCTAGTATCAGAAAATTGAATAAGGGTGTGCAATCATACCCGAGGTAAACCCCTAAATTGATATGCTAATTTGAAAGGACTTACATTTTTTTAATCGGATGGGAATACTGTCAAAGGGTTAGAGGGGCTGCTACAGATAACATAAAAACCTGATTTGTTAATGGAAAAGATTTAATTTCTACTAATAGTCGCCCTAACGGAAAAATGTGACATCTACTGTGGGAAATGCAAGGCCGATCGCGCAGCGTGTATGGAAAGTGACCCCATTATTAAAAAAATGATAGCCGACCTGATCAAGGAAATGCTAATAGTGAATCATATTTTACTCTTTACCTCGCAATGGTCCAGCCCAATCACTTTTAATGTAGTGAGGAATGGTTTGACACATCATGTTATGCACCGAACACCGTTTTTTATTGATTGTAATCCAACCACATTGTACCCTGTGCCTCTGACTACCTTTTTTAAAGGATCCGGATAAGGTATTTTGTGCAGTATTGTTTTCTTAAAATGAAAAGTGGTCTCTAGTTTGTAGGTATGACCGGAAGGGCAATACAAATTCCGGCCCTTCTTCATCCTTTAGGACTAGTGAAGCAAAACGGGTGCCATTTGGGATTAAAAGTACTCCTTACAAATACCAGCATTTGTTGGATGATGACGTTCATGGCTATTTTTCGAATCCCTCAAGGAACTAGCACAGGTGAATAGGAAAATCCGTTTAAGATGTTAATATCAGATACAAAGTTATTTCACTTAATACTGGGTCGACTACCTTGCATAGAAGACAATTTAATTCTGTCCGAAACATGGGATATGTTGTGCAAGAAGGTAGATCGATTGTCCGATGTGCGCGATTATTTAAAAAAGTTTATCAGCGCGATGAAGAGCTCTTAAGTCATCGTAAGGTCGAAAATACCTCGGATATAGATTACCTAGAGGAGGACTAGTAGACCACCACATATACCTATAGTCCTGGTGTACCTGCCCCTACCGACGACACTGAAGGCTACGCAGCCATTTATTGATGGTGTAGACGATCGCGGTATAGTCATTAAATACTCTGACGTGTGCGCATCACTTCCCTGCAAAGCGATTTTTCACGCATGTCGGTGCAAGTTGGATACCAGCGACAGTTCGATGAGCAAGCAAGTAGACGAGAAGAAAAAAATATAAGTTCAAGTAGCCATTGCGAGGTTCAAAAATTAATTATTGCTGCAGGCTACATCCTGCAACATGACGACAAGGACAAATAAGAAGTAATCATCGTCTATGCAAGTAAATGGGATGTCTCGGCGTCGTAGGTAAAAACATTACGAAAGTCTTTTTTCGGTAACTGACACGAGCAAACCCCTCCTGGCGAATAAACTGATACGCTACAATAATGTGGATAAAAAGTGTTAGCAATACCACGAATCCCGGATTTTTTAGATATTTACCACCCTACCACTCGAAGAAATGACGAGATGCTCGAATTTTAGTTAGCGGGTCCGAAATTTTATGTTACAAAGAAGTCTGGATACTGCTATTTTCATCTCAGTGGACTTTTGAGATTCGTGAAGTGTAATAAAAGCATAGGCCAGGGGGCTTTTCAGACAATACAATTTCTCGAGAAAGCATAGATCCAATTATGTCACCAATTATTTATAAGAAGCAAACAAGACAACGATCGACCTACTTACGCCACAAAGGAACCGACAAAGAACTACATGATATGCGTTGTAATGTGTCGGCTCGGGTGAAAAATAAGGTAAGGCCTGCAGTGCTAATGTATGGAGCATTCCTGCATGGACTGTAGTCAAAGCCACCCCCAAGATACCTCACTCTGTCCACAGAACATGAGTCCGAATACGAGAGAATGTTATTAGAATTTTACTTGTGAAACTCTCAAGAAAGACGGTGATTGATCGTTTGTGGTGTATTCGCTGGTCTTATTGGCTTGGCGCCTATCTGTCAATACATTCGCTTAAGCCCGGTAAATATCTCCTAAACGTTTCTCTGGGCAATTAATACAATTAAATGTTCCCCAACAGCTCCAAGAGGTCGAAGTTGAAAGGCAAGAGAAGAAGAGATCTGGGTGCAAGATTATAGGCATAGTCAAAGGGAGACTGAGCGAAGTAATTGTTTTTAAATCCGCTCATTTGTGTAGCAAGGTTCCTGGAGACTACAAGATAAGTAAAGAGTGGTTACTGTGATACTGCCCAAACGGTAGACCGAAGCATTTCACCGAGATGTGACCACCAGAGGAATGATGCTAAGATGTCTCCAGTCCAACTTTCTCCACCACTATCATTGAAATTCGAAAGTCGGTCAACACGAGATTGGACGTACTATCACTGTATACAGCAGTATTTACATCGTAAAAAATTTGTTCCGGATGTGTACGGAGAGATGTGGGACCGTGTTTGGTTTGTGAGACTGGAAAAGGGGAACCTGCTTTACAATGGAGAACTTCATGCATCCTCGATAAACACGTTTCCTTTTTGATAAACGTAAATGGACTACACAACCTCCCTATCGAAATCGCAATAGCTTGATTTAAAAATTACAAATTTGGGTTGACCTGTTCACCGGATACGTAATGGCCAAGTCTAGTGTTCCACGGACAAATAAGATTGTGGCCAAGGGAACGAGAAGTGTTTTTTAGGCTTCGGTGCTAGTCGGGCGTTTAGACGTGACGGAAGGCCGGCATATACGTCAGACTACTTTCGGGCGTTTAGTCGCATGGCCTTCCAACCTCAGGCGAACGGTACTGCTCAAGGAATGGTTCATTTCACTACTAATTCTATCAAGATGTATGTCTACTGAGTGGGGTAGCGGGACTAGGATAATTTGGCGAAATGTTCAACGCTCGTGGTAAATACATCAAAAGATAGAATGCGAGAGGAAAAACCATTCTATTTGAACAATTATAAAAAAAATTGGACCGCCCTCGAAAGCTTCGCTTTTGGTATATAATACCCGACGCAGATAGTCGGGGCCTCGACGTGAAGATATTGCATTCAGAAAATTATCAGCGGGCGAGAGAACTAAACGAATCGATAACATGGACACCTATTCACGCCAGGACGCAAACACATAACGAAGGGGCGGTTAACCAAAATATCTAGTTAGTACCTTAATTACGAATTTACCTGGACCAAAAAGGGGGCACGCCAAACAATTGGCTCACTTTGGCATAGATCTTTCCAAGTTTCAAAGCCGGTTAAGGATCACGCGGCACGCTTGGAAACACGAGATGCGGAATATCAATTATTCTCATTTGTACATATTTTCAAATTAAGAGGGATAAGGAGTTTCCTACCGACCAAATGATGTGTTAGTCATAGAAAAGGCAGACCGGGTCGACTTTTAAAAATGTTTTGCTATTGGGTGAATGTTGAATGCGAGAACTGGAAGAACACGAATACGACGTCTAATGAATCATGGAAATTCGTACAGGATTACTATGAGACTAAAGCGTAGTGAGACGTGTCATAAAAAACCGTTTTTAGTGATGCAAAGTCAGAAAAAACGGTCTCTGGACGGTAGACCTGATCCCTGGATGTTGGACTTGGTCACAAGATCGTGGACCTGGACCTCCAAAAATTAATTTTAGTCATGGCCAGTCAAATAATGAATTGGGAAATGAGATAGGACAGCGTAAAGTAGTCAAACAACAGGAAGGAACATGTCAATAACTACTCAATTTGTGATCCACGTATCAAGGCTTCACCACACGCAAAGGAACTTGGTAAGCCTATCCCGTAATTTCTGGGAAACGGTAAATGTTTTGGCCCCTCGGTGAAGACAGTTAAGTGTTCTGACTGAAGTGCGAATTCAACCCCAGGAAGTATTTTGGCCTGTGGATTCGTTTCGAGGAGAATTGCTTAAACACCCGCTGCAGAAATATGTCTTTCTTACGTAGTTGTTCGGGAGCAACTTGAAGGACAGGTGGGTAATCCCCCTGAAATTAGCAAGGAAAAGTCCAGGGAGAAATCTCCCTGAAGAATCTAATTTTGAGCCCACTCTCGACCAAATCAATTGAGTTGCCACCTTCTGGACCACAGAGTAGATCATGCCCACTCGTGCGCCCCAGATCGACTTCTGTCTAGGCGACATCTGCATCCTCACCAAGTATTCCGAGGAGTGCGACCCGAAAGCCGAAGGGTACACAAGGTGCAAGAAAGTACATAAGCTACATCGAAATGACCCTTCATAAGCCGGCAGTCCAGCACAGTGAGTGAATTGTGGTCTCATCGTATAGCTTTTCAGCACACACTCTTCCACACCAACTCGATAACTTCTTCTTTCATGAAATATCAGATTTATGCACTTTCACTGCTGCCGAGAAAAACGTGACTGTAGCCTCTTATCACTCCAGTTGTCACTTGATTTAGATCAAACAGCTTCACACTACCAGTTGCGAAAGGTGCGAGACTTACGCTACCCCCGCGTGTCAAGCAACTAGTTATTACTTCTTCGTTCGCCCATATTTGCTTTTAATCCATTAGCTTGGAGGCCTCTGTGTGTGGTAAACATTCTACGAGGTCTCAAAGAGTGTTCAGATCAAAGTGTAAAAATCACTTTGCATCTCTACAATGAGAGTACGACAGATCATTGCACTTACTACGATGTATAAGTTACGCCTATCGTTATTGCAGAAGCACATAGACATAGTAAATTTCGAAAGGTCTGTAAGCACCTTGTGCACAGCCGCTAATAACTTTACCCTTCCGACACGCAACTGAATACACTTGGCCTCTACTCTGATTGCAACACGCCATCATTTTATTTTGGGTGCAATGTGACGTTGATGCAACTTTTTGGACATGCATATCCTTCTTTACACGCTCCTCTACTGGAATTGTAACGGGGTGAATCGTTACATAACAATTTATAAGAAATTGTTAATAGAATATAACTACAAGAGTTATATTCTCAGAATATTGTCACAAGGACAAATGTTTTGCAGCACTTACGAGTAGTCCCTAATTGGTTGATATAGGCCTTATATCAACCAACGAAGACGCGCCACGACAGACGCACGCAATGAGTGGTGAGTAGATAGTTGATAGGCACATTTGTATCCATACATAGTTAGATGAGGATAAATAGTGATTTATTAACAGACATTAACTATGCTGAATACTGTTCTACTTTTTACTTTAACCAAGTACTCGCTTCTTCTTACCGTCTTCCTCTGCTCGTACCAGTGTACGTGAAGTTACGAGGCACCGCCTTATTCTGTCATCAGAATAAGTAGCTTGTACTGGTGACAGTACAAGCTTCAGGGTGCCCCGTTACACCTGGTAGCACTTCGTAGTCCGTCCAAGGTCCGCGTTCACATCTAACATAATCTGTTAGATGACGAAGATGACCGAAGCTTTCACGCTACGCGTGACGGCTACTCCCATTTGAGCGATGCCGAATGGGATGCGGTTGAACGGATGGGTTCAACCATGGGCATCCATGCTGTTAGCGTCATGCTAGAGTCTCTCAATAGAGATGCCCAACATGCTACTATCGCCAAGTTCATTCAAAATGAACTTGACGCAGAACGCGAGAAAGTAGCCTTGCTTCACCAACAAGTTTCTCAACAATCAGAGTTGTTGAGAGAACAGGGTGCTCAACAGTTTGAACTGTTGAGACAGCAGCAGGCTGCTGCTGGTGGGTCGATGCATTCGCGTCGACCCGAAACCTTGAAGATTGACATCTCCACGTAAAGGGGAATCGAAGAGGAATCCCTCTTGAGATGGTTCGTCGAACTAGACGACGCCATAAGTTCGCGTCACATCGACGACGGGGATATGCAAGTTGCATTTGCCCAATCAAATCTGGCAGGACGTGCCAAGACTTGGGCTTTGGGGCTCAAGTTGCACGACCCATATGCGTTTGGGTCGTTAGAAGTCTTCAAGTCGCGGCTCAGACAAACGTTTGAACCGCCTAGAGCTGAGTTCAGAGCTCGAACCGAACTCTTGAAGCTCAAACAGGGTAAGCGTGATGTGCACGCTTACGCACAACATATACGACATCTCACGAGTTGTATAAGTTCCAATCCGGTGGATGAACACACGTTGGTTTCGGTGTTCATGCAGGGTCTTGCGGATGGTCCCGTCAAGACTCACCTGTTCCGACTTGAACTATATTCAATAGAACAAGCCATTTCCATTGCGGAACAGGAAGACTTCAGTCTGAGACAGGCTCGCGCCAGCTCGACATCATATCGTCAACCGAGACGATATGAAAGCGGAGGTCCAGAGCCGATGGAACTCTGTGATGTAGAGAGCGAGAAGGCTCGCTCTACAGACTACAAGAAGTTGCAGAGATGCAACAGATGTCAAAAGACAGGACACTACGCTTACGAGTGTAGTACCCCTCGTCCGGTGTCTCGCAACACTGGGCGTAGTGACCGTCCACCCATGAGAAAGGGGCAGGGACGCGGGTCCGCTGTTGTTGCAAAGACGCAACAACGGGATGGACCGTCAAAAAAACGGACAGGATCAATAGGTGCCGAGCACCCTACTGTTCCAGCAACGTCAAGAGAATTTATAGGCCTCTTGATGAAGATTGCTCCCAACACACAAACGTTGTGCGTTGCTGCTCCAGGTTATGAGGTCTCACTCATTACCTTGAAACTCGAAGTGACGAATTAGTTGTCCCTTCGAGCTCTAGTCTATTGTGGGGCGTCTAACAATTTTGTGCAACGCCAATCGCTAGAAGATGGTCACTTCAAGTTCAGTGAATGTGACACACCTCCTACGTGGATGACGGTACGTCTTGCGACAGGCGCACCCGTAACCGTCATGAAGCGTATAGTGAAGATCCACTATACGCTAGAAGATACCCAACATGACGATGACTTTATCGCATTGGATTTGGATGACAAATTTGATGTCACCCTTGGAATGCCGTGGCTCAGAAGGTACGAACCACGGGTAAACTGGCAACATCGAACAGTAACGATGCCTGCCGCTTGTTCATCAGATGGCCATCTGATGAACGTTTTGGAGCATCCACAAGCGTGTGGATGTACTACGAGTGAGTGCGATGGCCTCACTTGTGGTGCGGTCGTTAGTACGACTGCACAAAACCTTAGTGTAACAAACGGTTACACTTCGGAGCAAAGTTCCGGCGGCTCTGAGGAAGCACAGGCTGCGCCGAAGGTCTACCACTCGAATAAGTCGAGTGGACCGGGACAAAGATTTATACCTAGCGGGGAACATCTAGAAGAGAAACAATCGATCGCTCAGGTTAAGCGAAACGATAATCCTAGATCGACTGGAGAGTCTTTCGTAGAGGGTCTCGCTGTGGTTGCGCAGCCTCAGCTAGAGGAAGTAAAGGGAATAAGTCCCGATATTACAAATACGGCGGAAATAAGTTCCCCGAAACCCGCGGGAATAAGTCCCAGGGAAGCCGAAGGAATAAGTCCTTCGAGACCTGAGAAAATAAGTCCCCAGGAAATGACAGAGACATTGAATGTCATAGTCAATAACGGATCAAGTGTAGGCGCTAATACACTTGATCTGATTGCGCCTCCGAAGTTGACTTCGGAGATCACTCAGTTGCCAACGCTAGAACATAAAAGGTTCTTGCGTGATCTGCGTAGTGGAAAAGTCAAGCAGATCTGCGTACTCGTCGCTGACGACGAGTGTGCAGCCGACATAAGGTCAGCAACAGTGTTTACTAAGAACGAGAGAGTTCTCAGTAGTTCATCTATGGATGAGAGTGTTGTTAGAAATGATAGAGCCAGTGAGAGCCGGCGTCAACACGGCCAGCACAAGTTTTTTGATGGCCTAGAGAGTCGATTAGCGCAGTGTCGAAGTTGGAGAGAAGCATATAGCATGCAAGTAGTTTGAAGTAACGGTTGAAGTAGCGGCTGAAGAAACGGCTGATGACTTAGAGAGATATAGGAAGATTAGTGATTGAGTGGACAGCATAGTGGATGATTGATTGAGTGGATAGGAGTGATGGAGAAAAGAACAACTAGTCAATCACGGTAGCAAGAAACGAATAAACTAAGACAATGACAGAATCCATTCATCCGTCTCCTCGACAAGTGTATCCTAGAACAGGTTATGAGCCCAAGTTCCAACACGA
Organism: Peronospora matthiolae; assembly: GCA_921007115.2. Taxonomy (NCBI): domain Eukaryota; phylum Oomycota; class Peronosporomycetes; order Peronosporales; family Peronosporaceae; genus Peronospora; species Peronospora matthiolae. The sequence goes on along the minus strand of CAKLBY020000223.1, from coordinate 155,210 downwards.
TGAACACTGACAACATCAACGACAACTTCACCCTGGCTCAGGAGCACGACGACCACGAAAGGGCCGCTCCTGCACCTGCTGAAGACGTCGCAACAGCTGCTCGCGAAAGGAGCAGCAAAGATGTCAACAAACGGATTCTCAACGCGCTTCTCGGTCTGGAAGAGCGTGTGATGCGCATGGAGGCTTCGCAGATCAAGACTGAAGAAGACGAGCGCATGCGCGGCGCGATTGAGAGCGGGATGTTCAGCTCCGCGCTCGGGCGTGACTTTGGGCGAGAAACGATGACGCGAGACGCTCTCGGATTTGCGCCGGCAGTGCGCAATGCCTCGTCGCCACATGGCCCGTACCACGGTTCGCGCGGTGCGCCGCTTATGCCGCAGTACACGCATCCGCTCGGGCAGCCACAAGCTCCTCAAGTGGGAACAGCAGCAGCGCCGCCTCCAGCTGCTGCTTACGTGCCTGTGGGGAAGTACCGTGTGCCCGATGCTCGACAGCGCAAGCTCGCCATCCGGAAGTTTGATGGCAGCGAGCTCTACCAAGGTCTAGGCTTAAACTTCTTCGATTGGGGTAAGTCGTTTTGGCGACAAGTCGACATGGCTCAAGCAGCGTGCGGCTTCCTATGGACCGAAGATAATAAGACTGACGTCCTCGGGCAGTATCTCTCGGGTACTGCAGAACGTTATTTTAACTAGCAGATTGACGCTTGGTGGTCGGTGCTGCCGACACTGCAGTTCGTCATGGAAAAGATGCTCCAGACATTCCGTACAACGATCACAGCGTCGCAGGCCATGAGGCTGTTTACAGCGAAAAAGGACTCGAAGCGAACGTGGCCAGAACACTATCTTTATCTCGTGGCGGTGAGCGACGCTTGCGGAGGTGCCGATTCGAACGTGCTGGACAACATCGTGCGATATGCATCGGCCGAACTGTCCACTGTCCTCATGGTAAAGTACGACACCTCGCGCGCCGACCACCTCGCGCATGCAGAAGAACTCGCTCACTTTGCCCAATCGATCGAGCTCGATGCGCGTTCAAGTCGCTCATTTGGTCGTGACGTCGTGTCGCACGTGGCCAATGACGAGCCACCAAAGGAGACGCGCACTTGCCACGGATGTGGTAAAGTCGGCCATCTAAAGCGCGACTGCCGAAGAAAAGAGAAGAAGCCGACTGGAAGACCCAGTGGAAGTCGCACCGATGGTGCGAACCTCACTCTATCGATCGACGAAGACCCGAGCAGTGACAACAGCGTGTGGATCCTGGATAGTGGATCAAGCCGACACATTGTCAACGACGATCGACTGCTGATTAACGCAAAGCGATGTGACCAAGAGTGCATTGTCGTAGATGGTGAGCCGTTGCGCCTATCGCTTGTCGGTAGTGTGGACATTCGCGTGTTTGTCGACCAGCAGCCCCGTATGATTCGCGTAACAGACGTCTACTTCGCGCCGCTGCTCGCTCGCAACATCCTGTCATGCGGCAAGCTCGTGAAGAAAGGGTACAGTCTCGTGCAAGACGACCAGCAGCTATCACTCGCCAACCAAGACACAGGCGACGTAGCGTTTGACGTGCAGATGCGCTACAACGTATTCTACGTGGCAACGTCGCCAGAAAAGGGACGCAAGCAGTCGCCTACAGATGTGTTACTGGCGGCGACCACCGAAGAAGGGACGGTGCCCGTGCGACAGGATGTGCAACGCGGGACACTAATGCACTTCACGAACGACTCGGTCATATTGCTCTCGACACCATCAAGCGAATGGCGCAGGATCCGGCAAGCGGCATCGATCTCACCGACCGTAAACGGCTCACGTGCATCACCTGTGCTGAGGCGAAGCAAACACGAAATGCACAATCGCGGAAAGACAGCGGCAGGCACAGCCCGATCGATCGTATCGGCGGTGTCATCTGTTCGGATCTCAAAGGATTGATGACCCCCGCCGACCGCCTGAAGAACCGTTATATGGTCAACTTCATCGATCATTACAGCAACTACTGCCGCGTGTTTCTCGCGCCTACCAAGGACAAGGCCGCCAAGAAGTTCGAACACTTCGTTGCGTGGTTCGAAAAGCGTTTCGACTGCCGAATCCATGTGCTTCGCACAGATGGAGGCGGCGAGTACATGAACGTTGATCTGTTTTGCAAGGCAGCAGGCGTCGAGCGACAGAAGAGTGAAGCTCGCAACCAGGCTTCAAACGGAAAGGCGGAGCGAATGCATCGCACTGTGCTTAACATGGCGCGGTCGAGATTTTTGCAAGCCGCTTGCCGCTGTATCCCTGGGGAGATGCCGTCGAATACGCTGCATTCGTTCTGTGTAGAATTCCAACCAGTGCGAATGCACGCCGCGCGTCGCCACTACAGATGCTGACGAAGCAGACACCAGACCTGCGCGAGATCGTTGCGTTCGGGTCGATCTGCACGGTGTATCGCTATCCACGCAAGAACTCGCTCAAGCAACGAGCGCAAGTGGGAGTGATCGTCGGTCGTAGCGACGAAACTAAGGGGTACCGCGTGTTTTTAAAGAAAGACAACGTCGTCGTCGTCACACAACACGTGAAGAACATTGAAACGATCAGTGACGAGCAGAACGATCGGTTGCAGCGCGTACTCGATGACGCAGATAAGGACGAACGTGCGATTGCGCAAGCACCGAAGGATGCTACAAAGAGGAAGAAGCAGTGGACGCGCACAGCACACGGCACTCGAAGCGCATCGAAGCGTGCTCAAGTGTCTGCAGCTCAGGAGGAGCCTGCAAGCGCGATCGACATCGCCGCTCACCTGTACGAACGTGATCCGACCAACTACAGCGAGGCAATGCAGAGCACGAAGCGTCCCGACTGGGAAAAAGCGATGCGTGAAGAAATCGCAGCGCTTGAAGCGAACGATGTGGGGCGTGTGATCAAGCGCCCTGCCGGTAGCAACGCGCTGCATAGCAAGTGGGTTTACAAAACAATAACCGATGCACATGGCGACCTGGAGCGCTACAAGGCTCGACTGGTCGCATGTGGCAATGAACAGGTGTTCCGCATCGACTACCAGCTCACCTTCGCGGCCGTAATGGACATGTCGACCGTGAAGGTTATTATCGCGCTTGCAGCAACATGCAATGTGCCAGCCAAACACGGGGACATTCCAAATGCCTACGTTCACGCAAATAAGGAAGCGAACCTCGAGATCCTGCTTAAAGTACCACGCGGCATGGAGGTGAACGACACGACGTTGCAGCAATTAGGAGCAAAGGACAAGCAAGGTGTCGTGCTGCAGCTCAAGAAGAGCTTATATGGGTTAAAGCAGGCGGGACGCCTGTGGAGCCAGTTGCTACACTCAAGCCTCACCGATGCCGGTTTCCTACGTTGTTGCTCGGACATGTGTTTGTACTGGAAGAATGAAGGAGCCGAGCTCGTCGTCGTAGGAGCGTACGTCGACTATTTCCTCGTGACCGGCACCAGCACTGCAGTTGTCGATCGTTTCTTTGTGAGCTTATCGACACTCGCGATTAAGGATCTCGGCGAAGTAAGCAAGTTTCTGGGAATGCGCGTCACGCGTGACGGCTCAAGCTACACGCTTGATCAAGAGGAATCGATCAAGGACCTGCTGCGCGAGCACGGCCTCGAGGCGGCGAACCCGACGCGCGCTCCAATTAGTGCCGACTGCTACGACGCCGACGAAGGCGACATGAAGATGCTAAAGGTCTTGTCGTCGTCTGGAGAGCCAACAGTGAAGTCGTTCCAGTCGCTCGTCGGCAGTTTGCTTTGGATAGCACGTTGCACGCGTCCAGATGTCGCGTTTGCGGTGCATAAAGCAACTCGACAGACGCACGCACCTCGGCTCAAGGACTGGAAGTTGGCGAAGCGTATTGCTCGCTATCTCAAGGGCACAACTGCCTTGAAATTGATCATGACTCCAGTGCATGACGCGAGCTCTCCAATTACGCTCGAGGCGTACAGCGACGCTGATTACGCCGCGGACAAGAGCGACCGCAAGTCCCTAACTGGCAGTGTCGTGCTCGTGAACGGCATGGCTGTCAGCTGGGCGTCGCGCAAGCAAGGCGGCGTGACACTCTCGACCATGGAGGCCGAGTTTGTGGCCGCGTCGGAGACTGCACGAGAACTTCTCGGCATTCGAGAGATGCTCGGTGAGGTGGGCATGGCACCTGAGCTGACCATGACGCTTCATGTTGACAACCAAGCAGCGATACGACAGCTCGACGGCGAAGCGACATCGATGAAGGCGAAGCACATCGACGTGCGAGTCAAGTTTGTGTGCGATTTCGTGCGTCGTGGCGTGATCAAGGCTCAATACGTCCACACAGACGAACAGCTTGCCGACGCACTGACAAAAGCCCTCGACGCGCCAAGCTCGCAGCGATGAGAAAGCTCCTCGGTGTGGCGTAGACGAAAAGATGTCGACGACACAGGCGCACTTAAGGAGGAGTGTTAGAAATGATAGAGCCAGTGAGAGCCGGCGTCAACACGGCCAGTACATGTTTTTTATGGCCTAGAGAGTCGATTAGCGCAGTGTCGAAGTTGGAGAGAAGCATATAGCATGCAAGTAGTTTGAAGTAACGGTTGAAGTAGCGGCTGAAGAAACGGCTGATGACTTAGAGAGATGTAGGAAGATTAGTGATTGAGTGGACAGCATAGTGGATGATTGATTGAGTGGATAGGAGTGATGGAGAAAAGAACAACTAGTCAATCACGGTAGCAAGAAACGAATAAACTAAGACAATGACAGAATCCATTCATCCGTCTCCTCGACAAGTGTATCCTAGAACAAGTGTCCTAGATGAAAAGACACGAGTTGAGCGATATGACTCTCAATCATGGGAATCGCTCAAGACAGATCCTCTCTATGAAGATTTGGTTGAATTCAAGGATGAATTCCCTGAAATTGTTCTGTGCGAGTTTCCGCAGGATTAAGGTACGCGACACGAGGTCGAGCTTAAACCAGGCTAGAAGTACTGTGTCATGAAGCAGTGGCCACTGCCTCGTGAACAAGTACTTGCGATCGACAAGTTCTGTGCCGATCGATTAGCTGATGGCCATGTGAGGAAGTCAACTTTCCCACATAGCTCTTCGACCTTCTGTGTGCGAAAAGCAACAGGAGGGTGGCGGATATTGCATGCATTTAACAAGTTGAACGCTGCAACGGTACCGGCTAAGACGCCGATACCGAGGAAGGACGTAATCATTGATGGTGTGTCAAAGAGTACCATCTTTTCGTCCGTGGATTTGATGGATGGCTTCTATCATATCCTAATGCGAGAACGGGATATACCCTAACTGCAGTTAGCACGCCTAATGGCATGCTCTGGAAATGGCTAGTAATGCCACAAGGGCTCAGTAATGCCCCTGCCACGTTCAACAGATGTGCATCACATCTGTTGAGACCAGTACGAGAATTCGCGCCGAGTTATTTCGATGACGTATTCATCCACAGTCGGGCTATGGATGGAAAGTCGGATGTTGAAGTTAACAGGCACCACGTCCAACAGGTTCTTAACAGGGACCACGTCCGACAGGTTCTTACAATCATGCGAAAGCAACAATTGTATGCAAACCTCAAGAAGTGTAGATTTGCATCAAGCGAAATACCACTTCTTGGGTGCATCGTTGGTAAGAACGGTGTACGTCCTGATCCCGAAAAGATCAAGGCGATCACCGACTGGCCTGAGCCGGTTGATGTCAAAGGTCTTCGAAAATTCCTTGGGCTAGCGGCGTATTTGCATAAGTATTCACGCAATTACGCCGAGATGACTGTGCACCTTTCTCGTTTGTTGAAAAAGAACGAGAGGTGGTTATGGAATGCTGAATGTCAGCGCTCCTTTGATGGTATTAAGCACAGCTTGATACTATCCCCAGTCCTAGCAATTGCCGATCAGGACAGGCCATTTCATGTGGTCTGTGATGCCAGCGTTTTCGCAATCGGATGTGCATTAATGCAGCACGATCTTATAGGCGTAGAACGCGTCGTCTGCTATAAGTCGCGTCAGCTGCAACCTGCTGAGCGGAACTATCCAGTGCATGACAAGGAACTTCTTGCCATGAAGTATGCACGCGCAAAGTTCAGAGTCTATCTATTAGGAGATAGACCCTTCATTGTTTACACTGACCATGCGTCATTACGCACGGCAGTGAACAGCCCGCACCTTTCACAACGAATGGCGCGGTGGTTGTCATTCTTTTCGGAATACAACTTTACGGTCGAGTACAAACCAGGACGACTTAATGTCGTCGCTGATGCACTCTCACGTCGTCCCGACTTTGAACCAGTCGTGAAACCCAACAGTGGGACAGCCACTGTTGCGGTTATGACGTCTATGCCCAGGATGGTCAGGTTGTGAAGTTGTTGACACATCTCTCACAACCATCCCGAGAATCGTTGAAACGATTGTCGTCTGCGTATCGATCTGCATCAGATCGATACACTACTCGCAACGGTTTACTGTATTATACAGTCGTTACTGGTGACACACCACGTGTTGTCATTCCAGATGATACTGATCTGCGTTTGCGGATCATGTTCGAGTATCACGATGCTCCTATAGGAGGACATCGTGGCCGGGAGAAAACAAATCTCACGGTGAGTCGATACTTTTACTGGCCCCGCCAGTATCAGTTTGTGCGAAAGTATGTTCGCGCATGCGAAGTCTGTCAACGAGTGAAGTCAAGTCCTTCACTGCGTGCACCTTTACAGCCTCTACCGGTTCCGGCTGAGTGCTGGGAATCCATCTCAATGGATTTCGTCTTCGGGTTACCCAAAGACGCACGCGGGAATACGGGTATTCTCGTATTTGTTGACAGATTCAGCAAAATGGTACACCTAGTGGCTGTACCAGAGTCAATCACGGCAAGTGGATGTGCTTGTGTCTTTATCGACACCATCTTCCGACTTCATGGGTTGCCCCGTGAACTCGTATCGGACAGAGATCCACGCTTCACTGCTGATTTCTGGCGTTCCGTGTTCAAATCACTCGGAACGCGCTTGAAGATGTCTATATCTGATCATCCAGAGTCAGATGGTCAGACGGAACGAGCCAATCGTGTCCTCGAAGAGACACTTCGAGGATACGTACATTCCTCTAAAGGTTAATGTGAGTTTTTGCCAATGGTAAAGTTTGCCATTAACAACTCGGTGCATGCGTCCACGACACATGCAGCTTTTTACGTGAATGGCTTGCGCCATCCGCGTGTACCCACCTTACTAGAGTGTAACTCTGGTTTAAGGGGGGGAGGGACTCGCGCGAGCAAAAATCGATTTGGTTAACGCTCATCACGCTCTGACGAAGAGGTCATTGAGTTTGATGCCGATATCGATTACATCGATATCGAAGAAGATGATGCCAGTGAGAGTGCGGAAGCCCTCACTGAAGAAAAGGTTGATGTCGCTGCAGTGCGCTCACAGCACACTGAAGCTAACGAGTCACCAGATGAGTTCATACTGGCTCGTGAAACGGTAGTCCGTTTTGTGCAAGATTCCATCGCCGAAGCGGTGGACGAGCAAAGGCAAAACGCTGACAAGAATGGAAGGGCAAACACTCTTTTATTTAGTAAAGGTGACTTAGTCCTACTGTCTACGGTTAATCTACCAAAGCTTGTAGTGACTAACTTGGGTAGTAGTAAACTTCTACCCAAGTACATCGGCCCATTTCGTGTATTGCATCGCCAAGGAAATGCATACACGATTGAATTGCCACGTAAGATGCGAACGCATCCCACGTTTTACGTTGGTCGGCTTAAGCCGTACCATCAGTACGCTGCTTCTTCCGATGAATAACGCCCTTGCGCTCAAGCATCTCATAGAGAGCCTTGTGCTCCCGGCGGTGGCCATCGACAAGGTTCTGAAGAGCAGCTATCTCATCCCGAGACCGATCAGCAATCCCAAGAGCTACCCTTAGCTCGTCATGAAGAGATGTCAGAGCTCTCTCGTTCTCAAGCTGAGCAAAGGCAAACTCAGCTCGATGCTTCGAGACAGTGTCCGCCATTTGGAGACGCCTGTTTCGCTCATGTTCGAGATCGCCGCGTAACCCTTGCGTCACGCGATCAAAGAAGCTCTCGGGAACACACGGATCCCCATGATCGTGTGGAGAGCGTCTTTCCTCCTCCTCCACCTCCATTAGAGGACTCTCGCGGTGGCCAGCGCTATCTAGTTGAGCAGCTGTTGAACCACCGCGACGTGAACGGACGTCGGACGAGATATCTCGTCCGGTGGAGCGGCTATCCCCCGTCCTGGGATACATAAGAGCCCCGCTCCCAACTGATGGTTGACGTACTGGGTCTGGTAGAGCAGTACGAAGCGGCACATCCTGTGCCGCAGAAGGACCGCCGGAGAAAGTCTTCCCGGCACGGTCGTAAAGGGATTTCAGTTTGTCAATCCCTTCGTACATCTCACTAGAGATACGTACGCGACACCACGGGCTATTAGGGAGTTAAGCCTCCTTAGGTGCGCACGCAGAGTTGTTCACACAACACGGGCACGAGTCTCCCCAAGAGAGGCAGGTTAATCCTTTCTCCCTTGACAGATGATGCAGCTTGAAGCGTGCACCTGTCGGGGTTCCCTTCAAAACTTATCACGAGCTTTGATAAGTTTGTCGTTCCAAACGTTACGACATACATCCTCAAGGTTATGGATGTAGGCGTTCCACGCTTGAAGTAGTGAGGGACCATCACGCTTGTGATTCCCACTGTACCATCGATGTCTAAAGAAAGCATCGATGAAGAAATCGTTCTCAGCGCGATAGTTTTTCGCGCTGGGGTCAAGGTGATGGATCCTTGACGAATCGAACAATCGTGTTCGACAACGATCACTCGTAGTCGCCGACAAGTGATCCATGACCGACTTTGGAGACATCCATGCCTTCTTCTCAGGAGCGAGACGCAACACACTGCGGTCCCGCTCTTCTTGCGACGTGCCAACAGAAGAACTGGCACCTCGTTGCGAAGTGGTGTCCATAGGAGAACCGACACCACTGTTAGCGCCCGAGTCTCGCGACCTCGAGCGCCTTCGCTTCGGCGATGGTTCATCTGATTCATCAGATGAACCAAAGATGCTACGATGCGCAGCATCATCCATGCCACGCTTGGCAGGCGGCTTGATTTCGATTGCCGTTGATACGGATCCGTCTTCCGTTTCAGGAGAGTATGAGACACCGAGCTCATACTCTGTGAAGACATGAGTGTCTTCATGACCAGCGCCTGCATCACCAAGTGACACAGGCTGAGTCGCTTCAGCAACCGATGAGACATCAGTTGCTGCGGTTTCTTCTTCGGCGTCCGCACATAGACGTGCGAACGCGCTATCGGCGGCCTTGCTCGCGCATCGCATGGGCTTGTTAACCATGCGATGAATTGCTGGAAAGTGGACTCGGACGAACAAGTGCAAACCCTGTCCCAAATAATTTGGGACGAGTATCCATTTAGTCAACCAGTCACTAAAGTAACCGATGGTTAAGGAGGGGGGGTGATGTAACGAGGTAGATTTTTACATAACAATTTGTAAGAAATTGTTAATAGAATATAACTATAAGAGTTATATTCTCAGAATATTGTCACAAGGACAAATGTTTTGCAGCACTTACGAGTAGTCCCTAATTGGTTGATATAGGCCATTATATCAACCAACGAAGACGCGCCACGACAGACGTACGCAATGAGTGGTGAGCAGATAGTTAATATGCACATTTGTATCCATACATAGTTAGATGAGGATAAATAGTGATTTATTAACAGACATTAACTATGATAAATGCAGTTCTACTTTTTACTTTAACCAAGTACTCACTTCTTCTTACCGTCTTCTTCTGCACGTACCAGTGTACGTGAAAGTTCCGAAGGCACCGCCTTATTCTGTCGTCAGAATAAGTAGCTTGTACTGTCACCAGTACAAGCTTCAGGGTGCCCCATTACAGGAAGCTTCGCGTCACCATTCATCACTGTTGCTAACTGATGACGCTCACCAGCACACGGTCACCTGTGGCCTAGCTCGTTCTTGCTTATGTTGACTACTATCAAGCGCTTCGTAAGAGATTGGCCGTCTGCTATGATAAGCACAAAGTGGAAACTAAACTTCGAGAGTTATATGCTTATATAACAATACAATTTGTCGATACTCGTCATCGCTGTGGGGGTACACGTGGCTTTGGCGTTCGTGACGTCTACCGGATGAGAATAATTGCCTCTTGATGCAACACCTTGCTGATAACGTATCCTTGTCGGGACTTCTTCTACGTTATAAAGCACCATTGATATATGACTTAAGCTATTGTGCAGGTGCATCGAATCACAATAATACAGGTTGCTCCAATGTTGACCTATCTTTGTGGCTTCAAGATATGGACAGCATCATCGATGTGAGACAGCATGAAACGATAGCGTAACCTAGTTTGCCAAACGGGCTATAAAGACATCGTTAGTGTATGCAGCATTAAGTTTAGGTATGAGTTTCCCCTGGCGCCTTGGGTGAGCACTGTGGTTCCAAAATTATGATTGCCGGTTGGATCCCCTTTATGACCACCTCAAGGTCGTTAAACATGAGTGACACATGAGTCTCTGTTGTACCACCCGGGAACCCCGGTACCACTGAGCTCGGTCTCTCGAAGATGCATAAACCCCCAACATCGAATAGTCGGGGGCCCTGGACTGGCTGGTCCCTCGAGAACCCATTCAGTAGTGGCCATTCGGTTTGGGAATGTGTAGGCCCCGCTGAAGAGGGCAGAGATCGGTCGTTAGGAATACTGAATGTACTCACTGAACCTACAAAACCAAAAAACATACTGGAGTACAGGTACGCAGGGTGCCCTCCTCAGAAGGAGTGTAAGTCTTGTCACTCGCAAAAGACTGCCTACACTTAACAGCGTCCCCGACGCACAGAAGTGTGCAGTTTACAAAGCAGTTTCATTTGATCGTACAGACAACGTCAATCTACGCCTAGCCAAGTATTACACCCAGTTTGCCATTCACTGTCCATGTTCGCCAGACATGTTACGCAAGTACATGTGCAAGCTTTCTGGATGATCAGTTTGGAAGCAGTTTGGGAGAAAGATTTCCACTTGGACAAAAATCGTTGTTGTTTCCACGTGTTTTACTAACGACGGAATCACAAATACACAGCACGTAAGATCGTGGCTCTAGTCCGTATCCAGCATACGTGAGTACGAAACTGAGATACTGCATGTGCCTCAAACTAATCCCTACTTTGTAGCGACAGTCGGTGCGGCAAACAGTGGAACGAGGCAATCATACCCGACCGACGGTTTTCCAGTCAGCCGTGTACAACAACGAAGTGGCCACACTCAAGCGTCACACACACGCCATATATCGTCGCCTTCTTCTCCCTTACCACGGCAGTTTTGCCGTGTCTATGCACGAAATCGATGCGTTCTCGACTGAGTCATTTAACACAAACGATTCCTACGACCTCGACAATGTTTTTTACTGATTCTATCGAGGCTTTGCTCTTGTTCGCACAAAAAGTCCTGAAGCTACACTGAGGATATTATAGTGACAGCACATTTGAACGCGCATGGTTGGTACCTACTTGACTCATACTCGTCTACGGCTGCCGCATTTCCATACGACTCGGTTGACGAGTTGCACCGTGTCTACTCAATAAGCCTCGTGCTGAATACCTCTTGGCGAGCTCTACGAAGAGTAACGAGCCAGTCCAACTGCCGTTACTTTGACTAAAAGGGTGCAACTACTTCTGCGATGCTGCACGCGACGTTGAAGGAACGCCATCGCAAATCTTGCAGTGTATCATAACATACAGCGCTTTTTTCCCATCCACCTTCACGCGTTGAGACTGCATGGCTGGCGCCTTTTTGTTCCCGATTCGTTTCCCGGGAAAAATGAGTTCGTGACATACACCCGCTCTGAGTATGGCAGCTGGAGTAAGGAAATCATCTGGTCGCATGTTGACGGTGTCCAGATAGGCACTGGATTATTCGAGCCAAACAAGTCCATTGGTAACACTGGCAACGGTTACTACACGTGAACATTTCGTCGCCGATGGCTGGTAAAACAACGGGTGGATTTTCCCTCGACGGCAAAACTGTCGTCAGATTTGTTGATACGCAAGTAAACTACGAATGGCGAGCAACTTAAGCGCGCAATGGCAACATAGGAGCAACTGAATTGGCGAGCGCCCATTCCGTTGCATAATCAACGCGAGTCTGTCGATTTTCGCACTTAGTCGCACCGAAGCTTTGACTTTGCCCCCCACGGTCGTAAACAAGCACGCGCTTGCTGCCACTCCGTCAATCGCCAATACGCACAGCACATGGAGCAGAGCGCGATGCCAGAGGCGGACGCGGTGCAGGGTTCACCACTTCCGGAGGTATTGTCGCCTGAAGGTGCCGAAACAGTCGCTGGATCAGACGCGTTGAACGCCGAGGAGGAGACAGGGAACACTGCAGACCGAGTCGGAGTGACTGCGGCGCTAGTAATAGAAGAAGCAGAAGAGGCTGAAGCTGGAGCGGAAAAAGACGCTACAGATGAGAAAATTGACGTGGATGTCAATGTTGATGTGGCAGGTGTCGGGAGGTTCTCGAGTTTTGAGGAACTTGCGGACATTCTTGTAGATCGATCTGTTATAGCTAATGGAGGGACTATAGAAGACGATGATATGGACAGTACGGTGGAAGAAAGTGTCGAGGAGATTGTCGAGGAACAAGAAGCGGTGCTTGCTGCGTATGCGGATGAATCAAATGATGACGTTCGAGAGAGCGAGTCGGAAACTTTAGCACATGAGCACGTATCAATAATGGGAGGTGGATTGGCGGAGGCGGATGCAATTGAAGCAGAGGCAGATCAAGACGTAGAAACGTTGGACGATCCATTGACATTTGTGACGCTGGAACCCTTTGGCGATGTGGAGGCACAACAGCTGATGGATGTCGAGGACTACTCAGAATCGTCATTGTTGATTAATGGTGATGCAGCGGAAGGTTTGATAGGTGCTGATGATGTCGTGGAAAATCAGTCAGTGGCTACGCTAGCAGTAGTGAGCCCCGAAGGAGCCTTGCGATTTCCACAGGAGGTGGCACCGGACTCACCAGCAGTAAGACCTGATCTACCTGATGGTGTTGCCGATCAGATTACCGAGGACATTAATGATCTTGCTGCACTAGATGCCAACACGGAAATGGAGTCCGATGAGCAGGATGAAGATGAAGACGCAAATGAGCATGGCGAGCACGCGACTATTACAGCAGTCACAGAGTCTGCTGAGAAGCTTACACCTGTCGACGCGAACTTGGAGGCGGTCCTGGAGAAGATTCGAACGAAACTTCCGTGCAAATCAGTCGAAGTATTGGAGACTGGAGAGATACTGGCCTTGCCGAAGGGCTGGTCCACACGTCAGAGCAAAAGCAATGACGGTAAAACGTACTATGTATCGCCGTACGGACACACACAGTGGTTGCGCCCACCCATGAAAACGGGTGCCATTTACAACTGGGTACATGAAATTGAAGTCACCTTCGGACACGGACGACTGGGACTTAATCTGAAACAAATTGCTGGTGTTCCTGGCACAGTGTTTACTGACCTCCAGGTCCACATCGCGGAGATTTACAAACTGCCAAATGGGATGGCAAGTCCCGCTGAGATTTATAACTGGAGCATGAAGCCTGAAAAGCGTCTCGCTGTGAACATGCGTGTTACGATGATGAATGGAATTCCACTGACCGGTTACACATACTCGGAGGTACTGGAGTTGCTTGCTCGATTGGTACGCCCCGTCCGCATTAAGTTTGCTGACATCACTAAAGGCATCGTGGGCCGAGTCGAGGAAGAAGCGCTACTTGAGGAGACAGAAGAGGTTAAAGAAGCTCGTGCAGCTCGAGTGATGCAGAACTCACTCCGCAAAGAGTATTTTCAGGTATTGGTGTGTAGCGAACTGCACAAACAAGTATGGTCAGCAACGAACCATCACATGTACATGAAACGCCTGGAGATGGAAAAAAAGTGCGAGATCATGGAGACGCAAGTCGAAAGTGTCCAGCGGCGTCAAGAATCGCTAGGGAAGGAGCGTGAGAACTTGATCCAAGAGGAATGTTTGCTTACGGAGATGATCGAAAAGTTGGACAAGCAAGCAGCAGGTGAAATTGAATCTCCCGAAGTGTTGAGAACGGCAGAACTGGTTCAGCGATCGATGGAACTCGAGAAGGACGTCACCGAACTTATCGCCGAGAACAACGCATTGCGGGCTGTACGCGCCGAAACAGAGCAGACTCTCGATAACTTGCAAAATGAGCTGGACAAGTATGGTGATCTTGGCGTGGACTTAAACAGCGAGCAGGAGATTAAGTTTTTCTCACCGGCGTTTTTGGGCTCCATGGTGAATAGGGGCTCGATTGATACTCGCGCTGCAGATGCGCGTGAACAGCTTCTTATAAAAGTCAAAGCACAATGTGATCATCTTGAGGAAGAGATCGAAATGGAGGCAGAGCGAACTGGATTTGTGGAATCAGAGATATACCAGTTTCGGAACCAAATGGATGTGGCTGCAGCAGCGGTCAAGCGCGAGGATGCCTTCATTAGCGGGGAACGTCCGCCGCAACTGATATTTTTGGAAAACAAGATTGCACTGCTGCGGAAGAGTTTGCGAGAAACCGTGGCTGGAATAGCGAAGGCCACTGGCAGTGGAGACCAGCAACAGGCCGACAACCTGTCACTCCGGCGAGCAGATTTGAAAGATGATTTGAAGGCGGCACTGGACGAGATGTTGCGAATGCAGAACGAGCTGCAGGTTTTCTTTGACGTTGATCAGGGTAAAAATGTTGTCTTGCCGTCTGCAGATTCTTCGATTGATACGATCGACATTGATGAAGCTCCACAGAGACGCTTGTCGGAGTCGACGCGCTTACAGACTAAGCTGGGCAAGCTTCAAACGAAGCTGCATGAAATTGTTATCGAGCTCGCGAAGGCTGCAGGTGACAATGACGAAGAACGAAAAAGCGAGCTCAGTAAGCAGCGGTTGCAACTAAAAGACGAGATGAAAGTGGTGCAAGATCAATTCCAGGCGCTGACGAATGGGACTCTCAATGTGTCGACCAACGCGACGGAGGCACCACCACGAACATCTATTACCGGCCCACCACCACAGCAAGAAGCTGCCCGGAGGAATACCGTTGGCGCCCGTGTATCTGTCGGTGGTATCCGAAGCTCATTTGGGGGCAGAGTGTCCATGATCGGTGCTCAGATTGTGCAGGGTGTCAGCCGACAATCGGCCACCGTGCAACGAGGTTCGGAACGATTTGATCCTGACCACAGCCGCGGGAGCAGCAGCAGTGTAAACTCGTTCACGCAAGACTCAGCGAATCAGATTGGTTTATTGCCAGCGATGAGTGGCATCCTACGCAAGCACCCGACTCACTCCAATGAAAAGGGCACATTCGGCAACATGTCGCTGCGTGGCGTTCGCGTGCGGTGGTGCAATATTGAGCCGGATGGGTACCTTCGTTACTACAAGCGCGAGGGCGACCGCGAGCCTCGTGGTGCTATTCCACTGAAGCACAAGTCGTTGGAGATCCTGCATGGCAAGGATGTGGGTAAGCCTCACGAGTTCATGATATGCTCACCTACCCAGCAGACGCGACTGGTTGCGAAGAACCAGGAAGAGATGCTCAAATGGGTGAAGGTGCTGGGACTTGCCCATGCTTACTTTCGGAAGCGCTTCAACGACGGTAGAAAAACGCCAGGCAGCGTCTCCTCATCCAATGGCAGTACTGCGGACCAGCCAGCGAACGCGACGTCGCCGGAAGCAGCAGATGCAGAACTCGCGTATCGTAACAAGCGCGCGACGCTTGGTTTCTGACCACGGAGTCGCCAGGATCCTCTACAGAGCACTCGTCTGCTTGTTTATAAAGGTGGGTGGGACCCACGCTCTGAGTTGATGTCAACTCGAGTGACAACTGACTGACTGACTGGCTGCAACCGCCACGCACCCGGGTCGTATTTATTCGCAGCGAAGCAGCACACAACACCCACATTAAACGTCACAACCCATTGCTCTGACCAAAAGTGTAGCCATGTGGAATATCCACTTTCTTGTCCTCGTTGTGTATACACGTGTATAGCAGTCCACCACTATACTCTTTTGACCCCGGCAGGACTGAACCCACTCATTTTTTCTCATGTTCCGCGCGCGCACGTTCGTCGAAGGGCCTTCCAAGCGCGTGGGCGACGCGGGACTGCTGGCTACGGACGTCTCGAGCGCCCTCAAGCGACAGCGGCTCGAGCATTGGGACGCTCTGTACGCGCGGCGGTCAGGGGGCGTCAGCGACGTGGTCGAGGACGCGTCATCATTGCTAGTGGATACGCGTCGCTGTACGATCGTCGAAGGCGGTCGAGTACCGCCTTCAGTACTGGACCAAGTGCAGAAGGAGTGGCACCTACAGCCGCGTCTGTACCAGCGACGCCAAGTGCGCTGCTGTCGGGCGTCAGTGCCGTCGGCGCGTCATCGCAGTGGCCGGCAGTGGGTCCCTTTCTTTGTGTTTTTCTTACGCAATAAAGTGCTGCTGTGGCAACAAGAGTGGAACAAAGTGATTGCTCTGCAACTTCCGGGTGAACTTGGGTCGGACGACGTGGCGTACCCTTTTTTGTTTGCGCTCGACAGTCAGAGTCTCAGTCTTTTAGTCGTCGCTCAGAGCGGCTTGGTGCTCTTGTGGGAAGATATTGAGCTGCCGTATGAGAGTATGCCATTGAGTATACAGATACCGTTGGACATTAGTGAACTCGTGTATACGCACGACCATGCTGCGATCGTAGCAGCAGAGCACGACGGGAGACATGAACGAGGTGTTGATGGACTGATTTGCTGGAGCAATCAGGGCAATGTGTGGGAAGTCACGGTGGAAGACCGACGCATTCGTGTGCGAGCTTTTGAGAAGCAGAGTGCAGGCTTGCTGGCAGGGATCACCAAGTCAGTGTCGCACTTTTTCTTTTCGTCGACTGGGTCAGGAGCTAGGGCGGACAAGGAAGAGCTGGATGTAAACCAGCCGATCACGTGCTTGAGGGTTCTTCCATCATCGTTTGGAGACGCAGCGTCGATTGATAGTGGCGGAGATGAATTGGATGATACGTCGGATATGCTCGTGCTGTTTCAGGACGGGATGTTGGAACGACGCTCTTTTAACATTGAAGATGTGCTTGACTGCTCATGTGTTTCTCGATGGCATTTTAATGCTGGGCGTGTAGCAGCACGTTATTTCAGCAACGACTTCCCTGCAGCCCATTTGGCAAAAGTGCACGTTGTTTCAGTGCCATACGTGCACGACGCGTGTGTCGGTCTACTGGTGGCTTTTATCTGCTCATCGTCACGATCGGGAACAAACGCGACGGTCAAGTACGCGCTGTTCCAGTTCTCACTCGAGGCAGTGAATGGTGGCTCTGCACCAATGCCGCAATGGGTGCACATGCTGGACTTTGAGCCTGCTTTCGATGGGCAGACCGTCGACCATTTTTTTAGCAGTCGAAAGCTTTTCCGTCACACGTGGCGCTCTGTACCTCGTGTGGACACAGATGGAGCCTGTCCAGTTTTGTGCGCTCCTTTTACCTCGCATTGGGCAACCCACTGTACGGTCGACGGCGTTCCCGCTTCAAGGTACTCAAGGAAGACTGGCTCTGGCATTTGGAGCTCGCGCAGACCAGAGCTTATTTGAAAACAATGCCGTGAGGGGATCAGTTTTGTTCTTGCTCATCGAAGAAGCGGTGAAGTCATTGAATGGATCAGTATGCATGGCTACCGCCTCGAACATGCAAAAATTGGAACTTTTCCCATCTCCACTCCCGTCCGAGGCATCTGCAGCAAGGGCGCGTCGAAGACGCGAAGCAAGCTACGAGACGAATGAGCCATCCCGTTTCGGGGAGGCGAACCTGACCGTTGAAGACTATGTCCGCTTGATTTTGACGCACTTTCACGAAGCACCAAATTCTGCAGTGGCGCTGCGTGTGAGCGTAAGTGACGTGAGGCATGCGGCCCAGGCTGCCGTCATTGCAGATCTTCAAATCTTGGATGCCAAGTCGTCATCAGGCTTGCGATGGGAAAAGGGCGCACCGACCACCAAGACCGGTGTGCAAGAGAAGGAGTCTGATACTCTCTCTGTTACCCCGAAGCTGGTACGCTACCAATTGGAAGAAAAGAAGAATCGTCACATGGCATTATTGGATTTTTTGCAACGCCGCTGTGTGTCCGTCTGGGAGTTTATCGAGAATTCCACCGAGCTTCAGTGTGAGTTGGCAAAAAATGAGGAGAAGCTTCAGGCTGCAATTGCTCTGTGCAAGCTACAGGCTTCGATTCTGTCTTCGAATTCTTCCGGCGATGGAGTTGCATCGGAGACTCAATGCCGTCTAACTGGGAAGTTTATTTTACATGCGATCGAGAAAACTGTTGTAAAACGTGGGTATCGGACGGAGCAGCTTCGCCTGGCTGGCTACAATTCCTTCGATGTATTTTACAGCGAAGTGAGCAAGATCACGGAGCTATTCGAGCGTTTGAACGACGAGGTGCAGTCACTTTCGACGGCAGTTAGTGAGAGCGATCCAGCATATCTATGCGGCCTACTGGAAAGCGGTTGCGCTATGCTAAGTATGCTCTGTACACCTGTGCAAGGTTCAGCTGTACGATTTGCACCGGCTGGAAGTCGGACACTCGCGCACGAGGTGCGAAAAGTTGTGGTTAATCAAATCTCTCGTCTGTCTACGCTTGTGGGATACTCGCAGCCAGGGTCGTGTGAGAGACAGGTTCGCTGGCAGTACGATGAGATTTTCGAGGTCATGGATCAGATCCGGAGACTAGGAACCGTTTTGCTGGACGATTACGGTAGTCTGATTCCTCTTTCTTTGCGCGGAGACGCAGACGATCTGCGCGCGGAGGAAGCATACACAAAGCGCGTGACTCTAGACCCTCTTGTTTACTTTGCAACTCAGACACCTTTCCAAGAAAGCGAATTTGCAGTCGACTTTGGTACGGATGGTGTGATCACCCGTAAGCGCGCAAACTTGTTTCATCAGTGTGTTGAACTCTGCGAAAAGTACTGTTATTTTGAAGGCATGGTTTATCTGGTATTGATTGAAGACTCGGAGAACCTGAATAAGCTGGATTGCGTGCTTGGCAAACTTCCAAAGAGCCCAGCATCGAAGAGGTTGGAGTTGTACTGCAAGAAGCATGAGGGCTTCGACGACTTTATCTTCCGCTGGTATAACGGCGAAGTTCGGAACCCCTGGACCCGAAACGACCAAAAGGCGGATGCGTCTTCTCGGACCATGTTGGCATACTTGTTGGCCCACTCACAGCTCTTTGCGCCGATGTTGCACAAATTTATGAGCGAACGCGACCACCTGAAGAAGTACTGCTGGTTGACTGCAATCTCAATCGAGCGATATGACCAGGTGGTGACACTTGCACTTCATGAGGCAAAGGAAGAGCAGCAATCGTTGCCAAAGCGCAAGACAATGGCTAGCATCGCTAAAATCGCCGCCTTTGCTTCGCCCAGTCTATCTCATCCTGACAGTGTACAGGAAATTGATCGCGAGGTACGTTGACTGGTTTAACACTTTGCCAAAAATGGTATTGACAGAGTCGTTACGTCTATATTTCACAGCTTGTGCGTGGAAAGCTTCAGGAGCTATTGCTGCAGCTACCGCTGGAGTCACCCGTTACTTCACAGCCGCTTTCACCTGAAGAGCTAGTCGATACGTGCTTGGCCTCTGCCTTTTCGGTTGAAAAGGATGACCCCATGAGGTATTGTTAACTGTCGTGTTGTGCGTAGCAGAAGGTGCCGCTCTCACGTTAATGCAACTCTTGTTTTGTGCACTAGAACCAACCTTTTCTTGATGGCGCTGGAGGCGTTGGATACACTAGCAGCTGACCTGCTGACCGAGAAGTACAAGGACATGCGTGCCGGTGTGTGGCGATCCTGCATTGTCGATGACGGCAAGCTATGGGACGATATCGCGGCTGAGTCGGCGGCAGGTGTGAATGAGGAGAATACAGAGGTACTGATGCGTCAGACGCTTTTGTACAAGGCAATGAAGGAGTACACATCGCGATCGGAACATCCGGTAGGAGCGCGTCCTGCGTCAGCACTTACAATCGAGGTTATTGAGGAGCTGGTACGCTGCGAGGGTGATGTTGACTCCGCTGTGAGTGACCAGACCCAGCAGCTACTGATGAAGACGCTGCATTTGGCGCTGCAGTAGTGCCATCTCTTGATTTATTCTAAAATCTTCGACTACTGAGCGGTCAAGTCCAAAGCAGCCAGCTAGGGCAACAGCAAGATCATTATTACTCATTTAGCAGTGACAGTACTGCCTCGGAATGAAGGTCAGCGAGAACTAATAACAGCGTCAAGTGTTTGAGCCTGATCGCCTATTCTACTCATCATCCTCCATGGATGCCGATGGCATTGACGACAGTGCAATTATGAGCTGGGCATCCAAAACAGAAGATGAGCATCGGTGACACAATTAATTACTCGGCACCACGAGCAGTACTTACGACAGCAATGGACATGAGAGTCACCCGGGATTCCAATTCAGTATTCTTAGTGGAAATCACCCAGCTGACAACAACAAGAGATGGGTGAAGTTAGAGCGCACCAACAACTGCACAGCAAGTAGACTCCCAACTCGACACGTACCTGTCGGATAGGAAGAGCGCCAGGGACCCAACTCCGAGCAGTGCAAGTGTAGCCTTGGACTGCACATGCTCACCGTTGTGAAGAACGGACACGACAGCAATTAGCAATGACACATTAGCAACGAAGACCGAGCCAGCCACCATCATCTCAAACTCGCGCGGGGTAGTCCCGATCAATAGGAGCAGCTCTGCAGCAGCACGCCACGCCAGACTAGTGGCCACCCACTTTGCTGAAGCGTGCGCATCCTTCAGGTGGAAGAAAAGCAGCAGCGACACGACAGGCGTGAGGAACGGAAGCCACCTTCGCCACAGCTCGGAATCCTCTTCGTCCTCACGAGGCAGCATATGGCTTGCCACGAGAGAGCCTATCACGGTCGCTGCACTGAAGAATGACATGAGATAGCCGCCACCTGTCGTAGTCTTGGCAACCACTCCATCTTGAGTCGAGCTGGCATCTTCGTGAACAGCATTGGCCGATGATGGGCTGGCGTTCGAGTTGTCGGCCGCCTTACTTTCGGGTACTAAGTGCTTCGTGAACAGCATTTTCGATTCTTCGTCCGCCTCGTACGACAGCACCACTGACTTCTCGTGCACGTCCCTTTCCGATCCCTAGTCGGGTTGACGGAGCGATGCTGTGCAGCGCCGCAATAGTTGACCGCAACAGAACCGAGTCGTCCTCCTCATCAAGCATCATGGGATCCCCACTCTTGTGCACCTCCAGTCGAGACACAAACTCGCTCGTCTCCGTAGTCGTCTGTTGTTTTTTTCGAGCCGATTGACGTCCAGGTGTCTCCGTTGCTGCAACAGTTTCCACGGTATCGCTTGGGCTTTTCTTCCGTTGCCGCGTCGTCGTGCTCGAAAACGAACTGCTGCTTTGCTGCTCAGCGTCGTCCTTGCTAATCATTGGCAATTTCCTGCTCACTGAGACACTGCGAGAGCGACTCCGTCGCGTTCGTGGGCGACCTACGCCCCGTCCAGGACTCCGACTCTTTGTCCGCGGGCTTTTGGACGACGGGCGGCCTGGACTCCGGCCACGAGGCGTCAACGTCTCCGCTTCATTCTTTCGCTCTGACGGATGATGATCCAACCATAATCAAGACAAAACAATAACGACATGGACAAAGATCAGTTCCACGATCGCGTGCCGTATCTTTCATTGCCACGGAGAGCGAGCGAAAGTACAAAAGAGGACGGAGCTGCGTCCGTACGTTCTTCGTAGCTCTTGATGGCGTCCGTGTAGCCATCCGCGATGAGATCGAGACGACTCTCCCTACAACAGTATCGTCACAAGTCAAAAGTGGTCCTTATTGCTCCAGCCACGTGGGACAAGTGCTACGCAAGACTTGCTGCCGTCCGTACCACGTGTTGTTCTCCTCGCCGAAGCCCTTCCACACCACGTAGTAGTGCACGCGCTGCTTGATCAGCTTCCGGTCGACAATCCGCTCAATGTCGGTCGGCAACTCATCGTGGAGGCGGGGCATGTCGCGTCGTCGCGGCCGTTTTTTATTCGTTTTTTATTCTCGCGTCTTCTTTTATCTTTCTCGCGTGCACGGAGACCACCAAGTCGAGAGAGAACGTGTAGTTCAAAACCTCGCGCGAGGTTTTATCGGACCGACCGACCGACCGGTAGCTAGCAAAATCAAACAACGGATTGTTTGCAGACGAGACAGGAGGCACGCGGTACCGCGGCTGTGTTTGTATACAGGTTACAGATACAGCACACTGCTGTTGGAAGCACGAGGTTTTGATCATTTTCCTGTCGCGGCCTCTGTGTAAGTATACGGCCTCAAGATTGCGCATGTGAGACCAATCCAGCTCGCTTGATGCTCGTCTGCTCGTCACGGTCAGCTTCATCCAAAGAGCAGGAAGATTTGGAGGCGTTGACAGCACCCGTTGCTGGTCATGAGGAAGTTCCCGCAGTCCAGCAGCAGGTTCTGCGCGGCTGTGATCAGCTGGTTCGTGTTGGACGTGTCGACTGCGAGCGGCGTGAGTCCTACCTTCTTGCAAGTAGCGAGACGAGCCTCACCGAATAGATTGCTGATGTAAGCGGCGAACGCGCGTCTCTCATCGGCCGACCAACGAGTGAAAATGCTGGCGCGCAACCTGGGCTCCCCGGTGCGGGTCCCGCCTAGCTGTAGACAACCCACGCCACGAACAGCGCCTTCAGCTGCATCCTCATTGTCGTCACTGCCTCCACCATCGTACTGGCGCGATTCAACAAGTCGTCGCTGCTTCCGTGCGCGACGGCGCACATGGGACTTGTACGCCTCCGTGTGGCCTACTAGTCGCTCCACGAGCTCGTCCAGTGCGCGGTTACGCACAGGAACTGTCTTCACAACATTTCGGCACTCGGGGCAGGACAGCGAGTGGCGGAACCACTTGCTGATGCAGTATCCGCAGAATGTGTGCGAGCACGGTAGCGTAGCACTACCGTGATAGTATTCCAGACACACCGAACACATCATCAGCCGCTCTCTCTCTTCTTTCTCATGCTCTTGAGCTCTTTTAGCAGCAGAAACAACATCTTTCTCCATTCCTGCAACTCCTTCCAATGCTGCTTCGTCTTCTTCGTCAGTCACGCCACCTCGTCGGGAGCGCTTCCTCTGCTGACTTTGCGATCTACTCCGTCGCTTGTCGCTCTTATCCACACTCTTGGTCTCGCCAGCTCCATGTCGTGGACTAGTACGAGTCCGCTTTTGCGAAAGACTCTGCGGTGGCGGTGTCATCAAGTTCGCATCACTTCGCACTGTCCCTGCTAAAAGTCCTCCCGATCGACAGCCCGTCCTCACGACAGCTGGACTACCAGCACTCGTAACTACTGATCGGTCCAATCCTGTTCCAGCTCCTGATGCTGCTGCCACAACGTCTCGTCGTGGCAAGCGTCGCGCGACTGTCCCTGGAGTCACCAGACGACGATGTAATGGTGCAGGAGACAGCGTGGACGAGCACACAAGTGCTTTGACGATAATGCGCGAACACGCCTCGTCCCGGAACTGAACCTGAAGCCGCACGCACTGCCGCATGGTCGAGGCCAGCACCACTTCATCCCTATCTCGAAGCTCTCGACTGCCACCTGTGGGCACCTCCTCTCCATTCACTGCAGTTCCATTCAGCGTCTCCAGATCGTGGACAACCCAGCGGCGCTTGCCAGAGCCAGAGCCAGCAGCCGTCGTGAGCGTCTCCATGAGCGGGACAAAGCCCACGTGGCGTTTGCTGACAGTGCGCGTATCTTCCGACGTGACGATACTGACCTCACAGCCACGACTGCGTCCCACACAGAAAGCAGCCGAGAACTCCCACGACCCGAGCGCGACGCCGCAGAGCATAGACGTCAAAATGCGGTTAACAAGACGGAGGACGCCTTGAACGAGTCGATTAATGTATAGAGATCAGGCTTGATCGAGTCTCTCGTGCACGTGCGAGCTACCGTTGTTTTCGTCTTTGCTTGTGTGTTGACGACAGAGTGGACAGAGCTGGCAACTGGAGAGGAGCAGAGCGCCGTCAGAGCGTAAGGACCGCGCGCGGGCGCGGGCGACGTCGAGGGCAGGACAGGCGCTGTCTGATTCGTCCTCTAGTGCCTTGTGGACCAATCAGAAGCGAGGAATCGAACTAGAATGGATTGTCGAAGGACCTGTGAAAACTTGGGCACCAGTCGCAGCTGGTTTAGCGCAATATTCACGGTACTGAAGCAGAAACGTTCGGTGATAATTGCATTCGTCAAAGTTTGCCGCAATATTCTGTTCGAGAGGTGGGACCACCGCGGGTCAGCCGCGTGCATTACTCGATAGAGGATTTCGCTACGGTGATCCGACCCTCAGAAGCTTTTCTCGCGTCGTCCCGTTGCTACGTCACCACGCGACAAGTGCCAGCTCTTTCGGAGGTAGATTCAAGATCTTGTATGAGTGGGAAGCACATGATCTCGCTCGAGGAAGGATGGGACCAGGAGATCAAGCCCAAAGCTATCGACGTGCTGCTGGATATTCTTGACAAGGGGTTTGACCAGATCAAGGTGTCGCCCTTCCCGCCCAATGCTTTCATGCCCATCTACACCACGTGCTACAACATGTGCACCCAGCGCTCGCCGTACAATTTCTCGGAACAGCTCTATGACCGGCACGGACTGACGTTTGACACGTACCTGGAACACAAAGTGCTGCCAAGTCTCGAGCTCGCGCACGACGAGTTCTTCTTGCAAGAGCTCGTGAAGCGCTGGACGAACCACAAGCTCATGATGAAGTGGATGACGCGCTTCTTCATGTACTTGGACCGCTACTTTGTCAAGCACCACTCGCTCCCGACGCTGGACGACGCGGGACTGCAGAGCTTTGACCGCCGGGTGTTCCAGAAAGTGAAAGCTCGCGTGAAAGACGCGATGATTGAGCTCATTGAGAAGGAACGGAACGGAGAGATGATTGACGCGACGCTCATGCGCAATTGCGTCGAGATTTTTGAAGTGATGGGGATGAAGTCCCTCGATGTCTACCAGATTTGTCTAGAGGCCGACCTTGTGACAACGAGTGCCACGTACTACGAGCGCAAGTCGAAAGGCTGGCTTAGTGAAGACTCGACGCCAGTGTATTTGCAAAAGGTGGAGGATGCGCTACAGAGCGAACGTAGTCGAGTGCACACGTACCTGCACAAGTCCACCGAGCCGAAACTGGTGAAGAAACTGGAAAGCGTGCTGCTCGAAGCTGCACAAAAGGAGCTCATTGAGCGAGAAAACTCGGGTGTGATTGCGCTGCTGAAAAACAATAAATTGGATGACTTGGCGCGCATGTATCGCCTGTTTGCGCGTCTGAAGAATGGACTGGAACCCATTGCAGACCTCGTGCAGCAGCACATTACTGCTGTGGGGAATGACATTGTAATCAAGCGCGCAAATGCCGTGGCCTCAGGCAATATTCGTGATCCCAGCTCGGACCCAGCATTTATCAAGGATATCCTTACGATCCATGACAAGTTTCGCAGCATCGTGAACGAGCAGTTTGCAGGTAACTCGCTGTTTCAGAAGGCGTTGAAGGAAGCGTTTGTTGAGTTTGTGAACAAGGACGTTGGTCCCGACAGCTCGGCGAAGCTAATGAGTACGTTTTGTGACCGGATTCTTAAGACTGGTGGCGAGAAGCTTAGTGATGAGCAGGTGGAGGACTACCTCGAGAAAGTGGTGTTTGTGTTCTCGTACCTCACGGACAAAGATCTTTTTGCTGAGATCTACCGTAACCAGCTAGCCAAGCGTCTGTTGAACCAGCGGTCTGCTTCCGATGACGCTGAAGTGCTTATGATTGGTAAACTGAAGCTACGGTGCGGGGCGCAATTTACGGGCAAGATGGAAGGTATGATGAACGATCTGGCTATTGGCAGTGATCATCACCAGGAGTTCGACAGCTTTTTGAAGAAGCAGCGTGAGACCAGTCCAAGTGAAGCTGCTTTGAACCTCGAGTTCAGCGTGCAGGTGCTGACGACGGGCTACTGGCCGTCATACCGCATCTTGGAAGTCACCATGCCACCGCTAATGGTGCGTTGTATGAATCTATTTAAGGTGTACTATGATTCAAAAACAAGCCACCGTCGACTGCAGTGGGTGCATTCGCTTGGCAACGCAACGATTCGTGCCAACTTCCCAACGAAGAAGTGGTATGATCTACAGGTGACGACGTTACAGGCCGTGGCGATGCTACTGTTTAACGAGGGCAACGGTGCGCTGTCGTTTGAAGCCGTGCGCGAGTCATTGAATTTGAGTGTGGATGTCGTGAAGCGTATCATGCACTCACTGTCGTGTGGCAAGTACAAGTTGTTGACAAAGACGCCTGCTGGTAAGACTGTTTCGACTAGCGACGAGTTTAGTGTGAACCAAACGTTTACGTCGCCGATGCGCAAGCTACGAATCCCGATGGCTTCGCTGGAAGAAAGTCACAGCCAAAAGAACGTGGAGGAAGACCGCAGCATAGCTATAGAGGCCGCGATCGTGCGTATCATGAAGGCGCGCAAAACGCTTCAGCATCAGCAGTTGATCTCGGAAGTGCTGAGTCAGCTAGCTTTTTTCAAGCCGAATTTGAAGGTCATCAAGCGCCGTATTGAGGCACTCATCGACCGAGAGTATCTCGAGCGCGATCCCGATCAAGCCAACACCTATCGCTACCTCGCGTGATCTACTACTTTTTGAATTACCGGGTGAGTAGAACTCAGCTCAATTGATGGCGCAATAAAGGTCTTGTCTTTGGTCGTACATGGTGATGTCGTGTAACTATAATGTGAGGCCGCTGTTCACTTTGTTTGTTGCAGTTCTTCTAGCATGCGAACATGACAACAGACAGGTAGAAGAAGGACACAGTTCGAGCAGCGGATTTGTCAATGAAAGCGACTACTATGATATGTACCTATTTCTTGAAGAACCGATTGAGCGCTGTAGGCGCACTCTCAGCTTTTCCGTCCCATTCGCGCTGCTGCTCCTGTCGGTATGCGCGCTTTTGCTTGCTGGCCAATTGCTCGCGGTACTGTTGTTTCTGGGCGTCGACAACATTTTGCTGCTTTTTGCGCAATCGCCGCGACGGACGGTTCTTACCGCGCATTTTCTTCTTCGGTTTCTTGATACTATCACTACCATTCGCACGCTTCATCTGGTAGATCTTGTTTTCTTGCTCCTGAGCTGGGTCCATGTCCACACGGCCGATGGCATTCGGATCCAATGTGATCATCTCCGGACGGATCTTCTCCAGCAGTGACCGCACCTCCGACTCATCACGCTGCTTGTGATTCTCAAACGGGTTCGCCTCGTACGTATCGAAGTTTGGCTCACCTGAACCAGGAATCACCACAGAGTTCAAGCCTGTGGCATGTCCGACAGCCAGCACATCTTCAAACGGGCGGAATGCTATCGAGCTGACCATTGAGCCTGGAATCTGGTACGTCATGTATGGCCTGATCGGAGAGCTTGACGTGAAAGCATTCTTGAGCACATGTACGTTCGGGCCAAAGCCTACTGCTACAAGTCCACGCTGACTCACACTCATCGTGTTAGCTGCCGCTGACAAATAGTAGCTGTTCAGCTCTTGATACTTGCGCAGGTCAAACACCTTCACTTTCCTGTCAGCACCAGCGGTAACAAGATACTTTCCACTGCTGTCAATGCTCATGGAGCGAGCTGGCAAACCAAAACCAGTACAATCGATCAATCAAGTGTCAGCAAAGAGTACACTAACAGAAGCAGCGACAACAATAGCCAACGTACTCGGTCCCTGATGGCACTGCATCTTGACGACAGCATCCGACATGTTTGGCGTCCACAGCGTTACAATTCCACTTGCATGACCAAGGTTCACAACGGCGTTCCACGGGTTCAACGCCATTGTGTCACACAGTCCCTGTTTCGTTCGGTGCGTCGACACCTGCTTTCCTTCTGTCACATCGTGGTAGCTCAGCAATCCGTTGCCACTCACGGTCGAGAGCAAAAAGTGGTAAGGCAGAAACTCCATCCGTCGCGGCTCGGGGATCGTGCGGATACAATGGGCCTCCGCACCCGTGTTATCGTAAATGAACGCGTGCTTTTTCTGTGCTGCTGCAAACAGCGAGTCGTTGTGCAAGAAAGTAACGTCGCGCACCAAGCCGTTGGCCTGAAACTCACACGTGAGTTTCATGCGCAGCGTGTCCAGCTGCGCCAAGTGGCCCTTCTGGCTCCCCAGCAGCATATTCCGTCCGTTGCGCGTATATTTGACGCGGTACGAGCCATAGTCTGGCAAGTCCAAGCTAAAGATCTTGCGCGCTGTATTGAGGTCCACGTTGTCAGCGAGCTGCTTCTGAGTGAACTTGTACGTCTTCTCAAGTCCTTCAGCTTCGAGAAATCCAGCCTGGTCAGGCAGTAAGATCTCCGACTTGGCAGCTGACTCGGCTGCCAGCTGGTGCTTCTCATGAGCGCGTTGTAACGAGCCCTTCAACTTCTTGTCCCGGATGGTGCGGATGCGACGCTGCGAGATGGCGCCACTGCGCGTGTACTTGGCCACATGCTTGACCTTCTCCTGCTGCTTGGGCTTGTTACGCCTCTCCGTCTGACCTAAGCGCTTGGGCGCCTCCCGCACGAGCTTCTCGACGTCTCCGTCGTTCGCGTCATCCACTTGCGTCGTCATGGGTGCACTTGTTGATGGGTTCATGCAATCGAATGGACATTACTACTTGTGTGGTGCACATGAACCAGCTGTTCTTGGTTCTGACTACCTTCTTTTGACTATCTTAGTGAGCGACCTGGTGTCGTATCTCACATTGAAAAAAGAGCTCTTTGGAACGAACTCTAAGTCACGTGTATAGCGTTCGATCTTTTTCGTCATGGACTTCTTTTTGCATTTCACAGGTATGGGAACAAAAAGAGGTACATGGGTTGTAGTCAATCCCATTAGTTCATACGAATGACAAGCTGCCACGAGATGAATCGATTGCAGGAAGTACTTGTGTGGTCATCTACTGGATACCCTATCGATGCTGCTGCTGCTGCTGTCTGGGAGTTGCCTCAGCTAGCATGCAACCTGCATACGATAATAGCCACATGCTGTAGCGCATGCATCGATTAGTACAGACCAGTAGTGGCTACTGCTATGGGAATCAGGCATGAACTGTCAAATGACACTGCGTATCGGAACGTCTCCGTGGTCGGTCATGTGAACCTGTAGCTGCATGGCTAACTAGCTTTTAGCACGAAGAGGCGGAATACAATCAGGTACACTCCCAAAAGGGCCCGTGGAAACCATCCGTTGACCAAGTCCGGGGTCAGGTTCTTGTGTGCACTCTACCAGATAGCGAGGCTGTTGTTACGCTCGGAGCAATTTAATTCAGGTAACAGAGGACGCTTGGCTAAGAGTCCTGTGACCACTGCGGTAGTCCCAGCAAGCCATGTTGACGTAATCCCTGGCCATCACCCAAGTAGACGGTCTCTGTCTGCCGATCTGGAAGTCAAAGCTGGAACGTTTTGATCGGACCAAATCCGCCATCTGGTGTGGTCCCTTTATTTGCCACATGGTTTTTGTGTCGAGAACCCAAACGCACTGTCGAGTGAGGATTTTGTATGTCACAAATTCACATATGCCCAAGTCTATCGTCACCTCGTCCAGTTGCCCTACCCCTCGTGCCCTCACAATCCATTACGACGACAGAAGTGCGCACTGCTGATCGGCTCTTCATGCGGGTACGTCGACGCTCCTCGTCTTCTCACGCCCTCTCTCTCTCCCTCCCTCTCTCTCTCTGATTGTGTCTGTCTCCACATAGTGTCAACTCGTGCGGCGTGGCGGGACGTCCATGGACGCAGTAGCGCTGTTTCTACTACTCCTATCCGCATTAGGACTGCACCTCGCGGCTCCAGTCGCGGCTAGGGGTACGCGTACTGTCCTTTTTGACGAGTCTGTTTTTTTCCCGATATGTTTCCTCATATTTCTGAATTGTTTTTGACCTTTTGGTGACACTTGGCAGATGTTATCGACTCGGTGCCTCCAATTGCGGCCGTGGAAAAGCAGGACAAGAAGGCGCAGTACCTGCATCCGACGGGAGTCGACAAGGGAGGCGTTGCACGAGATGGTGATAAGGGTTTTATTCGATTCAAGGGCATACTGGAAAGAGAGACCTCTCCTGAGTTTATAAAATGTGCCGATGACGTGGAGAAGGAGGAGAGTTTACAAGTAAAAGATGGCGGTCAAGGTGTTGACAAAGGTGCAGATTCTCGTGTGGTAGAAAATGCGAACGAGGAGTTTGAATCAGAGCGCCAAACGGCTGGGCTGAAAATGACTTCTGCACCAATCGGTGTCGTTGTTGGTGCTGGAGGCATTGACGACGGCGTAGCAGGCTCTGCGGGTATTTTGGCTAGATCAAAAGATACTATCGTTTCGACAGGACTGGGCTTGACGGAGCTTAGTACACCAGCAGGCTCTGAAGATGTTAGTGCAACGGTAGAACGAAAGGGCACTGACACCCACGCGAGGTCACATGGACTGAAGATCTCTGTTGGTTCCATTGACTTGAATGTGGCGGCTGATTTTGAAGATGTTCGTACCACCCCGAGTATCAGTGGCTCTGATGTCACTGTCGATTCTCACAAGAGTCGTCATGATACCGGGGATAAGGATCGTGATGCATGTGCTGAGTTCGACTCTACCTACGTTGAATCGGGTTTACCGGACATTGAGATTTCTGCGGCCTCTCCAGGTAGCCGTATCGCCACCAGCTCGTTGGATGTTGATACTTCAATGGGTTCTCTAGTAGCTCACCCCGACTCTAGCTCACTGGATCCCACCGGCTCTCCTGGTATCGACCAAGTTGCCCAGGTTACTGCAAGTCCTTTGAATCTAGAGGAGTTTGAAAAGTCCAGTAGCATTCGTGTTGTTGTTGGATATGTTGAAGATAACGCTTCGACGGTGAATAACGCGTCATCCGGTTGTATTGAAGAGCCTTCGCTCACTGATGATATGAGGACTGCACCATGCGCGAGCAAGTCGGTCCTTGCTCGACCGAAAGTTCTTGCGCGCACGGCAGATGACAAGTTGACAGTATTTAACGAAAATCTCGCAGTGCCAGAAGAGGCATCATCTACGGCCAACGTTACAAAGTTGGGATCCTATGGAGATCGCAACGAAGTCGTTGAGGTATTATCTCTCGCTGAGCAGAGCATTTCTTTGAGTGAGCCAAAGACCGGAAGCGAAAGATGGGTTCGTTGCGTTACTGCTTTCGATTTGACTTTGTGGCAATACCTTGTTTGCTTGAATTGACTGATGTGCTCCTCTATTTGCTCTTGTAGCGGAATGGCAGCGAGCAACACGTGCCTTACACCTCGACTTACTGTCGATGTAAGGCATCGGAGTGTCAGAACATGTACCCTGGGGACTCTAGCAGACCAACGTGCGAACATAGACTTTTTGGTAGCTCGTGTCCATCAGGATACAAGACGTGCGTGTCAACGGATTCTTATAAGGTGTCGACATCGTCTGCCACTCCTTACAGTGTTGCAGAAGCAACGTTTACGCTTTTGGCGGCCGATATCGTTGGAGCATTCTTTAACTTGGGCGAAGAGGATCCGATGACCCGCAAAAGTAACTGGTGGATCACTATCTCGCTACCGAGTGGCTGGAGATTTGTTGCATGGGAACGCACTGCAGTAAAGGTGACCCTGCGAATAGGCAACAATGACATTGTTTCCTCTGTACGCGTGTACAGCTGCTTCGACGTAACGAACGATAAGAATTGTGACGCCGATACACATCGGTACGGCTTTGTCGATGTCATGGATCTACTTGAAGACCGAACGGATTTGATGAGATCAAGCTCTGGAGGCCCGATGTCATTCGTACTTTCGGAAAGCATTATCACGGGTGCGTGCACTAGCGCACCCGGTGGCTCAGCGGGTGTGAGCGTGTCGCTATCCTATGAGACTTCATCTGGGACTCTTATGTCTGCTCCTGCTTCCCGACGGATGCGTAAATTGACGGTCGCTCCTGCTGACTCTGCTGCTTTATCTCCGGGTTTAGGCGCGTTTACTCTTGCTACAATGGCGTTGCCCTCGGTCCAGAGAGGCCGGCTGGATTCGTCCCTGTTGTGGATGGAAGAGGATACGGAAATAATGATGCTGTCTTTCTCAACGTCCACCATCGTTGGCCCCGGATCGAATAACCCAAAGGTATGCGTTAATTTGCGTTCCTCAAGTTGTGCCAGTAAAGGGCGTGAGCCCACATCCACTGTGGCTTTTGAAACGTCTTCGACGGCGTCGTATGTCAAAGGTGGCAATCCATTCATCAATTTATACGCTGGTCCGGGCGACACAAGACTTAATGTCCAGAGCGAAAATTCTACCTATTTCTGCGTGACAGATCTTCTTCCTTCTGGTGTCAAAAGGAACGAATCTTGGGAGATAAGGAGGACGTTTACGTTTCAGATTCAAATGACTCATGTCGACTGGACTGGCGATGAGAATCAGAAGGGTGGTAACGCAAACGGATTTAATCTGCCTCCTCTTGGTGAAGTCGTTTTGATGGATGACAGTGGCGTGCTGGCAACTGACTGTGCTCAGACACTGGTACACGCGAAAACACGTACGTGTATGATTCATCTTACCATTTGTACGAAGACGTACGTGCTTACTCGTTTTTTTGGATTTGTTGGTATAGACTCGAAGTACAACCTGAGTGTGTACAGCGTGATGTCGATCACATTTTTTGCTGTTGCTCTGGCTGGCGCGGTTCTAATTACACGAATGGTAAATCCTTACGCCTGTCGCTTCGTCATGTGATTCTGATGACTAACTAATCCTCGTATTCTGCTGGTAGAATGGTATCTCGTTTTCGAAATTGACGTTTTACAACGACATGACATCGCTGTCTGTGATGATGATTTTCGTTCTTTGTATCGTTGGCAACGCGATTTGGATTCGAGTGGCTACAAATGCGTCTTCAGCGAGAGGAACCGCTGTTTACTACTTGCTGTTCACGATTGCTACGTGCTTTACGTGGACGATGATGACTTCAGTATGCTTTCATTGGGGCACGGTGCTGTTCCACGACGTGGGGCCGTCTGGTCGTTTGTTGATGTTCACCATCTACGTGGTCATGAATGTGATGTTCTACGGTATCCAACTTTTTGGCGTCGTAAGTCTTACGGATTTCTACAAGTGCACCTACGACGACTATCTCAAGAACCCTGTTTATATGATGCGACTGTGCTCGAATGATTACTGCCCTGATCTACAACCTAGACAGTGGCGGTATGCGGTGGACAACGTATGCAAAGATGTCAGTTACTCTGCTTGGTTTTTCCCTCTCCAACAGAGTGGCGTGTTGTTGATCTTCCTTGCCTCGGTAGCATTGCTTGTACTCGGTGCGTTCGTGATCCAACGAGGCGTGCGGCTAATTGATCAATCCGGTGACATATTCGATGATCACGTGGTGAAAGTGATGAAGAAGTCTTTGATTACATACTTGGTGGTGATACTATCGATTGCGCTCGTGCTCGGGACGTCCACCATCGTGAACTTCATTCTGCACTGGAACAGTTGGAGTATGGACTCCGTCGTTTGGTACATTTTCTCCATTTGGCTTCCGACCCTGGTACCTCCGATTGGCTTTTTGCTTTTACAGTGGAATCCACGACTGCGTGGGATGAATTGGAGCCCATCGTCACATGTTAAGGATCCAGAGGTGCTACATCGTGCGATGTCAAGCATCTCGGAGAAGGCTGAAAGTGGCAAGATTGCCATGTCAGCAAACGACACAGGGCTTAGCGATGGTTGGACAGGCATTTTACATTTTCCTGACACCGAGTACAATCCAACGAGCCAGGAGAATGTAGATGGTGCGCAGAATGTGCTGGCGCTAGCAGTCCAGCTGTTGTCACCTGTTCCTCTTACGCACGCGTGCTTCGTTGAGCTATATGTTGCGGAAAACACTACACCAGAGGCCAGCGGCAACGACGTTGGTGAGGACGAATACCACGAGGATCTTCCAATAATGAATTATCGTCGTTCTTCGATCAGCTCTTTTATTGAAAGTGGGATACACCAAGAAGGCATCTTCAGTCGTCGTAGTTATTCCCAATCGCTGCTCGGCCCTGGGGCCGTACCCATGCCTTCGTACGTTTCTGTTCCAGTAGCGAAGTGGTCTCGTGTGGGCTTCACCGAGACGGTTTTACCGACACTAGTGACTGGCAACGTTGAGAATAGTGGTGCAGTGACCCAAGTTGCCACTTTCCTGTCGATACTTCAGATACCTGCAATGCACGCCAATTCCCTTCTTCGCTTTGTGGTATACGAGATCCCGGAGAAGACTTCCTTGCAGTTGTCCAATGATGACTTGTGCTCCGAGTCGCATCAAGTGATGCGTGCATCTTCCCTACAGCTGGACGAACGTGCTAGAATCGCTTGTGTGTCCGGAATGGGTATGGCGCCATCCTCACGACCTAAAGTTTTCTGTGACTTCTCGTGTACGCGTGATGACATTCTCGCGGCAGACGAAGTGAATCTAGTGGCACGACAGATTTCGCATCGCTCCGCTTCGTCTAGTATAGCCGTTCTACAGGACGAAGCTCGTACTGAGTCGCTAAATTCAGCAGCAGCCACTGGGACTTCTGCCCCAGGAGTGGACCCATCGGTGCCTTGCTTGCGGGTCAAGTCGATGACTTCATCGCCTCGCCAATTGAAGGAGAACTCTGGATTCTACATCACCAAAAGTTTCCAGTTCGCGGAAGGCGACGAGATGGTGATTGAAGACATGCTCGAAAGTCCTCTCACAAACGAAGTGCCTCGACAGTATCTGGAGCTGCTTGTGTCCGAGCGGGCTGACGATTTTGCGCGCGCACAAGCGGACGCTACAGACTTTGAGGCAAGAGTGAAGAGTGGACTTGTCGGTAATTTGTACGATAACTTGATTGAGCAGATACAGGGTGAGAATGACCGGACGTTGGTGCAAACGTGGCTGCACCACCGCGTGCAACAACGCAAGATGTATGTCGAGGCATTGCGTGAGTGTCACCAATTATGCATCGACCGTGCCGAAAAGGGGCTCAATTTTAAGGCCAGTACTGAGAAAAAGAGTCTGGTGCTGCGATTCCTGCCTATCAATCTGCACGTGCAGGACATGTGGGTCGGCCCGAGTGCCGACCTACGCTCCCAGCAATCGAGAAGGACGTCGACAAATGTTAGGGTGTACCCGACCGTAACTGTGGGTGCATTTGCTGCGCACTGCTTCAAGTTCCGTCATGGCGGAAGCATTCTTAGTTTGCGTTCGGCGTTGCAGAAACGATCACTATCGCGCGTGCAGAGCAATGTCTCGGATACCAGTGGCACCAATGTGGTGGACTGGAGTGGCGCTGATGTACGTGCTGCCGACGAGACACGATGGCATCTCACGACTCGATTTGATATGTGCTTTTCGCAAGCAGTGACAACGCTGGTTACGTCTTTTTGTCGTCAGCTGGAGTGTTCGTTGCAGCACCCAGTGGATCGTTCGTTCCTGCACACGATCAACGCCATTGGCTTTCTGTTTCAGGTCGAGTCATTGCTGTCTACACAAGGCAAGGAGATTGGAATGCTAGAAGACTTTTCGGCAGCCGTTGATGCACTGAAGCACGTTACGTTTGTCCTCGATGCATCGCCTCCATCGCACCTTCCATCAACATTGCTCAATCTTCACATGACGAACACCACGCTTCCAAGCGTTGTCTCCGTTAGGTTGAGTAAGGGGTCTACAATGGGGATGTTTACCGTCACAATTGGTGTACGTTGCTCGGACGACGTGCGAGCCTCGATTCCACCCACCATTCGATCAGGAGGCCCGATTTCTGTCACGCCAGTCATCTTCACACAAGGTATCAATGAAATGCAGACGCTGGCAAACAACGCCAGCAGCAAGAAGACAACGCTGCAAGATGTCATCAACCGCAAGAGCCTTTTCGTGTTGTCACGCTACGTTGAGAAGTACAAGGCGTTTGCTGCGAATTTGGTACGTACGCCTGACGTTGTTCACGAGGCTCTAGTTTGATGTTTGTTGACTGGTTTGTGAATGGATGGAAACTGCAGCCGGACGCAATGCTGACGCCCATATCGACCATTGAGCCTCTGCTAAACTCGCTGGAAGAGCGCATTGCCACTGCGAGTAAACGGCAAGTAGTCAAATCGAAGCATCCGCAGATCGTTCAGGAGAGCTCCCACTTGTGCCGACTACTAGGCGCTGGGCGCGCAACGTCTTGCAAGAGTGCCAAGGACCGCACGGGCATGTCGGTGACGCTCGAGCAGGTGCGACTGCTGAGTGAAAACCACGGCTTGCCTGAGGAGTTTGTGGTCCGCACCGTGTCAACGATGCGCAGCAATGGCGTGCGCCTGGAGAACGCTCTGAAAAACACTGGCAAGCGTCAGTACGCGTTCAACTCGTTGCAGCGGTCTCTGCTTCCTGACGAGTACAAGTGTCCTGAGGGCACCTATGGTCGCGGCAACGTGAGTTGAGGGACTCTGGGCGCTGCGAAGAACCGTTGGAAGTCGACGCGTGGGTGTCTGCCCTTTGCATAGCGGTCTCCTGATTCGATCGCAGTGTTTTGTTTACCAGTGATGCAAACAATAACACTCGATCTGTACAGTCACAGTCTCGCCTAGTGCTTGTGTTGTTATCGCGATGGTGTGAAGTTGTCACAAGGTGTTGACGAAACGTCGGCACTGTTTGCTGCTTTTTTCCTTGGAACTTACTTCACAACAATCACGGCGGTAAAACACAGGAATCAAGACAAGAGTCGAAACGTAAAAGTGTACTGACAGAAAGTCTCCAGCTCCTCATCGTGCAAAGTTATGTGCCAGTGTACGCACAACAATGAACTGGAGCGGAGCAAAAGCCACCTTTGCTGCTTTTTCCTTGGAATTTACTTTCAACAATCACGGCGGTAAAACACAAAGGGAATAAAGACAAGAGTCGAAACGTAAAAGTGTACTGACAGAAAGTCTCCAGCTCCTCATCGTGCAAAGTTATGTGCCAATGTACGCACAACAAAGAACTGGAGCCGAGCAAAAGCCACCGAGTGATCCGTATGCAAACCAATGAGACCCTAAATCAAAACTAAATTCTGCTATAATAGATAAAAATAATATTTTCGAAATACATGTCACTGCGCAAGCAAACCTCAATCCTCGACAATCCCCCAAGTAGTCATAACGCCGTCATCACTTACGCCATCTCGCGCCAAGCCAAGCGCCTCAACATCCAGTGTCGATCTGATTCCATGGCGACCGTGAGCCAGCGTCGCGTATACAAATTCGGCGGTACGCGATTCCGCGACTATACACTGCTGGTTGTTGTATACACTCTGTAACTCACATTGTGGACAACTGTATTGGATCCTACGGCAGATCGCGTGATCTACGAGTGGGAGCAGTCGCTAGAGGAGGTGAACGTCTTTATTACACCTCCTGAAGGCGTGACAGCGCCACAAATTCAATGCGAGATTAGTGTGAACCACGTGACCTTGGGCCTCCGTGGCGTCTCGGACAAGTTTATCAACGTGCGTGCGTGGGCACTTATGAGACATTTGCCACTGACTGACTCAAGGTGGTTTTCTAATGTGGTGTTTGGCCGGCATAGCACGATCTGGCGAGCTCTGTGGTTGTGGCAGAGAGCTACTGGATGCTGGGTGAGTGGACCGGTTGTGGCTGGCTGATTATACGTATACAGCAATATTATTGTGATTGTTATTATTGTTATTATTGTTGCCAGGTGTATGTTTGCTGGAGTGGAGAGGATGGAAGAGGGATCTCATGGATTGGTTTTGGTTTGTTGTAGACGCGGGAGAGCTAAACATCAACCTCCAGAAGATGAAAAAGGGGTTCATTTGGCCGAGCGTCTTCGTTGGACACGGAGAGGTTGGTGGTTCAATGTCTTTGAGTCCTGTTGGAATCGTCATGTTAGGATGTTGTATGCTTTCTACCGACACGCTGTTTTTGCGTGGGTGCAGTTGGATCTGATGCAGCAGGAAAGCACGAAACAGAAAATGATGCTGGAGCGTTTCCAGGAAGAGAATCCGGGTCTTGACTTCTCGAATGCCGAGTTTAGTGGTGCAGCGCCCGACCCGAGAACGTTCATGGGTGGTGTCAAGTACACCTAACATTGTGCCGCATGTGTGACTGACAGTTTGTTTTCAGTCGCGCGCAATGGATGGTGTTTCTGGAGCAAGGTGGATACAGGAGCTTTGCAGACAGTCCAGAAGTGAAGGCGTATTCAGCGACGCTTCATGTGTTCGATGCCGCTCGGTATATCGCGGGATGCCTGATGCAATATGAGCTTTTGGAATTTTTTCGTCGACTCTGAGAGAATGCTACCGTCTTTGGCAGTTTATTTGAAATGCATTGCAGCGTCACGGGCCGAGCGAATCAATCGAGAACGACAGCATTTGTAGTACTAAATTGACCGCAAATGTGTTTGTGTTGTGATCAACTAGACACCGAGGTGTGGACGGCAAGAGCCAATATCGGAATGGCGGAAAGGTAGCGCTACTATTGGTAGCGACTGGCATTCGATCATCTTGTTATTCTTTTACTCCCTGCATTTGAGCTGTGCTTTGCGCAGCTGTGACGAAAGACCTGCAGCAAGCTTTCAAAGCCTGCAAAGCGACTGATGGACGATTGACCAACAGTGACCCTCTGCTTGCTCCCACTGTATAGATAACGACTGTGTGACCCGTGCGGTGGTGTCAAAACCCATCGTGTGCTGCTGCATCCCTGTCTCACTACTAGCATGGCGAGACACGGAGACGGCACGACTTGGAGCTGTTCATGCTGTCGGAACACCGCCTTGATCTAACCGACGGACCTCTGGATGGAGCTCAACTCGTGACAATCAATCCTTTGTTTGGCAAGCAGATTGATCACAACTTGTCATGTATGCTGGTTATTCCGCATCGCACTTCTCATCCGGTTTATACCAGTCGCCGTGATCGAAACAAATACTGCTCAGGGCTGTTCACGACGCCGCGTGATCAACAGAATCCAAAGCTGTAGCTGCTCAGCGCATATTTTACCATCGTAGGTAACGCCGTTTCTCAGTTCGGTCCCAAATCTCTTCGACAACAGTTCGGTGTGCAGTCGCTAGCTACGAACAAGTCACCGGATCTAAATGCCCGACATTATCGACTGACGATCACGTACCAACGAAGGGACCAGCCTAGAGGCGATAGCGTTGACTTCTGTATTGTGCTGGAATCCTGAAGAGTCGTTTGAAACCACGATAAGCAGCTTCGATCGTGAACATTGCGACGTCGATGACGGACGCGAATTCCCTACAAAAACGAGCACAGACTGCGTTTACCATAACGCAGCATCAGGGAAAAACTGCAACGGAGCCCACAGCAACACGGGGAAATACCACCAGCACGATGAATCGACATGACTGCCATCGTCACATCATACTTGCAATCACAAAAGTCCCCAGCATCGCAAAACCCAGGCCCACACACTTATTGTCGTTCGCTTGTCTCCCATTGCGACGTAGCGACATGTATTGTTGCCACTTTATCTGTACCTCATTGACTAGGCAGCCACTTATATAGGTATCGTCGATCGATTTTGTTTGCTTCGTCGGCAATGCACCCACTAGTCGGCTCCTTATCATAGCAGCTCAGCTGCATCCGGTACGCGTAGCGTCTGCAGGAAATTAATTTTATACTCACCACAACAGAGTCAACACGCATACGACCTCGAAACGCCCTTGCTCGTCGTCTTTGTCACTAAAACATGACCCCTACCGATGTCAGCGCTGATCGCATCATAAATCAGACTGGACGACTTAAATACCGGCCGAATTTGGCTCTTCATCGTGGCTCTGGTGCGCGACAACGATGCGTTCACCGAAACAACGATGTGCCATTGCTTTCAATCTGTCTCGGACGTTTGCAGCCGTGACTGCAATCTTCCGACTCCGGTGCAAGTCCGACTCATGCACAAAAACCACATCCGACTTCCCTACAGGCTGCACGTCATGCAACCGGACGGTATAAATCGCATCCGCTGGTCGAAGGCCAATCACAATCCCCGAGCCAAACTTCGTGTGCACGTCAGTGCCCTCTAGA
Source organism: Peronospora matthiolae (assembly GCA_921007115.2). Classification (NCBI taxonomy): domain Eukaryota; phylum Oomycota; class Peronosporomycetes; order Peronosporales; family Peronosporaceae; genus Peronospora; species Peronospora matthiolae. Next base: position 115,019 of record CAKLBY020000223.1, on the reverse strand, counting down.
GCCTTGGGGTAAAAGTCAATCATGTCAGCGTTCAGGAACGCCGCGGCGCCCCACACGAGCTGAATCTGTGCCGACCCTCGCTGTGGATCCACGGCAACAATATGTCCTGCACCAAACTTGGTAATCACGGGCTGTCCCTGCAGGTACTTGCTTGCAATAAACGTATACGACGTCGATGCAATGCTTTTCAGCAGCGTCAACCCGTTCAAAGAGCTCGTACTGGAAAGCCTTGGACGAGTGCGGCGTCTCAAGTCGCCGTCTTCACTGCTCGTGCTGCTTTCCGACAAGCTCCGCGACCGCTCTAACGACTCCCACCGTCGTCCAAACGTCCGTCCATCCTGCATGACCACATCCCGTACCGAGACTTGGAACAACCAACCTTCCTCCTCACCACTAGCTTCCCCTCGTCTCAGCACGTACACCTCCTCCAGAGCCTTGTACTGCACCACACATCCTCGTCCCAATACCGTCTCAATATGGTCCCCAACAAGTGCAGGAACTACCTCCACCTGCTGCTGCTTCCAACTCGCCAGGTAAAACAGTCCAGACCCTTGCTGCAAATCGATAGCAACCACACCGTCTTCCTTGCGCACAGCCACGACCGTCCCGAGACCAAAAGCCGTCGACACGTGCGTCCACCCCGCCCAGGAGCTCCTTGTCTCCAGTCTCCTGCTTCCCTTCACGTCCGTGCGGCGGCTGCAGCTTCCGTACTGGCACATCTTCCGGCGTCCGGGGCGCTGCGACGCTCTCGGTCTCGGACTCGTCGCTGGACTCGCCGAGGTCGGAGAACGTGGCAGTGGGCGCGCGCTTGTGCTTGACGTGCTTGTGGAGGCGCTTGGAGGGTGCACAGGAGGAGGAAGAGCTGGAGCTGGAGCTGGAGCTGGTGGCTTGCTTGGTCTTCCAGACGAGCAGGTCCGAGAGCGACGCGAGCATGACTTGGGTCGAGAGAAAAAAAAAGCTATTTGTGATAAAAAGTGGTCCGTCGGAGAGGACGTGAGTTTTGGGGATGGCAGTTGTGCTTTTTTATTGTGGTGGTTGTGCTTTTTTCGTGCGGCTGGTCGTGGTGGCGGACAATCGCGAAGTGGTCGATGGATGGAAAAAGAGCGAACGATGCGAGAAGGCGGGAGAAAGCAGCAGCAGGAAGCGTGTCTCGTCTGCTGGAGAAAACAAAGCGCCTGGCTTTTTTTTGCTGGCGGAGCGAACGTGGGAACACAATTTGATGACGTCGACGCGTTATGGACTGTACGTACATCGGAGCGAAAGAGAGAGAGAGAGAGGGCGGGAGCGAGGTTTTATTGGCGAGACTGTTGTGTGCGACATGTCGTCCTTGGATTGCAGAAACGGGGAAAGATGCAGCGGGATCCTGGTTGTCAATACAGGAATCAAGCCAGTCAGTGGGCGCCAAGAGTGGCTGCGAGGCGTGTTCTTTATTCGAGTTTTCGTTCTTTTTTCTTCTCGCTGACTGGTCGCGCAGCATCCATCTTTCAAGGAAGTCGCGTGAAGAGCCAGTAATGGACAGTAGAAGGGAGATCTATGTATTTTGGGGCTCGAGAGAAAGCGATATTTGCATTCGGAGCGAGAACTCGCTGCATGTGACATTCCCTTTATAGAGAGAGGGAGGAGACAAGGAGGATGGATATCCAGCTGCTGCTCGAGTCGACGATTTTCGGGCCAGAACAGACTGGACTCAAGAACGTTTGTAGCTTCCCTAACCCTGCCAGCCGAAGTCGTCTCCATTTTGCTGCTGTTGTGTGACCGACTGCATCTATCGAACTTCGTGTCCTAACCTCGAGTAAGATCCGATTATTTAAAGTTTACGTAGAAATCCCTTCACTGACTTCCCCTCGCTTCTGTGACGGACCGAGACGCTCGTCACCCCGAGACGGAAGGGTGGCCGCACTCAGCAGCAACATTCGAGCGAATTTGACCATTCTATGCCTGCCTGACCACCACGTGGTGCAAATTGGCAAGGCCAGCTTCTCTCCTGCTAATTATGAGTGCAACATCACAGCCACGAGTTGATCGCGAAACCGGGTGCAGCAGGTCAGCTCGACACTGACATGGGAAACTGTCAGCCCCATGCAATATTGAAGGGGATGGCGGCTATCCCTCTACTCCCGCAGGAGACAAGCTGGGCAAATTCGTGGCGATTGGTCAACGAGCTTTTACGAAAAAAGGTAAGCGACGCGCCGAGTCGTAATTCCTGACAGCAGATCTGTCGCACAAGCAGGTGTTATCGTCATCGTCGAGTTTCATATGGGTGTAACGTGTGTCGATACAGCGCTTCTGCGTGATCCTGACCACCCGAATAATGGAAGCAAAGCAGGTGATGTTCTTTTGACGAAATGCTGGAAAGAGGGAACGAACGACGCGATTGAGATGGCAGAGCATACGGTGGGCCTTGACGATGTGAGTAATCAAGAAGGGCTCGAACGTGTGCCAGGTCATTGACATGCTCAGAGTTCTGCGAAACTGTGTATCGCCTCGTCTTTATAGATAAGCCAACAAAGCCAGGCGACGCAAAGACTAACGTTTTAGCCCAACTATGCTGCTCGAAAAAGCGGTGGGGACTAACTATGAGAGGTAATGGCCGCTGCTTGTATACACCTCCTCTTTACCACTGCGTATACAATCAGCAGCGTCCACATGTTTCGAACGACGACCTAAACGGGTCACAACCTCTGTCTGCTGCAACTTTGTCTTCCTGACACCGATCCTCTTATTAGTCATCTCACACGACTCTCTGTCTTAGCCCACAACTCGATCGTCACAAATATCAAGCAACAGCAAAGCAGCAGCTGCGAGTGTCCGAAACCGAATCGTCCCGTGTCAATAGATCGATCGATACTCCTCGTCGAACCGCATACCTAATGCACTACCACAGGTCTCAAATCGCCCCACCACCGACAAGAGCTCCTCACTTCTCGTCTGGCTTTTGCCCAATCACGTGTCTCCATTCTCATTGGCATCCAAGCGACGCCACGCCATGATCCACCCGTCTCGAGACGCCTGTGACGAGTGGGAGAGCGCGGTTCTGGACGTCACGCCCACGCACAACCAAGTCGCACTTGCTCCTGCCTCGTCTCCCGCTTCTACCGACGTGGAGGAAGCCGCTCAAGTCCTGCAAGACCTTTGTATCCTCCCGCCGCCTGCCGCTTCTGATACTGGAGGCCATTACCCCCATGACCACGAATCGCCAGGTCCATACAAACTACCAGTCACTTCTACCATTGTCACAGATGACACCAAGCAGGACGAACAGCTGGATCCCGTGCTCATTACGGGACTGGAAAACGCGCGCGAGCGCATGACGTTGCTCCAGTTTGAAGACCAGATTGTGCGCTTTCTACGGCACTCGAGAGAGCCGCATCTCCACTTTCCCCCCTTGTCGTCGTACCATCGACTCATTGTCCATCGCTTGGCGCAACGCTGCGGCTTGGAACACCAGACAGCCGACTATAGTCCGTTGGAGAACAGCTCGGCGCGAGTCGTGACGCTCATTAAAACTACTCAGTCGGTTGTGCCTCGTCTGTTGCTGATTGATCTGTCGACAGACCGGCAGTCGTCGACCAAGACACCAGTCTGTGCTCCAAAAATCATGATGCGCAAACGCTGTGCACCGAGACTTGGCAGTCATAATGGAGGCGGGAGCGGGACTGACAAAGCCATGCCGTCGTTACAAGACCGTGAACGAGCGTACGCTGAAGCACGGGCCAGGATATTTGGTGCAGCCACCAACAATACAGCTGCAGAGTCGGTAGTGCCGTCGTTGCCGTCGTCGTCGTCGACGCATGACGGCAGTGGAATTGCTGCCAGCAACGGGAATGATGTGGCGAGACATGGAAGTCGGCAAGCAGCTGGACCAGATGATAGTCGAGGTTTTGGTCGAGGAGATGCTCGTGAAGGTGGAGATGATGTAGTTTCGACAAGCGGCTCGAGCTCGTCTAAGGGGCGGTCGAATGTCAACGGTATGAACGATGAGTATTCGCGGACTGTCCAGCCGAGTGCTCCGAATGCAGCAAGCTGGAAAGGCAGTAAGGTATTGTGGCGAAATCGCGAGCAAGAGTTGAACGACCCGGACTTTACGCGCAACCACGACGCGTTCCGTGCGCGTTCTAGTGGTGGGGCAGCCAGCGGAAGTGGTAGTGGAGGTGATTTACCATTTTATGGTGACCGCTTTGGAGGTGGTGTACGATTCGGACATGGCGAACTCCAAGAGAGGCCGCACGATCGATTCTATGGCTACCATCATCAACAAAATGGCGGTGCACCATCGCTGCACCCACCACCGCTGATGCCCATGGTCTCGCCGGGACGTGGTCGATACCACGTTGGCGGACCCGATTACGCAAATAATAGAGTAGACATCAACCTTTTCCAGAGGTCTTCACACCAGCAGTACCATCCACAGCAGCAGCAGCGCAGCAGCCGATTCAGCTCCACCAGATGAACCCGCCGCCGTCCATGGTAATGGGGCGCAGTAGTTATGGATACCCTTCACCGCGTGGCCGACAGCTGCCGCCCCATGCTGCTGGCCCTCGCGCAGTGGTTCACAGCGAATTTGTCGATGGCGATTTTCCCCCACTCAAGTAATGCGTCTGACAAATTCAATCTAAGCAAGTACATCATCCATCATAAGAAGCCATCTTGCCCATTAAAGTTCCTAGTGAAGCAGGAAGGCGAACTCAAAATGATGTGTACAGCACAAAGTCCAACCCATTGCTGCATGCCAATAAATAACGCGTGCGTATGCGCCACATGCTGCCTATCGTGCCCCGGTCTCCAGACCAGTGTAGCACAAACGCCATTGCCGTGAGGTCTCTATCGTTGCTTGATGTAGATATTGCTGACCAGGGGCTTGCTGTTGCCCCCGTTGTGAAGGCGAAAAGCTGCATACAATCAGATACGTCACTAACTATGACATCACCACTGCTGCCTGGAAGATATACGAGAAGTTACCGCACCTTGTCGCCGCTGAAGCCTCTTCTCTCGGCGTTTCTTTTTCCGTGCAAGCTCCTGGAACGAAACCAAACGTCAGTGTTGAGCCAGCATCAAGTCTATTGCAAGATACCAGGCTTACCTTCTTGGTTCGCCACATCGTGATGTACTCCTTTATGGTAGTCTCCTCCTCCTCCTTTCCCTGCGAAAGCCACGGCTTTGTCCTACCAAAGCAGCATACACACGTGAGTGCATTGCACCTCTTCGCAAATTTTGCACACCAGCCGTACTCGTCCATGATTCTCCACAGCTTCCGCTTGGATTCATTTGTCTCTCTAACGCAAGTTTCTAGTTGACGCTGCAGTGAACGGATCTCTTGCGAGATCTCGTCGTCCATCGGGTTGCACAGACTATCTTGAGCAATCTCTGCATCATTTCCTTCAGCCAATCCGACATGACGCAGTACCCGGGTAAGACCCTTAGGGCCTCGTGAGTGTACGTCAGCCAAGCATCGTGAATGCCTTATTTCCGTATCCGATGTGGTTGCTGTGGTATCGTACAAGCGGTTGTCTTCGTCATCCAGCTCAGAAACAGATACCTCGTGGCTCGCGTTCGTTGATGCGGGTGCACCTACTACACATAGTGAAGCCACAAGTCTCTGCGGATGGCAATCGCACGACACACACAGTTACATACGGAATCGCAAACTGCGCTAGTTACATAACGCCACATAACAAACCTCCATAAAAAACTCGTCAAGATCGTGCGAAGCACACTCATTCTCATCGAATTTACTCTCCAGCCGCTCAACCTTTCGATCCATCGAGATCGCATCTTTTTCAGCGCTGCGGGATTCCAAGTTTTCAAAAAAAGCGTCCAAATCTATGGCAAGCGACACATGACATGGACACACAGTGTTAGCACCATCGACAACCACATCAAGAGTATCTGCATCTACTCAGCAGCACCTTCGAGTAGCAACGCTTGATCCATGCATTCCGGTGTGATCGTCTTGAAGAACGAGTACGCATACATATACTTCCATAGCCCAGTCGTTGTGCACGGCGTCTCTGCTCCCCCACATCAATAATGTCAGTATGCACGACTGTATACCATCGAGCAGCCTCAATTTCGCTTTTTTTCTCACCCGACTGAAGGTCGTCTTCCACCTCTGCAGGTGTCGGCGGCGATGAATCACCATTGACAACGACGCCACTAAACTGATCTGTCCCCGTAGCCGCCCCAGCTCCACACAATCTTCTTCCTTCTGCAGTAGACGACACTGCGGTATCCTGTGTTTCCTCCATATACACGATCACATTGGGCGGAAACATGGTACTCCTTTTCCCATCGAGATAGTCCGAAATAGCCACGAGCTGCGCGTCTAATTGACTCAATTGTTTGTCCACATTGGCACGTCCTCGCTACCCGAAACAAGATTGAGCACACGTAAAAATAAACATAACCACAAGTCAATTGTAACAATACTTATCACACTAGAAGCTATAAAAATAGCTACAAAAATAATAAAAGACATCACAAACCTTGAGCTCCTGGACCACTTTCAATAGCGAACCTTTGCTGCTCGAGACAAGGCCGTCTTCTGTGCTACACACCACTTTTGTAGCGGCAAACTGCTCGTGGGGCAGCCACGGCACACGCAGCGGCGGGATTTTCCGCTGCAGTGGCGCCGGTTGGTCCATCAACTGGCGCGTGGCGTCTACAACCAACCGCTCGACCAGTTGCTGAGTCGTGAAGTGATCGGTGGCCTAATTCGTATCGATTGATGCGCTCGTCGAGAGCGAGCAAGTGTCGTGTCACTCGCGTCGCCTCGTTGCGCATGCAAGCACCAAGTCGATCAAGTCGTTGGGCTTTCTCTTATTATTGTGAATATTACAATTAGGGAATCGATAGATTCACACCCTTTTTCCTTAAATTCACAACCGTCCTCTGAAAGCTGATATTTGCATCCTCATTTCCAACACCCTTTTTCCTTATATTCACACCCGTCCTCTGAAAGCTGATATTTGCATCCTCTTTTCTTTAGGTTATTTTTATCTTGGAAGGTCGACAAACAGGCTGTAAGCGCACGCAGTGGTGCGACATGTGGTCGACCATAGTGAACCATGGAGTGTTGAGCTCGGACGGCAACAAGTTAGTCATGCTACAGACGGAGCCGCGGATCTTGATTAATGGAATGGTCGTAGAAGTGGCAAAGGGGTGCTCTCCATGTGGTTTAATCTGTGAACAATCGCGGATTTGTGGTGCAGATCATCTTAACGGTCGACTGCTCGCTGGTTGATCATCTCAAGATCTTAAAGAAGCTGGTGTTCGTCCGCGGCGGATGTGCAAAAAAGCGAGGGATGGCTGAAGTGACTTGGATGGGCTTGGAAACGAGTGACAAAATTCCTGGGTGACATATCATATCACTATTCCAGCTATGACAAGTATGGTATTACGGAGCAATGATGTAAGGGAAGTGTTATTTAGCAACCACGCTTTCGTTTGGGCAATCACAAATCAACAATAGTAGGATAGAGGAGCAAGCTCTGGCGCTCGTTCTTTGACAGAAGTGATCCAGTTCGGAAAACCAAATCAAGTTACAAAACACTGTATTACAGCAGCAGTCACTGAAGAAGGAGTATGATGCTGTAAATATTGGAGATAAAATAGTACAGTATACTTGAGCAACGCGATCGACTTTTGCTTACAAACGTCTAGCATTCGTTTAGGTGATCAAATTCACCTTTGATTGGTTTTAATCCAATCACGTGCGTGCGTCACAATAGTGACCCAGCCAGAGAGTAACTTTGGATGTACCTGTACCTACGAGGGAGACAAGCTAGTTCGCACTTAGCACGCGTAAGGTACACCTAACCGCGTTGTTTACAGACACACGCACGCAGATAAGTACGGTTTAAAAAGTTCGGCATTCACCTTGCGCACAGTCACCATTAACTTCACCCTTCGGGCTCGCAATAAAAATGGGTCCAATCCATTGCTTTTTGCAGGCCGCAGAATCTACGAAGGTAGTAGACAAGTGGTCCTTACATGCTGATCAAGGACATCGTGCTCGAATGTCCTAGTTTGCGTCTAGGATCGGCGTCACAGATTGAAGGATGAAGGTACCAATTTTCGGCGATTACTTTAGCAAACTTACGATTCGTGATTTGCGATACACGAGAAGGAGATGCTGAAGCGCGCCTAACCAAGGACAAACACCAAGTGCTAAGGCTGAAAGAATCATGTTGGCGAGGTCATTTTTGTGTCGCTGGGGGTTGACGAGGAGCAGGGTAAAAATAAACAGTTCACGGCATCCCATCTTTTTTTGCCTAATCTTGTGTGCGAGAGGAATTAATGACATCGCCATGACATCCAATTGCTGCCTTGCTCCCTCCAGTATCGTGCGCAATCTGGGTGGTGACACAAAAATTTACATTGCAGTAAGCAATAAATAAATTACTAGATATTAAGTTTAGATGGCAGCAAACAAACGTGACACAGGTGTAATAAATAATGATTGAGCTTGAAGACACTCAGCCTTGCAGTTAGAATGTTGAAATTTCACCCTACGTGTTACGATTTTCACCCCCTAAAACCAAAGCATGATTGTTCTCTTTTATACCACAGTGCGTTGCACAAGGCTACGCGCCGCACAATGTTACGCGCCGCACAATTGCCAATACACGTAGACCTGTAAGATGTATCACACTCTAGGTTAGAGCTGACCACTATGAGATCAATGCTTCTGAGAAGAAAAATCTGAAGATGAGCACGTCTCTGGTCGATGGACTGAAACTTGCAGCCACCAAGCTGCAAATTTGGCCCTTTGTGTCATGCCTGAGATCACAGCGGTAGTGTTTACTTTCAGCTTGCCGAACAGAGCTTAATTCGACTACGCCTATTCAGGTATTCTCTCGTCCCTCTTGTTTGTCATTGAGTACTCCCCAGATTTACACTGAAGAAGTCCGGATGCAACTGTCGGAGAAACGCAATTTGCTATTTTTGGCCGCACACCTGCTCTCTCGAGCCAAAGCGCATGCCTTATTGCTCAATTATTCGGCATCTTTCATGTGAAGCTAATCCACTTAGCCATCTTTGGCAGAGGAAGCCTTAGACCCAAAGAGTCTCTTGGTTATAACAACTAACAACGACGTAGAGTCGTTCAAGCGTATAAGATTAACAATCCCGGTACCAAAGAGATTACGATTCACAGAATCACATACTAACTAGTCGCTACTATTTAAACAAAAGTAAGCGCCTTTACAAGGCTAACACTCTTACAACACACATATGCCTCGACTAGGCACTTGTGTCCAACGATTAAAAAAGGGAAGTGAACACTATTTGTCCTTTACTATGGTAATAAAACCCTAAAACCTTGTCTGACAGACTTCTACATTGCGATCCAATGACAGATGTATTATCCCTTATCCCTCACCGATAAGGTGCGGTATTACCGTAAGTACGTGGTACCAAGACTGTACCACTCAGATCCACCTATCTTTACTTGTTGTGGACACAAAACATAACCGGTTCAATAACCGTCGTTACACCTTCTTTTACCCCATTTCTACCTTCGTCGTTCCTTTTACTTCTTTTTTCTTCTTTTTTTATTCCATATAATTTTTTGTTTAACCCCGTTACATCATGGATGTGAGCTCCTTCATGTCAAGTAAGCTTCCACAGCTTGTGAAGACACTCATATACGCTATTAGCCTTTGCTATCATCCTATGAGCTAAGTATTGGTACTCCGCTTGACATCAACAGACTTGTATAATTCCGCTCGATTGCGCACATCGATCATTTCCCCCTTGGTGTAGTCGAAGAAAAAGAGTCGACGCTTTTAACTGAAAGCCATGCGCACACCATTTGCTGTCGGATTCTTGAATTCGAAGAATTCATTAGACTTCATTGATTTGTATGCAGATCCTTTTCGGGAGTCAGTGCCATTAGGTAAGTGGTGGTGTGTAAGATAAATCGATATACTTAATACAATTTTAAAAATTTTAATAAATAAAACTATAAGATTATATTCTCAAACATTTCATATACAATCCTACACTTACGATATTCCTGATAGGTTGATATCCATTATATCAACCAACAACCACGACAACCCAATATTACAGATATTGATTTACACTTTTATTTAATATAATAAATAAACAGGGTTTATTAACAGACATTAACTATGATAAATACATTCTACTTTACTTTAACCATACTCCTTCTTCTTAGTCTTCCTCTCAGTAGAGTGTACGTGAGTTGAGGCACGCCTTATTCCGTCATCATAAGTAGTTATGTCCCCATACAGCTTCAGGGTCCCCGTTACAGATATAGTCAGGTAAACGTTAACCCCTCCAGGTTTTCGTTATACCACCCACCACCCCTTCTATACTACAATATCCAATGTACTTTCCATGATGTTGATTGGTAATGCTACAACCCCACGATGATAAACACTGGCAGCCAATCCCAACACAATTGATGCAATCCTTTTTCTTTCGCTTACACGCTACTTTCTTTACTTTGTAAAATTGATATCAGCACGCAAAAACCATAGTCAGTCATTCTCACATGAATCTCCAACCACCTCCTAAAACTACATACGAAACGCTGGACCAAGCCTGTAAGGAAGTTAATGAACATGCAGGAGCTCAGGGCGATGTCCTAATGATCAAGCGTACCAAGAGGGCGGGTAACAGGAAAGATGACGCAATCAAACGTGTTATTCTTTGGTGTTCACAAAGAAATAGATACAAGCCAGTTGCAGTCGACGAAGAATCAGCAGCGAGAACATTTAAGTGCATAAGGACTGGTAGAAGCTCTGGGGGACGTTTTGAGGCTGTCATTCAATGCATAATTGAGCGCTGGCAAGTTACAGTCGTCGAATGGAAGAGAAATTATGAATTCTTTGTCAACATAGAGAAGATTGACACGTTTCCCATGGCCAGTATCCATGGTCTTGCCCCCGCGCCATTCAAAAAGACTATCAGCAATAACGGAAAGAAACTGAAGCAGTTACACGAGTGCGCTGACATTGCTGCGTTTCACTAAGATTGTGAACTCGCGATTGGCGCATGAAGGTGGCGAAAGGTGTTGTCAAGCCGGCACGACATCACGGTACTGCTAAGGTAACCTAAATAGTTAACGTAGTCTCAAGGCAATGAAGGTGAGGCAGCAGCACGCCGCTCGAAAAACAACAGCGTGGAGGGTGTTTAGTGGTATTCTAGCGATATCAACCGGGGTGCGGCATCATTAGCAACCAGCGAGGAAGACGCAACGAGTACTTTGTGCGGTAGCCAGCACTATCATGTTTTCTGTGAATGTTGAAGCAGCTAAAGACGTCGTGATGTGATGCCATTGTTTGTCCGTTTACGTACGGGTTGGCTAGATAATTGCTACAAAAATAGCCTGTTCCAAAATTGCTCGTATAATTGCGAGCCCGAAGGGTGCAGCTATAAGTAAGTGTGCACAAGGTTAAATACCGAACGTTTACATCTCACTATAAAATCGTACTTATCTCTCAGTATGTGTGTCTGTCTGTGTGCATGCAAATAACGCGATTAGATGTACCTTGCACGTACTAAGTGCACTCTAGCCTGTCCCCTTCTATAGGTCGATTAGCATGATAGGTGTCACTCTTTGGCTGGGTCATTATTGTGCTTTACACATCTGATTTATTAACAAATCGATCAATGGTGAACATGATCACATAAGCAAATGCTGGACGCTCATAAAAACAAGCCGATTGCGTTGCCCAACCATAATGCGCTGTGTTAACCCCTACATTAACAGTCTCATACTCCTTCTTCAGCGACTGCTGCTGTTGCATTGTGTTTTGCGACTTGATCCACGTCTCCGAACTGGATTACTTATGTTTAAGAGCGTGCTCTAGAGCTTGCTCCCCTGTCTTATTCTGATTCGACCGAGCCATTATTTGGTCAAATGGATGGCCGAATAAAAACCACCACACGTCGCCGACTTACAGACATGCACAGAATGCTCAAATTTAGCATTCGATCATTTGTAAATGAGATTGTACATTACTTCTGAGACCGAAGCAATTCTCAACCCTACCGATCAGAAGGCTTAAAACGCATAAATGACGGTAATATATTGAGGTGGTGGGTAGCTACCAAACACCTCGTGGGTGGTTAGCAAAAACCTGGTGGTTAATTGTCAAAAACCCAGTGGTCGGTTGACGTTTCCATTTCTACCAAATATAACAAGAATAAGAAACAGCTAAAAATGTACCGTCCACACCCGTAATAAGCTCGAAATTGGTCCGAATTTACGCACACCACGCGCCCAGCACACTAATCGCCCTGATTGGTCAATAATCGTTTACATTACGACCTCAACGGGTGGGAGACGCGCGAGCTGCCCGGAGGTATCTCGTCGGCTAGTTACGCTCATCATGGCGCGCGGGAAGGCTGACCGGGCGCTAACTGTAGGCAAGAAGCTCGAGATCATCGACGAGGTCGATCGAACGGGTCTGCTAGCAGCTACTGCGCAAAAGTACGGCGTGAAGACGGGCCAGATCCGTGATTGGCGGAAAAACATCACGCGGCTGCGAGCCACGGACCCGTCGCGTCTCGTCTGCGCCAGCACCATCCAGCGCGGCCACTTGGTGTTCAACGAGACGTACGCGCAGTACTGGGTCGGCTACAACAAGTTTTGCAGCACGAGGACGAAGTTCAATGAGCTCAAGAGCGACCTGCGCATGCGACATGAGGACGTTGTGCGTGAAGGCGTGAGTAAGTTGCTGTTCTTTTTGTTGTGAGAGTGAGTACAGTGGGGAGGCTGACCGTGCTCGTTTTGGGGTGGTTATCTTGTCTCTTTTGGGGCGTTGTTGGTGCTATTATGTTGTTGTTCTTGTTGTTCTTGTTGTTTGTTGTATTATAATGTGTCTTTGGTACTGCCGTTACGCTCTTCCGTTGGTGTCATTTCTTAGGTGAGTGCAATTATCCGGCGACCATTGACCCGACGGCGACGCACACACTGGAGTGTCTTGAACACAGTGCGTTGCGGCTATTTCGATGAAATGTGTGCGATTATGATGCTGGACCCAGAGAGGGGAGAAGACGGTTTTGACACGGTCCGTGCTTTCGTTTGCTTGCTGTGCAGGTGATCTTTACATGACAGAGGAGACCACGGCTTCTTATGTGAAGGACATGACGAGATTGCGGAAGCAATTGGGCAAGTTTTTCGGACAGAAACCTTTTTCTACCAAGTTCTTGTACTTTGTTACTCGATTCGATTTCATTAAGCCGAGTCTAAATGAGCGGTCGGATGGAGATGAGGCAGGAGATTTCAAGAAGAAAAAGGAGGCGAGCGAACAGAAGAACAAAGCGGTTAGCGTAGAGGATATCATTTCATTCTATGTTGCAATCTGTGGCAACGGGTCGAAAATGGTCCCGATGTCGGTCTTTCCCCCGATGGAGGAGTGGCACTGGGAACGCAAGAAAAGGGTCAAGCTGCGACACGCACACAGCATGCACCGCACTAAACTGAACGATCCGGGGGAAGCTTTGCAATTCTTTGCAGTGGTGTGTATAAATATGCTGTAGTTAAACGAAGAGTTGGTGATGCAAAGCTGATTCTCACGGTTTCTGGTGTGTTTACTGTATGCAGACGTGGCGAAAGTTTTACGAAAAGGACGCCAAGTACGTTGATAAGTTTGCGTTTTTGCTTGACAGCTCAATCGAGGAGTTCCAGGCTCCAGAGTTTCTGGATGGTTTGAAACTGCAAGAGGGCTATAACAAGTACTGGACAACCATGTACACGGTACGCAATCCGCTGCGTTTCTCGCGTTTCGAGGACACGCTTTCGGATTTTGTCATGGAGGAGTGGCGCAGTATTCTTCAAATGAAGAAGTCAAGTCAGCCCAATGACTACCGCAAGTGCATCGCGTTTTGGTTCTACTCTGCATGGGAATATTTTGCAGGAGACAATGCACGTATAGCGTTTCGAAGTTGTAACATGTATCTGGAAGACGAGGCCGCGTGGAATACGGCAATGAACGAGAATACGGTATGAATTATGTCAATGAAACCTAAGTTTCAGGCTTCCGCATACTGTTTGCAGCTAAAATAGCAGCGTGTGTACACTGCGTCCGTCCGCGACAATGCAGTTGCTGCTTTTTGGCCCGCGAATCTCATCACCGATATTCTTCTCTGGACTCACGTCCCCCGGTATGCTTGACGCCAAAGCCACTTCGTCGACCTCTTCTTCACAAGTTGAAGATGTAACTTGTTTTGCGTTTCCGTTATTCAGCAGCCACTTGAAGTCGTTGATTCATGGCGGGTGAACTGGAATCAATTGGCAAGTAGACACGACAATTGTAGCATGACAGGCTACGAAAGCGTTATGGCTATCGATCAAGCTGATCATGAGTTTAAATAAACCTTTGCATGCGGATGGAATAAAGAGCTGGACAAGTTGATCGAAACAGGGTTGACGAAAAGCTAGAGTATTTTTACTGAGAGTCTGCAGTTCACCAACGCCCTTCCTACGCCGGGATAACGTCCAGGTTTAGTCGTCATGCATCGGTGGATGGATTGAAAGCCCATCCTGGCGCAACTTCGGTATCCTTCAACCAAGAATTTAGTTTGTATAGTGACAGGTAAACACCATCCACTCGATATCAATCAGCAGTTGATCATGTTTTAATCAGACATGTCCACATCACCTTCATTACAATCGACGGCCATCCTGTGTGACAAGCATTTCGATTACCTACATGGATGCGGTGCCTCAACTTGGCGGGTAGACAGCCGCAACATGTGCACTTTTGTATGCACCGAAAAGGGTAGCGAGCACTTTACTGCAGAAGTGCTGGCTGTTACTGATCAAAAGAACGTTCAAGATCTACTTGAAGTACACTAGCTGATACTTTGACAAGATCGCTCTTGACGACATGCGAGACAAGTACCGGACTGAACTCATAAACCAGCTGCCGCGAGCGTACTCTGCGAAAAGCTCTGGGGTGACAATCATGTCGCATGCGTGATGATCAGAATTGGCGGCTCAGCGTATGTGTCGTGGTCACTTCTGCTCAATAGCTCTTCGACTCATGAACATAGAGGTAGCAGGTTTTGCTGGACGAGTTGATGTGTCAAATACAGCATCATGTGCGGACTCAAGACCTGACGAAACGACAAATGGGTAAGCAAAAAGCAAGACGAATGCACTACATGAACGCAAACATGAAGAAAAAAACGGTAGCGGTCGACGGATGTCGGCGGCATGGATGTCAACGGGTGGGGGGCAGGTACTCTTTTGTGCAAGCCCTTAGCTCAATCCTGTAGAATTCAGCTAAGGACTTGCACAAAAAGCCTCGATGTCAAAGACGAACGGCGCCGCACCAGCATTTATGACAGCTCTGTCCCCGAAGGCGTGGAGGGACACTGCAGCAGCATAGTCACCAGGTAGCACCTCTGTCATTCGTGCCACGCCAACCATCTCTTCATTGAGCGTGAAAAAGACTTCACGTTTGCCAGCATCCAGACCGCAGCCAACTGTTAAAACTCTTGGGCTCTCCTGCTTACATTGAGCTGTGGAAGCTCGTCCCCACAATGGACCAAAAGCATGTCGCTCTCCACCGTAGGGCTTGGTACCATCATTAAACACAAAGTCACCGTCGTTGCCGTGATAGCCATACGACACGCTATTCCAGCCAACGTGCTCACGAGAGCCAAAGCCATAAGCCCCTCGAGCAGCTCCGTTCGAGATCGACACAAGACCGACACTTCCACTTGCTTGGAGACTCACTTCGAAGTAGGATATCTGCTTGTGCAAAGCCTGCGCGCACGATAACAGCGGTAGTTTCTTGACGCCACGGATCGAATCAATGGATCCAGTGGCAAAATTGCGCAGCATCGAGTTGTTCACGACGTCGTACGTGCCATTAGGCAGGCGATTCACCGCACTGCGTGTCGACAGCTCGTACAAAGCACCAGCTCGACGTGCAGTACACAGCGTGAGCTGGTCGTGGTAACAAAGTGTCACGTATGACTTGGGCAGCATCTTGTTGGCTCGCCACTGACGACAGTACGAACCCGTGAGGAGCGTCTGTGACTGCACGACAACGTCGTGAAAGAGGACACAAACGTGGACGACACTTTGGAGCAGCTCTTTGATCGTGAGGAACTCGAAACAGAGCTCTAAAGCTGTGGATTCCAGTGGATTACCACCGTCGATACTGCTGCGGCGCTTTTGACGCAGTGTAGCTCCTAGAGCGTCAATTGGCCCCGAAATCTGGGCGAGCTGGAGATCGTCCCAGCTCATAGGGATGAACGGATGGCTGCTCCGCTTGGTTACAGCAGCGTACGACTCGTACACAATGGAACAGTCGTCTACTTCAAGGTCGGACGCATCCGACTCGTCACTGTTGGTGCCACAGCTGGCGGCGGAGTAGGAGCTGCTGCTGCTGCTGCTGCTGGAGGTACTATTGCGACGGTGGGCGAAGTGACGACTGGACGATTGTTTGGTGAGCACGACGAACGAGTGGAGGTGAGGCAGGCGGGACGACGTCACGTTGGACGAGGACAAGAGACTGGAGACGACCATCTTCGGGTTTACACTGGAACGGATGTTGAAGTTGTGATAGTTTTGAGGAGCTACAAGAACGTGCTTGACTGGTTGCTAGAAAAGGTGCCATTTCCCTGCGAGAACTGATGCCATGGTAGTAGTAATTGAGCTGGAGGGTTTCTTTCTTGGTCTTTTTGTGATCACACCTATCTTCTTGATATTAGTCGCTTGCGATGAAAAGGTTGTTTAAATCGGCACTTTGTGCCGGTGAGCATACAGCTGGGATGCTATGCTGCTGTATCGGTGCATTTGCCATTCTGCCCATTTTTGTGAATAACTTTGCAACGCGTTGGCTTCAAAAAGTCTCGTTCTTTGTATTGCAAAGGAACGAACATCTACCCTTGCTTGCATCCTTTTGAAACCCACGGGTCTCCTTGTACTTTCAGGGTAGACGCACTTGCTCCTTCTTCGCATGGCCTGCGAAATCCAATACGACGTGATGTCGAAGTTGTCGAAACAGAGTGAAGTCGCAGGGATCGTCTCAACTGCGTGTCACGCATCACTGACCATTCATTTGTGCTCCAATCTTCTTTCCAATGATCGCTCTGTGCACAATGACCACGGCCTTTTCGTCCAACATGGATGCAAAGCTTCAGCTACTTGTCAGCCAGACCGTACTGTGTCAGCAGCGGCGTAATAGACGGCTTGCGGCCACGAAAGGCCTCAAAGACCTGCTCTGCGTGTTGACCACCACCGCTGGCCAAGATAGTGTCACGAAACTTGTACCCGACAGACGTTACAGCCTCAGGACTCTCCTTTGCTGCTTCTTCAAAGGCGCTGTACGCGTCACACGACAAAACTTCCGCCCACTTGTAGCTGCTCAGAAAAATGACAATGTCACACATCAGTCACCTGACGAATCATTGCACATACAAGACATGTGTTCCCTCTTGGCACTACATACTTCAACGACATACCTGTAGTAGCCTGCAGCATAACCACCAGCGAAAATGTGTGAGAATGAGCACAGGAACCTGTCTTCTTCTAGGGGTTTGAGCACGGCGTACTCTCCCAGTACACGCTGCTGCACTGCAAACAGCGGCTCCTGTAATGACGAGTAGTGCGAGTGCAAGTACATGTCCAAGGCACCAAAGCCTAGCTGACGCAGCATACCCGTAGCCACCATAAAGTTGCGAGCCGCCTTGATTTTTTCGAATAAGTCGTCAGGTAGCACCTCACCCGTCTTGTAGTGCCCGCTGATCTCTGCTATCGTATCTGCATCGATCAATAGTACATGTTACAATACGGCATGTACTACAAACGACCTGCATCCAATCGCAACGTACCTTTGTCGTAGCAGAAGTTTTCCATCATCTGCGACGGAATCTCAACAGCGTCCCATTCGATGCCGTTAATACCTGCCACGTCGCTGTAGTCCATTTTTGTGAGCATGTGCTGTAAGCCGTGGCCGAACTCGTGAAAGATTGTCTCAACCTCACGGAAAGTCATCAGGCTAGGCGTTTCACCCACAGGTGGCGATTGGTTGCAGATTATATAGGCTACTGGAATGCGCTTGCCGTTTAGCTCCTTTGGACCGAGCATGCGGCTGCGATCGACGCACGTGTTCATCCAAGCACCGCCATTTTTCTCGCTCGGACGAGAGTACGGATCCAGGTAGAATTGAGCGATGACGTTCTTGTCACCTTCACCACTGCGCACATTGAAAAAGCGCACATCCCGGTTCCAGACTTCAGCCTGGCCATCAGCTGCTTCGATGGTCACACCAAACAGCCGTGTCGTGAGCGAGAACAGACCATCCAGCACCTATGTAACAGCAACAGAACATACCATGAGTTAGTTTCAATCTACTTGCTGCCGGCCCAAAATTTGGAAACACACGCGCTCGAGTGGAAAATATGGCTTGATCTCTTCATCGGTGAACAGATACTTCTTCGCCTTGAGCTGTTCCGACCTATAACACACGCACTCAAAAGCCAAATTAGCAAAAGCTATACGATACTGCAATGCGTGCTTGTACGTACGTACCAATAGCCAAGATCCCACGGCTCCAGAGGCTCGGTCTGTCCGTGCTGCTCTGCATACTTCGCCACTGTCTTCACCTCTTCATGCGCTATAGCGACGCACTTGTTGCGCAGATCGTGATGCATTTTTTCGACTTCTTCCACACTGGGCGCCATTTTCTTCGAGATACTCACTTCCGCATATGAATCAAATCCAAGAAGATTGGCAATCTGCTGACGGATTTTCAGCAACTCATCAACAATGTTCTCATTATCAAACGCGCCACTGCTCGCGCGAGTAGAGAACGCACGATACAGCTCTTCGCGCAATGGCCGATTTGCTGCATACTTCATAAACTGCACGTATGACGGCGGGTCAAGCGTTACACGCCACGGTCCATTTTCAGATGTAGCATCCAAGTGACCCTCGTCACGCGCTCTCTGAGCAAACATTTGCAGTAGCGAAGACGGCAGTCCCTCCACCTCGTCTTTATTCGTCACAGTCATCGCGTACGCTTTCGTCGCATCGAGCAGATTCGACCCAAACTTGGTGCTCTGTCCAGACATTCAACAACAACAAGGTAAACAAAATCAGCACGCAACATCAGTCAAAACTACCAAAATCCAAAGGCGACCCTTGTATTCACAAAACAACTCTCGTGAATCGCACCAATTCAGCTGCACGCAGCTTGAGCTTATTATACATCTCTTGCTCGTCGCCATCAAGACCAACCCCACTGAGTTCAGCGCTCCTCAAACTCAGCTCGACCACACGCTGCTGCGCTCGCTCGAGTGTGTTCCACTCTTTGCCCTCGCGCACTGCAACGTACGCTTCATAGATAGTCTTGCTCTGCGAAGTCTCTGTCACAGTCTGGATCACCAGCTCCTGTAGCTTGTCATGCACAGCACGCAGCTCGTCCGAGTTGCACACACTCATGAGGTGGCCGACGATGCCCCACAGGCGTCCCAGCGCATCTCCCAGCACCTCGAGCGGGTCCACCACATGGCAAAACTGCACATCTTTCCTCTCGATACTTTTTGCAAGTCTCTTCTCCAGCCCGTGCAGCGCACGCGTGTAATCCGCTGCTGCTTTTTTTACTGCGGGCTCGATCTCCTTCAGTTTTAAGCGCTCAAAAGGCGGCAGTTGACGCTCACGGATGCAGATTTCGAGAGCATTGGGAGAAGAAGCAGATGCAAGTGTACGCCATGGGTGCACATAGAGGCGATGAGATGCAGCGCGTGGACGCAGAGGACGCACACAGCGCAGCAGCATCCGATGACGACGGAGGTGACAAATTGACAGGGATTGCGTTCGCTGCTTGGTGTACCAAACGAGTGGTTCAGTACGTGGTGTACCAAAAGAGTGGCTCGCTGCGTGATGTACCATAAAAGTGGTTCGTGCGTCCGTGGTCGCGGCATTGGCGTGACGCTCAGAGAGTTGCGACATGAATTGACGACACACAACAGCTGTTCTATCAGGTCGCACATCTGTCACGATTTAGCCGTTACGGACCTGATTTCCACACCAAGTTGCGCAATACAGTGCGCGAAGATGAAGGTCCCGCCCGACTTGGTCGTCTAAGAGGAACGGCATCGACCAACTTGCTTCATAAAATGCTCTGACGACTCTAGGCTTTGAAGCGGTCGGTCACGACAAGCGAGTGATCCAGTATCGATTTCCTCACTTAGAAGGTTTCAGGCATGTTGTGCACATGATTAAAACTTGGTAAAATGCCGTAAACGATCGATAAATCCTCTTTCTCTCTCTCTTATACACTCTCGATTCTAAGCAGTTCCAGCCGTCGTCGTCGACAGGATCGAGAGCAGAAGCGCAAGAACCATGGCTGGGTCATGAAGGGGCAATGGTTGTCATGTCGACGGGTTTTTCCGTCTCTGGTATAAATTGATTTAAAGGAGAAAATCTCCACCAAACATTCTGAATTGTGGCTGTTTACAGTAAACGTGCCGCCACATGTAAACTTACCAGCCGATCATGTCTTGTCGGACGTGGTAATCTCCTAGTTTTTGGTAATGACTCTCGCACCAGCAGCGAAAAGGCCGTGCCTTTATTGCTTACACTGGATGGCAATCGTGGCAGACGCTACTGCCACTTCACGCTCCCTATACGAGTCCTTGCCTTGGTCGTTCGCTATGCACCTCTTGGTGTGTCCTGGCCGGACATGGTCAGTTTTACTTTTCCTGTCTAGCTCGAATCTCGCTGAGCTCAACGTTGCATTGTTTACCATGAAGTTTATCGTGGCTATTCGCGTCAGTGTGCTGGCGTCCATGCTTGTATCTACTTATGCTAGGAGAACTGCACTTGATAAGACTGGTGCCTTGTTGCTGGACGACTCCGCAGACGATGAAGAGGAAAGCACTGGGCTGACAGTCAGCGAGGAGACTCGCATCTTTGGTGGCTCTGAGGCTGATGCGACTCAGTTCCCGTTCATTGTGAGTCTGCGCAAGAGCAAAGCTGATGCCAGTACCTACTGCGGTGGCACACTCGTCGCTTCCCAGTATGTGTTGACGGCGGGTCACTGTGTAAAGACGGATGAGACGACCATCTATGCCTCAATCGGATCAGCTTTTGCCAAAGGAGCTGAAGAAGGGCAACAGATTAAGGTAATTGAGGGATACCGCCACCCCTTGTACAACAAGTCTGGACATTTGTACGATGTGGGTGTACTCAAGCTCGAGAAGAAAGTTTCGACAGCAACAATTGGTCTGGGTGCAGCTGACGGGTCCGACAACAAGGTCGGCACGGCTGCGACAGTCCGAGGATGGGGGATCACTGAAAATGGCTCGCAGAGCTCGAAGCTAGAGGAAGTGGACGTGCGCATCATTTCCAATGACGAGTGCAGCAAACAGTACAAGGACCGCATCACGGAAACTATGTTGTGCGCTGGCAATGGAAAAGGGAAAGATTCGTGCAATGGTGACTCAGGGGGTCCGTTGATTGCGAATGGCGTGCTGGTTGGAGTCGTGAGTTGGGGAGGCAAGTGCGGTGCCAACTCTGGCGTTTACACGCGCGTGTCGTACGTGCGCGACTTTATCAGCGACATTGTGCATGGTGGCAACGGTGCCCGGTTTTCTTCAGCATCAACTGGTCAGAACCTGAAAGCGTCAACGGATCCGAAGAGATCTCCGGCTGCGGTGTCTCCGACTGTGAGAACTCCAAGTCAATTACCGACTAGGGTCGCATCACCTCCAGTAACAAAAGCTCCCAGTCCTGTACCGATCAAGGCAGCTGCAGCTCCAGTGGCAAAAGCTCCCAGTCCTGTACCGATCAAGGCAGCTGCAGCTCCAGCGGCAAAAGCTCCCAGTCCTGTACCGATCAAGGCAGCTGCAGCTCCAGCGGCAAAAGCTCCCAGTCCTGTACCGATCAAGGCGGCTGCAGCTCCAGTGGCAAAAGCTCCCAGTCCTGTACCGATCAAGGCAGCTGCAGCTCCAGCGGCAAAAGCTCCCAGTCCACCTTCAGCGGGTGCTTCAGCTCGTGAAGCCTCGCGAAATGGAGACACCCGTCGCTCATCCACACGCACCTTCAGCTGACCCACTTCAAAGCTCCACCTTGTCGACAGAGCTCATCCAACTGAGTCCTAACGTCGCGCCAATGTGCTCGTAGGGCAACTACATGAACAAGGAGTTCATGCAGATATGATGAGGATGAAGCCTCGGTTTGTGCACTTCTGTGTCTTGTGCGGTCGTACCAAACGCTCTACCGGATCAAGTGGTTAGTATGATCGGTGTTCATGTTGTTTCCTAGACCAAGTCAATCGTTTTTAGCGTCCGTTCGTCCAATCTGTACATCGTCGTGCTTTTGCAGCTGCGTCAAGACCGGCCCAACCTTCCCACTACAACCACTAGGATCACACAGTAAAGTCGGCCCTTTTCTTGTCCAGCGTGGTTACTTGCTGTGTTCATCGTGATAGGCTGGCCGCAACTAGTCAATGGCGCCATAGGACAAAGTCCATAATGAACCTTAGTCTATTGTACCATCGCCTGAAGCTCTCCACAACAGCTGTGGACTATACCTAGGAGCTGTCTCGGCTATCCACCCAAGCCGACCATATGTGGACAGCCGCGAGATGACGCAAAAAACGTCGACCACCCGTCATTTCAGCTTTTGCATCGCCCAGTGTGCAGCGATTTTCCATCGACTTTGGTTTACAAGCTCTAGTCGCTTTTTGAGACACCTCCTTTTACGGTGGTCCTGTTCCGTGGGCGATGAAACTTGCGCAGATTCTTGCGTTTGCTTGGCCGACGGTCTCGTTCGTGACTGATGGGTACGAGTTTTCGAGCACAAGGACGTCAGACACTGTGGCTTCGACGCCTGTCAAGAACTCAGTGAACGAGGAAAATTCCATCTACGGTGGCTCGGAAGCGGATATCCAGGACTACCCCTTTGTTTCGAGCCTTCGCTTCGAAGCAAAGGACAAGACGTTCTGTGGTGGTTCATTGATTGACGCACAGTACATTGTGACGGCAGGTCATTGTGTCAAGAAGAAGGGGGGCACGGTTATTGCCCATCTTGGTACAGCACTTGGCGCTGGTCCAACTTCGGGTGAGGAGAAGATTAAAGTTGTTGCTGAATTTCGACACCCGATGTACGTGGAGAAGACCCATTTATACGATGTGGGACTGATGAAACTCGAGAGGCCGTCCAAGCACAAGCCGGTGAAATTATGTGCAGTAGATGGCTCGGACAATGAGGTTGGCACGGAAGGTACCGTGCTTGGATGGGGCAAGACTGAGAACGGATCGGTGAGCAAGACGCTCCAACGAGTGAATCTCGGGGTCATTTCTAATGCCGAGTGCAACAAATTGTACAACAACCGCATTACCGAGAGTATGATGTGCGCAGGAAACGGAGGTGGCAAGGATTCGTGCAATGGGGACTCGGGTGGTCCGTTGGTGACTAAAAATGGCACTTTGATTGGATTCGTGAGCTGGGGTGGCAAGTGTGGGGTTAGTGCAGGCGTCTTCATGCGTCTCACTTCCGTGATGGAGTTCATCAATGGCGTTCTAAGTGGCAATATGGACAGCACTTCGTTGTCCCGCTCACTGGAGGAACCGACATCTTCTACTCTGACTACAGTCGAATCTGCCGACACGCCGACGGGGGGATCTTCCGTCGCATCAGTAGCGTTTGCTACATCATCACGCTGCAAGGTTCGTCGTGGTCGTCGACGCCTGTCAGATTTTGAAGAAAAAGTGAAGGAAGATGTGAAGGCCGCCCGGCTCGCTAAAAAAGCGGCTGAGAAGCTAGAGGCTGATGCTGACAAAGCGCTGGAAGAAGGGGTAGCGGGCAGCGATGAAGAAGAGGTGGAGGATGCCAAGCAGGTCAAGGCTGTCGCAAAGGAAGAAGAAAAGAGAGCGAAAAAGGTGATTGCGTTGGACAAGGAGTTGGAAGAGGATTTGGAAGAAGAGGAGGTGGAAGAAGAAATTGAAAAGCTGGAAAAGGGGGAAGACGAAGACAAAGAGGAGGCTGAGTCCAGCAAGAAGTCCAAGGCGTCAACCGCGGAAGTAAAAGTGGAGAACGATGTAAAGGCCGCCCGGCTCGCCAAAAAAGAGGCTGAGATGCTAGAGGCTGCAGCTGACAATGCGCTGAAAGAAGGGGTAGCGGGTAGCGATGAAGGAGAGGTGCAAGATGCCGTGGTAGTGATGGCTGCTGCGAAGAAGCAAGAAAAGAAGGCGAAACAGATGATTGCGGCAGACAAGGAGTTGGAAGAAGAGCTGGAAGAAGAGGAGGCAGAAGAGGAAATTGAACATCTAGTGAAGAAGGAAGAAGATGAAGAGGAGACCAAGGCCGCCAAGAAGTCGACGACATCGTCAAAGGAGACCATGTCTGATGATGAGAGCGATGCTGACGACAAGGTCGAGGCCTCGTCGAAGACGTCAACGAAGTCGCTGACCAAGGCCAAGTCTGAAGCGCAAGAAGACGACGACGATTGGGAAGAGGAAGAGGAGGAGGAGGAAGCGACTGCTGCTCCAAAGACGATAAAGAAGGCAGCAAAGGAGTCTGAGAGTGAAGAGGAAGAGGAGGAAGAAGACGAAGAAGACGAAGAGGACGTAACGCTAGCTCCAACAAAGAAAGCAGCCAAACCGGAGACCAAGAAGAAGCAGGACGAAGAAGAGGAGGAGACCGAGAGTGGTGAAGACAGCGAAGAGGACGTTGCTGATCCTGTCGAATAAGGCCCGACCACTTGCATGTGTAGATGTGTGTTGTAAACACCCACGTCGCGACCGTCCGATGGTATACAGCCTTAGTATTGACACGCTACGAAAGACATGACTGGTTTCAGACTTCGCTCGAGACGACACTTTGCTCCTCTCCTAGTTGTCTCTTAACTTCAGTATGGAGCGGAATGATCCGCAGCGACTCGATTGTACCACCGTCGTTGATGCCGCGCGTTCCCATCTTGTTCTTTTCCCAGCTGCTTTTCGCTTCGTCGTCTTATTGGTCCGTTAAACGCCTCTGTCCAGTCACCGTCTTCAGTTTGTGGAGCTCTAAACCTCAGCTGACGACCGCATCGCAAACAAGTGGTCCTTCTGCCCCGCATTACTGCTTTTGCGTTTCGCGAAGCACAAGGCGACGTAATTAAGCAGTGACAATGCTGAAATATCTCGAGGCGGTCGTTCTCGCGTCCTCTGCTTTGACCGCCAATGCAAAAGAGTTTTCGTTCACGACTGTCAAAGACGTAGCAGAAGACGCACCTGTTTTGGAAAGCACAGGCTTGACGGCAGATGAAGAGAGTCGAATTATTGGTGGGTTCGATGCCGATAGTAACGATCACCCCTACGTGGCAAGTATCCGGATTGACGGCGTGACCGTTTGTGCGGCCACGTTGATTGCTCCACGGTACCTCGTGACAACAGCTCACTGTATCAAGACGGACGAAGTTGAAATGACGGCTTCGTTTGATACGGAGTATAGTTTCGGAGAGGATGGCGAGACCATCAAGATTGTTGAAGGGTTCAAGCACCCGATGTACAACAAGAGGAAGCACTTGTTTGACGTGGGGCTCTTTCGCCTCGAGACAGCGATGACGCACAAGGTGGCGACTTTGCCTGCAGCTGACGGATCGGACGAGAAGGTTGGCACCATCGCTACGGTACTTGGCTGGGGGCAGACTGAAGAGAGCTCTGCTAGCTTCACTCTTCAACAAGTGGACATTCCTATCATTTCGAAGGCAGAGTGCAGTCAATTTGAGTCGTACACGGATCAACTTACAGAAGGGATGATTTGTGCTGGTAAAGGCAAAGGCAAGAGCTCTTGTAGAGGTGACGCTGGCGGACCGCTTATCGTCAATGATGTGCTTGTCGGGTTTGTGAGCTGGGCAGGTGATCATTGCGGAAAGGAACCTGGTGTTTACACTCGCGTGTCATCTGTATTGGACTACATTAGCAATGTTGTGGAGAGTGGAGATCCGAAAGATCGAGACGAGACATCGCAAGGAGACAATGCGTCGAAAACAAAAGAACTAGAAGTCATGGCGACTCCAGGCAGCAAGTCTTCGAAAACGATGACTGCGAAGTCTGTCGATGTGATTGCGTCGATCACTGATTCCTCTAGTAATGGGCGGGCCTCAGCTGCGAAGGGACTTACGTTTGCATATGACGGGTCAAACTAGAACGAGACTGATGCGAAGGCTTCGACTACGAGCGATGTTGGCGCAGTCACGAAGGGCCATTGTTTGCGAAACGGGTCGATATTGTCGAGCTCTGTTGCGCAGTGAAATGAGCCACGGCAGCTTTGTACTGTCGTTCGGCGGTTGCAGACATTTTGATTCTCTCGTGCGCTGGTTTGAGAGATAACACGAAAAGATGTATACTGTAAGTGGCTATTGTTACGTTCTTTCTTATAAGTTAGCTATCTTCTAGATAGCTCGCGTTCGCCACGGTTTCCTGAGTCAATTTACAATAGCAGCGCAAGATAAATTAAAGTGCGTGACACACTGCGTCGCCAGTGAAGCACGCCATCCTATTTGTACCAAGCAAGTCTATAGTCGAGAAGTAGCTCGTGATATATCACAAGGCTACCACACTTCTACGTAGGCATGACTTTGAATCTACCTGTGCACGTACAAATGTCACTCGTTTTCGTTTATAGGTCAAGAGAAAGCATCCGTTTGAATAGTCTATTTGCAACAAATTAAGCTTTGACTATCACTGAAAAGTCCTCGGTAGCACCCATCGCCATACCTACAAAAATTCTCGTTTCACAAACATGATCTATCGATTGCAAGGAGAGCCACAACGGCATCTCCAGTGTGCTCAAGTCGTCGACTTTGGCTAGTACTTGCTTGTTGCAATTTGGGGCGATGGTTACGATGCGAAAGCACTATGCGAGTGCATTACGATGTATTGTCATTGTAACGGGGTGAATCGTTACATAACAATTCATTAGAAATTGTTAATAGAATATAACTACAAGAGTTATATTCTCAGAATATTGTCAAAAGGACAAATATTCTGTTGCACTTACGAGTAGTTCCTAATTGGTTGATATAGGCCATTATATCAACCAACGAAGACGCGCCACGACAGACGCACGCAATGAGTGGTGATCAGATAGTTGATTTACACATTTGTTTTCAGACATAGTTAGATGAAGATAAATAGTGATTTATTGCAGACATTAACTATTATAAATACAGTTCTACTTTTTACTTTAACCAAGTACTCGCTTCTTCTTACCGTCTTCTTCTGCACGTACGAGTGTACGTGAAGTTACGAGGCACCGCCTTATTCTGTCATCAGAATAAGTAGCTTGTACTGTCACCAGTACAAGCTTCAGGGTGCCCCGTTACAGTCATAACTAGCCTAAAGATTTCTATGTATCGATGCATCCGCTTTTGTCCAAAGTAAATTCGGCTCCTATTTCAAGACAAGTAAAGCAGCCGAAGTCTGCCATCACGCGTTTAACTTTGACGGCATCGTCACGAATGTCAGTTGTAGCAATGGCAAGCTCTACACGACTAAGTAAATCGATATCGTGTTTCTATTAACGGAGCTCATCATCGACATGCAGCCGATGCAACCCTGAGTCTGGCCACTGATATCCAGCCGCTGGACATCAGCTATGAGCTATAAGCAATTTCAGGCAACCAGCACAGCAGTCGATGAAGCGCAAGGTACCTAACTGCCAACCATGTTCGTGCCTAGGTTTCCATAAGAGCTTTCCTCAGTACCAGTGCTGTAACGGGGTGAACCGTTACATAACAATTCATAAGAAATTGTTAATAGAATATAACTACAAGAGTTATATTCTCAGAATATTGTCAAAAGGACAGAATGTTCTGCAGCACTTACGAGTAGTTCCTAATTGGTTGATATAGGCCATTATATCAACCAACGAAGACGCGCCACGACAGACGCACGCAATGAGTGGTGAGCAGATAACTGATTTACACATTTGTTTTCAGACATAGTTAGATGAAGATAAATAGTGATTTATTGCAGACATTAACTATTATAAATACAGTTCTACTTTTTACTTTAACCAAGTACTCGCTTCTTCTTACCGTCTTCTTCTGCACGTACGAGTGTACGTGAAGTTACGAGGCACCGCCTTATTCTGTCATCAGAATAAGTAGCTTGTACTGTCACCAGTACAAGCTTCAGGGTGCCCCGTTACACCTGGTAGCACTTTGTAGTCCGTCCAAGGACCGCGTTCACATCCAACATGAATATGTTGGATGATGAAGATGACCAAAGCTTTCACGCTACGCGTGACGGCTACTCCCATTTGAGCGATGTCGAATGGGATGCGGTTGAACGGATGGGTTCAACCATGGGCATCCATGCTGTTAGCGTCATGCTAGAGGCTCTCAATAGAGATGCCCAACATGCTACTATCGCCAAGTTCATTCAAAATGAACTTGACGCCGAGCGCGAGAAAGTAGCCTTGCTTCACCAACAAGGTCTCAACAAGCAGAGTTGTTGAGAGAACAGGGTGCTCATCAGTTTGAACTGTTGAGACAGCAGCAGGCTGCTGCTGGTGGGTCGATGCACTCGCGTCGACCCGAGACTTTGAAGATTGACATCTCCAAGTATAGGGGGGTTGAAGAAGACTCCCTCTTGAGATGGTTCGTCGAATTGGATGACGCCATAAGGGCGCGTCGCATCGACGACGGGGATATGCAAGTTGCATTTGCCCAGTCAAATCTGGCAGGACGTGCCAAGACTTGGGCACTGGGGCTCAAGTTGCACGACCCATATGCGTTTGGGTCGTTGGAAGTCTTCAAGTCGCGGCTCAGACAAACGTTTGAACCGCCTAGAGCTGAGTTCAGAGCTCGAACCGAACTCTTGAAGCTCAAGCAGGGTAAGCGTGATGTGCACGCTTACGCTCAACATATACGACATCTCACGAGTTGTATAAGTTCCAACCCGGTAGATGAACACACGTTGGTTTCGGTGTTCATGCAGGGTCTTGCGGATGGTCCCGTCAAGACTCACCTGTTCCGGCTTGAACTAGATTCACTAGAACAAGCCATTTCCATTGCGGAGCAGGAAGACTTCAGTCTGAGACAGGCTCGCGCCAGCTCGACATTATATCTTCAACGGGGACGATATGACAGCGGAAGTCCAGAGCCGATGGAAATCTGTTATGTAGAGAGCGAGAAGGCTCGCTCTACAGGCTACAAGAAGCTGCAGAGATGCAACAGATGTCAAAAGACAGGACACTACGCTTACGAGTGTAGTGCCCCTCGTCCAGTGTCTCGCGACACTGGGCGTAGTGACCGTCCACCCATGAGAAAGGGACAGGGAAGAGGGTCCGCAGTTGGTGCAAAGACGCAACAACGGGATGGACCGTCAAAAACCGGATAGGATTAGTAGGTGCGGAGCACCCTACTGGTCCAGCAGCTTCAAGAGAATTTGTAGGCCTCTTGATGAAGGTTGCTCCCAACACACAAACGTTGTGCGTTGCTGCTCCAGGTAATGAGGTCTCACTCATTACCTTGAAACTCGAAGTGACGAATAAGTTGTCTCTTCGAGCTCTAGTCGATTGTGGGGCGTCCAACAATTTTGTGCGACGCCAATCGCTAGAAGATGGTCACTTTAAATTCAGTGAATGTGACACACCTCCTACGAGGATGACGGTACGTCTTGCGACAGGCGCATCCGTAACCGTCATGAAGCGTATAGTGAAGATCCACTATACGATAGAAGATACCCAATATGACGATGACTTTGTCGTATTGGATTTGGATGACAAATTTGATGTCATCCTTGGAATACCGTGGCTCAGAAGGTACGAACCACGGGTAAACTGGCAACATCGAACAGTAACGATGCCTGCCGCTTGTTCATCAGATGGCCATCTGATGAACGTTTTGGAGCGTCCACAAGCGTGTGGATGTACTACGAGTGAGTGCGATGGCCCCACTTGTGGTACGGTCGTTAGTACGACTGCACAAAACCTTAGTTTACCAAACGGTTACACTTCGGAGCAAAGTGTCGGCGGCTGTGAGGAAACACAGGCTGCGCCGAAGGTCCACCACTCGAATAAGTCGAGTGGACCGGGACAAAGATGTATCCCTAGCGGGGAACACCCAGAAGAGAAACAATCGATCGCTCAGGTTAAGCGAAACGATAATTCTAGATCGACTGGAGAGTATTTCGTAGAGGATCTCGCTGTGGTTGCGCAACCCCAGCTAGAGGAAGTAAAGGGAATAAGTCCCAAGATTACAAATACGGCGAAAATAAGTTCCCCGAAACCCGCGGGATTAAGTCCCCGGGAAGCCGAAGGAATAAGTCCTTCGAGGCCTGAGGGAATAAGTCCCCACGAAATGACAGAGACATTGAGCGTCCTAGTCAGTGACGGATCAAGTGTAGGCGCTTACACACTTGATCTGATTGCGCCTCCGAAGTTGACTTTGGAGATCACTCAGTTGCCAACGCTCGAACATAAAAGGTTCTTGCGTGATCTGCGTAGTGGCAAAGTCAAGCAGATCTGCGTACTCGTCGCTGACGACGAGTGTGTAACCGACATAAGGTCAGCAACAGTGTTTACTGAGAACGAGAGAGTTCTCAGTAGTTCATCTATGGACGAGAGTGTCCTAGATGAAAAGACACGAATTGAGCGATATGACTCCCAATCATGGGAATCGCTCAAGAAAAATCCTCTCTATGAAGATTTGGTTGAATTCAAGGATGTATTCCCTGAAACTGTTCCGTGCGAATTACCGAAGGATGAAGGTATTCGACACGAGGTCGAGCTTAAACTAGGCTCGAAGTACTGTGTCATGAAGCAGTGGCCACTGCCTCGTGAACAAGTACTTGCGATCGACAAGTTCTTCACCGATCGCTTAGCTGTGGGTCATATGAGGGAATCAACTTCCCCACATATCTCTCCGACCTTCTGTGTGCGAAAAGCAACAGGAGGGTGGCGGAGTGCATGCATTTAACAAATTGAACGCTGCAACGGTACCGGCTCAGACGCCGATACCGAGGAAGGACGTAATCATTGATGGTATGTCAAAGAGTACCATCTTTTCGTCCATGGATTTGATGGATGGCTTCTATCAAATCCTTATGCGAGAACGGAATATACCCTATACCGCAGTTAGCACGCCTAGCGGCATGCTCTGGGAATGGCTAGTAATGCCACAAGGGCTTAGTAATGCCCCTGACACGTTCAACAGATGTGTATCACATCTGTTGAGACCAGTACGAGAATTCGCACCGAGTTATTTCGATGACGTATTCATCCATAGTCGGGCTATGGATGGAAAGTCGGATGTTGAGGTTCACAGGTACCACGTCCGACAAGTTCTTACGATCATGCGAAAGCATCAATTGTATGCCAATCTCAAGAAGTGTATATTTGCAGCAAGCGAAATACCACTTCTTGGGTGCATCGTTGGTAAGAACGGTGTACGTCCTGATCCCGAAAAGATCAAGGCGATCTCCGACTGGCCTGTGCCGGTTGATGTCAAAGGTCTTCGAAAATTCCTTGGTCTTGCGGCGTATTTGCATAAGTATTCACGCAATTACGCCGAGATGACTGTGCACCTCTCTCGTTTGTTGAAAAAGAACGAGAGGTGGTTATGGAACGCTGAATGTAAGCGCTACTTTGAGGGTATCAAGCAGAGCTTGATACAATCCCCAGCCCTAGCAATAGTCGATCAGGACAGGCCATTACATGTGGTCTGTGATGCCAGCGATTTCGCAATCGGCTGTGCATTAATGCAGTACGATCTTGAAGGCGTTGAACGCGTCGTCTGCTATCAGTCGCGTCAGCTGCAACCAGCTGAGCGGAACTATCCAGTGCATGACAAGGAACTCCTTGCCATGAAGTATGCACTCGCGAAGTTCAGAGTCTATCTATTAGGAGATAGACCCTTCGTTGTTTACACTGACCATGCGTCATTACGCACGGCAGTGAACAGCCCGCACCTTTCACAACGAATGGCGCGGTGGTTGTCATTCTTTGCAGAATACAACTTTACGGTCGAGTACAAACCAGGACGACTTAATGTCGTCGCTGATGCACTCACGTCGTCCCGACTTTGAACCAGTCAGGAACCCCAACAGTGAGACAGGCACTGTTGCAGTTATGACGTCCTCAGTCCCATCTTCAACGTTGCATGATGATGTGAGGCGGGCATACGCCCAAGATGGTGAGATTGTGAAGTTGTTGACACATCTCTCACAGCCATCTCGAGAATCGTTGAAACGATTGTCGTCTGCGTATCGATCTGCATCAGATCGATACATTACTCGCAACGGTTTACTGTATTATACAGCCGTTTCTGGTGACACACCACGTGTTGTCATTCCAGATGATACTGATCTGCGTTTGCGGATCATGTTCGAGTATCACGATGCTCCTACAGGAGGACATCGTGGCCGGGAGAAAACATATCTCACGGTAGGTCGAGACTTTTACTGGCCCCGCCAGTATCAGCTTGTGCGAAAGTATGTTCGCGCATGCGAATTCTGTCAACGAGTGAAGTCAAGTCCTTCACTGCGTGCACCTTTACAGCCTCTACCGGTTCCGGCTGAGTGCTGGGAATCCATCTCAATGGATTTCGTCTTCGGGTTACCCAAAGACGCACGCGGGAATACGGGTATTCTCGTATTTGTTGACAGATTCAGCAAAATGGTACACCTTGTGGCTGTACCAGAGTCAATCACGGCAAGTGGCTGTGCTTGTGTCTATATTGACACCATCTTCCGACTTCATGGGTTTCCCCGTGAACTCGTATCAGACAGAGATCCACGCTTCACTGCTGATTTCTGGCGTTCCGTGTTCAAATCACTCGGAACGCGCTTGAAGATGTCGACATCTGATCATCCAGAGTCAGATGGTCAGACGGAACGTGCCAATCGTGTCCTCGAAGAGATACTTCGAGGATACGTACACTCCTTTAAGAGTTGGAGTGAGTTCTTGACCATGGTAGAGTTTGCCATTAACAACTCGGTGCATGCGTCCACGACACATACACCGTTTTACGAGAATGGCTTGCGCCATCCGCGTGTACCCACCTTACTATAGTGTAACTCTAGTTTAAGGGGGGAGGGACTCGCGCGAGCAAAAACCGATTTGGTTCACGCTCATCACGCTTTGACGAAGAGGTCATTGCGATTGATGCCGACATCGATAACATCGATATCGAGGAAGATGATGCAAGTGAGAGTGCGGGAGCCCTCACTGAAGAAATGGTTGATGTCGCTGTAGTGCACTCACAGCGCACTGAAGCTAACGAGTCATCAGATGAATTCATACTGGCTCGTGAAACGGTAGTCCGTTTTGTGCAAGACTCCGTCGCCGAAGCGGTGGATAAGCAAAAGCAAAACGCTGACAAGAATGGAAGGGCAAACACCCTTTTATTTAATAAAGGTGACTTAGCCCACTGTCTACGGTTAATCTACCAAAGCATGTAGTGACTAACTTGGGTAGCAGTAAACTACTACCCAAGTACATCGGCCCATTTCGTGTACTGCACCGCCTAGGCAATGCATACACGATCGAGTTACCACGTAAGATGTGAACGCATCCCACGTTTTACGTTGGTCGTCTTAAGCCGTACAATCCGTACGCTGCTTCTTCCGATGAAAAACGCCCTTGCGCTCAAACATCTCGCAGAGAGCCTTGTGCTCCCGATGGTGGGCATCAACAAGGGTCTGAAGAGCAGCTATCTCATCCCGAGACCGATCAACAATCCCACGAGCTACCCTTAGCTCGTCACGAAGAGATGTCAGAGATCTCTCGTTCTCAAGCTGAGCAAAGGCAAACTCAGCTCGATGCTTCAAGACAGTGTCCGCCAATTGGAGACGCCTGTCCCGCTCATGTTCGAGATCGTTGCGTAACCCTTGCGTTACGCGATCAAAGAAGCTCTCGGGAACACACGGATCCCCATGATCGTGTGGAGAGCGTCTTCCCTCCTCCTCCACCTCCATTAGAGGACTCTCGCGGTAGCCAGCGCTATCTAGATGAGCAGCTGTTGAACCAACGCGACGTGAAAGGACGTCGGAAGAGTTATCTCGTCCGGTGGCGCGGCTATCCCCCGTCCTGGGATACTTGGGAGCCCCGCTCCCAACTGATGATTGACGTACTGGGTCTAGTTGAGCAGTACGACGCGGCACATCCTGTGCCGCAGAAGGACCGCCGGAGAAAGTCTTCCCGGCACGTTCATAAATGGATTTCAGGTTGTCAATCCATTCGTACATCTCACTTGAGATACGTACGCGCCACCACGGGCTATTAGGGAGGTAAGCCTCCTTAGGTGCTCGTGCAGAGTTTTTCACACAACATGGGCACGAGTCTCCCCAAGAGAGGCAGGGTAATCCCTTCTCCCTTGACAGACGATGCAGCTTGTAGCGTGCAACTGTCGGGGTTCGCTTTTCAAACTTATCACGAGCTTTGATAAGTTTGTCGTTCCAAGCGTCACGACCTACATCCTCAAGGTTATAGATGTTAGCGTTCCACTCTTGAAGCAGTGAGGGACCATCACGTTTGTGATTCCCACTGTACCATCGATGCTTAAAGAAAGCATCGATGAAAAATTCATTCTCAGCGCAATAGGTTTTTGCACTAAGGTCAATGTGATGGATCCTTGACGAATCGAGCAACCGTGTTCGATAACGATCACTCGTCGTCGCCAACAAGTGATCCATGACGGATTTAGGAAACATCCATGCCTTCTTCTCAGGAGCGAGACGCAACACACTGCGGTC
The DNA here is from genome assembly GCA_921007115.2 of Peronospora matthiolae. NCBI lineage: Eukaryota > Oomycota > Peronosporomycetes > Peronosporales > Peronosporaceae > Peronospora > Peronospora matthiolae. Next base: position 80,336 of record CAKLBY020000223.1, on the reverse strand, counting down.
CCGCTCTTCCTGCGATGTGCCGACAGAATTACTGGCACCTCGTTGCGAAGTGGCGTCCATAGGAGAACCGACACCACTATTAGCGCCCGAGTCTCGCGACCTCGAGCGCCTTCGCTTCGACGATGGTTCATCTGATTCATCAGAAGAACTAAAGATGCTACGACGCATAGCATCATCCATGCCACGCTTGGCAGGCGGCCTGGATTCGATCGCCGTTGATACAGATCCGTCTTCCGTATCGGGAGAGTACGAGACACCGAGCTCGTAATCTGTGAAGACATGAGTGTCTTCATGACGAGCGCCTGCATCACCTGGTGACATAGGCTGAGTCGCTTCAGCAACCGATGAGACATCAGTTGCTGTGGTTTCTGCTTCGGCGTCCGCACAGAGACGTGCGGACACGCTCTCGGCGGCCTTGCTCGCGCATCGCATGGGCTTGTTAACCATGCGATGAGATGTTGGAAAGTGGACTCGGTCCAACAAGTGCAAACCCTGTCCCGAATGATTTGGGACGAGTTTTAGTCACTAAAGTGACTGATGGTTAGGGGGGGGGGGGGGGGTGATGCAACGGGGTGAATCGTTACATAACAATTTATAAGAAATTGTTAATAGAATATAACTATAAGAGTTATATTCTCAGAATATTGTCATAAGGACAAATATTCTGTAGCACTTACGAGTAGTTCCTAATTGGTTGATATAGGCCATTATATCAACCAACGAAGACGCGCCACGACAGACGCACGCAATGAGTGGTGAGCAGATAATTGATTTACACATTTGTATTCAGACATAGTTAGATGAGGATAAACAGGGGTTTATAACAGACATTAACTATTATAAATACAGTTCTACTTTTTACTTAAACTAAGTACTCGCTTCTTCTTACCGTCTTCCTCTGCACGTACGAGTGTACGTGAAGTTACGAGGCACCGCCTTATTCTGTCATCAGAATAAGTAGCTTGTACTGTCACCAGTACAAGCTTCAGGGTGCCCCGTTACAAGTGCCTCTACGGACGTCGTTTCTATTGGTACTGGTTTTGGGTACTGATACTTATGACCATATGTCATGGACGACACTGTGTGATTGTGTGTAACGATGGGATCAACTCATTGTTTTTTTACTAATAGGGAAACGTTAATTCCCCCCAGGTTTTCGTTAACCACCCCCACCCCCTATATATTACCGTAATTTACTCGATGGACGCCGTTCCGATTGGTAGAATTGAATATATTACCGGTTTAAGCAGTAATTTACTAATTCATTTACAAATTATAAAATACTAAATCCAGATAATTGATGCATGTCTATAAGTCGGCGACGTGTGATAATGAACATGCCAGATACTGCGATTATCCTGGATGGACACTGTAACAAAGGCATTCATCAATGCTACATTCGAAGTTGACTTTAAGCCAGCTGCAGAGGTCTATCACGAGGTATGAGTGTAGTCGTAATACGTGTATAATTGACTAACTAGACTAACGCGTAATTTGATGATGGTAGTGGCTTATCCTCCTCCCATCGGCATGCACATCGCGGCTGCTCTCTATCCCACGCATTGTCGACTGACTCTTCATCCAACAGCGCGTCCTGCTCCAGATCAAAAAGATTCGAGTCAAAAGACGAAAAGGGCGAGGTGCCAAACAATGACCGGGCTCGTGTGGTGACGGTGAAGCCTATCGATCAAGGTACTGCTGTTGCGGCAGCTTCCGAGATGCTCGCTGATAGCCAAGCTGCTGTTGGTGATGGCTAGCGCGTTCGCTCTAGCGCTAGATCTGTGGAGAAGATGGACGTTGCATATACTATGACTACTACGCCGGCGACGAGTGGAGGTGTTACACTAAAGAAGTTTCAAGCTCAGCGGCATCTCGATTATATCTTGCAACTCGACAACGCAGAAGAGTCAAGTAACTACGCAGAAATCTGCAATTTTCTTTTGTAGGTTGGACAAAGGCAGTAACGACTTTTAGCCTGGGGACAACAATATTGCAACTAAAGAGACACGGTGAAGCTTCGCTGAAGGAAAACACAACCAAAATAAGAAGAGCAAGCAATCTTCTAGCGGAAGAAGTTGCGGTTTGATAACAGCTGGTATTTTGGCTAGCAGAAGACAAAGATTGTTGTGAAACGCTGGAAGAGCGAAAGAGACGAATAGTAGCAGAAGCTTAGGAGAGTGGGCGCGATCAAAAGATAGTCGAAGAGATGGACCCGCTGGATGCCGCTTTATGGCCGGTCTCGTCGATGGGGTAGCTATAAACAAGTTCATGAGCTCGTTGCACTTCATGTCAGATAACATCTAATTTTGAAGGTACCATCAACGGCAACATTTCTCTCACAGATGACAGTAACAGGGCGCAAATTATCCAGCAATAAACTATCTTCCTTTCGCTTCACACGTTCAGCTTCCTAAATCGCATTCAAGTTTGGGTAGCTCGTGCGATCGATGTTGACCAATACACGTTGTACCAGTCCATCATTGGCAAACCTTTAGTAAATTAGCGGCATTGTCTCAGCGATGATTGAGGTCTGACTTGCAAAGCTATTCAATGTAATAGCAACCCCCACAGCATATCCATAGTCCCACGTGCGATCGCTTTCATCCGAATAATTGTTTTGCACAATTTTCAGCTCTGTATCGCTGAGCATTAGAAAATTCAGTTAGTTGACCTGAAGTAGCCACCACAACATACACCCCGCAATAGAAAATAAAGTTCGTTCGATGCCGCTTCTTGTCTCTGAAATTGCTGCCATCAACTCGACACCTTGACATAAATACGTAGCTGGTAAAGTGCTTCAGTACATTAAACGTCTGATTCATAAGCTCCCATGGCGAGCCTTAAAATCAGATTAAACGGAACTTCGTAACCAACAATCGCATTCCTTGCATAACCTTCGATCGCTAGCAACATTAATGGCATATTGAACCTCGTGATTGCCATATATTCTGCAAATACAATTGGAATCATGTCGAGTCGCTGGAGAATACACGGTGTGGATCTAAGGTAAATCAGCGTTAGCCCCAGGATGTTCTTGGACTTGAACACTTCCCTGATTAGACGACAAAATTTTAAATAAAGTCGAAAAACTTGATGAAGGGCGCCATGTCTTCGCTTACTACCATTTGCCCCTTCTTGCAACTGATAGATTACACGTGATTTGTATGGGGCTATTATTTTACGACAAGTTCGATAGTTGTGACCTGACTCACTGCAATTGCTGCATTTATGCCTCTTAGAGGGATTTAGCGCGACCTCTGCATGCTCGAAGAGCGATAGATCGCACTCTGTGCTTTTAAAACGACGATTTAAAGCACCGACTGGCCTACCACCACTCTTAATCCGCTCAGGATCACGCACGTCATCGGGAAGCACCAGAACATGTTCGACGATCTCTCTTTGTCGGTTCCCGGCGGCATTCGAGAACTCTGTTGACACCTTGTCCCATGCTGTTGGCAAGTCGACCACATTGTGCGGATGAACTATCCTGGGCGGCTGCAGCAGCCACCAATGCTTGTCTAAATCATCAAGAGATAGCGATACGCGTCTAGCGGAGAAGTAATGTCGGCAAGGATATCCCATCACCGACTTTAACAAGCCTGCAAAAACGTTAAATGAATATGAGCTGCACATTATGTTATATGCTGTGAAATCTTTTGTACGTACCTTGACATTCAATGACGGCTCCATTGTCATCGACATTATTGTGAAATCGATTTTTGTATTGGCGAAAGGCTGCGCGCAGGCCAGCTTCCGAGATCTTTCCCATGACGTCGGTAAATGTACTACCAAATCGTATGTCAAACGTCGCTCGCTCTTTTGCGTGCTGTTGCTTGATACGAGCCAGCTGTCCATCGCAAGCTAGCTTTATAGCATTGTTGACAGACAGTAGATCGCCAGTCGAGAATCCAATCCAGCGCTTCAGGGCAGCATGCGCACTTTCCACGCGAGACGTGGTGACATATCCATAACGCTGCTTGTTACGGAGAAAACAGGTCACAAATTTCTCTTTCCAACACAGCCAAGTTTCGTCGATATATCGAACGACCTGCGGGTGCGATATTCCCCAGCTTTCGCGCATGCTTTTCCACTTATCTTTGAAGGTCTCAATCCGATCTTGTGACACCAAGATGTTCCAGTTTTTAAAAAAGGCCTCCTAATCATCGATAGTGGTGAAGGACTTCTTGTGTTTGACCAAAATGTTCTTCGATATATGCCAGCGGCAAAGCAACCCGTTCACATCCGGGAAGACTATGTCAATTGCGCCCATCAAGGCCAGCTCTCGGTCTGTTATAAATGTCTTAGGAATAATACTCATCTCGCAAAATTCCTGTTGTAGCTTTTGCATCGCCCAGACGTAGTTTGACTCTCATTCTGCTTGCATAAAGCAGTATGCCAGAGTAAAGGTATAGTCGATGCAGGTAACTCCGACGGTATGGAGCAAGGGTAGTCCATACCTTTGGGTCTTGTACGTAGAGTCCATAATCCATACTACCCCGGCAGAATATCTGGAACAAATCTCCTTGGCCGATGGAAAAACAACAAGAAGGTGTGACAGTTTCTTTCCATCTTCTTCGTGTGCAGTGTAACATTTAACGCCTGAAGTAACAAGTCCATCAAGCAGTGACTGTAGAGGTGTTATACCTTGCAGCTTTAGAGCGCGATCAGTGTTACGGATGTTGTGAATATCTTGGGCGGTGACATTTATGCTGCTTTCATTGCGGAGAGAAGCGACAATAGTACCAGGTTTGACACCAGCACTGGTCAGTAAGAGAACTCGCTCGCGAGCCTCTTCGTTCAACGCGCGACCATTTGGATGTGCAGAGGAGTCATCAAATGCATCGTGATTGTGGTTCCCTCTAATGACTTTAACGTGCCAGCGCTCATCTATGCGTTAAATGACAGCTTCAAAACGCCTCCAGTGCTTCTACTAGCCCTTATGCGCTTGATCGTTCTCGTTTCTGGTACTTCGTTAACGGCAACTGGCTTGTATTCATTTTCCTGTGAACACCATAGAATAACACGTTTAATTGCGCCATCTTTTCTATTACCCACCTTCTTGGTACGCTTGATCGTTTGGACATAGCCTTGAGCTCTTGCATGTTCATTAAGTGCCTTTCGGGCCTCCTCTAGCGTATCGTAAGTAGTTTCAGGAGGTGGTAGCAGAGCCATATGATAATGACAGACTACGGTGTTTAAGAGCTGAAAGAAATTACTCAACAATTGAAAAAAATAGCGTGTAAGCGATTAAATGATGCAATTACTGTGTTGGAATTGGCTTTCAGCATTAAGCAATGTGACATTTTATTTATAATCAATCAACAGTATGGAAGGTATATCATAATACGGTAATATATAGGGGGTGGGGGGTGGTTAACAAAAAACTGGGAGGTGGTCAACGTTTTCCTACTAACATTATAAAGGTCGATATCGATAGGCTTAGAGTAGCACAACGAGACGAACTAAGGACCTAGCTAGATGATAAATCACTTTCCATTGTACCTTCTTCTAAACTCTCCCACCTCAACTCGCCCTTGGCTGTTGCCAAAAGTCAAAAGGTTATGAGCCCAACTACGCCGGATGCGGGTGACATACTCCGCGAAGATAAATACTTTGTGTGGGAGTTCAACGCAAGATGAACTTCCACAGGATGATGCTGGCAAAGAAGGGATTGCTGAAGCACCTAGACGCTATGAAGGCCCTAGAAGAAGGAGACTCAAGCGCGTCAACTTGGAAAGTCAACGACATGAAGGCCTTCGCGATTGTGGCCACCGTGATTAGCACAAACCTTAAGCCAATGGTGCGCACGGCGGAGACAACGGCAGAAGCATGGGACATACTGAAGACTTTCCTCCTGCGACAAAGTGTGCACAATCGTGTGCAGTTGCGGTGGCAAATACATGAGTTCAAGGTGACCAAGGGAGGAAGCAAAATGGATCACTTCCTGAGATTTGACGAGCTGTGCATGACTTTGCAAGCTGTGCGAGAAGAGCCCTCACAGGATGAGCATTTGATCATCCTATTGGGTAGTCTACCTGTGACCCCGTATCAAGATAATGGAGAACATGCCCGGAATGGCACTGTTTCACGCTAAGGAAATGCTGAGACGGAAGTACGATATGAATGGCGAGGACAGAACACCAAGAAGTCGCACTGAAAAGCGCGCACAATTCTAAGTACAAGAAAGGTCCGCGCAGACGTATGGGGAGATCAAGATCAAGAGGTGAAAAGTTCTCGGGAAGGTGTTACCGATGTAACAGATATGGGCACAAGCGTCAAGATTGGAAGGCTGCACAAGTGGAGACAGCAATTCAAGAAAAGAGAAAATTTACTGCGTCAAGTCGGACGTCAGCTGGATGCTTATTGGACAGGGGGGCAAGCAGCCACATGTGTCCCGACAGAAATGAGTTTTCGAATTTAGACTCACTGACGTACCCGATCAAAATCACCATAGCAGACGGCAGCGAAGTGGAAGCGCAAGGTGTTTGGACAGTGCGCGTGCAACTCAAGACTGATGTAGTGATAAGGATTGAAGAAACGCTGTGGGTGCCGGGCCTAGACCGAAGGCTTCTGTCAATATCGGCATTGTCAAAAGGGGTCTACAAGTGATCTTCTCAGATCTGAGCTGTCAGATCACAAGTAACACGGAAGTCATTGCCCAAATAAAAAGACGAAACAAGAGGTACGTCTTAAAGTGTAGTCCGGCTGAGGTAGCCAACGTTTGCGAAGAAAAAAAGTCAATAGCAAAAATCAGGTGACAGATCAGGAGCGGCTGATCTACAAGAGTGGCATGCAAGATTAGGTCACCTGTCAACAAAGATGCTCAAGAGTATGGCAGGTTGTGTCAATGAATTAAAGATCAAGAAGAATCAAGGCGTTAAAGATAATATCGAGATTTGCGAAGGTTGCATCATGGGTAAAGCAACCGTCAAGACGTTTACGAAGTCTTCATGCGGACAGGTGAAAACCAAGGAAGTGTTGCAGTTGGTCCACAGTGATGTCATGGGACCTATGGAATCGATGTCTAGAGAAGGATCAAAATTTGTCGTAACCTTTATTGATGATTATTTGAGATACATAGTCGCATACTATAAACAAGTCGGAAGTGACGGATCACTTTTTAGAGTACAAGGCACTTATGGAGAATCAACTGTCCATGAAGATCAAGTGTATCAGGACGGACAACGGGATGGAATTCGTCAACAAACGTTTCTCTGGTGTATGTCGAAAATATGGTATCATGCATTAGAAGACGGCACCCTATTTATCACAACAGAATGGGCTGGCCGAACGCATGAACCGGACACTGACAGAGCAGGTCAGAGCAAGGCTCAGCCATATGCAAGTGGATAAAATTTTGTGGGCTGAGGCGATGAATACAGCAGCCTATGTGAGAAACCGAGTTATATGTGCCGGTCACCCGACTACAACTCCATTTGAGTTCATCTTTGGGAAGAAACCTGACCTCTCCGAAATGTAAGTATTTAAATCAAAGGGATATGCACATGTCGACAAGTCAAACAGGACCAAGATGATCAAGAAGGCGATTCGATGTATTTTTTAGGTTACTCGGACCAAATCAAGGAGCTTTGAATATGGGATGGAGATGCCAAGAGGGTGACGCACACGAGATCGGCTAAATTCGATGAGGAGACCATCACTTCAGTACGTGCAACATTACGGCAGATCCAGTGACCAAGCATTTTCGCGCTGTTCATATCGAAGACGTTGTTTCCATCGATTAAAAACAACCACGAGTCACGAAAGACATGGACATAGCGATGGAGGACAGTCACATTGTTCAAGAAGAGAGTCACATGCAATACAGGCGTACGACAACAATGGCTCTACCATCAAGATGCAGTAGCAATATGCCTGAATACGTGGGTTCCAATGCTGACGACCCAATGTTTAAAAATTGATGATGTGACGATGATCATAGAAGATCAAGAATCGGCTGAAGAAGTGTCAACACAAGGACAAATGGTGATACGATTAAGTCTATAGACAAATATTCAAGAATCGCAAGAAGCTGCGATGATTCCACTAGAATCGGTTCAACATAAACAATCTTCAGCGTTAATACCAGTGGGTAGAGCTGATGAAGAATTTTGATGACGGCTCAGACGTGTGTCGAGAAAGAGGCACAAAGAGACTACGTATTGGGTATGAGCAAGCATGTGGAGCGTTCGAAACCCCAAACGACATACGAAGAAGCTCATAAGTCACCTCGTCGTGATGATTGGTACAAGGCGATTCAAGCTGAGCTCAAGGTACAAGTGGAAAAGGAAACCTAAACAGTTTAAACACAGCGTCCAAGCTAGAAAGTGATTGAAACCTAGTGGGTGTTCGCACTCAAACGAAACGAGCTGGGTGAGATTATTCGACACAAGGCACGTCTTTTAGCACTTGGCTACCGGTAGACGTATGGAGTTTATTACATGGAGACATATACACCTGTGGCAAAGCTCAACTCAACACGAGTGTTTTTGGCGGTGTGTTGTCAAAAGGGGATGTTGATTCATCAATATGATGTCGACACTGCTTTTCTATTCTGCGTTTTGGAAGAAGAGGCATACGTATATTCTCCTCTGAGCGTTCGTGCAGGAAATAAGCAAATGCTTAAGCTGAATCGCAGTCTGTATGGGCTAAAACAAGCGGCCGCTACATGGTACGAGACAATTTCGTGTGTGTTTATGGAGATGAGGTCCTCTTCATGCGTGGCAGACCTAAGCATCTTTGTCAAAGATACCAAGGGCTCGTGGATTTACGCTGCATTATATGTGGACGACCTTCTAATTGGGGAATGAATCTACTGGAGCGGTGGACGATGTGGCAGCTCAACTATCAAGTCGTTTTAAGTTAAAGATACTAGGGGGTGTTCGATACGTTCTCGAAATCAAATTCAAGTACCTGAGCGACAATCGACGTCTGAAGATCAGTCAAGGATCGTGTATATCAAGAACGGTCGAGAAATTTAATAAAGTTGATGCGAAAGCAGTGTCATATCCAAGTGTTGAAGGGCAAGCGATGGTCAGGATGGACAAAGCTGACACAAGAATGAAGAATTGGCCGTATCGGTCTTCAGTGGGGTCGTTGTTGTATGTGGCAACAGGCACACAACCAGATTTTGCGTATGCAGTCTGTCGGCTGAGTCGTCATTTGGAATTTCCGCATGAAGAGCACTGGAATGCAGCAATTAGAGTGTTGCGATATCTGAAGACGACGCAGAGCAAAGGAATTTGTCATGAAGGAGTTTCAGGTAATCTTCAGCTGAGCGCATACATTGATACGGACTGGGTAAGAAACAAGTGGAATCGCAGATCAATTTCAGGGGTTTTTGTCATGATTAATGACGCAACTGTGATCTTCAGATAGAAGATGCAGCAGAGCGTGGCACTGATCACGGCAGAAGCAGAGTATAGGGATCTTTCTTTGTCTGTGCAGGAGGTTCTGTGGACAAGAAGTCTACTCGAGGAGATGCAAGTGCAGATAAACTATGCTGTCACGATTCACGAAGACAACCAGAGTGCAATCGCTATCGCTAAAAGGACAGCTATCAAAGTCGAGCGAAACATATCGACATTAGATACCATTTTGTGCGCAAACAGGCAAAAGACAAGATTATCGACCTGCAGTATACTAAAACCAAGTCATAGCTCGCAGATTTTCTGACCAAACCAATTTCGACAAAGAAGTTTCATTCGCTGCTGGACAAATCCAGGATCAGAGACTTCTAGTCGAGGGGGAGTATTGGTAATGGTGTTAGTTACTGATACTTATGACCATATGTCATGGACGACACTGTGTGATTGTGTGTAACGATGGGATCAACTCATCGTTTTGCTACTAATATTATAATGGTCGATATCGATAGGCTTAGAGTTGTACAACGAGACGAACTAAGGACCTAGCTAGATGATAAATCACTTCCCATTGTACCTTCTTCTAAGCTCTCCCATCTCAACTCACCCTTGGCTGTTGCTAAAAGTCAAACATTTCCTGATGCGAGTTCCGTTTCCAAATGTAGATTTAGTGCCTCCAAAAGAGAGAAAGGGCACTATGAACACACATAGTATGTAACGGGGTGCCTTGCTCCATAGACAATCTTATAAGCAATTGCAACATGGGACAACAGAGCTATCACCTGCAAAATATCAGGAACCTCAGACTGGCTTATGTGGCTGAAATTTGTAGCTGGAAGTGAGACACAGCATCTGACGAGAAGGGTAGAGAAATCGCGCGACGAGAGACAGTTGAGACAGGCGCACAGTCTGAATAGCTCTTGAGATAGTTGATAGAGCAACCGTACTTAGATATAATGAGAATAAAAGTAGATCTGTGAGGATTGCAGACATTAACTATTATAAATACAGCAGTCTAAAAACCTTATACGTTAACCAAGAACTCAATTTCCTTTTTCTTACCTTCTTCCTCTGCACGTACGAGTGTACGTGAAGTCACGAGGCGCCGCCTTATTCTGTCATCAGAATAAGTAGCTTGTACTGTCACCAGTACAAGCTTCAGGGTGCCCCGTTACACCTGGTAGCACTTCGTAGTCCGTCCAAGGACCGCGTTCACATCCAACATGAATATGTTGGATGATGAAGATGACCAAAGCTTTCACGCTACGCGTGACGGCTACTCCCATTTGAGAGATGTCGAATGGGATGCGGTTGAACGAATGGGTTCAACCATGGGCATCCATGCTGTTAGCGTCATGCTAGAGGCTCTCAATAGAGATGCCCAACATGCTACTATCGCCGAGTTCATTTAAAATGAACTTGACGCTGAACGCGAGAAAGTAGCCTTGCTTCACCAACAAGGTTCTCAACAAGCAGAGTTGTTGAGAGAACAGGGTGTTCAACAGTTTGAACTGTTGAGACAGCAGCAGGCTGCTGCTGGCGGGTCGATGCACTCGCGTCGACCCGAGACCTTGAAGATTGACATCTCCAAGTATAGGGAAGTCGAAGAGGACTCCCTCTTGAGATGGTTCGTCGAATTGGATGACGCCATAAGGGCGCGTCGCATCGACGACGATGATATGCAAGTTGCATTTGACCCGTCTGGCAGGACGTGCCAAGACTTGGGCACTGGGGCTCAAGTTGCACGACCCATATGCGTTTGGGTCGTTGGAAGTCTTCAAGTCGCGGCTCAGACAAACGTTTGAACCGCCTAGAGCTGAGTTCAGAGCTCGAACCGAACTCTTGAAGCTCAAACGGGGTAAGCGTGATGTGCACGCTTACGCGCAACATATACGACATCTCACGAGTTGTATAAGTTCCAACCCGGTGGATTAACACACGTTGGTTTCGGTGTTCATGCAGGGTCTTGCGGATGGTCCCGTCAAGACTCACCTGTTCCGGCTTGAACAAGATTCACTAGAACATGCCATTTCCATTGCGGAGCAGGAAGACTTCAGTCTGAGAAAGGCTCGTGCCAGCTCGACATCATATCGTCAACCGAGACGATATGACAGCGGAGGTCCAGAGCCGATGGAAATCTGTTATGTAGAGAGCGAGAAGGCTCTCTCTACAGACTACAAGAGGTTGCAGAAATGCAACAGATGTCAAAATACAGGACACTACGCTTACGAGTGTAGTGCCCCTCGTCCAGTGTCTCGTAACACTGGGCGTAGTGACCGTCCACCCATGAAAAAGGGGCAGGGTCGCGGGTCCGCTGTTGGTGCAAAGACGCAACAACGGGATGGACCGTCAAAAAACCGGATAGGATCAGTAGGTGTGTAGCACCCTACTGTTCCAGCAGCGTCAAGAGAATTTGTAGGCCTCTTGATGAAGGTTGCTCCCAACGCAAAAACGTTATGCGTTGCTGCTCTAGGTAATGAGGTCTCACTCATTACCTTGAAACTCGAAGTGACGAATGAGTTATCCCTTCGAGCTCTAGTCGATTGTGGGGCGTCCAACAATTTTGTGCGACGCCAATCGCTAGAAGATGGTCACTTTAAATTCAGTGAATGTGACACACCTCCTACGAGGATGACGGTACGTCTTGCGACAGGCGCATCCGTAACCGTCATGAAGCGTATAGTGAAGATCCACTATACGCTAGAAGATACCCAATATGACGATGACTTTATCGTATTGGATTTGGATGCCAAATTTGATGTCATCCTTGGGATACCGTGGCTCAGAAGGCACGAACCACGGGTAAACTGGCAACATCGGACAGTAACGATGCCTGCCGCTTGTTCATCAGATGGCCATCTGATGAACGTTTTGGAGCGTCCACAAGCGTGTGGATGTACTACGAGTGAGTGCGATGGCCTCACTTGTGGTACGGTCGTTAGTACGACTGCACAAAACCTTAGTGTACCAAACGGTTACACTTCGGAGCAAAGTGTCAACGGCTGTGAGGAAACACAGGCTGCGCCGAAGGTCCACCACTCGAATAAGTCGGGTGGACAGGGACAAAGATGTATCCCTAGCGGGGAACATCTAGAAGAGAAACGATCGATCGCTCAGGTTAAGCGAAACGATAATCCTAGATCGACTGGAGAGTCTTTCGTAGAGGATCTCGCTGTGGTTGCGCAACCACAGCTAGAGGAAGCTAAGGGAATAAGTCCCGATATTGCAAATACGGCGGAAATAAGTTCCCCGAAACCCGCGGGAATAAGTCCCTGGGAAGACGAAGGAATAAGTCATTCGAGGCCTGAGGGAATAAGTCCCCAGGAAATGACAGAGACATTGAATGTCATAGTCAATAACGGATCAAGTGTAGGCGCTTATACACTTGATCTGATTGCGCCTCCGAAGTTAACTTCGGAGATCACTCAGTTGCCAACGCTCGAACATAAAAGGTTCTTGCGTGATCTGCGTAGTGGCAAAGTCAAGCAGATCTGTGTACTCGTCGCTGACGACGAGTGTGTAACCGACATAAGGTCAGCAACAGTGTTCACTGATAACGAGAGAGTTCTCAGTAGTTCATCTATGGACGAGAGTGTCCTAGATGAAAAGACACGAATTGAGCGATATGACTCCCAATCATGGGAATCGCTCAAGAAAAATCCTCTCTATGAAGATTTGGTTGAATTCAAGGATGTATTCCCTGAAACTGTTCCGTGTGAATTACCGAAGGATAAGGGTATTCGACACGAGGTCGAGCTTAAACCAGGCTCGAAGTACTGTGTCATGAAGCAGTGGCCACTGCCTCGTGAACAAGTACTTGCGATCGACAAGTTCTTTGCCGATCGTTTAGCTGCGGGCCATGTGAGGGAATCAACTTCCCCACACAGCTCTCAGACCTTCTGTGTGCGAAAAGCAACAGGAGGGTGGCGGATATTGCATGCATTTAACAAGTTGAATGCTGCAACGGTACCGGCTCAGACGCCGATACCGAGGAAGGACGTAATCATTGATGGTATGTCAAAGAGTACCATCTTTTCGTCCATGGATTTGATGGATGGCTTCTATCAAATCCTTATGCGGGCCTTAACAGAAATTAAAATAGTATCTCAAATTTTTCCAAATTGTTTTAAAGCTGGACTTTTATTTCTTTTTTGTTTTTTAATACGTTTTTGTTTTTTAAAAAATAATTGATTAATAGTTGACATATTTTTATTAAGTTATATTTAAATTGAATAATAACGGACTTGAACCGCTAACATTTTCGGTGTAAACGAAATACTCTACCAATTGAGCTAATTATTCATTGGGCCTAAGTAGATTTGAACTACTGACTTTACACTTATCAGGCGTATACTCTAACCAACTGAGTTATAGGCCCTTTTGAAGTAAAAGGATTCGAACCTTTGATTTTCCGTACCAATAAATAAAAAAAAATAATAATAAATTTTATGTTATTTTAGCACGCCTAGCGGCATGCTCTGGGAATGGCTAGTAATGCCACAAGGGCTCAGTAATGCCCCTGCCACGTTCAACAGATGTGTATCACATCTGTTGAGACCAGTACGAGAATTCGCACCGAGTTATTCCGATGACGTATTCGTCCATAGTCTGGCTATGGATGGAAAGTCGGATGTTGAGGTTAACAGATACCACGTCCGACAGGTTCTTACAATCATGCGAAAGCATCAATTGTATGCCCATCTCAAGAAGTGTATATTTGCAGCAAGCGAAATACCACTTCTTGGGTGCATCGTTGGTAAGAACGGTGTACGTCCTGATCCCGAAAAGATCAAGGCGATCTCCGATTGGCCTGTGCCAGTTGATGTCAAAGATTTCGAAAACCTTGGGCTAGCGGCGTATTTGCATAAGTATTCACGCAATTACGCCGAGATGACTGTGCACCTCTCTCGTTTGTTGAAAAAGAACGAGAGGTGGTTATGGAACGCTGAATGTCAACGCTCCTTTGATGGTACCAAGCAGAGCTTGATACAATCCCCAGTCCTAGCAATAGCCGATCAGGACAGGCCATTTCATATTGTATGTGATGCCAGCGATTTCGCAATCGGCTGTGCATTAATGCAGTACGACCTTGAAGGCGTTGAACGCGTCGTCTGCTATCAGTCGCGTCAGCTTCAACCAGCTGAGCGGAACTATCCAGTGCATGACAAGGAACTCCTTGCAATGAAGTATGCACTCGCGAAGTTCAGAGTCTATCTCTTAGGAGATAGACCCTTCGTTGTTTACACTGACCATGCGTCATTACGCACGGCAGTGAACAGCCCGCACCTTTCACAACGAATGGCGCGGTAGTTGTCATTCTTTGCGGAATACAACTTTACGGTCGAGTACAAACCAGGACGACTTAATGTCGTCGCTGATGCACTCTCACGTCTTACCGAATTTGAACCAGTCAGGAAACCCAACAGTGAGACAGGCACTGTTGCGGTTATGACGTCCTCAGTCCCATCTACAACGATGTATGATGATGTGAGGCGGGCATACGCCCAAGATGGTGAGATTGTGAAGTTGTTGACACATCTCTCCCAACAATCTCGAGAATCGTTGAAACGATTGTCGTCTGCGTATCGATCTGCATCAGATCGATACACTACTCGTAACGGTTTACTGTATTATACAGCCGTTTCTGGTGACACACCACGTGTTGTCATTCCAGATGATACTGATCTGCGTTTGCGGATCATGTTCGAGTATCACGATGCTCCTATAGGAGGACATCGTGGCCGAGAGAAAACATATCTCACGGTAAGTCGAGACTTTTACTGGCCCCGCCAGTATCAGCTTGTGCGAAAGTATGTTCGCGCATGCGAAGTCTGCCAACGAGTGAAGTCAAGTCCTTCACTGCGTGCACCTTTACAGCCTCTACCGGTTCCGGCTGAGTGCTGGGAATCCATCTCAATGGATTTTGTCTTCGGGTTACCTAAAGACGCACGCGGGAATACGGGTATTCTCGTATTTGTTGACAGATTCAGCAAAATGGTACACCTTGTGGCTGTACCAGAGACAATCACGGCAAGCGGCTGTGCTTGTGTCTTTATTGACACCATATTCCGACTTCATGGGTTGCCCCGTGAACTTGTATCAGACAGAGATCCACGCTTCACTGCTGATTTCTGGCGTTCCGTGTTCAAATCACTCGGAACGCGCTTGAAGATGTCAACATCTGATCATCCAGAGTCAGATGGTCAGACGGAACGTGCCAATCGTGTCCTTGAAGAGATACTTCGAGGATACGTACACTCCTTTAAGAGTTGGAGTGAGTTTTTGCCAATGGTAGAGTTTGCCATCAACAACTCGGTGCATGCGTCCACGACACATACACCGTTTTACGTGAATGGCTTGCGCCATCCGCGTGTACCCACCTTACTAGAGTGTAACTCTGGTTTGAGGGGGGGGAGGGACTCGCGCGAGCAAAAACCGAATTGGTTCACGATCATCACGCTCTGACGAAGAAGTCATTGCGTTTGATGCCGATATCGATGACATCGATATCGAAGAAGATGATGCCAGTGAGAGTGCGGAAGCCCTCACTGAAGAAAAGGTTGATGTTGCTGCAGTGCGCTCACAGCACACTGAAGCTAACGAGTCATCAGATGAGTTCATACTGGCTCGTGAAACGGTAGTCCGTTTTGTGCAAGACTCCATCGCCGAAGCGGTGGATAAGCAAAAGCAAAACGCTGACAATAATGGAAGGGCAAACACTCCTTTATTAATAAAGGTGACTTAGTCCTACTGTCTACGGTTAATCTACCAAAGCATGTAGTGACTAACTTGGGTAGCAGTAAACTACTACCCAAGACATCGGCCCATTTCGTGTATCGCACCGCCTAGGCAATGCATACACGATCAAGTTACCACGTAAGATGCGAACGCATCCCACGTTTTACGTTGGTCGGCTTAAGCCGTACCATCAGTACGCTGCTTCTTCCGATGAAGAACGCCCTTGCGCTCAAGCATCTCGCAGAGAGCCTTGTGCTCCCGATGGTGGGCATCAACAAGGGTCTGAAGAGCAGCTATCTCATCCCGAGACCGATCAGCAATCCCACGAGCTACCCTTAGCTCGTCACGAAGAGATGTCAGAGATCTCTCGCTCTCAAGCTGAGCAAAGGCAAACTCAGCTCGATGCTTCGAGGCAGTGTCCGCCATTTGGACGCCAGATGGAGACGCCTATTCCGCTCATGCTCGAGATCGTCGCGTAACCCTTGCGTTACGCGATCAAAGAAGCTCTCGGGAACACACCGATCCACATGATCGTGTGGAGAGCGTCTTTCCTCCTCCTCCACCTCCATTAGAGGACTCTCGCGGTGGCCAGCGCTATCTGGTTGAGCAGCTGTTGAACCACCGCGACTTGAACAAACGTCGGACGAGTTACCTCGTCCGGTGGCGCGGCTATCCCCCGTCCTGGGATTCTTGGGAGCCCCGCTCCCAACTGATGGTTGACGTACTGGGTCTGGTTGAGCAGTACGACGCGGCACTTCCTGTGCCGCAGAAGGACCGCCGGAGAAAGTCTTCCCGGCACGGTCGTAAAGGGATTTCAGGTTGTCAATCCCTTCGTACATCTCAGTAGAGACACGTACGCGCCACCACGGGCTGGTAAGGAGGTAAGCCTCCTTAGGTGCTCGTGCAGAGTTGTTCACACAACATGGGCACGAGTCTCCCCAAGAGAGGCAGGGTAATCCTTTCTCCCTTGACAGACGATGCAGCTTGTAGCGTGCACCTGTCGGGGTTCGCTTTTCAAACTTATCACGAGCTTTGATAAGTTTGTCGTTCCAAGCGTCACGACCTACATACTCGAGGTTATGGATGTGGGCGTTCCACGCCTGAAGTAGTGAGGGACCATCACGTTTGTGATTCCCACTGTACCATCGATGTCTAAAGAAAGCATCGATGAAGAATTCGTGTTCAGCGCGATAGGTTTTTCGCGCTGGGGTCAAGGTGATGGATCCTTGACGAATCGAACAATCGTGTTCGATAACGATCACTCGTCGTCGCCGACAAGTGATCCATGACAGATTTAGGAAACATCCATGCCTTCTTCTCAGTAGCGAGACGCAACACACTGCGGTCCCGCTCTTCCTGCGACGTGCCGACAGAAGTACTGGCACCTCGCTGTGAAGTGGTGTCCATAGGAGAACCGACACCACTATTAGCGCCCGAGTCTCGCGACCTCGAGCGCCTTCGCTTTGGCGATGGTTCATCTGATTCATCAGATGAACCAAAGATGCTGCGACGCAAAGCATCGTCCATGCCACGCTTGGCAGGCGGCTTAGATTCAATCGCCGTCGATACGGATCCGTCATCCGTATCAGGAGAGTACGAGACACCGAGCTCGTAATCTGTATAGACATGCGTGTCTTCATGACCAGCGCCTGCATCACCAAGTGACACAGGCTGAACGTCGCTTCAGCAACCGATGAGACATCAGTTGCTGTTGTTTCTGCTTCGGCGTCCGCACAGAGACGTGCAGACGCGCTCTCGGCGGCCTTGCTCGCGCATCGCATGGGCTTGTTTACCATGCGATGAAATGTTGGAAAGTGGACGCGGACCAACAAGTGCAAACCCTGTCCCAACTGATTTGGGACGAGTATCCATTTAGTCAATCAGTCACTAAAGTGACTGATGGTTAAGGGGGGGTGATGTAACGGGGTGAATCGTTACATAACAATTTATAAGAAATTGTTAATGGAATATATCTAAAAGAGTTATATTCTCAGAATATTGTCATAAGGACAAATATTCTGTAGCACTTACGAGTAGTTCCTAATTGGTTGATATAGGCCATTATATCAACCAACGAAGACGCGCCACGACAGACGCACGCAATGAGTGGTGAGCAGATAATTGATTTACACATTTGTATTTAGACATAGTTAGATGAAGATAAATAGTGATTTATTGCAGACATTAACTATTATAAATACAGTTCTACTTTTTACTTTAACCAAGTACTCGCTTCTTCTTACCTTCTTCCTCTGCACGTACGAGTGTACGTGAAGTCACGAGGCGCCGCCTTATTCTGTCATCAGAATAAGTAGCTTGTACTGTCACCAGTACAAGCTTCAGGGTGCCCCGTTACATAGTAAACGTGCCTTCGCTCCATCGACTCTTGCAAGCAGCAACATGGGACAACAGAGCTATCACCTGCAAAAAATCAGGAACCGTCAGACTGGCTCATGTGGCTGAAATTTGTAGCTGGAAGTGAGACACAGCACCTGGCGAGAAGGGTAGAGAAATCGCGCGGGAGAGAGACAGTGGAGACAGGCGTACAGTCTGAATAGCTCTTGAGATAGTGAAGAGCGATCGTACGCAGCATATAATGAAAATAAAAGTAGATCTGTGAGGATCGCAACAACACAATACAGCAGTCTAAAAACCACATCGTCCAAGAACTCAATTTCCATTTGAACGCGGATGCGAAGCCAACCGATTATGAGCCCAAACAGCAGCATCAAGTGCGCGAGCGCCGTTTAACGCGGAGCGGCGGCGGCGTCGATGGCGAGGCGTCGCAACACGCAAGAGGCCGCGCAGACTCCCGCGGTTGGATCGAGTGACAACAGCGAAGATGATATGCGACCCGATCTCGCGCTTGTCACTGAACAATAGGCTGTGATGGTCGCACGGCTCGAAGAACTCGAGGAAAAACGAGTGGCGCTTTCGGCACCAGTAGGAATAACGTTTAAGCCGGGCAGGGCCGAGTCAAGAGCTGTGGTTTAAACAACGAAAGAAACAGGGACAACTAGATTTCCGTTCATGCGAATGACGCATGTGAGACCCATGGAAGTTAAAAACATCCACAACGTCTTTAGGATTTGGTCCAGAGTATGCATCGCAAGCTACAGGACAGAATGAAGGGCGCTGCGACAAGAACAGCAGCAGCACTTTCAACAACATGCGGCTGAGCGCAAAGGCCTTCGAGTCTCCGCGGAAGCTTAAGGCATGAAGTTTCATGCAGTGCAGAGGCACAAGAGAAGCAGCAAGCGGAGCAGCGAGCTGCCATCCAAGCTGCGCACGGACAACTGCAACAGGTCGAGAGACACTTGCTGAGCGAAGCAGAGCTCTAGGCGACAACAATGAGACGCGCTAGAGGCGTATCTGTAAGCTCACGGGCGCGAACCCGCGCAGTTCCAAGAAAGGTTGCTGTCAGAGCGAGAAGCGCTCGCACTGCAAAACGAACAGCAGACTCACGCAGCTCGAGTGAGAGAACAAACTCTCTTTCGTCACAAGCAAGATTTTTTTGAACGAGAAGATCTGGCAACGCGAGCGCAAGATTGTACATGCCGAGCAGGTGAGAGCGGCTGGAGATGCACATCTCGCACGTGAATTGGCGCTAGCAGATCAAGCACAGCGCGTGAAAGAGGAGCAGTGTAGCGGAGCTACACAGCTCCTTAAGTCAGAGGAAGACTTAACGCTCTACGAGCAACTTAGTTCCAAAGAACTAACGACTTTACGAGTCAGCAAGCTTTACAGCTTCAGATCCCTGTTCCAGGGGACCTGACGATTCAGTGAATCGACAGCACTTAGTGCTCAAGAGTAGCTACCTCAAGGAGGTGTTGCTAACTCTTAGTGATCAGAGATCAACGATCAAGACGGCTCGCAAGCCACGCGTCTTTCAGATCAAAATGGGAACTGATTTTATTTAATGTTAAAGCCTATAGAATATCTTAATCCTACTCAAAGATCTTTCGTATCTAATGGCTGACACTTGTCAGCCCCTACAAACCGATAAGATATTCTATATCACCTTCACAGAAGCGAACCCTCAGGTGTGTAACACCTCTGGTACAAAGTACCATGATTTCGTGCAACCCCGTTACACCCTCCCCCACCAGACTGACGTTTACCCAAAACGTCAATCGAACTCGTATTCTCAGCGAGAACAGTGCGCGTACGGTGAACCTCACGGTAACGTACGCTCTAGCACGATGTCCTCATCACCAAACGAGTCAAAGGCTCTGTGTGACTACCTCGGAATAGAGGAAGAGGTGGACTATGGTAGCGATACCAGTGTCCGCGGTGACACAGGGACAACGTCCGGCTCACTGATGCCTGAGGCACAACTTTCGAACACCCCAAATCCGTTCGCTGAACGTGGAGGTGCGAGCGCGCCGCCAGCGCAGCGTGCAGCATCTGGGTTTGATGAGACTATCATCGCGAACCCGCTCGATGAGCAACAACAACTGCTTGTTCAAAGAGAACAAAACGCTCAGCGTTATGCACAGATGACTGCAACCCTTGAACGCCAGCGTGATTATGTGTTCACCCCACCCAGTGTGGAGGAACGTCTGCGTCAAGCGGCCGGCCAAACATTGGCAACGTGGGTCATTGGCCATGGGCCTAAGACTCCTGAGGAGGTGGTGAGCTGCCAGGCACTTCGTGAGAGGTACCTGGAGCCGCACCTAACGACTCAAAGTCAATACAAGGCACGCCTTGACATGCAAGCACGTGGTGCACCAGTTCCACCGATGAAGGGTATACCCATTCTCCTGCTCGCAGGCGAAACAGCGAGTGAAGAAGACGATGCCTTTGTTCACTGGGTGCACTATGTGCGTCGCCTCAGCAACATTTTTGCTCTAAGGGCTAGTGCCCATGCGGCGGATGTGCGTCTCGAACGCAAGCTTCGGTATGATTATGCCAAGCTTAAGGCCAGAGGCCAATTGCGCAAGCGCACGCGCTATGCTTCGGCTACTAAGGTAGCCGCGAGTGCTGGTCAGTCTGTGACCAACAACCCGCCAACCCGCACCACTAGTGGTGGTGAACGGCCTCGGCCTCGCGATGACCATGGCCACGATGCTCAAAAGCCTCCAAAGCATATGGGCAGTCTTGCCGAAGGGGTACCTCAAATTCCCATGAGTTTTCAGACTCAGGGTACCCACGCCACTTTACCAGATACTGATATTGGCCCTGACGACGACGTCGTTTCAGTAGTCTCTCGACATGGAATTGACGACACCCATGCTCATCGAGCAACGTCGGTGGCGGCCGGTGTACCGGTGGAGGCCCACGAGAAATTGGTTCTCGAAGTGAAGGGTCTTCAAGCGGCCTTGGGTAAGTCCCAGTGCATGCTGGATGCGATGCAAAACCGCCTTCAGGCGATGGAGCAAGCTCAAACTCGGAGCGAGGCTCAGTTGGACTTGCTGATTCGTCTACAGCAATCCGGGGCGGTGCCCTTGTCGTCGGCGCAAGCGCCTCCAAGTTCACATGGGAAGGATCCCGGTACGGCTTAAGTAAGCCTACGTAGAACACTGGATGTGTGCGCAATTTGCGTGGGAGGTTTAGCGTATACGCAAGTCCCCTTTGGCCGTGACCGTGAACGGTCCAATAAAGCGTGGACGCAACTTTGTCTTAAAGACAGCAGACACTACATTTGTAGGTAGATTTTTAGCATTGAGTAGTACTTGGTCTCCGACCTCATAACGTTCAATACAATTTCTGCTTTTGGCATCAGCTTGTTGTTTTTGGGTATCTTGGCTATCAGCCATTGCGTCACGCACATGTCTTAGGACATTTAATCGCGTTGCGAGAAACTCGCTTACCTGTTTTTGAACAGTAGCAGGGCTGATATCAGCAAGCCGATCGGCAACCTCTCCCCCCACCAAGCCCTGATTCACGTAGTGATAGCGTTAACGGAACGCGAGGGTGAGTGAGACCGTTTATATAGAACGGAGTAAAGCCTGTTGAGGCATGAACAGCGTTATTCAATGCAAACTCAACAACAGGGAGCATTGAGCTCCAACGCCTAGGCGTATCAGCGCAAATACTGCGCAAAATGTCGTTGATGACGCGGTTTACACGCTCAGTTTGACCGTCGGTCTGCGGATGATCCGCTGTGGACATGTCCAATCGAGTGCCAAGCACCTTGAAGATAGACTTCCAAAACTTCCCAGTGAAGCGGGGGTCTCTATCAGAGATAATTGCCACAGGCAAGCCATGTTGGCGAAACACACGGTCGATAAACAGCTTTGCTGTACCTTCCGCATCGATGCTATCCGGCACAGCCGCTAAGTGAGCCATCTTGCTCAATCGGTCAACAAAGACCACAATACCAGTGTTGCCTTCCGAATCTTTCGGTAGGCCAAACACAAAATCCATGCTCATGGACTCCCAACAACCACTGGGTACTGGCAAACTAGCCAGCGGCGCCGCCGCATGTGCCGAGGGTTTTACCCGTTGACACGTTTCGCACGTACGCACATAGGTGCGCACCCACTTATAAAGTTTGGGCCACCAATAGCTTTGGCTCACCGAGCTATAAGTCTTCTCACGACCGAGATGACCACTTAAAGCAGTATCATGTGCCTCATAGAGGATCCGATACTTTAATTCCTCATTATGAGGTACTACGATACGAGGGTTGTCCTCAATATCCGTGCGATAGCACAATAGGCCATTATCGATGGAATATCGATGTAGCCTCGCACGTAAACGTGCCGACAATTCTATGTCCGAGTCTTTAAACTCATTGCTCCCAAGAGCACGTAGCAAAGCTACACACTGATCGTCCTTGGCATATGCCGCACGAATTAAGTCAGGGACTGACGACGACAGGGTCGTAACATGAGCAAGCTCATAGTCAGGTCGACGCGATAGCGCATCAGCCAAAGCGTTTTGCTTACCTGGCTTGTACTTCACCTCGAAGTTATATTCGGCAAAGAAAGATAGCCAACGAGCCATTCTCTGTGAGAGATGAGGCGACTGTGTCGCAGTGCGCAATGACGCATGATCGGTATAGATCACAAATGGCTTCGAGCCAAGCAGATGGACTCTGAATTTGACAAGAGCGTACTTCATAGCAAGTAGCTCTTTGTCATGAACAGGATAGTTCTTTTCAGCAGCTTTCAGCTGTCGAGATTCAAATGCGATGACGCGTTCGCGTCCGTCGACATCTGTTTGTAACAGAGCACTGCCTATGGCAAAGTCAGATGCGTCACAGACGACACTGAAAGGCCGACCAGAATCGGGCAAAGCCAAAATTGGCGCATGGAGGAGACTCTCCTTAACTGCTTCAAAAGCATTATGTTCGGTGTTACCCCAACACCAACCCACATCCTTTTAAGGAGATTGGACAATGGCCGAGCCATATCTGCGTAATTTGCACTATACTTATGTAAGTAATTGGCAAGGCCAAGCCATTTACGCAAGTCCTTTTGGTTCTTGGGGACTGGCCAATCGACTATGGCTTTTACCTTAGCGGGATCCGCTCGAAGGCCTCGCTTCCCAATGAAGCACCCTAGAAAGGGAATTTCTTCTGCACCAAAGATGCACTTCGATGCGTTCGCATACAGCTTATTCGTTCGCATGCACTCGAGCACAGCTCGTAAATGATCAATGTGGTTATCCACATCTGATCGCCCATTCATTGCACGACTATGGACAAAAATGTCATCAAAGTACGTTTGTGCATAGCCTCGATGAGGTCTGAATAGTTGCGTTACCAACCGGTTAAACGTAGCCGGGGCGTTAGATAGCCCTTGCGGCATAACGAGCCACTCCCAAAGCATACCGCTCGGAGTACTCACCGCTGTTAGCGGAATATCGCTTGCTCGCATGAGCAGTTGGTAATAACCATCGACTAAGTCGAGTGCACTGTACAGTGTACATCCCGCCATATTGTTCTGAAGAACATCCTTTCGAGGAATAGGCGTCTGCGCCGGTATAGTAGCTGCATTAAGCTTATTGTAAGCATGCACAATACGCCACTTGCCATTTGGCTTTTTGACACAAATGTCGGTGTTGAGTGGGGAGACTTGCTCTCACGAACCATCCCAGCCGCGTGCTTAGCACGAAAGAAATCGTCAATGACGTCGCACTGTTCTTTAGGCAAAGGCCACTGCCGTGTTACACAGTATTTAGTTCCAGGAACCAAGTCAATCTCATGACGTACACCTCTATCGGGAGGTAAGGCAGAAGGTGGGTTGTGACACACCACATCTTGAAATTCCTTGACTAAAGGATAGAACGGATCCGACGGATCTTTAAGGATCGAAGATCCACTTCGTGCACTAAGTGCCGCCTTTGTATCCTCTAGGACAGACTCATCCATTAACGAGGAAGAGTTCAACTCAGTATCAGGTCTAATGACCGCTAACTCGGATAACTCTCCTGCCTTCAAGGCCTGGCTAAACTCGCCATCAGACATTTCGTCTAGCTCACAAAGAGCGTACACGGATGGAAGGGTTTCAAGGCAAACACTGCCATCAACCCGACCAGTCACTCCATTAACAAGTGTATACAGTGTATTGATAATCTCACTATGTGACTGTGAGGACGCCTGGCGCTTTACAGCTGCTACTCGGCGTCTCGATTGTCTCTTCGAGACCTTACTCCCCCTTAGGGGTCGGGACAATATTGTCCCCATGGTTACTACCAACCATAGTATGCTCTATACGAGAGCTTTTGTCTTGACCGACATTAGGTGTGGTGCCCTCACGGCCGCCCACACCATATGGCGAATCGCCAACAACGCCATTACCGGCGTTAAGCGTGGTGCCCTCACGGCCGTCCACACTATACGGCGTATCGCCAACAATGTCATTACTGTCATTAGATGTGGTGCCCTCACGGCCGCCCACACTATACGGCGTATCGCCAACAATGTCATTACTGACATTAGGTGTGGTGCCCTCACGGCCGCCCACACTATACGGCGTATCGCCAACAATGTCATTACCGACATTCAGTGCGGTGCTCTCACGGCCGACCGCACTCGGTGTAGTTTCACGTGCCACCATACACACATCAAAGGAATCACGTCCTTGATCACTCGGCCCTAGGCCAACCATGCTTTCAGCATGCAGTGACTCGTTATCACAACGAGTACCACTCAACGGAGTACGTGCCGTTTCACTAGTTTTAGACGAGCTAGGCTCGAAACTTATGTTTGTAACATGGGAGTTAGATAACTCGGACATTCCAATATCCAGCACATTGACATCTTCTGTCAAAGGCTCGCGCCAATAGCGCTTTTGCTGCCTAGCAAAGGTGGGTTCATGACTCTCCAAAGCTTCGCTAGGAACATTGCGCGTAGCGCCTAAGGTCTTAGACCTCCAATCAATCCATGGCTCATGGCGCTCAAGCCAAGCCATACCTAGGATGAGATCATATCTCGAGTCCAAATCTAGGACAAGACAGCGCTCAATACTGTCAAAGTCTAAAAACGTTATACCTAAGTTCAATGGAACTTTAGGCACCGTTACGCGACTTCCAGTCGCTAAACGAACCGTGATAGAATCACCCTCATGCGCTGTAAGCGCCTCAACATAACGCTGACTTCCCTCAAGGGAACGGCGTCGAGCATAATTGCAAGACGCTCCAGAATCGATCAATATCGACCAAGGCTTCTCGAAGCCCTTAATTTTCGCCTCGGCGACCAACAAGCCAGACTTGTATCCACGCACCATACCCGTAGGTATGGTACTCTTTGGGGCTAAGCCCTGCATTCCTTTACCTCCTAAAGGTGTAACAGAACATAGTTCTTCCCCATTAGGGCGCCCCGCGCCTACTGGGTGTCGGCATTTCCCCGTGCCATGCCAGACTTCTGACTCGGGGTCGAGTGTTGGCTCGTAGTCTGGCGTTGCTTACGCAAAGGGCAACCAGGCCGCAAGTGTTTAGTGCTTCCGCACATAAAGCATCGTCTTACAACGTGTTGCTGCTCAGCAGCTCGAAGCTCAGCTTCACCTCCATCTTCAGCATAGCTGAGATCCATCGGTTCCGGCCTATTATAGGCAGTGGTACCCGAATAGTTTGCTCTCACAGAGCGAGGATTGTATCCATTCCAACCAAGTCTGGCCGACTTGAAATTATGCTCAGCATTAAGAGCAATTCTCACAGCCTCTTCAAACGTAGAGGGGTGAACCCGAAAAACCTCGGTTCTGGCAATGCCAGTACGTAGACCTTCCATGAAGATAGTCACATGGACTGCTTCAGGCAGAGGGTCAGACTGCATTGCAGCCATGAGCGTTCGCAGCTCTTGGACATAGTCCGATAATTCATTCTTACCCTGGCGGGTAGAAAGAAAGCGTGAGCGCACGCGGTAAGCCTGGTTAGGTGGAGAAAACACCTGTACCAATTGTGATTTGAGCGACTCCCATGTGGGAAACGCTATGTCCACCGACGTGCTACACGTCAAGGCCCATTCTCTAGCTCTACCATCGAGCTTCGAGATAGCCAGCGAGACCTGTTGATGGTCAAGCGTGATCAGGCCTGATCTCATGGCCATCTCGATCTCACGGATCCAGAGGATGAGATTCTCACCCTCCTTGCCGGAGTAGTTTTTTACGTCCACTTTAAGTGGACGAGGCTTAGCCTCTTCGTCTGGTACAGACACGAAGCGTGTAGGCATAGCCGACGCTATTTGGTCTTGGACCTGCCCTAAAAGGGTCGCTTCATACTGCATGAAGCCGTCAACACGTGCATTAAGCACTTCAGGACCTTGTGAAACAAGAAACTCCACGTACTCTGGACCCAAAGATGCGGTCAGCTTGTCAAGCGCGACCTTTTGGGCCTCAGATAGGGGAGTGATGCTTTCCATCCTCACAGAGGATCAGTCTTAAAGACTCAGGCGTAGATTGACTACAAGTGCTACCAAGTGTAGCGGAGCTACACAGCTCCTTAAGTCAGAGGAAGACTTAACGCTCTACGAGCAACTTAGTTCCAAAGAACTAACGACTTTACGAGTCAGCAAGCTTTACAGCTTCAGATCCCTGTTCCAGGGGACCTGACGATTCAGTGAATCGACAGCACTTAGTGCTCAAGAGTAGCTACCTCAAGGAGGTGTTGCTAACTCTTAGTGATCAGAGATCAACGATCAAGACGGCTCGCAAGCCACGCGTCTTTCAGATCAAAATGGGAACTGATTTTATTTAATGTTAAAGCCTATAGAATATCTTAATCCTACTCAAAGATCTTTCGTATCTAATGGCTGACACTTGTCAGCCCCTACAAACCGATAAGATATTCTATATCACCTTCACAGAAGCGAACCCTCAGGTGTGTAACACCTCTGGTACAAAGTACCATGATTTCGTGCAACCCCGTTACAAGCAGCTAGCATGCGATGCAAGGCTTAAAGAAGAAGCCAGAAGGATCAACTTAGACCGAGCAAACGCGGGTCGCACGTAGTAGCATGCGCAGCACAATGTGGCAGACGTCGAGCATCGCGTGCGTAAAGCGGAAGAGCAAGGATACATAATCGCGACACGCGAAGCAGCGGCTCGCGAAGAAATTTCACGCAATGCGACAAATTGCGCAGACTCTCTGTAAGGCAGCACGACCGCAAGCGGAACGATTTCGTCATTCACGCGCTCGAGATCACGCCGTCAGCGCAATCATACAAGGATAGCGAGAAACGGGCGCTTCGTTCATCAAGAGCCGCCGTAACTGCAGCGGCCGCCACGACGCCACACTTGGACATCAGAACGTGCAACATGTACAACAATGTCGGCCACATCGCGCACGTGTGTCTTAGTAAAGCGAAGAACGTCCGCCACAAAGAGACGCCTCGATGGGCGCTCGCTGGACTCATTGCAGTTTGTCTGACGGAGGAGGACTAAATTGACCACTCCGGTGCCAGCCCCCACCTTGTCAAGCACAGCAGCTTGCTGTGTAACTGAGAGGAGTACGACGACCCAAACGGGTAACGCTTCCTTACAAAAGCACACTGTGAGTGACGCGACGCAGAAAAGCGCGGTTGCAAGTGACGGTGGGAGACGAGACGTACCGGATCGATCTTTGAAACTTCATCTACGTGCTAGGGATGGCCACCAGTCTCATCGCACTCGGCAAGCCCATGCTACAATGCTGCCGTCTCGCCGAAAAGAACAACAGACACGCAGTGATAATCAACAACGACGTTGTGATGTACGTCCAGATCAAGCAGAACGCTCTTGTCGTTGACCGTGGGGTCGCGAAGCAACGATCAAGAGGATTGAAGGACGTGATCATGTGCGCGATCGGTGAGTCGCAGTCACCAGAGACAACCGTGCAAAAAGGGAGCCACATGAGCTTTCACCGGCGCTTCAGGCAACTGAACTACAACGACGTGAAGCGACTTACCGCGAACCCGGTAAATCGACTCCAACTCACTGACAAAGTCCGGTAGTACTGCCTGACGTGGGCAGAGGGCAAGCATTCCAAGTCAGCACAGCCTAAGAAGGACATTGGCCTCAACACGCCGATCGACGTTGTCGGGGGATCATTTGCAGCGACCTCAAAGACCCCATTACGCCCATTAACAAACAATTTTTTTTTCTAATTTCTTCCACCGTATATTTAACTACGTGTGTGCATTCGTGGCCGAAGTTTATGGAAGAAGCCGCAAAGGAGTTCCAGCATTTCACAGCCTTTTTCAAGACAGTTCAACGTACGGGTCCAGGTGTTGCGGAGAGACGGAATAGGCGAGTACCGCAACCTCGACCTCTCCTGTCAGCAGGCGGGCGTCGGCAGGCAAATCACTGAGCGCAACACGTCAGCCTTAAACGGAAAGGCTGAGAGAATGCACCGGACTATCATGAATATGGAAATACGCAGCTCTTCGGTTGTGGCCTGCCTCTCGGCTACTGGGGATGCTCCGCGAAATACGCGGCTTACGTGTTGAACCGGATGCCGATTCACGCCAACACAAGCCGCAACATACCCTTGGAAATTATCACGAAGAAACCAATGAGGGTCGTGGACGTGGTGTAATTCGATTCTCCTCGAAAGGTGTAACAGAGCCCGACACATGCCTCGCTGAGCAAATGTGGAGCGCCGGGTATCATTATCGGCAATAACGAAGAAACCAAGGGGTACAAGGTGCGAATTCATGGTAAGCAGGTCGTAATGACTACACGCTAAGTAAATCAAATCATAACGCTAACTGATAAAGCTAACAAGCAGCTGAGACAAGCGCTCGAGTCAGAAGCTGACGACGCAATCGAGCAACTTGCAGATGGATGAGAAGTAAGTAGACGACGTGAGGATTCAAGCGGCGAGAGCTCAGCAGACCAAGCTGCCGCAAAGGCCACGTCGATACCAATGGCGCCGACCCAAGCGCAGAAAAAATAACGGGCGTAAGGTGGAACGAATTTGAAGTCCGAATCAAAGGCAAAATGCGAAGGGAAGGCTTCGCCAGACACGGACGAAGAGGAATGAGTATTAGACGAAGATGAAGAATGCCGCCCCGCGAATGTCGGGGTGAGCGAGAACGGAATCGGCCATGCACAAAGCAGATGATGCGTCAAGATACAGTACGACCTGAACTGAGGGAGCCTGTGGTCGCGGCAGCGCTGTATTGGTCAGTGCTGATGTCCGCCTTGGGGGCGGAGAAAAAGCAGTGCACAAACTTTCCCGACCAGAAGACGTACAAGGCGACGCGCTTACAACCAGACGCGCACCTCTGGGTTCATGCGATGGATGAAGAGATCGCCTTGCTAAAGTTATAAAATACGTGAGAACTAGTCAAGCGTGAGAAGCACATGCTTGTGCTTCGCAACAAGTGGGCCCTAAAAAGTAGATGAACGGCATTGATTTAAATGAACGATAAAAGGCGAGGCTTGCAGCGGGGGGGGGGCGACGATAAAGTGCTTAAAGGGACTGCAATCAGACGTTTTCAGCTGTCCTGAACGTGAACAGCGGCTTGATTATTCTTGCAGCCACCCGGCTTTGAAAAGTACGAGCGTCAAATTTTACTACTCAAGGGCCTACCTAAATGTGTTGTAGAAAGGGGGAGATCAAGATCTACATGCGCGTTCCCATAGGCATGACGATCTTTAACGACCAGATGCGTATACCCAACGCGGCTGACTCTGGGGGGACCTGCCTACGACTGATCAAAAGTCAATTCGGTCTCCAATAGTTAGGGCGCCTGTGAAACCAACTACTCGATTAAACTCTGGGAGGCGCAGGATTCAAACTGTCTGCCACAGACGCATGAGTCTACGTGAAGACCACCAGCGAAGGCAAGATAGTTGTGGGGTGTGTGTTAATGACCTACTCGCCACTACTACAAGTGACACGCTACTCGACACTTTCGGCGCAGCAATGCAGAGTCTGTGGCTGAAGTTTCTCGGTAGCGTCTAGAACTTCCTAGGCATGCGCGTTGTAGTTTCTGTGCCTGAAGTTTCTCGGTAGCGTCAAGAATTTCCTAGGCATGCGCGTTGGGTGAATTGACTCGCACAGATACATTATAAACAAGCGCAATTGATCACGGATGTTCTGCACAAAAACCGGCTTGAGGAGGAGAACGCAGTGTGGTCCCCAGTCGTCGAAGTAGCTTCGATCAAGTCAAAAACTACCTGCGCGCTGGCGCATCCAATTCGCGGTGCAGGTACTGCAGAGCGACTGAAGATAAGAGCTTTCAGAGCCTTTTTGTAAGCCTCCTGTGGACTGCAAGTTGCAGCCGACCCAACTTCGCGTATGCGGTAAACGCGCGACGCTCCGCAGCCACGCACCAAGCAACTACGACGTGAAGCTCTTGCGACGAGAGCTGAGATACATCGCTGACACGGCTGCGCTGAATCTGTGTATGGGCAGAGCATCGAGCGGCAACGAAGTGCAGCTCATCTGCTACACCGAAGCGGATTAAGCGGCCGACAAGGCCACGCGAAAGTTGATCAGTGGTGCGGTGCTGCACGTCAGCGGGATGCATGTCAAAGGGCTGGTCGAGCAACAGTCAGCAGTCGCACTCTCCACTGCGAAGGCCAATTTCGTCGCAGCGGCTGTGAGCGCGAATTAGCTTCTGTATGTTAAAAACCTACCGCAAGAGATCAATATGAGAGTGAAGCTGCCGATGCAAACGATGAAGGACAGCTAAGCGGTGATAAAGCAGATCGACAACGAAGCCACGTCGAGCGTACTGAAGCATGTTGACGTAAAGATAAAGTTTGTAGATGACACGACCTCTAAGGGCATCGTGAAGCCCGAGATCACCGCGGCCGACGCGATGATCTGAGATCTACCAACGAAGAGTGTCCCGGCGCCGATATTCGCTGAGATACGCGAATTAAGGTAAGTGAAGTGCCACGAGAAAAGTGTTAGAGGTAAAGACACGGCCCTGATGAGAAAGATAAAAAATTGTACGGAGAGAGACAGCGGAGACAGGCGTGCAGTCTAGAAAGCTCTTTAGATAGTAAAGAGTGACCGTAAGCCGCGTATAGTAAATTTTTAAGAGTATATCGGTGAGGATTGCAACTACACAATACAGCTGTCTATAAAACCACATCGTCCACACACTCGATCACCTATTGCACGAGAATTCAAGGCCATCAGTAGCGTCAGGATCAGACTTAAATTAGTGCTTAAGGAAATTAAGCTAAATTATCGTACGTGAAGACCTGCTGATATCATTTGCAAGCTATGCGCACAAAATTTGTAAAGCATTTGATCATGACAAAGTACAGTCTACTTGTGTACTCTTCCACATGAGCATACTTCAAAAATCCAGTCCTAATGAACGTTCTTCATGTGTTTACAATGTTTCTTTCCAAAATTCTGACTACCTAATGGTGCCGTCCTGCCTTGTGTTCTATGAGCACAATGCATTTTATAGCACACTGCAGCACTGTTGCCTCAAATAAGTCATTGACCGGCTTGAGAACACACACAATATTCTCATTGATGATGCGTGATACTGGGAATAATGTCACGGATTCCGGGTAGTGCTTCTTAGATTTTTCCATTCGCGCCCACTTGCCGATGTGCGCACTCGTAGTTGCACACATTGCAAGCGACCCAGGTCCCAGTCGCACGAACTCGACGAGTTCGTGATCGTCGGGACCCGCTGACACAATACCGTTCGCGAGCCACGGTAGCAGCAGGTAACCTCTTGCTGTTAGGGTAGACAGTGCTGCGAAATGATTACATGTCTCACGTAATGGAGTGGGCCTGTTGCATGTAATTAACCCTTGATGCTTGCGAGTTAGAATATTATCACAAAATTTGATAATGTTCGTGGAGATTACCACAAGGGGTAATATTCAGACACACTCACCGATTGATTCGTATGGGTAATCACATCATCCAGCTCTAGCGGTCCAATCAACGATTTATTGCTCACCACTCAGTACGCGCGTACTGAGTGGCGAGCAATACTTTAGCATACTTTTTTGTAGCTAAATATAATTAAGTTAGGAATAAAGCATAGAGCAATGATTAGGACCTGATTGCATTTAAACATTTTTACTTTTACCAGCAACTAGTCAATTCCTATTTGCATTCCCTTCCTCTGCCAAGTTACAGAGGGAGCTAACACCGCTCACGATGCTGTTGGTGATAATAGCTCTACACTGGCTGTCCAGTGTGTTGCTCTGGTGCCTTGTTACATCTGGTAGCCCTTTTTAGTCCGTCCAAAGGCCACAAAACCCGTTCAACACGAACGTGTTGGACGATGAAAGCGACGACACCTTTCATGGTACCCGTGGAAGTCACTTCTATTTGAGTGATGTCGAACGGAGTGAGGTCGAATGAATGAGTTAGCCCGTTGAAGAATAAGCTGTCTGGTCTCTGCTGCCAACAAGGGATAGGGACCAGTAGCATTTCGTAATCGACAAGTTCTTGCAACGGGAACTTGATGCGTCGCGATCTGAAGTGACTTTGCTGCAGCACCAAGGTCACCAGCAGACTGATATCCTGAGACAGCAACAGTCTCAGTATGTTTCTGTAGCGTAAACACGTGAGCGTCGACGCGAGATTCTTGAGTTTGAGGTCTCCAAGTACCTAGGAGTTGGGGAAGACTTCCTGTTGAGATGGTTCTTCGAAGTGGACGATGCCATCAGGGCTCACCACATCGACGATGAGGAAATGCAAGTTGCATTTGCCAAATTCAATTTGCCAGGACGTTCCTCATGCAATTGCAACTCCGGAGCAAGAGGACTTTGATGTGAGACAAGATCACACTAGCTTGACCGCTATCTGCCTTCAGGACGAGTAGAGGCGGGAGGACTAGAACCAATGTGCCTATGAAGTGTTAAGCGCGAGAGACCTCGCTCTTCAAACTGTGGGCAATTGAAAAAGTGCAATCTCTGTCAGAAGTTAGAGCGCTGCGCCTACTAGTGTAGTGCTTCGCGCCCAGCGTCTCGAAACACTGAGCGAGGTGATCGACCTTCTGCAATAAGAGCAGTGGGCGCGAGTTCGATGCTGTTGCGAAGTCACAACAGCGTGGCAGGCCATCACAAACGGTCGGGGTCAGCAGGGGCGGATCATCCTGCTAATCCAGCAACCGCAATAGAATTTGCAAAACTATTGATGAAAGTTGCTCCAGACTCACAATCCGTGTGTCTCTGCACTTAATGATGAGGTACCCCTCATCACCTTGAATTCGAGAGTGACAAAATATTTATCACTTTGTGCCTTAGTTGACTGTGGGAGTCGAACAATTTTGCTCGTCGCCAGACGCCAGAGGATCGTAGGCTCAAGTTCGTTGGGCTCGATATTCCTCCTACGAGGATGGCGGTGAGCATCGCAACAGGCGCTTTGATAGCGTTTTTCAGTGGCGAAACGTGTAGTAAGATTTCACTACAGGTTAGAAGATTTGCAGTACGATTATGATTTCATCGTACTTAATTTTGATGGCAAATTTGATGTCATCCTAGGGTTACCTTAGCTCAGAAGGTACGAACCATGGGTCATCTGGCAGCACCGAACCGTGAAGATGCCTGCCACTTGTTCATCAGATGGCCAACTGATGAACGTCTTGGAGCTTCCACAAGTGTGTGGATGTACTGAGAAAGATTGCAATGTCCTCACTTGCGGTACGGTCATTACTACGACTGCACAAGATCACAGTGTGATAACCAATCAAACTGTGGAAGAAGCTGCCAGCGTCTGTGCGGATTTACAGGGAGCGCCGAAGGTCCACTACTCAAACAAGTCAAGTGGATAGGGACACGGGTGTACGCCTAGCGGGCGACATCCAAGTAAGAATGAACCAGTCGCCCACACAGGGCAACATGACGATCCTAGATTGACTGGAGAGTATATCGCAGAAGACCTAGCTGTGGTAGCGCAACCACAGCTAGAAGACGTCGAGGGAATAAGTCCCCACGTAGTTGTAAGAGAAAATCCCCAAGAAGTTGTTGATGATGTAACAAGACCTCATCAGCCTCAGGGAATAAGTCCCCAGCAGCCTGTGGAAAAGAGTTCCAAGGAAGAAGCCGAGACATTGAATATCTTGGATAATGACGGGTCAAGTGTAGGCGATTATACACTTGATCTGATAGCGCCTTCGAATTTTAATTCGGAGATCGCTTTCGAATCTAGAACCGAAATGGTTCTTGCGAGATCCGCGTAGTGGCAAGGTCAAGCAGATATGTGTACTCATCACGGAGGACGAGCTCATGACCGAAATTTAGCTGGCAGTAGTGTTGGCCGAGAACGAAAGGGTTCTCAGCATCTTATCGATGGACAAAAGTTTCCTCGATGAGAAGACTTAAAATGATCGATACACGTCTCAATCTTGGGAGCTGCTTCAGGCAAATCCCTTATTTAAGGGTTTAATCCAATTAAAGGACATGCTCCATAAACCTTACCATGCGAATTGTCTCAGGATAAAAGCACTCGGCGTAAATTCGAGCACAAACCGGGCCCGAACTACTGTGTCATGAAGCAGTGGCCACTGCCTCGTGAGCAAGTACTATCGATCGACAAGTTCTTCACCGATCGCTTAGCTGTGGGTCATGTGAGGGAGTCAATTTTCCCTCACATCTCTCCGACCTACTGTGTGCGCAAGGCCACAAGAGGATGGCGAATAGTGCGCTCATTCAACACGTTGTAAGCTGCAACGGTACCGTCTCAGACGCCGATACCGAGGAAGGACGTAATCATAGATGGTATGTCTAAGAGTATCATCTTTTCGTCCATGGATCTGATGAATGGTTTCTGTCAGATTGTACTGCGTGAAAGAGACATCCTGTACGCGGCTGTATGCGCCCCGAGAGGTATACTATGGGAGTGACTATAAATATAAGAAAGGCATAGCAATGCCCCTGTCATATTCAACAAATATGTAACAAATTTGTTGAGACCGGTGTGAGGCTCCGTACCGAGTTGCTTCGACGATGTATTCCTCCACAGCCGAGATATGGGCGGAAGACGTATGTAGAGGTTCATAGAACACAGGTTCGTCAGAATCTTACATTTATGCACAAACATAAGCTGTATGTCAACCTCAAGAAGTGTATATTTGCTGCTAGCAAAATACCACTTCTTGGGTGCACCGTGGACAAACACGGCGTACGCCCTGATCCAGAAAAGATTAAGGCAATTACCTACTGGCATATGCCAGTATACGTTAAGGGACTTAAGGTTCCTTGGTATAGCGGCGTACCTACACAAGTACTCGCGTAACTACGCCAAGGTGATCGTTCACCTCTCTCATCTCTTGAAAAGGAACGAGAAGTGGTCATGGGACGCTGATTGTCAGCGTTCCAATTAAGGTAACAAGCAGAAATTGATACGATCACCCACCTTGGCGACTGCAGAGCAAGACAGACCATTCCGTGTTGTCTGTGACGCTATTTATTTTGCGATTGGATGCGCCTTAATGCAGACGGCGCGGGGCGCGTCGCCTGTTATCAATCGCGTTGACTGCAAGAAGCTGAGCGTAATTACCCAGTGTATGAAACAAGGAAATCCTTTGCATGAGGTATGCACTAGCGAAGGATCTTACATTTATGCACAAACATAAGCTGTGTGTCAACCTCAAGAAGTGTATATTTGCTGCTAGCAAAATACCACTTCTAGGGTGCACCGTGGACAAACACGGCGTACGCCCTGATCCAGAAAAGATCAAGGCAATTGCCGACTGGCATAAATGTATCACGTAAAAACGAATCACGTCTATCTCCCTGAAGATGGTCCTTTTTTGTTGTCTACATGGATCATACGTCATTACGCACAGCCGTAAACAGCCCACAAGTCTAGCAAAGGATGACGAGGTGACTGTCCTTCTTTGTGTAGTACAACCTTTCCGTTGTTTACAAACCCGGACGACTTAATGTCGTCGCCGACGCGTTGTCGCGCCGACCCGATTTTGATTCGGCTGCGCATTCCGACAGCAAGCTTGATACCACTGTTACAAAAATAGTCACTAGTGTTCCGTCGTCAACATTACTTGACGACAATAAAACTCCTACGCAGAAGATAAGGCTCTTCTGCGACTAATGGATCATCTGGGGACCCCATCTCGTAATCTCTTAAAGATTTATCGGCCTTGTATCAACCTTCCGCGGATCAATACACAACAAGCAACGGGTTGCTGCATCATACAGTTGCCGTCGACACACCTCTTTTCGTCGTCCACAATCATAATGATTTTCGCTCGCCCATCTTATGTGAGTGTAATGATGCAACATCTGGTGGGAATCGTTGACTTGAGAATGCTTATCTCACGGTAAGTCGCGACTTCTGCTAGACCCACCAGTATCAGTTCGTTTGCAAGTACATCGTGCTTGTGAGGTGTGCCAACGGTTGAAGCCCAATATTTCATCTAGCGGACCACTACAGCCTTTAATAATCCCGGCATAGTGATGGCAGTCCGTTTCAATGGACTTCGTCTCCGGTTCTTCCGCGACAACGCTCACAAGAATAATGGTATCGTTATGTTCGTGGACAGATTCATCAAGATGGTACATCTTGCCGCAGTAAATGCGTCAATATCATAACATAGTTTTTCCAGTGTCTCCATTGACACGGTATTCCGACTCCACGGTCTACCCCGTGAACTATTCTCTAAAAGAGATCCTCGGTTCACAGCAGTATTTTGGCAATCCGTGTTTCAATACATCGGATAACGTCTGGCTATGTACACTTCCGAACATGCCAAGACTGATAGTCATACACAACGCGTCAACCGCGGCCTCGAAGAGATAATTCGAGGATAAGTTCATTCCTTCACCGATTGAAGCGAATTTTTGCTGAGGGTGGAGTTTGCAATCAACAACTCCGTGCATGTGTCGACAACGCATATACCATTTTTCGTGAACGGCTTGCGCCACCCACACCTACCCACCCATTTAAAGTGTGACTATGATTCAAGGGGAGAGGGATTCGCTCGAGCAGAAACCGTTCTGTCTCTTACTCACCACGTGTCGAAGAAATCGATGACGCGAACGTTGCTGATGTCGATCAAATCGACATAAAAACACATAAGGATGAAGATGCTGGTATATTTAGCATCGCCAGCGACTACACCAGTGATGATTAGAACAACCTCGCTGAAAAAGAAGATGACATTGTAGCGGTGGCACAAGGCTCACTAAAACAATCCAAAGTGAATCAGCAGAATGTTTCCTGCTGGCACGAGAAGCAGTGGTCCGTTTCGTGCAAAATTCTTCTCTAACGCGGTAGACCGGCAGAAATGGAACGCTGACAAGAATGGAAGAGAAAACGTTCTTCTATTAATTGTTGTAGACTTAGTCCTACTGTCTACTGTAAATCTACCTAAGCACCTAGTAACTAATGTGGGTAGTAGTAAACTACTACCCCAGTACATCGGCCCGTTTCTTGGACAATATCGCAAAGGCAATGCGTACACGGTAGAGTTTCTTTGCACGATTCTTACGCATCCTACGCTTTATATCGGTAATCTCCGCCCGTACCATCAGCCGAGGTCTGTTTCTCGGGAGAATACAACCGCTACGCTCAAGAAAATTCAAGGGATGCTTTTGGACCCGAGCCATTTTCTCAAGCTGGCAACGAATGTCAGCCACTTCGTCGCGAAAGGCTTGACGCTTCTGCTCGTTCTCCAACTGGTAGAAAGCGAACTTCGATCGGTCTTCTGATATATCAAGGCGAAGGCGTTGCACCCACGTCTCCGAAGAGAGACGATCTTGTCTCTCGAGTTCGGTGCGATCACACATATCGTATAAGCGTTGCTGGAGACGACCAATCTCCACCTGCAACTCCAACGAACTATTTAGAGTTTACATATTCCCGTCCTCACACAGCCATTGGTGGACCTGAATGGTGGTAGATGCCTTCACGTGAAGCGTATATTGAACTACCGCAAAGTGAAGGGGTAGAAAACGAGCTATTTTGCTCGCTGGTACGTCTATCCGCCGTCGCACGACAGTTAGGCGCGAGGTGACCAGCTGATGCTTGACAGTAAGGGTATTGTCCACCAGTACGATGAGACACATTTGATGGCTCAGATGGGCCATCAGAAAACACACGCCCATGGCGCTGGTAGAGCGATTAAAGGTTATCAATCGCATCGCGCATCTCAGAAGAGACGTGTAACATACCCCCAGGGCGAAGAAAGGGAGTACACCTCCCTTTGGATGCGTTTAGTGTTGTCGAAACAATACGGAAACTGGTCGCCCCACGTGAGGCATGGAATTCCTACATTACTAGACAGATAGTGCAAACTGGCTTTTACACCGGTAAAGGTTCGTTTCACAAACTCAACACGAGCTGGGTTAAGTTTCTAAATCCGATCTTCGCGCCCAACATGCTACCCATTGAGTATAAAGTCGTTTAACGCCTGTGGCAACGAACTGTTGTCTCGCTTAGTGTTGCCACTATACCAAAGATGCTTCAGAAAAGCATCCAGATCGAAGTCTTCGTCAGCGCGAAAGTTACTAGCGCTGATGTCGAGCCCATAGCAACAGCCTCGCATCAAATAATATAAATCGATGATGGAGACTAGTCTCGCCTGAAAGGTCATTCACAAGTATTTCTGGTAATACCCAAGGCTTGTTTTCGGGGGATAGATGCAGTACATTGCCTTCTAGAGCCTTCTGTGTAATACCAATTGAAGTCTTGGTACCACTAGAATCATCATTACGACGGCGCAAGTCATCACTGCATTCGCTAAAAGGCGAATACTCAGTAGAAGGCGCGGAGG
Organism: Peronospora matthiolae; assembly: GCA_921007115.2. Taxonomy (NCBI): domain Eukaryota; phylum Oomycota; class Peronosporomycetes; order Peronosporales; family Peronosporaceae; genus Peronospora; species Peronospora matthiolae. The sequence continues at coordinate 41,138 of CAKLBY020000223.1, read as the reverse complement.
AGGAGTCAGCATGTTCGTCCTCCAAACTAAACAGACTATGGTAGTGACCATGATTCTGACTACCCGCTCGGGTCTTATTCTTAGTCTCGAATTAGGCCTCCCCTAAAACCTCGGGTGACCTAGATGTCTTCTTCGAGTCGGACCCAGCGTCCGACTCCTCCGAATCGATAAGCTTCACTTGGAAGCCACCATTGTCAGCACGTGGTTACTCACCACGTGCATCTGCAGCCGTAGCAGACGAATCATCGTCTGCCGCGAGAGGCTGGATACCTTCAAGATCAGCTACGTTAACATGCACAGCTGCCTTCTCAGCATATTTCGCCGCGCATTGCATGGTGCTGTTCACCATACGATAAAAACTCAGAAATGAAAGGATCAGAAGAAAACAAGTTCCCCCTGTGCTTGATGTGGTCTAACGTTGACCACGTCAACATGATAGTGATTGAATGACAATCGTGAAAGAGGGAGGTACTGTAACGGGTTGAAACTGTTTCATGTAATTAACCCTTGATACTTGCGAGTTAGAATATTATCACAAAATTTGATAATGTTCGTGGAGATTATCACAAGGGGTAATATTCAGACACACTCACCGATTGATTCGTATGGGTAATCACATCATCCAGCTCTAGCGGTCCAATCAACGATTTATTGCTCACCACTCAGTACGCGCGTACTGAGTGGCGAGCAATACTTTAGCATACTTTTTTGTAGCTAAATATAATTAAGTTAGGAATAAAGCATAGAGCAATGATTAGGACCTTATTGCATTTAAACAGTTTACTTTTACCAGCAACTAGTCAATTCCTATTTGCATTCCCTTCCTCTGCCAAGTTACAGAGGTAGTGGGGCACCACGTACGCTGCTGTCGGTGATAAAATCTCCACACTGGTTGTCTAGTGGCTTGCTCCGGTTTCCTGTTACAGTATTTAAGCTTTTGTGTTCCGCAGTGCGAGAAGTTTGACAAACTGACAGTTGATATGACTATGACTGGTGCGCACCTGTAACAGTCCGTACGCTGGAATAGCAGCAGGTTTTTTTTTGTGATCAGTGCTAATTTTGCTGCCTGCCGAACACGCACGTAAGGTCAGCAGGATATTTCAGACGTATTAGCCCAATGATCTTTACAAAGCTTGTGAAGACTTGTATAGTATTTGCAATTATTAGTTTTTAGCACTAAAGCACATTTTCAATTCCAGCGTATTTTTGTTAAACAACGTGCGTGCAACCGATTAGTAAAGCTGCATCACGATATACACTGTCCTTTTTTTCTCCAACATACGAGCACCAAAATCTCCTCCTCCTTGTGCTCGGCTAGCGTGGCTTGGATCTAAAAATCGACTGAGTCTGTCTTCTTCATCATCAGGTCTACGACATTCGACAATTTTACCAACAAACAATGATTTCTGTCTGGAGGAACTAAATTAGTGCCTAACTTTTCGACAAACAACGCAAGCAATTGCTCTTTCGGCTCCCGCAATGACTACTCACATCTACTATCTAGGTGCTAGTTCGGTCTGCGGTCTTTCGGTACCCCAAAATGCGTCATATATGCACCAATAGACACGCGTAGCTAATCTCCCGACGTTTGTAGCTTCAACGTGTTTCCGGAAAGTTTGCTGGACGCAATAATTTTTATGTCGCTCACGCACTGACCGAAAAAGTCACATTATCACGAAAAGTACGCGATAGTTAGTAAACCTCAATCGGCACCAAAAACAGCAATATTTGAATGGGGTGTGCGTCGTGTTCGATTTTAATTACTGTAAATGTGACAGCATTTAATCTAAAATATTGATAAAATGTTTTATTATATACTCTTAATCAACGAATGATAGATTGCAAGTTGATGTCAGCTCGTGCTTGTGTAGCAATTTACAGTTTAATCATATTCTGCCTTCATAAATAATGATCACAACAAAATCATCGTCCAGGAACGGATCCAAGATAACGTCCGCGTCTTCATCCATCCGGAATCCGCCTTGTCCGATGTCGTCATCTCTCTCCCCTTCCTACTCTGCTCGGCTAGATGTGCAGGTACCGCTCTTTTTCTCTTTGCCGGTAGCAGCTCGTTCCATGGTATATCGATTGGAAATTTTCTTGTCCAGCGACCGTTTCAGCTGCGCTGAGATGTAGGCGATGGCGACCTGTCTTTTCCATTTGCCAGGACCAAGACAAGCACGCTGCTTGGCGCGCTCTCTTAGCTTTGTTTTGTGTTTTGCACGCACTCTTAGCTTTGTTTTGTATTTTGCAGTTTCGCATGACACCTACGGCGTCAACTAGGCTGCCAAGCACTTGGACGAGCAAATAGGTGAGACCGCATATGTAGTAATCATCGATTTGAGCCCAGAACAAGATGGGCTTAGCTTGCACGACGCTAAAATGTTCGTGTGCACCGCAAGAAAAGAGTCGAACTGATCCAGCAGATGATCGCAGCGCTCCTGGTCGCTGGTGGCAATCTGTGTCAGTACCTTGCGGCATTGCTGAAATTAGGTATCCTGGAAAATCGCGAGGAATGACCACCCGTGCAAGCCATATAGGTTCATGCGCATGCTGAGGTAGAACGGGCCAGTGAAAAAGTTAAGCGAGGCTATAAAAAATGAGTACACAGTCCGTTTGAAAAGCGGCGTCTCGCAGATGAAGACTGTAGTCCGTTAAAAAAAATCGGAGTGTCCTATTAACTTAGAAACGTTTCTTTTGAAACTCATTATAACGTGGTCTTTTCGTATCGTGTTTTTTGTGTATGTTAAATAAGGCTCATGGATAGTCTAACCGTAACACAGTCTTTTAGGCAAACACCTAGGTTTTTTACGGTTCCCCCAAGCGACCCCTTTAACAGGGGTCTGGATCTTGTATGATGTAACGGGGCACCCTGAAGCTTGTACTGATGACAGTTCAAGCTACTTATTCCGATGACAGAATAAGGCGGTGCCGCGTAACCTCACGTACACTGGTGCGTGATAAGGAAGATGGCTAGGAGAAGCGAGTACTTGCTTAAAGTAAAAAGTAGAACTGTATTTATAATATTTAATGTCTGCAATAAACCCCCTGTTTATCCTCATCTAACTATGTCTGAATACAAATGTGTGTATCAACTATCTGCTCACCACTCATTGCGTGCGTCTGTCGTGGCGCGTCTTCGTTGGTTGATATAATGGCCTATATCAACCAATTAGGAACTACTCGTAAGTGCTGCAGAGTATTTGTCCATATGACAATATTATGAGAATATAACTCTTATAGTTATATTCTATTAACAATTTCTTATAATTAGTTATGTAACGGTTCACCCCGTTACAATTATCGTTTGGGCACCAGTTTCCTTCCTCCGCAAGGGCGATAAGTAAAGACGCCAAATATGCGCCGCGGGTTACTGCTCTCCCAAAACAACCGCAGCACTCACAAAGTACGCTGAGGGGGCAGCGCAAGCGAGGAACAGGTCGAGGACCACATTGTAAGTAGCCAAGCTAGCAAGTGAACAAGGAACTGGTATACTAGCGTGTAGCTTCTGCGCTATACTCTTGTCCATTGGTTTTATCAGGTCTGTCTACCGGCCAGGCGTATCTTTTTACTCTTACAAGTCCGTAAAGTGTGACCGTTGAACGCATTCAGTGGTACTTCCGTAAAAATTGCTGCTGCTTTATTTTTCGTCCATCGCGATGTTTGAAAGCACATGTACATGTCCGTTAACGTGGATAGGCACTCGTCTCGTTGACCGTTTCGAAAAAAACTGTTCCATTCGGTTTTCACGCGCTATATATTGGTCCAAACAAAGATAGCGACGTCAAAAAAATGTCCTTGAATGTGTGTAAAAAGTAACTTATGTTGTTTGCACGGACCATGCGTAGATTTAATTCACAACGCACAGACGTAGTAGAACGATCGATCGATAATTACCGAACACGGCAGCGTAGCGTCCGTCCGCCCCACGGATGTGTTGCTCGAGCTTCTTTTCAAGCATGTACTGTAACGGGATGAGCCCGTTGCATAAAGTTAATACGAATAAATCAATTTTAAAATATATCCATTTCGATAATTTTCGATATATGATCACTCTCGAAGAGGTGATAAAGGCGGAGTATTACCCCCGAGGGCAATATTTTAGGGTGCTCCACTTTTGGTTGATGTAGTGTCTACGTCAACCAAATTACATACCAATCGCTATTGGACGCGCGCAATTGGTGGTAAGCAAGAAACCCACATAGTGAACTGTTTTTTAACCTAGAGGATCAAGTTAAAGATATTTCTCAAAAGAAACTTAACTGTATTGAATTGTTCTCGTTTCCCTAAACAGAGCTGCTAGTTCTGTTTACTTTGCTGCGATTCTTCACGCCACGTGTACGTGACGTCAGGAGGACGCAGCCTAGTTATCATTCAACTCAAGGCTTACCAGTCATCTGGTAAGGGTGTGCCCCGTTACATGTTTTGTATCAAGAAATATGGACTCAAAGACGTCGAGTGCGCTTGGCATTATTTGGCGTATTGAAGTCCGTGTATTCTCGGTGTGAAGTAATAGATACTAATAAACATATTTTTAAATGAAGTGTTTTTTTCGATCGATATGATGTGGACGCCAAAGAGCTGCTTTTGCGGCTTAGGTATGATGTTTACGCAGGCTGGATAATACTAGGGCGGGGAATGTAAATAGCTTCTCGTTTTTGATTAGATTAACTCACTTTTCTTTCGTTAAGTACATCCGTGTCACAATAAGTTGTCGTTAGATTATATCAGTGGCCGAAGTATGCCTATTTTTTCCTTCATATCCTCGCAAGGATAATCAAGGTTATGACTATACGGCATCGCTTGAGGCCCAGAGGCCCCACCAATTGTCATTACCTTTGATATAGCGATGACATGGTAGAATAAGATGACGGCAACGATCTTTGCGTACTATGACCGCCTATTATCACATGTACATGGATAGGTATGTATATGCGGATAGTGATAGTTAATGATTTCTACTAACTTCTTCGTAAAAGTATTCAAAGTCCACAACACTACATCCTAGAGAGCAAACAATTTTATGTATGTTTTAACATGACACGGTGGTCACGCGCAGCTTTGAATGACATTCAGCCGACAAAGATAATACTATGTCTGAATGTTAAAAAGATGAAATGGAATAGAGGAAAGCATGAGAAAAAAGCCGACAGGGGTGGTGGCGATTAAGACGATAAAATCTGTTGATGCACATTTACTGATATAGATGTTACACGACGAAGAAGATGAAGACATTAAAAATCATCGTAAGGCGTAGTATAGGGCTCCTTTTATGATGGTTCGCTATTATCATAAGCACCACGCGATCCTGCACTTTGCTAATTTTTTTCTATCGACACATTTGAGTGTCTATAACGAAGTGCGCCTTTACGTGAAAATGACTTCCGCTCATAATTCAGTCAATTGCGATAAAGGAGCATGCTATGCAGCTGTTGCAAAGCACTACACAACAGCAGCAGTTACTGTAAAATGAGTATGGTGTTGTTAATGTCGGTTTTTACCCAGTACATTATACTCAGATAAAACGATAGGCATTTGCTTATGGACACTCAGCCTTTGCTTATGTGATCGTATTCACCTTTGATCAATATTAAGCCAATCACGTTTGTGCAGCACAATAGTGACCTAGCAAAGGGTGACTTTGAATTTGATTATATCTATGTAAAGGGGACAGGAATGATCGCAATTAGTACGTTTTAACTACGCTCACCGCATTATTTACAGACGCAAAGGTAGATCAGTACGATGTAAAGTTCGGTATTCAACCTTGCGCAATCTGACTAATAGCTGCATCTTCCATGTTCGCAATTACGGTTTTTAATTATTTGATCTTTTTTCAAACCTTCTCAAAAATTGAGAGCTGCTGTGGGATTTACTCCACTCTCAACTAATTTAGGATACGTCTCTAAGACTAGTGGCCAGCGGACGCCAACTGAGAAGATTCATTGCCGAATTCGTCTTCACCTCCGTGTACACAGTCTTAGAAGATCGGCAATTCGCACTAATGTCGTTTATTCGTTTGTTTTGAGTCGATGCAGTTCATCACATTTTAATGTTATGTTATCGCAATCATGAACTTAGCCTCCCAAATGCCATTGGTCATCACTCGTGTTTCATCGTTTAAATCTCGGGGCTTGTCGTCTAAAAGAACCTCAAACAGGAAGTCCGCTAGCTGTAAGCGGTTTCCCAAACAGGAAGTCCGCTAGCTGTAAGCGGTTTCCCAAACAGGAAGTCCGCTAGCTGTAAGCGGTTTCCCCTCAGTAGTCCCATTCCGATAAAATCACGAGAGTTAAGGTGTGCTATGGCGCTTTCGCTCTTTTTGTGGTGATAAATCAGATTCTTTTAGTGCGTGCATTCGAAACTCTTGGCATTTAGTGGAGACGCATCAACAGGAGACCAATTCCAGACTGCGCTAGCAGAGCGACCACATTTGGTCATGGCGTCAGACTCCCATCTAAATATTATCATCAACGACAATTAGGAAGTCCACATGGTGACCTACGCTCTCACAACTAAAAATCGAGGACGTCGCCATTGACGTTATTAACATGCTCGTCAACCTGGTTGAAAAAATAGACGATTTGTAGCGGGGCACCCTGAAGCTTGAACTGGTGACAGTACAAGCTACTTATTCTGATGACAGAAAGAGGCGTCACTTCACGTACACTGGTACGTGCAGAGGAAGAAGGTAAGAAGAAGCGAGCACTTGGTTAAAGTAAAAAGTAGAACTGTATTTATAATAGTTAATGTCTGCAATAAATCACTATTTATCTTCATCTAACTATGTCTAAATACAAATGTGTAAATCAACTATCTGCTCACCACTCATTGCGTGCGTCTGTCGTGGCGCGTCTTCGTTGGTTGATATAATGGCCTATATCAACCAATTAGGAACTACTCGTAAGTGCTGCAGAATATTTGTCCTTATGACAATATTATGAGAATATAACTCTTATAGTTATATTCTATTAACAATTTCTTATAAATTGTAATGTAACGATTCACCCCGTTACATCACCCCCCCTTAACCATCAGTCACTTTAGTGACTGATTGACTAAATGGATACTCGTCCCAAGTCATTTGGGACAGGGTTTGCACTTTTTGGTCCGAGTCCACAGTCCATCAGTTTCATCGCATGGTAAACAAGTCCATGCGGTGCGCGAGCAAGGCCGCTGAGAGCGCGTCTCTGTGCGGACGCCGAAGCAGAAACAGCTGCGGCCGATGTGTCATCGGTTGCTGAAGCGTCTCAGCCTGTATCACTTGGTGATGTAGATGCTCGTCATGAAGACACTCATGTCTTCACAGAGTATGAGCTCGGAGTCTCATACTCTCCTGATACGGAAGAGGGATCCGTATTGAAGGCGGTTGAAATCAAGCCGCCTGCCAATCGTGGCATGGATGATGCTATGCGTCGTAGCATCTTTGGTTCGTCTGACGAATCAGATGAACCATCGCCAAAGCGAAGGCGTTCGAGGTCGCGAGACTCGGGCGCTCACAGTGGTGTCGGTTCTCCTATTGACACCACTTCGCAACGAGGTGCCAGTATTTCTGTCGGCACGTCGCAGGAAGAGCGGAACCGCAACGTGTTGCGTCTCGCTCCCGAAATGAAGGCATGGCTGCCTCCAAAGTCAGTCATGGATAAAAACTTGTCGGCGACGACGAGTGATCGTAATCGAACACGATTGTTCGGTTCATCAAGGATCCATCACCTTGACCCCAGTGCGAAAGACTATCACACTGAACATGAATTCTTCATCCACGCTTTCTTTAGACATCGATGGTACAGTGGGAATCACAAACGTGATGGTCCCTCACTGCTTCAAGCGTGGAACGCTTACATCGATAACCTTGAGGATGTAGGTCGTGACGTTTGGAACGACAAACTTATGAAAGCTCGTGATAAGTTTGAAAAAAGAACCCCGACAGGTGCACGCTATAAGCTGCATCGTCTGTAAAAGGAGGGTGAGTTGCCCTGTCTTTATTGGGGAGACCCGTGCCCATGTTGTGTAAACAACTCTGCGCGCGCACCTAAGGAGGCTTACCTCCTTACCAGCCCGTGGTGGCGCGTACGTATCTCTAGTGAGATGTACGAAGGGATTGACAAACTGAAATCCCTTTACGACCGTGCCGGGAAGACTTTATCCGGCGGTCCTTCTGCGGAACAGGATGTGCCGCGTCGTACTGCTCAACCAGACCCAGTACGTCAATCATCAGTTGGGAGCGGGGCTCCCAAGTATCCCAGGACGGGGGATAAACGCGCCACAGGACGAGGTAACTCGTCCGACGTCCGTTCACATCGCGGTGGTTCAACAGCCGCTCAATCAGATAGCGCTGTCCACCGCGAGAGTCCTACAATGGAGGTGGAAGAGGAGGAAAGACGCTCTCCAAACTACCATGGGGGAGCGTGTGTCTCCGAGACCTTCTTTGATCGCTTAACTCTTGCGTTACGCGGCGACCTCGAGCATGAGCGGGACAGGCGTCTTCAACTGGCGGACACTGTCTTGAAGCATCGAGCTGAGTTTGCCTTTGCTCAGCTTGAGAACGAGAGAGCTCTGACGTCTCTGCGTGACGAGCTAAGGGTAGCTCGTGTGGATGTTGACCGGTCTCGGGCTGAGATAGCTGCTCTTCAGACCCTTTTTGATATCCACCATCGGGAGCACAAGGCTATCTGTGAGATGCTTGAGCGCAAGGGCGTTCTTCATCGGAAGAAACAGCGTACTGATGGTACGGCTTAAGCCGACCAACGTAAAACGTGGGATGCGTTCGCATCTTACGTGGCAACTCGATCGTGTATGCGTTGCCTAGGCGGTGCAATACACGAAATGGGCCGATGTACTTGGGTAGAAGTTTACTACCAAGTTAGTCACTACATGCTTTGGTAGATTAACCGTAGACAGTAGGACTAAGTCACCTTTATTAAATAAAAGAGTGTTTGCCCTTCCATTCTTGTCTGCGTTTTTCTTTTGCTTATCCACCGCTTCGGCGATGGATTCTTGCACAAAACGGACTACCGTTTCACGAGCCGGTATGAACTCATCTGCTGACTCGTTAGCTTCAGTGCGCTGTGAGTGCACTGCAGCAACATCGATCTTTTCTTCGGTGAGGACTTCCTCGCTTTCACTGGCATCATCTTCTTCGATATCGATGTTGTCGATATCGGCATCAAACGCAATGACCTCACCGTCAGAGCGTGATGAGCGTGAACCAAATCGGTTTTTGCTCGCGCGAGTCCCCCCCCCCTAAACCAGAGTTACACTCGAGTAAGATGGGTGTACGCGGATGGCGCAAGCCATTCACGGTGTATGTGTCGTGGACGCATGCACCGAGTTGTTGATGGCAAACTCTACCATTGGCAAGAACTCACCTTAACTCTTAAAGGAGTGTACGTATCCTCAAATTATCTCTTCGAGGACACGATTGGCTCGCAAACGGTGTATGTGTCGTGGACGCATGCACCGAGTTGTTGATGGCAAACTCTACCATTGGCAAGAACTCACCTTAACTCTTAAAGGAGTGTACGTATCCTCAAAGTATCTCTTTGAGGACACGATTGGCTCGCTCCGTCTGACCATCTGACTCTGGATGATCAGATGTCGACGTCTTCAAGCGCGTTCCGAGTGATTTGGACACGGAACGCCAGAGATCAGCAGTGAATCGTGGATCTCTGTCTGGTACGAGTTCACGGGGCAATCTATAAAGTCGGAAGATGGGGTCGATAAAGACTCAAGCACAGACACTTGCCATGATTGACTCTGGTACAGCCACAAGGTGTACCATTTTGCTGAATCTGTCAACAAATACGAGAATACCCGTATTCCCGCGTGCGTCTTTGGGTAACCCGAAGACAAAATCCATTGAGATGGATTCCCAGCACTCAGCCGGAACCGATAGAGGCTGTAAAGGTGCACGCAGTGAAGGACTTGACTTCGCTCGTTGACAGACTTCGCATGCGCGAACACACTTTCGCACAAACTGATACTGGCGGGGCCAGTAAAAGTCCCGACTCACCGTGAGATATGTCTTCTCACGGCCACGATGTCCTCCTATAGGAGCATCGTGACACTCGAACATGATCCGCAAACGCAGATCAGTATCATCTGGAATGACAACACGTGGTGTGTCACCAGAAACGGCTGCACAACACATTAAACCGTTGCGAGTAGTGTATCGATCTGATGCAGATCGATACGCAGACGATAATCGTTTCAGCGATTCTCGAGATGGCTGTGAGAGATGTGTCAACAACTTCACAATCTCACCATCTTGGGCATATGCCCGCCTCACATCATCATGTAACGTTGAAGATGGTATTGTGGACGTCATAACCGCAGCAGTGGCTGTCTCACTGTTGGGTTTCACGACTGGTTCAAAGTCGGGCCGACGTGAGAGTGCATCAGCGACGACATTAAGTCGTCCTGGTTTGTACTGTACCGTAAAGTTGTACTCTGCAAAGAATGAAAACCACCGCGCCATTCGTTGTGAAAGGTGCGGGCTGTTCACTGCCGTGCGTAATGACGCATGGTCAGTGTAAACAATGAAGGGTCTATCTCCTAAGAGATAGACTCTGAACTTCGCGAGTGCATACTTCATGGCAAAGAGTTCCTTGTCATGCACTGGATAGTTCCGCTCAGCTGGTTGCAGCTGACGCGACTGATAGCAGACGACGCGTTCAACGCCTTCACGATCGTACTGCATTAATGCACAGCCGATTGCGAAATCGCTGGCATCACAGACCACATGAAATGGCCTGTCCTGATCGGCAATTGCTAGGACTGGGGATTGTAGCAAGCTCTGCTTGATACCATCAAAGGAGCGCTGACATTCAGCGTTCCATAACCACCTCTCGTTCTTTTTCAACAAACGAGAGAGGTGTACAGTCATCTCGGCGTAATTGCGTGAATACTTGTGCAAATACGCCGCTAGACCAAGGAATTTTCGAAGACCTTTGACATCAACTGGCACAGGCCAGTCAGTGATCGCCTTGATCTTTTCGGGATCAGGACGTACACCGTTCTTACCAACGGTGCATCCAAGAAGTGGTATTTCGCTTGCTGCAAATATACACTTCTTGAGATTGGCATACATTTGATGCTTTCGCATGATTGTAAGAACCTGTCGGACGTGGTACCTGTGAACCTCAACATCCGACTTTCCATCCATAGCCCGACTATGGATAAATGCGTCATCGAAATAACTCGGCGCGAATTCTGTACTGGTCTCAACAGATGTGATACACATCTGTTGAACGTGGCAGGGGCATTACTAAGCCTTTGTGGCATTACTAGCCATTCCCAGAGCATGCCGCTAGGCGTGCTAACTGCGGTATAGGGTATATCCCGTTCTCGCATAAGGATTTGATAGAAGCCATCCATCAAATCCATGGACGAAAGTTGGTACTCTTTGACATACCATCAATGATTACGTCCTTCCTTGGTATCGGCGTCTTAGCCGGTACCGTTGCAGCATTCAACTTGTTAAATGCATGCACTATCCGCCACCTTCCTGTTGCTTTTCGCACACAGAAGGTCGGAAAGCTATGTGGGGAAGTTGATTCCCTCACATGGTCCGCAGCCAAACGATCGGCAAAGAACTTGTCGATCGCAAGTACTTGTTCACGAGGCAGTGGCCACTGCTTCATGACTCAGTACTTCGATCCTGGCTTAAGCTCGACCTCGTGTCGAGTACTTTTATCCTTCGGTAATTTGCACGGAACAGTTTCAGGGAATACGTCCTTGAATTCAACCAAATCTTCGTAGAGAGGATTTGTCTTGAGCGATTCCCACGATTGGGAGTCATATCGCTCAATTCGTGTCTTTTCATCTAGGACACTATCGTCCATCGATGAACTACTGAGAACTCTCTCGTTCTCAGTAAACATTGTTGCTGACCTTATGTCGGCTACACACTCGTCATCAGCGACGAGTACGCAGATCTGCTTGACTTTGCCACTACGCAGATCACGCAAGAACCTTTTATGTTCGAGCGTTGGCAACTGAGTGATCTCCGAAGTCAACTTCGGAGGCGCAATCAGATCAAGTGTATAAGCGCCTACACTTGATCCGTCATTGACAAGGACATTCAATGTCTCTATCATTTCCTGGGGACTTATTCCTCAGGCTTCGAAGGACTTATTCCTTCGGCTTCCCGGGGACTGATTCCCGCGGGTTTCGGGGAACTTATTTCCGCCGTATTTGTAATATCGGGACTTATTCCCTTAGCTTCCTCTAGCTGGGGTTGCGCAACCACAGCGAGATCCTCTACGCAAGATTCTCCAGTCGATCTAGGATTATCGTTTAGCTTAACCTGAGCGATCGATCGTTTCTCTTCTAGATGTTCCCCGCTAGGGATACATCTTTGTCCCAGTCCACTCGACTTATTCGAGTGGTGGACCTTCGGCGCAGCCTGTGTTTCCTCACAGCCGCCGGAATCTTGCTCCGAAGTGTAACCGTTTGGTACACTAAGGTTTTGTGCAGTCGTACTAACGACCGTACCACAAGTGAGGCCATCGCACTCACTCGTAGTACATCCACACGCTTGTGGAAGCTCCAAAACGTTCATCAGATGGCCATCTGATGAACAAGCGGCAGGCATCGTTACTGTTCGATGTTGCCAGTTTACCCGTGGTTCGTACCTTCTGAGCCACGGTATTCCAAGGATGGCATCAAATTTGTCATCCAAATCCAATTCGATAAAGTCATCGTCATATTGGGTATCTTCTAGCGTATAGTGGATCTTCACTATACGCTTCATGACGGTTACGGATGCGACTGTCGCAAGACGTACCGTCATCCTCGTAGGAGGTGTGTCACATTCAACAAACTTGAAGTGACCATCTTCTAGCGATTGGCTTCGCACAAAATTGTTGGACGCTTCACAATTGACTAGAGCTCGAAGGGACAACTTATTCGTCACTTCGAGTTTTAAGGTAATGAGTGAGATCTCATTACCTAGAGCAGCAACGCACAACGTTTGTGTGTTGGGAGCAACCTTCGTCAAGAGGCCTGCAAATTCTCTTGACGTTGCTGGACCAGTAGGGTGCTACACACCTACTGATCCTGTCTTTTTTTTGACGGTCCATCCCGTTGTTGCGTCTTTGCACCAACAGCGGACTCGCGTCCCTGCCCCTTTCTCATGTGTGGACGGTCATTAAGCCCAGTGTTGCGAGACACTGGACGAGGGGCACTACGATCGTAAGCGTAGTGTCCTGTATTATGACATCTGTTGCATTTCTGCAACTTCTTGTAGTCTGTAGAGCGAGCCTTCTCGCTCTCGACATAACAGAGTTCCATCGGCTCTGGACCTCCGCTGTCAAATCGTCTCGGTTGACGATACGATGTCGAGCTGTCGCGAGCCTGTCTCAGACTGAAGTCTTCCTGTTTCGCAAGTGAAATGGCTTGTTCTACTGAATCTATTTCAAGTCGGAACAGGTGAGTCTTGACGGGACCATCCGCAAGACCCTGCATGAACACCGAAACCAACGTGTGTTCATCAACCGGGTTGGAACTTATACAACTCGTGAGATGTCGTATATGTTGTGCGTAAGCGTGCACATCAGGCTTACCTTGTTTGAGCTTCAAGAGTTCAGTTCGAGCTTTGAACTCAGCTCTAGGCGGTTCAAACGTTTGTCTGAGCCGCGACTTGAAGACTTCTAACGACCCAAACGCATATGGGTCGTGCAACTTGAGCCCCAGTGCCCAAGTCTTGGCACGTCCTGCCAGATTTGATTGGGCAAATCCAACTTACATATCCCGTCATCGATTCGATGCGCCCTTATGGCGTCGTCTAATTCGACAAACCATCTCAAGAGGGAGTCTTCTTCGACCCCCCTGTACTTAGAGATGTCAATCTTCAAGGTCTCGGGTCGACGAGAGTACATCGACCCACCAGCAGCAGCCTCTTGCTGTCTCAACAGTTCAAACTGTTTAACACCCTGTTCTCTCAACAAGTCTGATTGTTGAGAAATTTTTTGGTGAAGCAAGGCTACTTTCTCGCGTTCAGCGTCAAGTTCATTTTGAATGAACTTGGCGATAGTAGCATGTTAGGCATATCTATTGAGAGCCTCTAGCATGACGCTAACAGCATGGATGCCCATGGCTGAACCCATCCGTTCAACCGCATCCCAATCGACATTGCTCAAATGGGAGTAGCCGTCACGCGTAGCGTGAAAGCTTTGGTCATCTTCAACATCCAACATATTCATGTTAGGTGTGAAAGTGGTCCTTGGACGGACTACGAAGTGCTACCAGGTGTAACGGGGCACCCTGAAGCTTGTACTGGTGACAGTACAAGCTACTTATTCTGATGACAGAATGAGGCGGTGCCTCGGAACTTCACGTACACTCATACGTGCAGAGGAAGACGGTAAAAAGAAGCGAGTACTTGGTTAAAGTAAACAGTAGAACTGTATTTATAATATTTAATGTCTGTAATAAACCCCCTGTTTATCCTCATCTAACTATGTCTGAATACAAATGTATGTATCAACTATCTGCTCACCACTCATTGCGTGCGTCTGTCGTGGCGCGTCTTCGTTGGTTGATATAATGGCCTATATCAACCGATTAGGAACTGCTCGTAAGTGCTACTGAATATTTGTCCTTATGACAATATTCTGAGAATATAACTCTTATAGTTATATTCTATTAACAATTTCTTCCAATTTGTTATGTAACGATTCACCCCGTTACATCCCGGACTTTCGACTTCGTGGTTAAGATACATAGGGTTTTCGCACCAGAACGTCCTGGAGAGCAAACAGCTGTCGCCAATCGTTTCATCGAGATGTATCCTGACCACCGTTGTAGCGGAGCTACACAGCTCCTTAAGTCAGAGGAAGACTTAACGCTCTACGAGCAACTTAATTCCACAGAACTAACGACTTTACGAGTCAACAAGCTTTACAGCTTCAGATTTCTGTTCCAGAGGAGCTAACGATTCAGGGAATCGACAGCACATAGTGCTCAAGAGTAGCTACCTCAAGGAGGTGTTGCTAACTCTTAGTGATCAGTGATCAACGATCAAGACGGCTCGCAAGCCACGTGTCCTTTAGATCAAAATGGGAACTGATTTTATTTTTTGTTAAAGCCTATAGAACATCTTAATCCTACTCAAAGATCTTTCGTACCTAATGGCTGACACTCGTCAGCCCCTACAAACCAATAAGATATTCTATATCACCTTCACAAAGGGGTAACCTCAGGTGTGTAACACCTCTGGTACAAAGTACCATAATTTCGTGCAACCCCGTTACAACCGTTCTATAATGCTGATTCGATGATTGGAGGCGGAATACTCAACTGTATCCGACAAATTGAAGGAAAAAGTGTTCGCGATTTGGAAGAGTAAAGGCGTCACGTGCACAACCATCCGTGATCGCGCTAACAATATGAGCCCTGATCACAAGAAGACCGTGGAATCCATTGCTTCAAACTTTGGCGTATTTTACAATAAGCAGTAGGCTTCGCTTCTTAACCTTTCCCCCCACTAGTCACCTGCATAAGTCATACAGCAAAACACATTAGTTACATCTTGATCTTAACTGAGAATGCATAATAAATGCTCTAGTTTCAAAGGGACAGGCAGTAGTAGGAGCAGAAGTTAAAGCAACAAGTGTTTGACACCAAACCAGTGTGACGCTGGAATGCAAAGTACACGGCACGTGACTCGTTGAGCCACCGTGTGGGGACACGCCGTATACTAAGCCGTGACCAACATCATCGTTGGAAGCATCTATACCATTAGTACCTCACAAAACCTAGCTTTTGGTGGTCTTGGGTCCAGGTTTTGTGTCTCTTGCGCAAAAAAACATCGTCAGAAGCGTCACTTCAGCTTTTAGCAGCCATGTTGGGCCCCACTGATGTTCGTTTTGAAAGACCTGGACATTAACTGTCGTCAGGTAGTCGAAACGAATACTTTGTGTTGCGTAGCGACTTCTGTGCTTGGCTCTGATCTGCTGCAACAAAGTCATTGTCTTAGCCCGTGTTTCTCCTACGTATATCATGTAACATCTAGATCACGTCGCTACGCTGTTTGCGCTCGAATTTGCTTCTGCGACCCAAGTACATTGACATCAGAAAATACGAACGAGGCGAGCTAGTCGGTGTCAATGCCACAATTTCATTTGATTTGGCTGCTTGTGTACAATTCCGGTAAATTTTGTCAAGTTAGACACCGTGCTTCGGGGTCCTTATCGACAGATTATAGGCATCTGAAGTGGCACAGGCATTGACCGTTCGATTGGATGAATGGCCGTTCTCATGGCCGTACTCATCGTATCTACAACTTCACTTGCGTCGCGCATCACGCACTCGTAAGCACACGACTACAGTAAAGCAGCGTACATGTGAGGTTGATATGGTCTGCGAAACTCAAAGCCAAAAGACTTTGTTTTGGATCCACGAGCGTCTTCCAGCGCCATCTCACTTAAGCATCGGGTTTCTTCGGTGTTTACCCGGACTTCAGCTTGATCTGAACAGTCTACTCATCCATGAAACGTTTGTTTTAGTGATACGTCTTTTTTGCTGTTCAAGCACAATACATGCGCCCATGTGTGGATCACTAGACGAAGTGAATAGTGTAGGTGTCTCGTGCTGTAGTACGTGTTTGCCATGAGCAATACGCTATCATCTCGAATCCTATACTTGCAACAGGATGACGTCACGATTTTCCAATCTTACTCTTGGCGAAGCGTGTACACGATCTCTTGAAAGGACTCAATACCGCAGTGAGTGCAGCCAAGTGCCAAATAGTCTCTAGCAGTGCTTGTTGCCATGTATGTCTTACAGCGTCAAATTTGCTCGACAAATCCGGTAGAGATTCTGGTGGCAATACGGACTCTTTTACTACTCGATCATACACTATGTCGAGTATTCAGACATGTAACTTGAGAAGTTATCCGCGTGAGAAGAACTAAACTTCGTCGAACGGAGAACCACTGGGCTAAGATTCGATGAGAGGTGCTCGACAAGCGAATACTCGTTCGAACGATCGCGTCGTAACAAGCCTTGAAGAAGTAGCGCGGGCCGAACTTTGGAATGCTGTCGTCTAGTCTTGCATTTGCTTCGTATTGGATCAGCGTTTGACATGAACCCATCTTTCGAGGGGCAATCGTTTACTCACCTACGTGAAGATACCAAATGTATGCACAAGAATGTCACTGGCTACAGATCCAGTGAATCGTGGAGCATTACAATGAGAAGTAAACACAGAAGCAGCGTTTTGCATAAATTCAAAATGCGTCTTGTCACTAATGACATGTTAGTCATCATTCTGACATGTCCAGATGTCTGTTTTTGCTAAAAGTGCACCTGGCGACTCAAGCTTCACAATTACAAACAGGACAGTCACTCCAGCGTTGCGACGGGTGATACGTCGTGGATCACGTCGTGGAACTGTGATACTTTCGTGAATGCCCCCTATGTGTAGGGCTATAGCGATTGTGTATTGGGGGTGGGCTTTGTCGCGCATTTCGAGCTTTCTTTGTTGAATGGACTTAACGACCAAAGCGAGTTGTGATAAAAAGCTACATCAATACGGACTTCATCCAATTACTTTTGACCGAGTTGAACATGGCACTACCCCATGAAATCGTGGTTCGTCCTCCAGAAAGAACTCAGTCAGCACAACGACGAACGCTGAGCGTGTTAGCTTCACACGGGCATTATATGGGCATCAAGGGTCGCTCATTGAGGAATTTACGAAAAGCTCTGATGGTTTCCACTACAAGCCCATGACTGCGAATTTGATTTCGTGCATTGTTTTGTTTCACGAGCGATAGATCGTTGGATATTGACGGCAGTAACTTCAGCTCGACATATCGAAGCTGGATGCAGCAAGTTGTATGTTACATCAACTCTGCATCACGAGACCAGAAACACGCCAACTTCATCACTGCAGCTTCGCAATCAAGCCAGACGATCTTCTACATCATCCATACAGCCGCTGCGTGCATCAGTATGGACTCCACCCTCGCGAGAATCCAGGATTGGTGTCATCACGGCAACGTAAGTTCAGAACCTGAGCTAATGCTGAGGCATTGCTGGGTAAGGGATGTTTAAACAAGCAAGCAGATTATTCGTGAAAAAAGTCGATCAAATCGCGGCTTCGTCATGCACGGTCACCAATATGGTCGATCCCGCTATGAAAGGATGTTGTCCTGACTACGATCCGCCCTAGTTCTTTTTGATACCGGCGTTGGAAAGAAGCACCAGGGAACAACTTTACGTCGTACTACTTCGTACAGCCCTTCATGGTATGCCCTGAATCCATGACGGCCTAAGTTCACATCCGTCGAACGCTGAAGCCACTCTCTCAATATCGAATCTATCGGCAGCTCAAACCGGCTTGCTGTATGGTAGCCGCTACAGACGGCACCTACCCTTTTCCCGCCACAGGGATGACACTTCTCTATCGGCTATCGGGTTCTCTTTACTCTCGATCCCAGCTCGCACTAAACACGCCTTCCTCAAATGACCGGTTTGTAGCAGCTCAAGCGCTTCGTGTATGACGGCATAGCAACTACAACTCAGCTCGCCTTTGAATGCCCTTATTTCTACCTTAACTCCTCCCCTCTGTGGGAGTAGACTCGGTACATCTCGTCTACTTCGCTTCTTCATTGCATCGCCACGTCCAACATTTCATAAACCTCTTTCCAAACATCGGAAGATGCGTCTTAGTCACTCTGTCCGAAACGACGTCTGACTCACACGGTCAAAATTATGAAATGCAGCAGTCCTGCTCGTCCAACGTGACAGCTACGAGTCCGCATCCTAGCTTTGATTGGTCAAATTAAGTACAGAGTGGCGGACTAAAACGACGTAATCCGTGCATCTTGTGTTTCATTGGCTAATAATTTGAAAGTGATAGATAAGACGCACTTAACAAACTAGAAAATATGCCCGGGGGACGTACGTGCTCAGTCGTCCAAGACGGCTTCGTCTGCATCTCAACTGTCCGAAGACTGATACTCTGTGCATTGATATCTACTTATCTACCTACAGGTTACTTGTGTGGGACCATCTTTAGCTTCGTCGGCTTTGTTTTCCTGGTACACGCGCTTCCCTGATGGTCGATGGCTACAGTCCAGCGTGCTTCCCTCTTGTTGCAATGGATTTCGATACTAATTCTCAGGACGGTTTCTATGATTGTGCTGATTGGTGTAGGTAATGGTGGGATCGTTGCTAAAGTTGCAGCCGCAATACATTCATAACGCCAAGATGCCAAGTGCTGGGGCCACCGCGTGCTTTGAAGCTGGTGCGTTTACTATCGTCTGACCTTGCTCCGACTGCTGTTCACGCAGCTACTTTGTGCAGTAAACGACAGCTTAGGTATCTCTATTCTCATTGTGAACTGATGAATGCATTGTGTATGTCTGTATTGCTGGCTGCGGCGGATCTGTGGAATACCGGGACGTCTATCGCTGACTCGACTCAGCCTTGTTGTACGCTGTCGCTATGGTCGTGTGCTACGGGATGTGGCGGCAAGAAAAAATGCATCAAGGGGACGCCACTTTTATCTCGGACACGTTCACGTTCAAGCGCGATCGAGTCGCCTACTACGGCTCGGACGACTCGGACGAGGAGCTGCCACTAGCGAAACATCGATCGCCAACTCCCCGCATGGTATAGACGCTTGCAAGGTCGCTGTTTTACGATAAAAAAAACAAGAAACGAGCGTCATCGCTCACTCCATCTACTTTATAGTTGGCTTGATTGCCGCAGTTCAAAAGCATTTTTGTGACCATTATTCACGCAAGTTCATCTTGTCAGTCGAGCGCAAAGATTACGTCATCACCCTCTCTCTTCGTCGGACCCTATCTATAATAAAGCTCCTTAAAAATGGTGCACACGTCCACCAAAACCCGCCCCCGATCTTCCCGATCGCGCAACATAACCACAACTCTCCTCGATGCCTCACAATAATTGTCCCACTACACCTCCCACTACGTCGAAAATACACACAGACGCAGACTCCAATCCCTCGATCGAGCAGCATGAGCGACTTGCCGCAGTCGTGCGCTGGACCCCACGCCTCGTCTACAGAAGCAGACGGAGCAGCTGCTGAGAAACAGCGTCGCGCGCACGTGCTGTCGGTGCTCAAGCAGCTGCCGCGAGTTGCCGTGGAGAAGGAGCTTCCGGAGCTCAGCGCAAGTCCAAGTACGAGCGACGTCCCATCTACTGCTTTAACGACGGTAGCGGAGTCAGGAGGAGGGAGGATAGGCGACGTGGAAAAGCCGCTGACAATGGACTGTGGTCGCTCGGCGTCGGCGTTCACGGGGCTGTCCAATCAGGGAGCGACGTGCTACATGAACAGCCTCTTACAGAGCATGTTTATGACGCCGGAGTTCCGTCAGGGACTCTACCGCTGGACGTGCTGCAATGTTGAAGAAAAGGTGCTGGAACTGGGAGACGAAGAGGAGGAAGAAGAGGGAGAAGAAGCAGATGAAGACAATATCCCGTTGCAATTGCAAAATCTGTTTGCCAAGCTGCAGCTGACGACTCAGGACGCTATTTCGACCAAAGCCTTGACGAAAAGCTTTGGCTGGACTGGCGCAGATGTGTTCCAGCAACACGACGTGCAGGAGCTGTGTCGAGTGTTGCTCGATGCCCTTGAACGGTCGTTTAAAGACACGGTGAATGAAAATCTAGTGAATGAGCTGTTTGAAGGAGCACTGAAGGACTATGTGCAGTGTCGCGAGTGCGGCTATGAGAGCTCCCGGATTGACACGTTTCTCGACTTGTCGCTCGTGATTCGAC
Organism: Peronospora matthiolae; assembly: GCA_921007115.2. NCBI lineage: Eukaryota > Oomycota > Peronosporomycetes > Peronosporales > Peronosporaceae > Peronospora > Peronospora matthiolae. Next base: position 20,384 of record CAKLBY020000223.1, on the reverse strand, counting down.
CGTTTGGGTCTATGGATATGATGAAGACTGTGGAAGAAGCTATTGAGTTTTTCCTGCGGCCAGAAGTGCTGGACAAAGAGAACCAGTGGATGTGCGATCAGTGCAAAGTCAAGCGAGATGCAATTAAGGGACTCAAGTTTTCGAAGTTGCCGTATATTCTGATGCTACAACTAAAGCGGTTTGACTTTGACTACGCTACGATGAACCGCATTAAATTACACAACAAAGTGACGTTCCCGAAGTATTTGGATATGAACTCGTACATGAGTGACGAACACGGCGGTGCTCGCGGGAAAATTGCCAGGAAAATGTCGATGGAACGTCACGTACTGGAGACTAACAACCACCACAAATTGAATGAAGGGTTGACGGCTACATTATCTTCACCCCCTGTAACGCCGTTGTGTGCATCATTGGGTGAAAAGGTGCACCGTTTATCGTCCATGGATGAATCGCAACCGATTGAATTTGAAAACGAAGTGGAAGAGATGACTGACGACAACGAGGATGATGATATGTACGGTTCTTCTTCACCCGACACTTGGAGCCCAGCATTTGACCCTGAAACCATGATCAAGCGCTTTGGACCTCATGTGTACGAGCTATACTCCGTGCTGATTCACTCTGGCAGCGCGCTGGGTGGGCACTATTATGCGTACATAAAGTCTTTAGAGACGGGCAAGTGGTACAACTTCAATGATGCTAATGTCAGCGAAATTTCTGACGCGGAGCTAAAAACGGCATTCGGGGGTGCCACTGGTACCGGTTATAGCGCGCGCTACAGTACTTGCGCGTACATGCTTCTGTACCGCCTGGTTTCTGCTGAAAAGAATGTCCGCGTGATTCCACCGGACAACATTCCTCAGTTTCTGAAAGATAGAATCCGCGCTGATGAAGACAGGATTCGAAGACTCGAGCAAGAGCGGCTAGAAATGTCGAAGAAAATGCTGGTGAAGCTCTATATGAAGGGTTCCAAGCCCAAAAACATCGAAAAGGCAATCTACCTGTACAAGAGTCTGACAATTCGCGAAGCCCTGGAAATAGCTCGTGAAGAATTTGCGGAAGATGACAATGTCATAGTTCCATCGACAAGGAACGTAAGGTTACGGGGATACAACGACTATAACTGTTTGCTGTCCGACACGTATAGCGGCAGAGAGGACATGACGTTGTCGTCGCTAGGATTCTACGCAGGCCAACAGATGTTCCTCGAAGTCAAGAGCGATATTGAGGAGTGGGAAGAGCATGACCCGACGAAATTACAGCTGTTTATTCGTCGCTTCATTGATGAAGAGTCTGGCACCGTTAGCAAGCCACCCCCTGACTCGCTCATGGTAAGGTGTGTTCAAGTGAAGGACGATGCAGACATTGCATCTCTTTGCGCTTTGATCGCAAACAAGTTTTCCGTCCCAGCAAATCACAAAATCCGCCTCATTAAAAAGAGTGCAACCACGTACAGTATAGCTGCGGCCAAGGTTCTCAATGCAGACGACGAAAAGCGCACATTGAATCTACGTCTTAAGATGGATTTACACTTGGTAAATGGGACGGAACTGTATTTCGAGGAGACGCCAGAATTATCGATGGCATCACCAGCCGAGGCATTTTTTGAGCGCGAAGCTAACATGATCACCGTCAACTTCAAGTACTTGGCGAGACCAGCGCAGCCAATTCGCATCGATAGGCGCAGCACGATCCGAGCGTTGAAGGAGAGCATTAGTCGTGAGATCGGGCTACCATCGGATGCATTCAAGCTTTTACGTGGTATCAACAGTGCCGGCGTTGAAATCAAGGCGATTGATAGCACTCTGTCGAAACTATCAATCGGCTCGAATCACACGGTCTTTGCTCTGGAAGGTACTCCGTTGAACACAGGAGAGTACAACTTCAGGTTGATATTTCATAACCCGGTACATGCAGACAGGACTTTTACAGAGAGCAACGGTATCCGCAGCCAGGAACAATTCACTGAAACACGTCCATCAGTAGATTGCAGCAACAGCGAGGGCTTGTTTAACATTGATGAAGTGTTGGTAGTGACGGCGAAGGATGACTCGGTGTTGACTTTTGTGAACCATATTGTCATTTGTGAGGAGATGCCGATCGAAGACATTCGAAAAAAAGTGTGGGATGAGTTGGTTGGGAAGGGCTTCGTGAATGCGGACGACGAACATTTGACTCCATCTCACATCCGTCTTCGTGACTTGCGTCAGAACACAATGACAAACATTTTGGTGGATGGACAAAAGCTTGTGGAGGCATCTAAATTGGCAGTATATGAAGGACGAAGCATTGTAGCAGAAATCTTGACGGAACCAGAAACTCGAGAGGTCAATCACCGGGTCGTTGAATTCGCTTATGTCGATCGCGCGACATGGCGCTTTGTCGATAAATTGCGATCCGAGGTGGTCATTTCTACCTTTGAGGAGGTGGACCACCCTGAGACATATTTAGCAGAAGCCGCGAGCATTGCATTGTCAATACCAGCAGAGCGACTACGATTCGCACGTATCCCGTATCATCGTGACTCGGTCGACATCATCGAAGTGGTTACATACAACTACTTGCCCGCAGCTTCCTTTGCGCGTACGGTGAACGAATATCAGGAACTCTTTCTCGTGATTGACATCGACGTGAAAATGACGTACATGGGCAGCCACGAGCGCCAGCTCATCCACCGTTTCTTGACCAAGAGAAGCGAAGAAAAGACACAAGCACTATGCGCAAAGTACCCATCCAGTGGCAACAGCACATACCAGTATCAGAAACCCAAAGAAGCTGCGCTGGTCATCCGCACTCGATCCCGGACGAGCGAGCATAAAGACACTGGCAGCGTTGGAAGCAGTAACGGCAAAACCTCGAATGGAGTCAGTATCCGCACACCAACTCATCGTGCTGGAAAGACTGCATCGCGTAATCATGCCTCATCAGACACTGACGATGAGGATGACACCGACTTCATAGCGGAAAAGACGGAAGCCTTGGATGTGGATCTCTTTGGAGGCCTTTCATAAAGTCGGCGTTATGGTGTGAAGACCATTTGTCATGAACAAGTGGCGGATATGAACTTCTTTCAGCACGACAAACTATGATATGCGCTAAATGCAGGTGTGAATGCCGTGAGTACGATAAATGAAGTAAACACTGTCGTGGCAAGCGATAACGCGAGTCCGTGCGTGCAAACGATACCGCAGCTTCATATTTCAGTACTTCGTTAGACCGCCCAAACGTACAGCGTCTCAACCACAATTTAGCTACTTACAGATGCCAAGCATTCCTTGCAGCACCAGCTTCCAGCAGCTCGTCAATTTTGTCCATCACGGTCAACGCTTTCGGGTCGGTCAACGTCGCCAGGCTGTTTCCTCTTTCGTCTCTTGTTGTGGCGACTGTAGTACACATCCATCCCATCGACGTAATCGGAATCAACCTCGCTGTTGTCCTCTTCATCGCTGCTACTGCTGAATAACGTCTCCATCGTTTCGTACGACTCGCGCGCTTTGCGTTTCCTAGGTGCTCTTTTCTTCGTTGCTTGCTCGTGTAGAATCTGCAACTCCTTCATCACTCCTTCGAACTTGGTCTCAAGCTCACCGGCAATCCTTTTCCACTCATCCCTGGCACTGTTGGCTAATTGAAGTTCTTCTCGCAGCTTGTGATTTTGTTCCTCGAGTGAACTATTCGAGTTGTAAAGTTCCGATTGGACTGGCCCGTTCGGAATGCCTCGAGTTTGCTGCAGCAGCTGCGACTTCACACCTGCTAGCTGCTGCTTCAATCTCGACACCGAGCTCTCGGCAGCGATTTCCTTGTTAATCACGGCCCGGTTCTCAATATTTCGGGCGCGGAATGCGTATCGTAGTGTAGTTGAGGTCTCCTCGTAGTCAACGTCAGCAGGACTGATGCACGCAATCATCAGCGTCTTGCTGTTTCCACCAAGACTGTCTTGAAGCAGCCGCGTCAGCTTCGAGTCTCGATAGGGAATATGTGCTGTCAGCGGATTTGTAGAGCTACGTTTGCACAACGCATTAATAACATTTCCAAGTGCAAGCAGCCCGCGATTGATGTTTACACCTTCCTTAAACCGCACCCCTGCCGAGTTAGTACGCCGGACACGTTCAGACCCGGCCAAATCCACCAAATGGAGCTTAGAAAACCGCGTCTCTGTGCCCCCTTCCACAGTGCTCACGTCATGTAGCTCCATTTTCAGCGTACAGATAGCATGCGAGCGACTTGACCGAGTATTCATGCTTGTTGAACCCGTAGCCCGCACTTGCGCCCCGGCGCGTAAAATAGCTTCCGCCTGGTCCACTGACTGCACAACGTGCTCACTTAGCCCCGTGACAACGATTCCACGATCCCTATCACCCCGTATAGATAGCCCCGTGTTCGTTAGCGACACCATTCCAGAAGGTGATTTTACAGCCAGATCAATAATTTCTTCATTCAAAATCTACAACGAGAGCACCGTCAGCACAGCGGGACATCGTACCCCCATCACATTACTACCAAGACGAGCTACGCACCTCTAAGTACGAAAGCTTGACCACAATCTGGCGCGAATTTTTCAACTTATCCACACGTTCAAAAATCTGCACACCGATGCACAAAAGTCTAATCAAACAAATCTAACAACACGACAAAAACAAGATAGCTCCAGCGTCTTGCTGTCTTCGTCCCGCCCACGTACATTTTCAATCACACGCGGCACAATGCCACGATCAGTCGACGGTCCATTGGACGCAGACTCATTCCCCATAGTATACCTACATTTATCAAATTAGAAGGTGTCAATAAAAAACACTCACGAACAATGTCAATCACACTCACGTTTTGCCGGACCCTGTCTGTCCGTAAGCAAATACTGTCGCATTGTATCCACTGAAAAACTCGTCGAGTAGCGGCTTGACTAGTGTGCTGTAAACATTTTCCTTTCGTCGTCATGAAATAAATAGCGAATAACGTCACCAGTAGCTCAGTCGACATGATATCAAGTATAAGAGTCGATCGCAAACTAAATAAATGACGCCTCATAAAATACCTGCTCTGCCGTCGTGTCAAAAACGGCGTCAAAATCAAATTGTTTTTCAGCCAATTGAATGCTAGTATCCGTCACGTCCACGCACGCTTTCGAGCCAAGAGTTGCTTCCTTCTCATTCAGTGGGCGCACTCGCACTGCCACCTGTATCGTGTTACGCTGACTTACTCTATCGCTCGTCGATGTCATCTTGGCTACACCAATTGACGCCACTCGCGCCGCTACATGCTGCGTTTTTGACGTCATTAATATTGCGTGAGGTTTTTTCGTCCTACTGATCATCACGGATTGGATGAAAAGATGTACCAAAGTAGCGAATCAGCACTGCGATATCCAACTGGCTTGCATCGCGCGATTAAAACGCTTCGTCAAAAACGGCACAGAGCAAATAACCGCCGGAGTGCCGAGCGGACGTGGGGAAGGCGTGCGAGCATTCGGGTGTGACTTGACCCCGTGAAAATGATGGAATCTGAGTATACGGAGAATGTCACGGAGGAGAAGCCGCTGGTACAGTCGCCGCTCTTGGCTGTTGTATGCGTGCGAGGTGGACAAAATACCCAACGGCCGGTCTAATGATGGTTGTGACGATGCTGTATGGTGGTTCAATGTGTTATTGTAGTTGTCCGAACATGCCGTGGGTATCACGATCTACAAAGAAGAAGAGAAGCAGGAGAAGATGATTGTGCTCAAGGTCAAGACTCTCAGTGAGAAGCCGCTGCGTGTTGAAATCGCGTTGTCAGCTACTGTCGCGGACCTCAAGGAGCTTGTGAAGGAAAAGGCGCACGCAGAAGATAAATTTCTGCGTCTGATTCATCAGGGAAAAATGTTGTCGGACGATGCGGTGACGCTGGCGAGCTGCAAGGTCAAGAACGAAGACTTTGTTCATTGTGCCATGAGCTCGACCCCGTCGAAAGCTGCGGTCCAGCAGGTGTGGAAGTCGTTGCTATCGTTTTGAAGTCGAAGTGTGTTACTTATTGGATAATGTCATGATGTGGAGATGAATGCTAGTGATAGTGATGCTGAAGATCGAGAGGATTCGTCCACAAGAAGAGGCTTTGATCGACTCCGTGACCGTCTCAGTCGAGAAGAGATCCAGGCGCTGCGTCTATATTTCTACCCACAGCTTTCGGTTTACATCAGTCAGGCGGAACGTGTCGATGGTGAGGGCAGTGAGGACCGGATCTTTCGACTGGAAGACGAGTGGATGGCGTCCCAGGGTCCACAGTCTGAGTTTGGTGCGGACGTATGCATTGTCTAGCTGGATCGGTAACAGTTGGCTCACTGAATGGTTCTTTGTATTCTTCCAGCACTAAACGTTGTGCCTACAGCTCGTGCTGCAATGGACGCACAGATCGATATGAACGGAATGAATACCTCTATTCTAGCAGCAGATAATGAAGGCACTGGAACGGAGTTTCTGTGGGGGTTCTTGATGGGTCTCCTGCTCGGCGTATTTATGCTCCTCATGGTACGTTATCGCGTGCCAGTTCTCTGCTCAAAAGCCTGAACTTTCTCGCTGCTAACATGATGTGCGTACGCTCGTGTGCGTTGTCTAGCTCCTCGATCGCTCTGTTCCTCGCAAGCAAAAAGTTGGCCTGCTCCTCGGCGTGAGCATGAATTTCTTTTCTGAGTGTCGTGCCGCGTGCTGTCTCCGACCAATAGACCGGTCGGCTGCCATCAGCTACCAGAGGAGGACGCATCAGTGCTGGCCATGGCTCGTTCGTTTACCTCCCTTGCCCCCAAGCACTTGTTCCCACTTTCGCTCTTCACGTCGTGACTTGCACCTTTTTTATTTTAATCGCTCTGTGTCAAAAAATGAACAGTGTGTGTTGTACACTAGATTCCAGCTCAGCTTTTCCTCCAATCAGACCCGACCAAATAGTAACCGTGGCCTGTGAATGCCGTCGACGTGCTAACCCTAGGATGCTGTCACTTGACGAGCCTCGTTCCTGTGTTGAGCAGAGCCGCAGCAACGGACGAAAGCGCCGTCGATCTGGAGGTGGACCAATGGGAAAGGAGCTCTCGTCGGAACAGAAAGCGATTGTCAAGATGTACGTGACGCGCGGGGCCAATGAGGGCGTCGTCACGTGCTGCTACTGTGACAAGGAGATCTCGTCGCGCAATGTCGATCGCTGGGCATCGCACTTACGGGGATGTCTCAAGACACCGGACGATATCAAGGCCCAGATCCGACCGTCTCGTGGTGTCAGTGAAGCAACAGAAACTACAGGTAACGGTTCCTCAGCGTCCGTGCCCGTGGCGTTGGAACCAACGAAGCTCGAGACGCAGACGCCAAGTGCGGCAGTCGTTCCAGCTCCACCAGCAGAAGTGGTTACCGCCGCGCCAACGAGCGTCTCCATGATCGCTCCAAGTACGCAGTTGTCTTCGGCACTTCAGTCACTAGGCAGCAGCTTTAGTGAAGTGTTCAAGGTGCACGTGTCGAAGGATTATATGAAGTTTAATGCGGCGCACTTTATTGCTTACAAGGTATCGATCCCGCCGTTGTGGATTTGTAGCGGCCAGCAGGAGAAAAGCTGTTCTGACTCGGTGCTTTGTGGATGGTTGGTTGGTGGACATGTGTCCGGATGTAGGGGTTTCGGGAAAAGCTCCATGGACACAACTACCGCTTAGCTGTCACGATCACTGGACAGGTTGGCAAGGATGGCTATGTCGTAGATTTTGGCGAGATCAAGAAGATCTCACGGGTTATCTGCAACGAGTTGAACGAATCATTCCTCGTACCGATGAACAGCGATGCTCTAAAGGTATGAATGGCGCTGGCAATACTGTCGAGTGTTCCGTGGTGCATCACGATGCGTTGTGGGTGGTGATTGCCGCAGATTTCTTTCGATGGCACGAATGTACACATTGTTACGGAGGACATGGCCCAGTTCAGGTGAGCATACCCGCGTGTGTGTAATTGTTGCGATGTGACGGTCGTTAACGTTGTTGCACTGCTGTCTCTAGTTTTCCCAAGTCGGACTGTTCGCTGCTGCCGATCGTGCACTCGTCAGCAGAGGAGCTCGCTATTTACATTGTACGTAGCCCAAATTCAGTTCACTCTGTGGCGTTTTCCGCTTGTTCTTACGCTTACCATCAACCACGGATGTATATAGAGCAATCAGCTAGTGGACGCTTTTACGCTCGTTGCGCTCCTGGTACGGACGTTGTGGTCTGCACGGCACTTGTTGGCTACTAATATGTTGTGTGGACTGCTCGACTACAGGAGCGCGGTGTGAGTAAAATCGAGGTCAGCATCTCGGAGGCCAATCAACAGTTTGCCTCTTATGAGCGCACTATCTTAGCGTAAAGAGGCTTGAAACACAAGGGGAGTCTGTGCAAACATCCAGGGACCATTTCGCGAAGCATAGACGCGTGTTCCGCCATTGTTGCCTTGGTCAATTTTTGAGTCTGCAGACTCTCACCACTCATTGTACTGCTATGTCGTTCACTTCGTGGTACCTGAAACATCTTTCCATTCCCAAATACTCCAGAAAAGCTGAAGCACCCAAGTGGATGGCTACTGGATGACGTGACACGAGCACTGGCTTTGCACCCAAGTCCCGTCGTACATCATTTCGAGAGCAGTAGCCGTGACCAGATAGTGGTCGAAATCAAAAGATCGGGCTGGAATTTATCCAATCACTACAGTCTGCTCACGCCGCTCGCCACCCCGCTTCGTCCGTCGGTAGCCAACCAAAAGCCGTGAGGTGACCTCGCCCCTGTCAAAGTCGATAGCGACCAACCGAACCCACCAAAGTGATGGTCATTTGTCGAAACGACCACGAGTGCGCACTCCGCTCCCTCCTTCCGTTTCCTTTTCCGCAAGAGACCATCATTCTTGAATCATGTACAGCAGCAGCAGCGGTGATCGATACAACGACTCTTCCTCACGTCGGGACCACGGCGGAGGTGGCTACAGCGACGGCTATGGCGGGTCTCGTGGCGGTGGCGGCTACAGTGGAGGTGGCGGTGGCGGCTACAGCGGCGGTGGCGGTGGTTATGGCGGCGGTGGCGGAGGCGGCTACCGAGGCGGCAGTAGCGGCGGCTTTGGAGGTGGCGGCGGTGGCGGTGGCGACCTTGGCTCGAACCTGGACACGCACATCCAGTGGGACATGTCGAAGCTGCCGGTGTTCGAGAAGAACTTTTACTATGAGCATCCGGACGTGACGAAGCGCTCGGAGGATCAGTACGACAGCTGGAAACGCGAGCACCAGATCATTGTGACGGGCAAAGGCGTGCCCAAGTGTGTGCTGTCGTTTGAAGAGGCGTCGTTCCCTGAGTATGTGCTGGAAGAGGTGGTGCGACTCGGGTTTGACAAACCGACGGCGATTCAGTGTCAGGGCTGGCCCATGGCACTCTCTGGACGCGACATGGTGGGCATTTCGGCCACGGGGTCGGGCAAGACGCTGGCCTTCTTGCTGCCAGCAATCGTGCACATTAACGCACAGGTTCGTGCTTGGCAGGAAACTCTGTCTCGAGTTGGTATTTTGTATTGGGGATAGTCGTGGACGCATCTTTTCTAGTGCCAATGTGCTACTGCAAGAAGAGCGTAGGGGCGTTGTTGTGTGTTGATCACGACGATCGTTCACGTGGTGAGCGAGACACACGCGAAGCGCGAGGGTTTGAAACGGTTGTTACGTGGTTGCGGATCATGTAACGTCGAGCACTGCGGGAAGTGCTTATCATAGTGCTGTAAAGCACGCACAATGCAGTCCAGAGGCGCATGTTGACTGGCAGCCGACGGTTTCGAGTATCAGTCAGTCGGTCAACCGGCCGTGGATTCTGGTGGCGTGATCTCTCCTATTGGCGTGATCTCTTCTGTTTGCGAAATCGTGCACACAACGCACGAGTTCAAAGCAGACAAGTCACCGATCTGCTCGACAGATTGTGCTAGCAGCCCGCAGCTGTCTTTTTCTTCTTTTGCCGGCGTCCTAGTGACCATCAATCGGTGCGATTCTTGCATTGGTGCGTTGTGGGTGAAGGCCAGAAGAAAAAGCAGCAGGCGAACCTCAACCCCTCGGCGCTCGCTTGTGTTTGCTTTCTCGTGCAACCCTGCGTGTCTGGTAAGTCTCAGTACCCACTAACACTCGACCTGTTCTATTTGTGTGTGTGTGGTGTTGTGTAGCCTTACTTGCAACCTGGTGACGGTCCGATCGTGCTGATCATCGCCCCAACGCGTGAGCTGGCGGTACAGATTCAAGCAGAATGTAACAAATTCGGTGCGAGCTCCAAGATTAAAAACACGTGCGTGTATGGAGGCGTTCCTAAGGGTGGACAGATTGCTGACCTTCGCCGTGGCGTCGAGATTTGTATTTGCACACCCGGTCGGATGATTGATATGCTGAGCATGGGCAAGACAAACCTGCGCCGCGTGACTTACTTGGTGCTCGATGAAGCTGATCGAATGCTTGACATGGGTTTCGAGCCGCAGTTGCGAAAGATTGTGAGCCAAATCCGTCCTGATCGTCAGACGCTGATGTGGTCGGCGACATGGCCGAAGGAGATTGTGTCATTAGCGAACGACTTTTTGACGGACTTCATTCAGGTGACAGTTGGATCGCTGGAACTGACTGCGAACAAGAAGATTAAGCAGATTGTGGAAGTGATGGACGACCACCAAAAGTACTCTGTGCTGCAGGATCACTTGCGCGATATTTACGAGGGTGGTCGTATCATCATTTTCTGCGAGACGAAGCGCGGGGCAGACGAGTTGAGCCGTAATCTGCGTGACACTCGGTATATCTGCAAGGCAATCCACGGTAACAAATCTCAGGAAGAGCGAGACTATGTGTTGCGTGAGTTCAAGGAAGGCAAGACGCAGATTCTGGTCGCTACGGATGTGGCATCGCGTGGTCTGGACATCAAGGACATTCGCTACGTGGTCAACTTTGACATGCCGAAAAATATCGAGGACTACATCCACCGTATTGGTCGTACTGCACGCGCTGGCAACAAGGGCACGTCCATTTCTTTCTTCACGGCTAGCAATAACAGCCGACTGGCCGCACCGCTGGTCAAGATTATGGAGGAGGCCGGGCAGGAAGTACCCCGTGAGCTGCGCGATCTTGTGGGCCGTGGTGGCTATGGTGGTGGTGGAGGCCGTGGTCGCGGTGGCTATGGTGGTGGGGGTGGCCGCGGTCGCTGGTGATCGCTCCGTGCGTGGCGCGTCCAGTCCGGAGTCACAACAAGCGTTTGCAAACAGTGTAGAGAGCACGGTACCGTTTGCTTTTTCGTAAACTAACTTGCAATGGAGGGTGTCATCACCATTGCGTTCAAAAGGTTGCTATTGATATTTACATGGCATTGTTTCAGCTGCTGCTACACTACTGCGTCAGCATCAGCAGACCTCACAGGTGCGGTCACAACCGCTTCGTCTTGGTCATTCGGAATCAGTCGATCAAAGCACTCGTAATCTACAATTACGCGATCGCGTTCAATGACAGCAAAGTCGTCGAAGCGCATGTCGTACGCAAAGTCATCCCAGAAGTACATCTTGCGTGCGTACACGTTCTCCGAAAAGGTCGTATCGAGCCCCGTGAGCAACGCAATGACCGCGACACGCGATTTGGACAAGTCTTCCATGGAATAAAACTTGTCAAATGGCGAGTTCTCGTTGATGACATGGATCAGTGTCGCTGGTAATTTGATCGACGGCCACTCGGCTGTCACAAGTGGCACGTCGTACATCTGCCGGAGTCCCGTGCGCCGGTTTGTGAGGATCACGCCAATGCGGAAAAAGTTGTCGTGCACTTCTCCGGAATGCCGCGTATTAGCAGCACGGAAAACGAGGCAGCGATGTCCATAAATGGTCGTGATCGTCATGTGGGACGAGAAGTGGATGTGTGCTCTCGGTCGAGCAAACTTGGACCACGCGATGCCAGTAATGATTGTCACAGTGATGATCCCCACCATTGACTCAATGAACACGACAACGTTCATGTAAACCGCGTCGGGCTTCGGTGCAATCGATCCATAACCGATGGTTGCCAGCGTATGGACACTCATGTAGAACGCGAGCTCGTAGTTCGAGACGACCATGTCGCTATAAACTGCAATGTGGTCCATGTCAAACCAGTACAGCAGCCCAAAGGTAAAGTTGATGACCAGGAATGACAGCACAAATACGATGATAATTCGTGGCCACCGCACGTGGAGTGCACTCTGGTAAATCCGCATGAAACTGAAGGACTTGGGGATGTGGACTGGCGAAATACGCAAAAAGCGAGGCGTGTCCTCTACTTCCATCGACACGACAGACATTGTCGTCTGAGGACGCTGGCGCCGCTGAGAAACATCCTCATCAACCTCTCCATGGCCGTCGCGACCGTCAGGGTCGTTTACGGCGGTGAGATCATTTTTCTGCTCCTTTTCTTGCGAGCTGGAGCAAGCGTTACCCCCTGTAGATGCGGGCCCCGCCACTTCTCGTTGGAGCAGATGTCGCGATCGCAGCACATCGGGACTCTCGAAAGACCTATACCCTACTTCGTCATGATGGGCATCCCAACTCCTGTGCCGGACATTGGCATCTACACCATCCACTGTTGCTAGTCGCCCTTCGCTGAGTGTGGCCCGTTCAATCTCCGGATGAAATCGATCGATGTCTCTCCAAACCTGCAAGCCTCCTCTTCGAGCCGCGCGTGTTTCGGCCGACGGAGCTTTTGGAATTCGCTGTGTTCCAAACGGTTGCTGCAACAATGGCTCAAACAATGGCTCAAGCCCCATTGCAGACTTTTTCGGACCGGGCTTCTGCGAAAGCGACACAAAAGGGTGAGGTGAGACTGGCACCTCATTGTCCGTGACCGTCGATTGACTGTCCCCTGATGCTGAACTTGAGCTCGACACGTCATTTGCTGAGCTCTCCGAAAACAAGTCTTGATCGTGAGGAGGAGGCCTACCCTTGTGATAATATGACGCGCAGACTTTCTGCTGTGAACACTGGCACGCTACATCCTTGCCTTCACCTTCGTGGCTGTTGGAGGGACGCATCCTCTCGTTGGATCCAACTGGCTGGAGGTATTGGGCATCGTCGATCGGAGCAGACTCCACAGTGCTCAATCTTGCAAAGTCCATGATAACCTCCGCATTCTGCTCGTTAAACTCGAGCATCTCGGCGAAACGGTATCCCCACACCAGATTTGCAGCAGTGTAGATATTTCGCTCGGACACAGTGTCTTGCAGCGTCGAGTCAACACCAGACATTGCGACCTCCACAAGCATATCGGACTGAGCAATGTCGTTCTTTGACATCCGATACAGCGGACTGCTTTCATCAATCAGGTGTACGACCGCCACACCCATGCGGAAGGTGATGAAATTATTCTGCTGCAGCTTCAGGTTGTACGAGGTCAGCACTTTCGTCGAACAAGCGGGGTCGTCTGCAGCGTTCTCGACGCTTTGTGCGCTCGGAGGTTGCGAAAGTCTTCGCTTCAGCGTAACTTCATTGTCGTGAGCACGCACGTGCTTCGTCTTGTGCTCCACCCGCAGCAAATTCACCTTGAATGCAGCCTCCATGATCACGTCGTGTGTCACGTCTCGCGATTGTGTGGCATTTGCCACTCGGACGACAAGTGCGAGGTACTTTTCACCGTAGGGCTGCACCACGCAGACTTTGCTGAAAGCTACCTTTGCCTGCGGCTTGGCAAATTTGGCAAACACGAGACCCGTGCCAGCCGATACGACCATCATGGACGCAAACGACTCGACAGACATGATCACATTGCCACACGTGTGCGTGGGGTAGACAACACCGAAGCCAATGGTCGTGAACGTCTGGTAGCTCAAGTTGAAAGCTTCGAGAAACCCGGTTGGATCACCACAGATACAGCACGTGACTGCGGCAAAGAAGAAGAGGTTCACCATAAACACAGCAAGTAGCACCATGAGTAGCATTGGCCAGCGCATATTGAGCAGCACATACAAAAAGTCCTTGTACGGCGTTCTCGGGTTCGCATTCGTACTCACGCTTGGAAACAGCGAATTCGAGGGCAGTCGAACGAATTGTTTCCAAAATGGCATGTCTTCAACGCGAGAGCCTGCGTGGAAAATCGACGTGTTGCCCTGGACTCCGTTCTTCACCTTGACGCCGTGCCAAATATGTACCCAATCTTTCAGAGCTGCTGGGACCCGTTGCGTCCCTACATTAAGCGTTCCTCGATTCTGAATCCGCTTTTTCGACGCTGGCATGACGTTGGAAGAAAGAAATAAGCACGGAAGATGGAGACGACTTCTGATCCAAAATAGGTGGAAATGGCTGTATTTGCAGCGACGGAGAAATGCTGATACCAAGACACTGCGAGGAGGAAGACAAGTTCAGGTCTGAACTTTTGCATCATATGTCACACACGCGTGGGATTCCACGCTGTGACTGCTTCTGGGCTGGACTCGAAACAACGACTGCAAAACCCGAAAAGACGGAAACACGAGGTGCGAAGAACGACTGGTTCACACGTGCGTGTCGGCGGTGAAATGGTCCGCGGGACGGGAGCTCACGCATTTGAACTCGGGTGTGACGGAGAAGAAGCAGGAAATGATAATAGGTGCCTCGTACAATGGTGACGGTGAGTGAAAAGCTACTCGATGTCGCCCCGACTCGGTACATGATGCAACTACTGATGCTGATTGCAATCCTGCTCTTCTCGATGATCGCATCGTGGCGAAAAGCTACGGCGTCTGATGTCCCGAACCTGATCGAAAGGAATGAGTTGCGATACAAAAGAACTGACGTCTTCGCTGCCGCTGCCTCAGAGATATTAAGGCGAATGAATGGGACCTGACGCCCTTGCTGCCAATCGTTATGACGCTTGACGTACAGGGCATGGTAACTAATACAGGGCACCTGTCGCTTGCACGTAGTAGACATAGTAGTTCAATGAGGGATCCCGCACACTGGTTTATTCTCAAAAGGTCGCTGGTCGCCCCACGTCGAGCGCCACACTTTGCGTAAAGAAAGACAGCCTCGAGATTGGTCTGCACCTGTTCGATGCAAGCGCGACTGTTCTTCTGGCTGGCGGCCTATCGACCACTTGCATGCGGGTTGACACATTAACACTGACGCAAGCGCTTCACACGCGTGCCTGAGCACAGTTCGCAACAGTCTCGTTCCGGAAACATGTTTGCTTGCGAGCAGAAAGCCTGGGCCGTCACAAGCTCAGCCAAGTAAGTAAGAAGAACACGAAAGCCGTGCCCGTCCTGCGTGTCTTTTCATTTGTTTACCACGCTTGTCGTGTTGTAACTCGAAGAGGAGTCAACGTCACAGCCCAGCACATCCATCCATCCAGACAGTTGACATCATTCACGAAATCGTGGTCGACCTGGACCCAGCAGCCACACTGCAAGCACTTGTCCCGACGCCTGAAAAAAGCTGCTTGGGCACTTCACGGGGCAATGTCGCCATGACGTCTTCCACTCGGTACTCTACTGCGCTCCTCCTGTCCAGTAACTCAAGACCACGCAGAACGCAGGAGGAAGCAACACTGCAACCGTCTTTTTTTTTCCTGGAGAACTAGGCGCCTATTCCATGTTCAGTGGAAAGATCGGGCGGTTACATCGGGAGCTCGTGTCCAAGTTCCTGGTAGCCAACGAAGTTGCTGCTGCTGCCTGGCGTCACCGTCACGTTTGACATGGCCATTCATTTCGCGGGGTGGATCGAAACTGTCGCTCGATCGTGTCGTTCTTTACGACATACCGGCACCATTAGCATCGCACTGGGGGCATTACGACCACCTCGAGAGACTTCTAGTTCCGCCGCACATACTCGCAAGTCTTTCGGAACAGCAAACGACCGGCCCAACAGCTCTCGAAAATGAAACGGCCGACTGACTCGTTCACAGACACACACCCCCGTCCGTCCGTCCCTCTCTGTTTATCTCCCTTGCGCCATGCACGAGCCTCATCGAGCCACAACCACGTGATTGAACTTCCCTCCATGTCTGCGACAACTGCCAATCGTCGTGCGACCGTTCGACGACCGCCTCGCGCCATCGATCCCTCTAACGATCGATGTTTCGGTCGATATGACCGACAACCTGCGAACGCCGAGAGAGAGACAGAGAGAGAGAAAGAGAGTTGCTTCATCCATTCAAAAAGACACTGGAGACAGCCGCAGGTCGACGTGCAGTAAGCAGCCACGACACACGCCCTCACAACCCCTTTTTCGCTTCTCCTCTTCCACTCGCACCCACACTTTCTCCACACTCGACCTCCAAACAGACAACAACTGCAGACAACCCAACCAACCAACCAACCCACAAGTCCGTCAGTCCGATAGACGGACAGATAGACAGACAGACAGACAGACAGACAGACAGGTTGCCAATTCGTTCTTTTGTAAGCAAACCTCCATTCAGCGTCAGGTCAGGTAGGTCCAGGTCCAGGTTGACGTTCGTTCGATCCGACTTTCGTCCCGACTCTCTCGCTTGATGGCGGAACGGTCGCAGCCGCTGGCGCTGGTCCGTGTAACGGAGCTGGAAGTTCCTTTCGACCGGAGCAGCACTCAAAGTACCAATTGCAATCGCAGCACTTGTCGTGAAATGGAGCGTCTCCAGGCCGAACTGGGGCTCGAGATCCAGCCCCAGCGTCTGCATCGTCAGTACACGTTGAACGTGCTGCCAGTGAGCGCTGCAAGTCGAAGCTCCGCGTCTCGAAGCGGCGTCTTGGACGCCATCGCCCCCGATGCGTTGGAGGACGTGCTGAGTCGCTGGGAGGAGAATCAGGTCAAGTGGCGTCATTTCGCTGGTTCAGGGACACCGAAGCAGGAGTTTGGACGGGACCGTGACGAGGACGAGACGGTTCCGATGCTAGAGGATGGCGGCCATTTCTTTGAGAACGTCCGACGACCAGAGACTTTCGACGTGACGTTTGGGGCTGGCGATCTCGGTCTGGAGGTCGGGATTGATGCAGTGAAGAACAAAGTGGTGGTCAAAAGTGTTCAAATGGAGACGTGGATTCAAGCTGCGGTGGCGCCAAGGGCTCCCGGGACAAGGGTGAGGAAAGGCTTGACCGTGGAAGCTGTGAATGGCCAGACTGAGGTGTCGGTGGCAGACGTGCTGGACGAGCTGCAGTTTAGTAAACGACCGATGACTGTGACGTTCCGACGCGCGACGATGGTCGTGTGTAAACTTTGCGAGACCAAAGTCGACGCGAGCAACTTGGACGAACATGTCAATTACTGCGTCTTGTCCAAGCGGGTGGAGCTCGAAGCGGATGTGATTAACGACTCGCTGGTGCAACTCACGGCATCGCTCGATGCGTCGCTCGTGGAAGTTGATGCAGTGGGCAAGCTGGACGAGTTGCATGCGTACCATGCACTGCGCATGGCAGCTGTCCAGACGTCGTCGTGCGACGTGACTAGCGTGGATGCATTTGCACTCTGTGCTCAACTCGTGAAGGTCATCGATCGGATACGACAACAGGAAGAGACGTTGAAGCTTGACGTCAGAGGTGTTGCATATTGTGTCAAGCTGCGCAACTTGATCCACGCCAAGATGAGCAAAATGCGGGCATCGCACAAGATGATGTTTCAGCAAGCTCCGATTGAGATCATGCGGTCGCCGTTGAAGCGAACCAAGTCACTGGAGAGCATTAAAAACCGAAGATGGTTGCGATCTCGAAGACGCTCGAGCTTGAGACCGACTTCTTATCGAGTCTCGATACGTGATTTCCAAATCGTCAAGCCAATCTCAAAGGGGGCGTTCGGCAAAGTATACCTTGCTCGGAAGAAGACGACTGGTGACCAATACGCGATAAAGGTGCTTGCAAAAGAGCACTTGCTTCGCAAGAAACAGGTACAGCGTGTTTATAGATTTATTGCGTGCCCACGAGCGCAGTGCTGACTACTGATCACTTGCTTTTTGTCACGTGGCGCTGCAGATCCAGCAGATTGAGACCGAGCGGAATATTTTGGCTAGTGTGGTGAGCCCGTTCGTTGTGAAGTTGTTCTGGACGTTTCAAACCAAGTAAGTAGCTTGCTTTTGTGTCGATGGGAAGACGCTGTCTTCGAAAAAAGTCAAGCAACGATTAATGTATGCGCTGTGTTTGGATCTTGGCCAGGCGTAATCTGTTTTTGGTGATGGAATACCTCCCCGGTGGTGATTTCATGTCGTTGTTAGAGTGCATTGTACAGCTGGAAGAACAGGTGAGTTCGTGCTTTGCAACTGTGATGCAAGTGACGTCTGTTGTTGACAGTGCTGACGACTGCTTTATTGTTGTTAGGTGGCATGCGTGTATATTGCAGAGATTGCAATCGCGCTTAATCACTTGCATACGAAGGGCTGTGTCCATAGGTTCGAGATGTGTCGAGGTTGATCGTGTACCAACTACTGTTCTCATCCACTGCTTTCGTCTCCCTATTTGTTGGCATTGGTCCATGTTGCACAGAGACTTGAAGCCCGACAATATTCTGCTTTCGTCCACTGGCCACATCAAGGTTAGTTCACGTTTTCATCTTCGCTATGTGGTCGTACCGTCGGTTCCAACTCAATGTTACATGTTACTGGTTTTTCTCTTCCACAGTTAACCGACTTCGGCTTGTCCGAGGACGCTGTAGCGCTTAGTGATATTGACTTAGACCCTGACGATGAATGTGTGGCCGAAGATAGCGAGGTACGGGATAGCAGTGCATCGGAAGTTTCGCCATTCACGCCGGAAGATGGCCGCCCGCGTTGCATCTCAATGTCCAAGCGAAATTTGAAAAAGCAGTCCGCGTATCACACATATGGGCGATGCGGCACTCCAGACTACTTGGCACCGGAGATCATTCTCGGTGCTCCTCATGGTCCCCCTGTGGACTACTGGGCACTAGGCATCATTCTCTACGAAATGATGGTAGGGTTTCCTCCATTCAATGATGACACGGTGGATGCAATTTTCGAAAATATCTTGGAACGGCAAATCCTTTGGCCCGATGGCGAGAAGTGTTTGTCAGCTGAGGCGGTGGATTTGATCGACAAGTTGCTTGATTCGAACCCGGAAACGCGTATGGGCTGGGAGGGAATCAAAGAGCATCCGTTTTTTGAAGGCATTAACTGGGACACGATTTTGGATTCCGTGCCTCCATTCGTGCCGACGCTGGAAGGGCCGACCGATACGAGTTATTTCAATAACCGCAATCTCACGGACATATTCATTGATGATAGCGACTTTGATGTCATTTCTCGCTCGGCATGCAGCAGTCAGAACAATGTCGACTTTGGGCCAGAGTGTGACGATCCGTCGCTGGGTGTACCCGACTCGAAAGCTCACGAGGACTTTCCTCGAAACAACAACGCAAGTGATGTTTCTGCTGCGACAGCAGATGTTGATACCTCGTGGGGGGCCACCGGGACACTGGGTGCACTAGGCTCGATGGGTGCTACAAATAAGGAACACATTGGCCGGGTCTTACAGACGGAAGACAGCAACAACCATTGTCGATTCCCTAGTGGGATGTACGACAGCACCGATGACTCCAAACTCTGCGATGCATTCAGGTCTTTCAGTTTTACCAATATGAACGCGCTTGCTGCAGCATCTCAAGCCGAAGCAGAAATGATGACGGACACTACACAGCCAAACGAAGGCGTCGAGTTCGGTCCATCAATCTTCATCTAGCTACAGTGAAACGGCCTGACTGTGTGCCATTGCCCTCTCCTCGATGTTTTTGAGCTCGCCCGCGTAAGATAAAAGTAATACATTTCGAGAACCGCGTGACGTCAATACCCCAAAGTCTGCAGACAGCACCTGGTTTTCTGCAAACAATCGTCTTGTACTCATTATTACAGGAAAAAGTCATCTTCTTCTTGCTCCGCTTTCTTATCACTCTCCTCCTGTGCTGTCTCTGGAAGCTCATCGTCATCTTCCTGGTCGACAAGAGCCGGCGTGTGTTTCTGCTTTTCTCCAGACTTGTCCCGCTTGCTTCGGGCCTTCTTCTGCTTCTTCACCATTTCCTTCGTCGGGTTCTTCAGCAAGAGGTCAACCGCTGATCTCGTCTCCTTCGAAGCACTTGAGTCTTTCGACTTGCCCTCGTTGAAACAAAACTGGTGGAATGCCTCTCCCGACTCTTCCTCTTCGAAACGAGTAATCGCCTCAGCACGAAGTTCGTCCTGACGCTTTTGTTTCTCCTCAGAGTGAGGAGTTGACGGATACAGTGGAATGTACGACTCGCTTTTCGGGTAGTAGTAGATGTACATCATCTGCTCACGGTACAAGATGAACTGCTTTTCGTACTCCGCTTTTTCTGCTTGATCACGTGCCTGTAACGACAAGCACCACAAAAAGCATAGACTTCGTCACAGCTTTTTTCTCACTGCACTGATGACGATACAGAAATGACTTTGTACCTGCTCGATACACTTTTTCGTCTGACGCAACTTCCGCA